>OY757907.1:47444019-47694019 GCA_963585895.1 Sepioteuthis lessoniana
AACACTTCTCAACGATTCCATTTCCTACAGCAATACTCGTTACGCTAAGCGCATTTACTTCGTGACGTAATTTCATGGAGGACATGGATCGGAATTATTCTGAATATTTTATTGCGTTCTATAAATACTGTCGAAAATATTTCCCACCGATATTATCTGGTGTCCTCCTGGTAAAGATAAGTTCGATTTAGATTTCTTTGATTGATGGCATAATAACCTTCCAGCGGGATTTAATTCGAAAGCCATCATTATAGAAAAACAGTTGTGGTACTATTCAACCTATAGCTGGAGGATGAAGGTTTTTATATATATATATATATATAGAGAGAGAGAGAGAGTGAGAGAAAGAGAGATGAGACAATAGGTATAACATTAGACTGCATTCGGTTCTGGAGTGTAGAGATAGATAAATCCAAACCCAGCGGAAGCGGTATGTCTTAGAATGTTATATCAATATAGTAAAGAGAAAAAAAGAAAAAGATTCAGTTGACGTAAGGGAAGAAAAGTTAATGATAGAGAAAAAGGCCAAAAGAAAGTTAAAAACATCAAAAGAAAGAAGAAGAATGAAGAAGGGGATACAATTAATAAGAAAGACGAAAGTACAATCCTGGACACAATAATTGGCATTCTTTAAATTTCCTGAAAAAAAGAAAAACAAAAAAATCTATTGAAACAGCTTTGGTCCATTGACAACTCCTAGTTGATAAAGAACAGCAAATGATAAAACAATTTTATACAAAGTTGGATATTTTCCGTTTACTTCTAAAGATACAGAAAAAAAGTGAAAGTGGGCCAATAATGGTGACCATTACTGTCAGCGAATCTAAAGAGAAATAAGCATATATATCTAATGACCGAAGAATAGAGACAGAAATTAGAGAATAAAAAATATGAAGCCTCTGTTGAAAGAAGAGAATTAAAATGATTGCAATAAAAAAAAAATAAGCAGTAAATTCAAGGTGTAGAACTGGTGACTAAAGTAGACGAAAATGAAAAATTAACTGAAGTGTCTGGTTATAAAAAAAAAATAAATAAGAAAATAAAAGCTTATAGATTAGCGGATGGGGAAAAAACTACGAAGTCGATTCTGATAGGCTGTAAAGAAAAAAAATCATTTTGTTATCGATAAATGTAATGTTTGATTATTTGTAGGAGATGACCACTTTGGTGTCTGGATAAGTTCGTATTCTCGTATTTATTTGTTTATTTTACCTTTTCCAGGCTTATTTAGCAGAATCGTCATTTTCAAATAACCTCCCAGATAAAAAAAAAAAAGTTCATGTCTTCATCCTAATACACATTGTTCATCTCCCAAATTTTCCCGCCGAAAAACCGCAATAAAACGTCCATAATCCAGTCCAACAGTCCGTAGTATTTTTCGTCATCAAAATTACCGGATTGTTTCGCGTTGTCTTAACTCACCATCCATATTCCACTCACCACATCCCACAACTTTAAACTACTTTAGCAACGGTATGAAAAGAAGGGAAAATGCTTCAACACAAACCTTTAATACTTTCACGAAATCTTTTTTATTTTATCTTATTTTTCACTTCAATGGACTCTCGAGGCTGCTACCCACCCAGTACTGTGCACACAAAACAAGGCCCTCTGAAAATCTTGAAACGCTTATTGATCGTTTCTAGCGCAAATAACCAACCTGATATTATCCGCCATTATTGGCTTGGTAATTTTCCAAAAATTCTTGGAAATTTTTTTGGTTGCGATTGTTTGGGACGCGCATGAGCGTACACACACGTGCACAGACAAACCTTGCACGCATTCTGATTTATTCGTATGAGAAAAAAAGTGTGTCAAATTTTGTTTGCCAAGAAATTAAACCACTATTTTTAGCTTTAAAAAATAGCTCCTAATTCTCTTATTAGAACTTTTTGGCTCGATTCGTAGACGTGTTCGTAGCGTAACATTTACGGTCGTAGGAGGTGAACTCGGCTACTCGAGTTCAAACGTAGTACACGGCTGTTTGCATTTCACATAGCGCTAATGCTCTTTGGAAAAGTATGAATCTTAACTATATTCCTGCCAGCTATGGGCAAATAGTAGGATAGACAAGGATCTTTAATCTATGTAGTCAATAAAGAAAACTCTGAATGCATAAGACTTGTAGACCGGAAGAAGAGTGTTCACTGCCAGTCTATTCTTTCCCATGTCACACCTAGGATCTAAATAAGTTACAAGACCAGTGAGGTTCTCATTCTTCTTTTTTATGGCATATCAACGTTCATAGGTTATTAATATTTACCCAGGATATGACACAAGGTCAATTTTAAGCGGAGTTTAACAGGTTTGAATTCAGAGTTTTCCTTCTCCTAGACTAGCTGCCTTACCAAGGCTGATGAACCTAATCTGTCCTACTATTTACCCATAGCTGGAGGGAGAATAATTGGATTCATACCTTTCCCAAGGGTATTAGTGCTATGTGAAATGCAATCAGTCTCGTCCAGAATTTGAACTCGTATCGTCGTGTCCAATTCCTACGACGGCACCCCCATGAGGTTATTTAATGGTAAAGGCATACTTGTAGAAGAACAATGGTGTTATGATTTAACTCATAGCAAAGGAGCTAAGAGGGCTCATAACTTTGCCAACGGTATTAGTTGTAAAGTGAACGTAATAACGAGTTCAGCTGTAGATTGAACTCGCTTCCGACAATGTCACAGTCCAGCACAATAGCCACTATGCCACTCTCCCAGAACCTGTGTGAGTGATTATATATATATATATATATATATATATATATATATATTAAATCGCGAGTAGGGACTGTCCTACTACAGTTTCGCCTAAATCGGCTCCTCAGGGTATCTAGCATTGACATCGAGCATGTAGAGTCGGTGCTAGATACCCTGAGGAGCCGGTTTAGGTGAAACTGTTGTTGGATAGTCCCGACTCGTGATTTAATTTCTGTAATTAGCGCTACTTAGTATTGAGCACTATTTGTAATTGTAGCATTGCAGCATTTTACGGTGGGTTTTTGTTCTTTTGACCAACTGACTGCATATCTCTTGATTTTTTTCAACTGGTGTGACGAAGTTGGCCTTTTCTTTTTTTTTTTTCTTTTTCTTCCAGGCAGTGATCCGAGATATTGTTATCTCTAAATTCTGGCGGTTTTTTCTTTTTCCTGGTAACCGTGAATGCTAGTAGATAGTATATATATATATATATATCACTTTCAGTAGTACCGGGGGGGACCTTGAATTGTAGGAATATATATATATATATATAAAAACATATGTATACATATAAGTGTATGTGTGTGTGTGTGTGTGTGTGTGTGTGTGTGTGTGTGTGTGTGTGATAACTCAATGTTGATCAATGTTGGTCGCGGGAACATTTTTATATAACTTTTTAAATGTATACTTTAGATTCTAAGAAGAATTTTAGCATGTATAAACATTTTTTTTTATTCTAGTAGATTTTTTTTTGTTCAAGTTCAAAATGTTGAGTAGAGCAGCTGAAACTATTTGAAATATCAACCAATCTTTGGTCAATAAATGCAGAGCTCAACATTTTCTGAAGGAGACGATAATCTTTAAGAGGAGAAGTGTCACAAATGTCTTTCTACAATTGACGACAGCCAATTCAGGACCTTTACCGAATCAGATCCACATAAAACAGCGGAAGCTGTTACAGACGTAGTAAACGTTTCCTATGAATTCCTGTTGAGCATTTGTATCAAATTAGAAAATCAAAATATATCCTGGCCTAGTCGTTTGATGCTGTAGAATACACCGACTGCATCTATGCTGAGAGGTAAGACCCCCTCCATAACGAGTGTCCTGATATGACACTAAACAGTCTGATGGTGAGGCTTCACTAATGCTGGAGCTTTGGGGAATGCGGAGAAAACCCTTTATTGCCATCACTCTCAGGTCCTCTCTGGCTCGGAATGGTAGCACCTAGTTGGGTCATATCTATGGGTTAAATAGAACTGAACTGTGTGCTTATGCTAAACTTAATAGTTTGAAATAGGACTGATTTGACATTTAAACTGCGTACTTATGCTAAACTGAATTGTTTGAAATAGAACTGTTTATATCTATAAAAATGGATTAGTCATTAAATAACTTACAATGGTTGATATGCGCTAAAACCAAACCATCCAACCAAAATATAAGAATGGCATGCCTCTAAACAACATTGGTGAGGCATGAGCTAAACTTTCTTAGTAACTGTTCCAATTTCTACACTTTGTTTTTGTTGCTTAACAAAGAACTAGACATTTCCTATTTGTGATTAGTGGTAACTCAAGGTCATCAATATTACTCGGATTCCTATTTTCAACATAATTACTATTTGTATCTGGGGATAAATCTTTCGTTTTTTACATACAGTTCAACTCTCTGTGTTTATTTGGGTAGTACCCTTGACGTAGTTCCCAAATTGCTGGACTACAATACTGTAGTAAGTTAGAACTCCAGACTCGCTATTACATTCACCTTTGAACTAATACCCTTGGGAAATGTATGAACCCCCCTAAACGCCCCAGTGATGAATTAAATAGTACGTCTACTGTTCTTCCACTAGGATGGAATTAAATAATCCACGAAGGTTGATATGCTATCAAACAAAGAAACCAAACTAACTTCTGTACTTATGAAGATTTACACGGCTGATACTTGACTGCTGATCATTTCACAAAAGCCAAAACGATATTTTCTCTTCATCTATCGTATACTAAACAAATATCCTTGATCCAGTTTAAGAGCCTTGTCTCAATCGGCACAAGAATCTTTGATGGTAACTGCTCATTGTCTGGGTCAGTGGAACACATCACAGACTTCCTACCCCCACATAATAAAAGCATATAAAAGCGAATACAGATCATAGATAAGGCTCAAATATCCTTCTTGATAGTGTAATGTTTCACAAGAAAT
This sequence comes from Sepioteuthis lessoniana, assembly GCA_963585895.1. Classification (NCBI taxonomy): domain Eukaryota; kingdom Metazoa; phylum Mollusca; class Cephalopoda; order Myopsida; family Loliginidae; genus Sepioteuthis; species Sepioteuthis lessoniana. The sequence goes on from OY757907.1 coordinate 47,448,918, forward strand.
AATAAATTCCTCATGTCTTAGGCTTAGAAGAAAACTATCTTTTCATATAAAGAAATAATGGTTGTGCATTTTTTCACTGTTTGTTTTCTCGAAAAGTTCGTCAAGACGAAAAAAACTTTTATGTCTCTTTTTTTACCCATAGCATAGAGAGGGGTCTCTATGGTATATAAGGATCTTTGACATTAAATAACCCACAATAGGTTGATATGTTATTAAACAAAGAAGCCAAACCAAATATATCTGAGCGGAGGGACATATGGATTCATGCCTTTCCTTAAAGCATTAGTTGTATAATTCGGGAGTTTATTCCTTACGAGTTCGAGCTGTGCCATAACGCCGTGGAAGCAACCAAAAAACCTTTGTTGTGTGAATGGTGAAGGTGTAGTTGATTACAGCACAATAATCAAATAGACGATAAAATATCGCAAAACCTTTGATTCACCCCAGTATCTATAGATCACGTTTTCTTTTTATGCTGACCATGTAAAATAATTTTCATTTCCGCCAATCAAGTGGTTTACGATGTTACTCACAAGTTATGGCCATCAAGCTATTTATTAACGAATCGATTCTATAATAGAATAAGAGAAAATTGAAAAGAAGAGACGTGGCCTTGGGTTAGTGCATCACTTGTTGTGTTAGCTTAGTCTGAAATATGTCGTTCATTATTGTAATTGCTCTGTTGAATGCCGTCCAACGTAAACAATTTCTTATATTGCAGGAAATGAATTGAGTTCAGGGCCATGATACTGTCTGTAACAGGAGTGGAGCTGTAATGGCCAAGGAAGAAGAGAAAAAAATTGGTAGTTGGTCAAGCCATCTTCTCTTAATCAAACAGATTAGATATTTCCAGAGATGGTGATGGACATGCATTGTTTTGATCACTCTACATAAATAGAGAAATGAATGAAATTGTACTTAGAATTTTGACGTCAAAGAAATACACATTATTAATATACAAAACGCAATGAAAATATCTAATTATTATTACCATAAAATTAATACAAACCCTGCCAGTGTTTTAAATATGCTGATTGTAAGACCCTCCCATTAAAAATAGGTGTCTTGAATATAATATTAGACTTGATCTGATGATGAGGTTCCAGTTCTGGAAATAAGGAGAATGCGGAGTACCCCTTTATGATATTTACCAACCCCTCCGCTCGGGCAGGATATGACACAAGGTCAATTTTTAAGCGGAGTTTAACAGGTTTCAATCCAGAGTTTTCCTTCTCCTAGACTAGTTGCCTCACCAAGGCTGAAGAACCTAGTCCGCCCTACTATTTACGCTGGAGGGAGAATATTTGGTTTCATACCTTTCCCAAGGGTATTAGTGTTATGTGAAATGCAATCAGTCAGATCGAGGATTTGAACTCGTGTCGCCGTGTCCATATCCTGCGACGATAACCATTACACCATGGGTACTCCTTTATTGTCATTACTCCCAGGTCTACTCTAACCCGGAATGGTAGTACATGTTCGCATCCTATTTATAGATCAAATAGATTTGTTTGAAAATGAATCGTATTTGATAGAATCGTGTGCAAAATGAAAAAAACAACATCGGAAAAATATAAATATGAATGTAAAAATAATACAATTCCCGAACGTCTTGGCATAAAATAACCCTTGAATTGTTGACATCACGTTAAAATCAATTATTTAATCATGAAATCAATATTTTCGTTTCTATTTACATACATACATAGTCTTCATCTCTATGGTGTACTTTAAAAATTCCGGAAACATTTTTGCCCAGTCAGCTTGGGCGGTAGAATACACCGACTGCACCTCTGCAGATAAGCAAGACTCCCCTAGCGAGTGTCCTGTAGCCCAGTCTGCTGGAGCTGTAGAATACACCGAGTGTACCTCTGCAGGAGAGTAAGACCACCCAGTGCTCCTTTGTTTGTTCAGAGTTAAATGGTTCCAGGTATTGTTATTCAGTGGTTGCACACAATTAAATGGTTTCAAGAATTGCTATTTTTTGTTTACATAGTTAAATGTTTTCAAGCGTTGCTATCTAGTACTAATTGTTTTATTTGCACACAGTTAAATGGTTTCAAGCATTGCTATATTATACAAATAATTCAATTCAATATTTATCATTTGTTTGTGCACAGCTAAATATTGTCAAGTATAGTAAATGATTAAATAGTTCTGTTTGACCAATAGATGGGACCCTAACAGGTACTACCACTCCGAGTCAGAGTGGGCCTGGGTGTAATGGTTATATAAGGAGTATTCCATATCACCCAAAGCTCCATTACGTCATTTAGTATCATATCCAGGATACTCTTTGGCATGTGAGAGTCTTAACCCTCTGCGAAGATGCAATCGGTTTATTCAACCGCTACAGCTGAATGGGTTGTTTGTTTGAGAATAAGTTATCAAGGGTCTCTTTGGATCGAAGTAACGGCAAGTTTAGATGTAGAAAAATGGTAAGTATCATCGTTTTAAAAATCTATCTCGTATAATAAACAACCCCGTGTTTCTGAGGTGAAGAATTGGTATTAAAACGTCGTTTATTACACAAGTATATACGGTATTAATAATCAGAAAGAAGAACAAGCATTACAGACGAAATTATCTACTTTGTGTAGAATTTATTGTCTTTGCAAAGCCCACGAAAATATTTCATCTACATCAAGGCGTGGTGAAATCATGGTTTCATTTCACTCACTATTCATCCCTATCGGACAATGTAAGACTTCTAAACGACACTCAGTGTCTGTATAGATCTGATGAATGTAAGTTTTTGCTGTTCAACCAACACTGTGTCTATATGAATAAGTCTATATGAGAATGTCACTTTTGTGTTCGTCTTTAGTTGTCTGGCAGTGATCTGCATGTCTTATTCATCTTTCTTGGAGGGTTTGTGAGATAAGAGATAAGGGACCGTATAACTCTTGTTTTATAGGGTGCTACCACCAGAATTTGTCCAGAATAACATTCAGCATCCTTCTGTAGTTTCCATATAGTTTTTTTTTCTCGGAGCGTTTCATAAGAGTCGAAGTTTTGCAACAATACATTAGTATTGACACGCCTATAGCTAGCAATCATTCCCGTTTATGTTACCAGCGAGACCGGATTTCTATATGGTCATTAACTTGCTTATAGCAGACCATGTTTTCCAGTGTTCGTTTAAGATGTTTGCCATTTAATGAGATGGCACCGTCTTGATTGAAAAAAAAAAAAAAAAAAAAAAACTGTTTTTTATCTGAGTTCACGTAGAGACCAATGCCTCTTGCAGCCTGCTCCAGGTTATACAGCCAAGATTTGGCTTCTGCTGGTGTATTTGTAAGAAGCGCTAAATCATCTTCATAGTTTGCTGTTGTAAAAGTATATCTTCTGCTTTATGCCTTTAGTCTACAAAAATAAAGCATTTGTAAATCTTAACCCCACATAACCATTGTTGATTAGCGTAAAACATTATAAAATGAAATCTGTCGCAATAAGGCTCATCGATGGAAGAATATATAATCACTTTGTTATTGGGGTCCTATAACCTATTTTTTGACCGCTGGAGTTTTATTCCGATAAAGTCACCATTATGTCGTCTCTAGGAGCTATGGAAGTGTTACTTGACGGTGACCACCGACTCTCCTCGTAACATAACAGATTTTCTCAGTTACATAGTACAAGTAACAAATCTCTGATTTGGCCAATGAAGCTGTTTTGAATATATACATATATATTATATATACACAGATCCGCACATACGCATATATATATATATATAAATACATATATATATATATATATGTATATATATATATTTACAAATTAATTTACATGAATGCTAATCTCGCACTCTCTCACTCTCTCTCATTCTCTCTCTCTCTCTCTCTCTATATATATATATATATATATGAGTCATTCAAAAGCTTAAACTCTCACGCAGATTTTAGATATGCGACACACTTCTCAACTTTGTATGGGTTTTATCAACACAGAAATGGAAACACAAAATCTGAATTGGTTTCTCTAGTCTTAAAAGAAGTGGTAGTCTATAAAACTATGGCTCTTCTTTCTGGGAGTGGCTTAAAACTTTTTGTATGACTCTCGTGTGTGTGTATATATATATATATATATATAAGACGAATAGGAATATTACTTTTATGCAGTTAATTTTTTAGGGTTTTCAAGAAGTTTCGACCTTACGACATCGTCAGGAGAAAAGTTTTTGAGGAAAATAAAGGAAGCATTTTTATAAAATTTTTAGAAATAATTTTTAACAGTTAAAAATATCTTTTGAAAGAGTTTTTTTTTTAATAAAAGCAATGTAAAGTGTACAGTTGATGTAGAATATTCATTAGTCAGAACAATGTTGTCTGGTGAAAATTTGTCAGTTTGGTTTTATATATATATATATATCGTAGGAGCACCAGTTTTAATGAGTTCCTATTAGATTTGAGGGGAGTGTGTTTCAAATTAGCCGTGATTTGACTGGCTTGTTTGTTTGTATCGATGCCAGTAAATAAATTACATTTTTGCTTCAGCGATTTGATTTGTGGTAAATTTTGAAAGTCTTTTGGTTGTAAAACAAATGAATGAGTTGATTGATTTGAAGTGTTTGCAGCTTAGGCTGTTCTTGATATTGAATTTACTGGGTTGTTACTACCTATCATTTCTCTGAAATTATATGGTCAACGATAGTTTGATTTGCCTAGTTCTTGAAAAATATCTTTTAAGTTAGGGTTTAATCTCAAAATACTAAGCCGATGGTTGAAGAACTGCAGTGGTACGATTTAACGAATAGCAGTGGGGAATAAGGGGTTTGTTTGTTTGTTTGTTTCATGGCATATCAATATTGTCTGGTTATTTAATGCCAAATCCATCCTTCTAGAAGAACAGTAGTGGTACTGATTAACCCGTAGCTGGGGGATTAATAGGTTTTATACCATTTCCCTCAATATTTTAAAAGAAAAATACGGATATATGAGGAGTTGAATGCATATCTATACAAAGTTAAATGCAATTAATTCGGTAATATTTTTAAACGACGTAGAGTTCATTTATTTGCACACAGTTATTTCAAGTATTGCTAATCTAACACAAATAATCCTAATCAGCCATCAGGATTCCGTCCTCAAGTATGGCGTGTTACCACTCACGGCCAACGGGTGACCTCATTGGGAGGGGTCTTAACCTCCTGCAAAGGTGCAATCAACGTATTGTACATCTCCAACCAACAGGGCTTGCATATATATATATATATATATATATATATATATATATACACTCACAAGTTCATGAGCACATATATACACATATATATATATATATATGCAAACATATGTATAAGTATTTGTATACGTGGTGCATTCAATAAGACTTTTTTTTGTACAGACATTTAAAATTGTTGTAGACTCTTCAAAATTCAGTATGTTATTGCTGTACATCATATGAGATGACAGACCAATTCTTATGATTTCAGGTTCAAATGAACAGCTACACCAGCAATTGGAATACACCTTACTAAAGCCTGATTGTCACAGCTGGTGAATCTCAAAAATGCAATCTGGACGTGAGGACACTTTAGAAGAACGATATGCAATAAAATTATGCTTTAAACTTGGAAAAAATGCCACAGAAACGTATGGAATGCTTCACGCTGCTTTTCAGCCATCGTGCATGAATCGAGCATCAGTTTTTGAGTGGCATAATAGATTCAAGGAAGGCAGGGAGTCTATCGGGGATGTTGGAGGAGTAAGGAAGTCAACAGACCAGAGTTGATTGGCCAAAGGGTTAGGGTTAGGGTTACTATGTTGAGGTTTTAAGGGAGTTCAGGAAGAGATTCCGTCGGAAGAGGCCAGCACTCTTCAAATCGGGTCAGTGGAATTTCCACCAGGACAATGTACTAGTCCACAACTCCATCCTTGTCACTCACTATTTGACCAAGATGGGCATCAAGACAGTTCCTCACCGTCCCTATAGTCCAGACATTGCTCCCGGTGACTTTTGGTTATTCCCTAAGCTCAGAGGGTGTCGTTATGAGACAATTGAAGAGATGAAAGAGGGTTTGACGAAGATCATTGACACGCTCACACAATGACGCCTTCCAGAAGTTGTTGGAAGGGTACAACCAGTGCATTGCAGCCGGAGGAGATTACTTCGAAGGGGACTAGAGTTTCATGTGTGTACTGTCAATAAAAGTGGACATACGAAAAAAAGGCTGGAAACTCGTACATGTATATCTATACATATAATTGTATATTGATACAAAATATCCATGAATATATATATATATATGTGTGTGTGTGTGTGTGTGTGTGTGTGTGTGTGTGTGTGCTTACGAAATAAATATATATCTTTACCTAAAAAACACAGACGATGCATATGTATGAATAGATATCAATTAGTCAAATACTTATAGATAAAATATAGACACATATACCGTTATCTAGGTGTAATTAAACACACACACATGCAATCACCCACACATACGCACAAACCTACACACACACGCATATATATATACATATATATATATAGATATAATGATGTACTTACAGAAATATATGCATACATATCTTCGTACGTTCTTGCATACATATTTACCAACAAGCATACGTATACACATATCTGAGAGAGAGAGAGAGAGAGAGAGAGAGAGAGAGAGAGAGAGAGAGAGTGTGTGTGTGTGTGTGTGTGTGTATGTGTGTGTGCTTCGGGAAAGGTCATAAACAAGGTCTTTCCTTTTTTCTTAAAATTTTTGTAGTATTTCCTGTTTCCGTAGGAATAAACATATGTCAGTTGTTATTTCATTTAAGAACTGTCCAAAAGTTATTTTTAACGTGCGCTTTCGGCTATTCACACAGCTATTATAAGACCCAAAGACCTTAATGGTTGGGAATAAAAGGTTAAGTAAAAAGTTATTTTTTAATCTTTCTCTGCAGTATTATCATAGCTTAAATACATGGTGTCTAAAAGACGACTAAAACGTTTTAACAATTCCTTAGATCAGTATATATATATATATATATATCCCAAGATTATTAGCACTATGTGAAATGCAAACAGCTTCGTTCAGTTTTGAACACGGGTCGCAGTGTTCACTTCCTACAACGGTATATATATATATATATATATATATATATATATATATATATATATACCAGAGAAAAACAATGAAATATATAAGGAAAAGATTCTCTTTCACACACATGCACATATATAGATATGTATGTGTATGTGTGTGCGCACAGAGATGAAAAACCATGTTTTTGAGCTGATGATTTTATCTATAGAATCATTTGCCAACGATAAATCTTTCAGTTTTTAGACCTTCCTCAAGTGTGTGAATTTCCTATATATATATATATATATATATACATGTACACACGCATACACACACATATATATATGTGTGTGTGTGTGTGTGTGTGTGTGTGATGTTTTTTTAAAGTGTGTGCATCATAAGATGTTTTAAAAACGATTAGGATATTTAAAATCCTAAAAACCGGTTCCTTTGTTTCAGTCACTTCTCTTCAGAAAATGACGTCTGTGACACTCAAGTTTATCATATTTACCCAACCCCTCCGCTCGGGCAGGATATGACACAAGGTCAATTTTTAAGCGGAGTTTAACAGGTTTGAATTCAGAGTTTTCCTTCTCCTAGACTAGTTGCCTTACCAAGGCTGAAGAACCTAGTCTGCCCTACTATTTACCCATAGCTGGAGGGAGAATAATTGGATTCATACCTTTCCCAAGGGTATTAGTGCTATGTGAAATGCAATCTGTTTCGTCCAAGATTTGAACTCGTGTCGCCGTGTCCATTTCCTACGACGATAACCATTACACCACGGGCACCTCCAAGTTTATACAAGAGGAAGTAAACATGGAAAAATGACGATCGAAAAAATCTGGTGGTGGAGAAGCTGATGGAAAAAAAATAACCGTAGGCCAGAAGAGTTAGCGCGGGTAATAATGTTTTCCTTTACGTGGTTTAATGGGGTTGTTAAAAAGAAGTGCTGTATAACATTGTTTTTGAATACACAATACCGTTTGATGTTTGGTGATAAATAAAGTGTTGATAAATAAAGTATTGATAAGTGAAGTTTATCACTTGATGTTTCGAGAATGGTAAACATAGTTTGATTATATGCGTCTGTGCAGGCTGGATTATCCAAAAAGTGACGACAAATGAAGGAAGATAGGTGTTGATTGCTCGCTGCTGCAGTATAGTCAAAAGTATTTGTGTGGATATTCAAGGGAATATGCCACGGGAATACTTTTGTAAGTTATTTAATGCCAAAGCTATTCTTCTAGAAGAACAGTATTGGTACTATTTAACCCATAGCTGGGAGGATAAGGGGGTTCATACCTTTCCCAAGGGTATTTGCCCAAAAATGAACATAATAGCGCGACTGGAGTACGAACTCGCTTACTACGATTCCGTAGTCCATCGCTTTAACCATTACACCACGAGGACACCCCCAGTTTTCGCTTGAGTGATTATTCGACTATATATATATATATATATTGTCCTGAAGACCTGCCTAGGGCGATGAACGATAGGGAGGAGTGGCGAGAGAGGGCCAGGGATATCCGTGCTACCAGCGCGACATGATGATGATGATATATATACATATATATATATATATATATATATATGATTACACCCTACAAACTTTTAACAATGAAAGCAAAATTTTAATATTTTTTAGGAAAACCTACAAGTAAAACGGTTATCTTTTGTCATTTAGCACCAAAGTCTGCAGTAATTTAACTCTTTATAGGAGTTTCAATGCTTTATAATTTGGAGAAAGAAAATATTAGATCATGATTCAATTTTGGATGATAAATTTAACTAATAATATCTGTTGAGTACAACGAGAAATAATGGTATTTCAAAAAATCAAATTGCGACACTTCTATTACGAAAAATGAAACTGCATCTATAAGTGTGTACTTATTTTTTTAACTGATACAGTTGTGAGATACATAACAATGCTGTGGTATATGTCCTCAATGATCAATCGCAAAAGGTCTTTGAGGGTTTCGGTCTTACAACATCAGAGCCTTTACTTTACTGACCTTGTCTGGGTTGATCAGACCCTGACGTGCATACTACGGACCTTCTACGTCGCATGCTGTCCTGATTTATTTCCGATTTTGTAAAAAAAATACAAAAGAGGAAAGCACAAGGCCTTGAAATATTGTGTGGGAAGGGAAAGGGAGCGGTCTTGTATTAAGTATATTTTCTAAGGAACCTAGCTAGCCACATTCATCGACCCATTCAACAGTACAATATATAAACATTCGTCCATCGCCATGCATGCAGCAACCACCAAAATACCACATTTGCTCTATGAAATTGGCCTACTTAAAACCCCGAGTGCGATGTATGATTTTATTTACAATTTATGATTTATTTAAAATGAAAGTATATTATGGGGGTGGGAGAAAAAATCCCGAAAACGAAAAAGACGAAACCAAGGAAAAAAGATTTTCCCCGTTTGGTTGCCCTCCCATCCCCCCGTCTACGAAAATGGAGGCCGACTGTTTTCCGGTGTCCGAAAACACCGAAAACAAGCCCGACCTGCCCTATGTGGGACAGGGGCCCGAGTCTAGTGGGGCAAAGAAATACAGGGTTGGGCGCGGTATGGGTCAATAGAAGCAGGTAATATGATTTTTATACATGCGAACTTTCAAGATCTTCAACAAAAGCAAGCCATTTGAGGTACAAAAATAATGGGGATGAGGAAGATCTTGAGAACTAACGACTAGATGACGGAGACAATGACTCACAACATACTGCTAACAAGGTTTCAAGGGAAAAATTATCCTACTTACCAGGGATGGGGGTCCTTAAGGACCCGTACCGTAGACGCCATGAGCCGGCAGAGGAGGGAAGGATGACTCCAACATTGCCCTCTTTCTTTCGACCAGGCTCACTGCATTCACCCACCTTTTGCTGAATGTTATGCAATCCAAGCGTTTTCTATCACATCTGATTTTGACCCTCAGCTGATGCCGAAAATACAAAACCAGATCACAATGAGAAAAGTTTGCATCGTCAAACAATCCCTTGTTTCGCGTCGTCAAAATCACCATTCGGGCTACAGCTAGGATCGGGAGAAACACCACACGCTTCTCACCCTGAAACGGAGGAAGAATGTTATTAATGACGTAACCAACGTCGAGCAGCACGAGCTGTTTGGGTTCAATGCGAGCCGTCCACTCCTCGACGTGATCCTAAAACGGGCGAACTCGCTCACAGTAGTAGAAGGCATGCTCAGCCGTTTCTTCTAACCCACTGCCGCAGCGAGTGCAATCGGGCATGTCTGCCAGGCCCGCTTTGTAGTTCAAGCCGACAAGGGGTAACGCATTTCGCCAGGTGAGCGTGCCGGATATTTGTCGCTGCCTCCCACCAGACACGACTTGATACAAGGTCAAAAGCCCGAAGGCCGATTAAAGTGGGGATAAAGGGGAGGGGAGGTCGGGAACGAATCGAGACTCGAACCCTGCTTGTCAGTGCTGCTCATCGGCTCACTTAGTGCAATGTGAGCCTGATGAGGCAAGCAGTTTCACGAACCCAAATGTGGGTCCGGGCACGTATGCCAGTTAACGGCTTAAACTAGACGCTTGGTCTAGTGCCGTGCATGGGGGACAAAGGAGACAAAAATGCAGCTCGCCCACCCGAAGGTAGCCTAGTCGAAACTAGGTGCCTAATTAAAAGCCCCAAGTCTGCCATTCTTCCTTTTGCAGAGCCACGCTCCGGACCGAAGTCCAGAACAGGCCCCGGGGCGCTCGCCAGGAGCGTGCCGTCCTGAACTTAAAAAAAAAAAACATGGAAAAGCTCGAACTATTTAATAGAAACTGCCCATCACAGCAACCAATCAGAAATAGATGTTGATATAGCTACCTGTATGTAAGTCGAGCAGTAATCGTTCCTAGTTTCTCCGAAAAAGATCAAACACGGGACCAACTTACATTAACACCGACGGTGCGAGCTTCCGAAGAATACTGCGAAAGAGGAGGTAAATTTTGTCTTTCCATAGTTGCCTTTTTTCTTCTTCGTGTTCACTTTTTTTTCTTATCTATTTGTTTATTTATTTAGACATATTTTTGGTTTGAATTTCCATAACATGGCGAAATATTAGCATTGCATATAACCAAAACACATTCTCCAAAACTCTCTAAACCCCTTCAAGATTACTTATCGTACCTAATACAATTTGAATAATGTGTATAATTGTCATACTGTAGGCAGCAGAAAATTTTTCAACTGGAAATAAATAGCTAAAAAAACGGAAGATTTTTTAAAGTAAATTTTGTCGTTCTAAATTTTTCTGTCAATAGTAAGAAGAGATATTTTTGTAGACTTAATAGATTGGTTGGTTGATATGTTTTACGATATATCAACACTAACAGGTCATTTAAATTTAAATTCTATGCATGAAAATTGAATATATATGATTTGTAAACGAATAGTTTGTTAGTAACAATTTTTAAATGAACCAGCGCTCATTTGTTTGCACGCAGCTAAATGTTTTCAAGTATTCCTATCAAATACAAATAGTTTTATTTGCACAGTCAAAAAATTTCAAGTATTGCTATCAAACACAAAATATTCTATTCAACTAGTCATTAAGCAGATTTTCCTGTTCGAGTGGTACACAGAGTGAAAATAAAAGTAAAAAGATACACAAACACTTATGTTACCAGACAGCTAAAAAAAAAACCCCGAGGAACATGAAGGTGATACCAATTATAGTAGGTTTGCCCGAGACTGTCTCCAGAGGTTTAGAAAAAAGATTGGTGAATACTCATAAGATCTATAAGACTTACTGTCACTTAGCGAAAGACTACCAGATTAAACTGGTGTGAAAAAACTCACAAGAAGTAAAATACATGCAGCAAAGAGAGTATATGATTAGACACAACAACGGGGAAAAATGATGCACGGGGAATGGTGCAAGTAACTGAAATTTGATCATACTACTAAATGATCTCTACACAAACGAAAATGCGTCTTGGAGAATAAGTAAGTAAAGTTGCTGACCGTAGTCGAGGGCGACCAGAAGGCTCCATTTTCAACATCTGCTGCACCGAGTTGTTGGGGAGAGCGCTACTCCTTTCCCTGGGTTGCTCCTCTTTAACCTTGATACGTACTTTATATTGATGAGTGTTAATCAAGGAAGTGTCAAGTACCATTTTTAAAGTCTTTGGTATGACGCGACCTGGGATTGAACTCAGGATTCCCGGATCATTGGCGAACACTTTACTCACTACTGACCTTCTGGAACATGCTGTTCATAGCGGAAGTGTTAAGTACACATATACACACATGCATACATACAATAATACATATGTAGTTGTATTCATAGATACGTACACACACACACACACATACATACATACATACATACATACAGACAGACAGACAGACATATATACACACCTACTTACAAACCATAAGACATGGAAACATGTTTACATACAATAATTCACACATACATACACACAATAGTACATACATACATACATATATGGGGCACCTCGGCTTGTATAAAGGTTAACAATCTAGACTAACAAACCTTCTCACTGGGCCAATGAGTCGGTGACTCTTTGAGAATCATACGCATAAATTTCTCTTGGATTTTTGACATACAAGCAGATCACTTAATCCCGGCTAGAATACCAGACCTTGAGATAATTAACAAAACAAAAGAGAGAACTTAATGTATTGTAGACTTTGCCGTCTCTGCGGACCACAGAGTGAAAATCAAAGAAAGCAAACTGAAAGAAAAGTACTCGGAATTTGTTAATCTAAAAAAAAGTTGTTGATCATGAAGGTGAGGGTGAAACTAATAATAATTCGCTCGCTTGGAACGGTCAACAAGGTCTTGGTAAGCGGGTGGAAGAGTTGGAAATCTGAGGACGAATCGAGACCATTCAAACTACGACATTGTTAAGATCGGTCAGAATACTGAAAAGCTAAAATAGCTAAAAACGAGACATAAAGCTAACAATATGCTAGCAAGGAGTGCTAGAAAAAGACTGAGAAATTTAAAGAAAGGTAAACGAATGAATTCAACTGGAAAAGTGGATATCCTAACACATCAGGTTATTCCCACCGTTTCAGTATGATGTACGGAGTGTAGAATTTTCTGGACTTGCTTTTTGGAAATTTTCGGCAATTAAAAAAAGAAATAGATTATAGCTCGATCCACAATCGATTGAATTTACCGATGCTGAACTCATGGAAGCAAACTTGCTTCTATATAACTGTTAAGTATTAAAGTTATATATTTGCTCTTCTGCTTTTGCTGTGTAGATGTTCGTACGTAGGATAGGTTACCTTCTGGAATCTTCTATAAAATATGTAGGCGCGGCCATAACAAAGGTTCCCACAAAACACTGATGTTTTTTTTTTCTAATGTATAGAAAATATACATTGAGTTGACTATGGTATGCGTACATGAATGCAAAACTGAGATAGTTTTGCATCGACAATGATGTTTAAACAACAAGAAAAAAAAAGTACTTCGATGCTTTTAATGTGCGAAGCACTCTACAAAGACAATAGATTTTCAAAAGAAAGATATTTACTTCTAAGTAAAAAGAGAAAAGGAAGAACTTTGTATTTTCAGTGGAGTTTTATGCTAACTGTATAGGTCCGAACATATGGCAGAAAAGTTTAGATGAGTTATACGAGAGAATAAGAATTGAACAATATAACAAAAATGTTGAAATGGATAATCTAGGTCACGGCAACGATGGTTTGGGTTGGTTTCTTTCTTTAACGACATATCAACCTTCGTGGGGTATTTAATGCCAGAGCCATCTTTATAAAAGAACGGGAAGGATACTATTTAACCTATAGTTGGTTGGATAAAGGTGTTTACACTTTTCTTAAGGTTATTAGTCCGAAAGTGAACGTAATAGTTCGACTGGTATTTGAAGTCGTTTACTACGTTACTGCGTCCAACTACGCCTCGGAGATTTTGCCTGCAATGATAATCTGCTATATAGATACAATGTCTTTCTGTCTGTTAAGTAATGAGATTGATTATAATTTTGCCTCCAAAATACTTCCCTTGAGAAGCCACACACCGACGAAAATGTTGTTTCTACTCTTGGAGATATTTCTGGAAGTTTTAAACTTCAGTTGGATCGACCCGATCGCCCTGAATGTTTTCAAATTCCCAAATGGTAAACATGGAGCGTGGAAGAGAAAATAGTTGAAAGAAATCAGGGTCATCCGTCAAAAACAACATAACTGACAATGGATGTTCGAATGAGACTAACACGTGGATATTCATTTCACCGGCTAGATACTGCTGTATATATTTTTCAAATTCCTCTGCCCCGGGGAGGATGTGACATATTGTCAATTTTTAAACAGAATAAGACGTTTGAATTCAGAATTTTTCTTTTCTTAGATCGGTTGCTCAATCAAGGTTAAATATCCCGGTCAGCCCTACTATTTACCCATAGCAGAAGGCAAGGAATAATTGATGAACTGTCTTTCTTCTCAAGGGCATTTACCCGCAGTGAAATGTGAACAACTTCTGTTGTATAGTTGAGAAAGACAAGAACGCTGATGTACAAAAAATATAATCTGCTTTTCCTTGTATTACCCAAAATGTACGGTCGGGTAAGAGTGAGAGAAAGTCGGAGATAGTTAAGATGCACACACACACACACACACACACACGGCAATATTATTGTTCTTCTGTGAAACCACTTCCTCTTTGTTCTCTACTTTCGCAAGACTGGCACAGAACCATCTCAAGGCATAGCTTTTCAATCCTGGACAGTCTGTTGTATAACCAGAGCATAGAGTGGCGTGACGTATACTTGCTGCCTCCCACAGTCTTCGCTTGTCTCTCCTGGTTATATAATATTCCGAACGTCAACAAAATCTCGTGGTCACACCTCAAGTCTGCTATCTACGTATTGCGCGTGGACACGCCTTCTTGTAGCCTACCTCCAACACAATTTCCATGGCATTTCCGCAGGGAACAACCCGTTAACTGTTTACTTTACGAAACAAGTATACTTCCTGTTATGCCACCCAGGCCACTATGTAGCATTTTTACCGGACCACAAGCGTCCGGTTTACGTCAGGCAACAGGTATATTTCACGTTATGTGACCCAGGCAATTTACACGTCATGTCAATGGGATCTTCAAGTCAATATCCAATACCGCGATCAGTTTTTGAGCTCAGGTCGCCGATTTCATTTACCTCGGCGATAACTATAACGCTAAGAGGGCTGAGATACTGCCGTATATGAATAAGGGCTTGCCCTTAAAAATGTTATGGCATAATATTTGAATTACAGACCTGAGGTCTTAGACGAAACCACTGTTCCTCCTCTTGAGGTGGGCTACAATTTGTCAAAGAATAGATGTTTTCTTGACCGACTTGAAAATACTACTTCACAACTTTCTGTTTTTGAAACCGATTCAGTGGGAAGTTGTACCATCGGCAATAACTTGAGTGGAATTTTTCTATGACTACATGTCTGAATTTTCTTTTCATCTTCTCGTCTCTTCGTCTCCACCAAGTCTCTTCGATATCTCACAAATCTGCACAACTGCTTGTTTCACCGGAAAAAGGAGAACGCCGAATTTACTGTCGCCTGCGATGTAATTTGGCCTTGTTCTAGATAAAGTAAAAATCGTAAATATCAAGATATATTGAGTCCAGTCAGCCGACGCTGTAGAATACGCCGATTGCATCTTAGCAGCCAGGTATGACCCCCCCCCACGAATCTTCTAGATATAACATAATAATAATCAGTTGGTGAGTCTCCAGTCCTGGATCTT
This sequence comes from Sepioteuthis lessoniana, assembly GCA_963585895.1. Lineage (NCBI taxonomy): Eukaryota > Metazoa > Mollusca > Cephalopoda > Myopsida > Loliginidae > Sepioteuthis > Sepioteuthis lessoniana. The sequence goes on from OY757907.1 coordinate 47,464,703, forward strand.
TAAAGAATGTGGAGTGCCTCTTCATTACCATTACTCCCAGGTCTGAGAAGGAGTGAGAGTACTTGTTAGGGTTCCATCTATGGGTCAAATAGAACTTTCTAATCATTTACTATACTTGAAACCATTTCACTTCGTGCCAAAAAAAGATTGAATTAGTAGTATTAAAAAGGAATACTTAGAACCATTTAATTCTTTGCCTTACCATCTCTCTCAGGTCCACTCAGATCCGAAATGGAATACTTCTTATGGTCACATCTATGGGTCGAATAGAATTATTCAATTTTTTTACTAGGGATTATTATTATTAATATTTAATAGAATTAGTGTAAAAAAAAAAACAATACTTAAAACCATTTAACAGTGGTCGAGCAAATGAGCTCTAGTTCGTTGAAAATAATGTTACCGACAAACTTCCTTTACAAATCACATTTTAATATATATATATATATATATATATATATATATATATATATATATATATATATATATATATATGTGTGTGTGTGTGTGTGTGCATGAACAGAATTTGACATTAAATAACCAACAAGGTGTTATATGCCATAAAGCACTACCAACGAACCATTAAGATATATTTGCTATCGATACTTAAAGTGGTTGTTGAATTTAGGTCTTGGACATGAAATGGAATTACTTCCCATGAGGATGAAATAGAATTCGAAGGTTTACTTTTTATTAATTTTATAGAAAACCTCCAAGTCTGTAATTGAAGTTTATTTAATTACTGTACGTGAGATTTTAGCAACTAAAGAAAGCAATGCCGTGCATATAAACTATAGAAAACTAACTTCCCCAAATAAAAATCTGAACTCCATCGCCTAACTTGAATACAGGATAAGTTTGGTTATCCGATAGCAATAACAATTACAAAATAAAAAAAAGTTCCTCGAACGCAAGCGTGATCTAGTTGAAAAGTCGGAAAAGTAAACACTTCAATATGGGTGCGAAAATGTAAGCATCCTCCCTCTAGAATTTTACACATTATCAATTTTTGTGCATCTCAAACAGAGGAAATGAATTAGATTTACTCTTTATTCGAGAACCTGTACAAAAAAACTTGCGATTTATAGATTAAATTTCCATTAACGTCTATTAAACTCAGATATTACAGGCACAGTCAGCTGGGGCTGTAGAATCCACCGACTGCAGACGGGTAAGACTCCTCTAACAAGTGTACAGGATATGACACTAAACAGTCTGATGGTGAGGTTCCAGTAATGCTGCAGCTTTAGGGAATGCGGAGTACCCCTTTATTGCCATTGCTCCCAGGTCCACTCTGGCCCGGAGTGGTACCACCTGATAGGTTCCTATCTATGAGTCAAATAGAACTAGACTGTGTACTTATGCTAAACTGAATTGTTTGAAATGGAAATGTTTTTTTACATTTAATCTGCGTACTTATGCTAAACTGAATTGTTTGAAATAGAACTGATTATATGTATAAAAATTGATTTTGCATTAAATAACCTACAATGGTTGGTGTGCCACAGTACCAAACCAAAATCAGATATTACACCTTAAAGGCAACAACTAAAGAGTCACTTTCCTTGGTTTTTCTGTATGTATTTATTTTTTTTTCTTTCCAAAATATAGCATAGCCCCTACCTACGTTCACATTATGCTGAAGACCCTACTTCTGAAGTTAAGCACTGATAAACCTGGTCAGTATATGTGTGACCGCTAAGAAACAGCAAGTACTGGAAGCAACCTGAGGCCTGTGTGCCAAACTACGCAAAGCTTATTAAATAACAAGGTGTTTTTTTTTTTGTATTTTTGAAAACATATCGACCTTTGTAGGTTTTTTAAGGCCAAAGCCATCCTTGAAGAAGGCTTGGTTGTTATTTTTTGTTTAATGTCATACCAACCAGCGTAGGGTATCTAATGATAAAGCCATCCTTACAGAAGATCGGTAGAGGTACTATTTAACCCATAGCTGGGAGGATAAGGGGATTCATACTTTTCCCAATGGTGTTAGTCAGAAAATGAACGTATCGGGTGACTGGAGTTCGAACAGGCTTACTACGATATTATAGTCCTGTACTTTAGACATAAAGCCACAAAGACTCCTCATTTGACTACGAGGGAAAAGTTAGTAAAGTTTTATTTATCATCATTAAAAGCGGAAGATTATAACGTAATAGTTCGACTACGTTAACTACGACGCCACGCAGGATCTCTCGATAAATAACAAGGATAGCATAGTCTGACACAAGGACATTGTAATGTCATAGAAAACCTTCAAGGAATTTGATTCCCAACTTTGCCATATTGTCTAAGATCCTAAATGCAAAGTGAACGGATAATTTGAACTCGGTTTTCCATTACATAAAAACTGATTCACAAAAAAAAAAACGTATAATCTATATTTCTGAAATTCTCATAATTAAAAAGAAGATTGGGGAAGACTTCTCAAATTAGTTTGATTTTAGTATATTTTTGAAAATCATGTGCAATCGACACTAAAAATATTCCAGTTGATTTTTTCAACAACTTTTTTTCTGGGCGCACTCAAGAAGAACCAGAGATATTTAGTTTGGTTCCTTTGTTTAACAGCGTATTGTTATATAGTTATTTACACGTTCATTCAGCATCACAACGACACCAAAATTAAGACGTATGAAGGAAAACGCCGGAAGACTTCTTTAGAAAAATATTCACCTCTCACTTTATTGCAAGGGTTTGAAAGGGTTGTTTAAGGGTTTGCACGTGAGAGGATGCTGGAGACCGAACATAAAACTTCATATTTTGCCCCCACTGTTATGACCGTCACGTTGTGTCTTGTTCTCCTGATGTTGGTGTCCACTCCATCGGGGCTTTCCGAGGGCCCCCTCGGTCGGGTGTGGCCTTCCCTACCACATCTCATCTCTAACCCTCTGGGGTCCGCTGGCAACTGCATCGGGGGTTTCCAAGGTCCCCCTCGGTCGGGTGTGGCCTTCCCTACCACATCTAGTCTCTAACCCTCTGGAGTTCGACTGGCAACTGCTCTGGGACCCAAACTCAACTTAGTTAAATAATAACTCAACGCCCACACGATCGCCTACTGGATCTTTGAATCGGATGTTTAATCGTCATCAAGCGGAAATAACTGTCTTGCAGTTCAGAGGTTACTCTCTTCCGGTGCATGACTGTAGTGGCACAATGAGACCTTCACCTTGTCCCTTATCATAAGCCTTAATCCGCCCACGCGATCTCTTTCGATTACTGGCCGTTGGAATGTGTCACTTCCTTCCGGTGTATCACCTTGGAAGAGCATTTTTTAGGCCGGGGCGAGGGGTCAAAATATAACAGTATCAACCTTTGCAAGTTGATTTAATATCGAAAGTCAGACTTGTAGAACAGCAGTTGCGCTATTTAAACCATAAATGAGGTTGTTAAAAAGAGTTCTTATCTCTCCCAAGGGTATTAGTCTGAAAGTGAATGTAATAGCACAATTGGAGTTCGAACTCGATTACTACAATATTGGAGCCCAGCATGTTAACCAAAACACCACCGGAACTTCTCCCAGAAATATTTGGATGACTATGTGCATAACTACAAGATTATACTTACAAACGTATTTATCATATTTACCAACCCTTCCGCTCGGTCAGGATATGACACAAGGTCAATTTTTAAGCTGAGTTTAACAGGTTTCAATTCAGAGTTTTCCTTCTCCAAGACTAGTTGCCTCACCAAGGCTGAAGAACCTAGCCTGTCCTACTATTTACCCATAGCTTTAAGGAGAATAATTGGATTCATACCTTTCCCAAGGGTATTACTGCTATGTGAAATGAAATCAGTCTCGTCCAGGATTTGAACTCGTGTCACCGTGTCCATTTCCTGCGACGATAACCATTACACCACGGGTACCTTACAAACGTATGTATTTTGCTGAAAAACTGCAGCTATTATTAACCTAAACGTCATATGATTGTACAAGTCGATTTGGCATATAAAATGACCTCAAGATTTTTAGCTCAAAATTCTGAATTAGACCAATACCTTTTACATAGGTCGACCCTTAAACATAAAGTAGGCTCTTGGTAAAAGATAAGAAACTGAAAAATCTGACACATTACAGCTTATATTCATAATAATTCACAATCTAATGCGCTCTCATGAAATTGCGCAGATAAGCAACATAGCGTACTTGTTCGACTTGGCTGTCCGAGTGCTGTGACGTTTTGCACAGAGGGTTCATATTTTTTAATAGTTCGACAATGACCGTAAAAGTGCAACTGCAGTAACTATGATGATGCAGTCTATCACGTTAGATACGATACCAATATAACAAAGCCAGTGTAATGTGATTGAACACCTACAGGGAACTTAACTTCTAGCATTGCCATTCTGGTGTACTGAAGTTTATCAGGTGTGAATATTTTTGGTCCCACATTTATTGTTGGTGCATTATTTGAAAAAGCATTTGAAGTTAAGACATGAAAAGACGCGTACAAAAGAACATACAAAACAAAACAGTACAAAGTTAAATCTATATATCAAGAAATACATGAAAAAGGAAACATTACAAATATTCTTATATAGTCTGTTGAATATTCATATGTGTGTGCGTGTGTGTATGTAACTAACACGAGTCTGTTGAATATTCCTCTGTGTGTGCATGCGTGTACTAACACTGATATTATGAAAAAAAGACTAAATGTTGAAAGTGTCCTGTAGACAGTAAAATGTATATTTGTTATGTTTTGACCTTTTGACCCGGACAAAAATGCCATTCAAGGTAATGCACCGGAAGGAGGTGACACATTCTAATGGCAGTTATGAGAGGAAATCTCGTGGGCGGAAATTAGCTTATAATATGGGACAAGGTGAAGGTCCCACTGTGCCAATACAGACTGATGCACCAGAAGAGAGTGACCTCTGAACTGCATAACAGTTATTTCCGCTTGATGACGATTAAACATTCGATTTCAAAGATCCAGTGGGCGATCGTGTAGGCGTTGAATTATTATTCAACTCAGTTGAGTTCGAGTCCAAGAAGAAGTTGCCAGTAGGGTTCCAGACAGCTAGAGACCAGATGTGGTAGGGAAAGCTACACCCGACCGAGGGGGCCCTCGGAAACCCCGATGGAGTTTGGGGTCCAGAGAAGATGCTGATAAGATGCAATAAAGAAAGTCAGCATCCAGCAGTGGGCCCTAGGCCTCCGGTTGAACAGCACTAAAGAACAAGAAAGACACAACGTGACGGTCATAACAGTGGGGTCCAGATATTACAGTTTATGTTCGGTCTCCAGCTCCCTCTCACATGCAACCCTGGAACAACCCTTTCGAACCCTTGCAATAAAGTGAGAGGTAAAATATTGTTAAAGAAGTCTTCCTGCGTCTTTATCCTTCCTGCGTCTTCCTTCTTGCGTCGTTTATTCCTGCGTCTGTCTTTGTCACTGCGTCGTAATTATGGTGTCATTGTGATGCTGCATGAACATGTATATGAGAATATAACATATAGACTAAATATTTCATGTAAGGTATCGATGTATAGAAATAAAGCAACTTGTGCTAGAAGGCATGTGTCTTCTCTCATGTTGGTTGTTTGTCTCTTTCGGGGTTTGACAAAATTTCTGTGGTTGTGTTCGAGGCTGGAGCAGGTCTAACCGAAAATGCTGGACAAGAAAGAAAAAGGTTGCAAAATATATACATTTTCGTGGGGTTGACTGCGGGAAGTCAAAATGTAAGAGAGAGAGTGTGTGTTGTCTCTGGAAGTCACAATGTTAGAGAGTGTGTGCTTGGAAGACGAGAGTACATATAGGCAATCCTGGTCATGCTGTCGGCTCCAAATGCGCGGGACAAAAATCAAAGTTGCGGACGTAGTTATAAGCACTAACTACGAGACTTTCCTGACCAATAGGTTCCCAAGACTGACGTCCGCCATTTTTATTTCGGGAACAAGTGGCATCACGGCCATTTTAAAATACAGGAGTGTAAATCCTATATATTCTTTTTTATTATTTATTCCCTACACCATATTGCCCAAGATCCTAAATCTGAAGTGAGCATAAACACTACAAAGTGATGACCCCACTATTGGAAACAGCCGGTGAAATAGCAAAAATATAATTAAAAAACTGTCCTACAGTTTTATTTAACACAAAGCTTGGTCTTAATTTGTTGAATATTTTCTCCAAACACCAGTTACAGATGTTTGCGGCAATCTGCTTGTTAGCTGTTAGGAGTATTGTTCCTCTGGTTGAGTACTCTATAATAATCAGCCCAGTCTGCTGGGGTTGTAAAATACGCCGTTTGCATCTCTGCAGACATGTAAGAACCCTACACCATCTAAGAATGTCTTGATATGACATTAAACCGCATCAGATTGCCAGGTTCCAGTAATGACCCGGAGTGTTAGTGTCTGTCAGGGTCCCACTTGCTAAATAGAAATATTTAGTTATTTAACTGTGTGCAAACAAATAACTGATGATAAATTGAATTATTAGAATTGCATAGCAATTTAACTTTGATCAAATGAATTAATTGTATTGGATGAACTATTAATATTAAATAGCAATACTTGAAACTACTTCACTGTGTAAAAACAAATGATTAATATTAAATAGAATTATTAATGTTTAATAGCATTACTTGAGACCATTTAAATATGTGTAAAAAATAGCAATACTTGGTACCATTTAACTGCTTGCAAACAAATTAGCTCTAATTCATTTAGAAATAAAGCTACTAGCAAATTTCCACTTACAAATCATATATAAACAGGATGACCATTAAATATTGATAGGCCATTAAAGCAGCACACTCCAGCCATCTGTGCTGTAATGTGTAAATGATGCGATATCAAAAGAGAGGGGAGAAGAAAAATAAAGATCCGTCGAAGAAAATATAGAAGTCAATCACTAAAAAACAAAATTATATATTTATTGTCGGCGTCTGTTTATGCAACACTGTCTAGCTGTTATAATTTGGATCTCTTTCCATTAAACTAAACGCAATGCTGAATGTATATCAACGATTGAAAGAGATCAATGACAACTGTAAATTTGTTTAAAATCCGGGTCCCAGGCATTAGTAAGCAAACTGAAATAAAATAAAAACCTTCTTTTCTTGTCTGGTGTAATTTTGCGTTAAGTAAATTAAAAAAAAAAGACTCTTTCAAAAGTTTTCTTTTGTTTATTTGATAAAAAAAAAACTATCTGCGCGTCAAAATGGTGATCAGCATAAAAAGTAAATATAAACAGTTTTATATCTATTCGTCTTTTGAAAGTTCCAAATAAACACAAATGTTCTATTATAATTATATTTACCCTGATAAATTTAGAAAATCGGAATCTTTTATAACGATCCGGCTGTTCACTGAGGGTACAAAATATATCAAAATTAGTTGGTTCTGGATTTTTCTTCTTTTTTTAACAGATTTAAGTATTCGCCAACCAACAAAAAAGAAAAATGATTTGAAAACGGGCAGTTTTTGATTTATTACTTATCTTTCGTAAAACTAACTCAGACGGTTGCGATGAAAAGCTTTGTAAAACTTCCTTGAGTCGGAAGAGGAATTTACCTACCACAACTAAAAACGTCGTAAAATATCACAACACAATATTGATTATTAACACACTTGATTGATTGTAGACCTCATCATTATGATCATTATCATCATCAAGACATGCCAAGAGAAAGGACTCCTCTCTCTCTCTCTCTCTCTCTCTCTCCATCCATCCTTATCTGCCACCGCAATTAGTAAGTCCTCTAGACGACTCCAAGAGCCTGCCCAGAGCTTTTAAATGTAATCTTGTGGTGGTTCCCTAACACTTGTTTATCGATTGGAGAACGTCACATATGAGTTCGTCCTTCCTTCACCAACAGTGGTCAGAATATGTTGCTCGTATTTCTTGGATGATTTGCGAGATGGGAGATACGTGACCGTGCAACAGTTGTTTTTTAGGGGGCTGCTTCCAGATTTTGTTCAAAATAGGACTTAACATTCTTTGTAGTTTCCATGCCGTGAAAGAGTCTAAGTTTATAAAGTACGAGCCATGATTTTTATCGGCACGGCTACACTAGATGATGTAATATATCTCAAAATATATCTTTAAGAACCAAGGTCTCCTGAGGGTTCTTTTCCAGCTCCCATCCGGATAGCCCTTGAGCCCATTTCCTCATTTTTTTTTAAGTTATGGCAGAAGGTCGCATTTATTGTTCATTTGCCAATATTCAAGTTCATTTATATATACATGCATATATATATAGTATTGTAGAGGTTTATGTTTATCACTGACTCACTTGGTAAGTTAATGGTGGACTGAATTTTGCGGTATTATTAAGTAGTGCTCAATATCAAGGAGAGATATTTTATACGTATATATATATATATATATATATATATATATATATATATACTACATGGTACTATTTACCAACTCCTCCGCTCGGGCAGGATATGACACAAGGTCAATTTTTAAGCGGAGTTTAACAGGTTTGAATTCGGAGTTTTCCTTCTCCTAGACTAGTTGCCTCACCAAGGCTGAAGAACCTAGTCTGTCCTACTATTTACCCATAGCTGGAGGGAGAATAATTGGATTCATACCTTTCCCAAGGGTATTAGTGCTATGTGAAATGCAATCAGTCTCGTCCAGGATTTGAACTCGTATCGCCGGAGGAAATGAACACGGCGATAACGACTACACCACGGGCACCTATATATACTACATGGTAGTGTCTAGGGACATAGCTTTCATGCCTAAAGCCTTCGTCAGACAAAGTGAAATGTTTTCAAAAAAAGACCGATTAATATGGTTAAATTTTGGTTTTGGAAGGGGGATTTTGTTTGTATGAATGCGGGGCTAAGTTTGTGTGCATTTGCATGTTTGTGTATGTGCAATTGCTCGCGCATACATACATATGTATACATACGCATATAATGGCATATTCAAATATATATATATATATATATATATATATAAGTGTGTGTATATATATATATATATATATATATATATATATATATATATATATATATATATCATTACTGTGTTTAAAGATTACTGTTTCAAGAGTGCAGGTGATCGATACAACTCGTAATGATTATTTTCGAGGATATATTTATTCAGAAAACAGTTCTGTTGACCATGTTAACACGAATAGATCATTCAAAATTAAATATAGTATTTAGCACAGCTCTCTTTATAAGAATAGAAATTAACAGTGCATTATTGATAGGGACAGTACAAATGTGTCAAATCTTTGGTCTTTTCATTGATTGAAATAAGAATGTAAAGTCTAACCATTAAGTTAAACAATCGAAGTTTCGGCCATTAGAGACACAAACAGATTCTTGGCAAATTTTAGACTATTGACCATAACTTTAAATATCATAATCAATGTATACAGTTATGAAAGATGGACAAACTCCACTTCCTGAAATCGTGGACTTTCCATCGTTTAATTAGTAAATATCGATACGATGATATATATATATATATATACATATAGAATTATATATGCTTCTTATATATATATATATATATATATATATATATAAATTGTGCATATATGCATGTAGAATTATAAATGCTTCTTATATGTATATATACATTTATGTATATTGTGCATATATAAATTTATTTATTTATATATATATATATATATATATATATATATATATATATATATTCTCCATATATCATTTTATTGTTTATATATATATATATATATATATATATATATATAGTAAAAGATAGACGTTAGAATTGAACACACTTCCTCTACACACAAAGTAAAGTTACGTATACAAACAAAGTCAATGATAATGAAATTATATATATATATATATATAGTCACTGATAATCTATTCATCTCAAAAAATTGAGATCACTTAATTTAATATCTTAATCTATTTTAAAGACATGTACTGAAATGTTGCGACATAAATTCCGTGAAAATTTAAATGAACATCAAAAGAAAAATAGAAATAGTGAATTATAAAGTTCAAGTATCTATCTATATATTATGTTAAATATCTATGAATAAAAAGATTGGTCAGTAGCGTCAAGTTTACAAATATGTAAAATATAAGGAAGTTAAAGCAGTTTGATATCGTAAATAAACGAATACTAAACGTAAATCTGTGATTTGAAAATAATATAATAGACGAATAAAGAATATGATGCAAAGAATTTACAAATGGATAAGTATATATATATAAATATCACAGCCCTTATTCGCTTTAAAATACATCATTTTCTCGGAGTAATAAAAAAGACGTTCATTGTCTTTGACGGCTCACGTTCTCTCTCTCTCTATATATATATATATATATATATATATGTAAATTGGAAAGATTTTTAATTCACAAATTTCACCGGGTGCCTCCTATTTCTGGCCTTATGATAATCTAAGCTACCCTTAGTAAATGACCACAACCAAATAGTAATATAAAGTGATTTTATTGTAATGCAGTGCAAGCAAGATGAAATGGCCATTAGAAATACCATGCCTGCTCAGTCGGCTGGGGCTGTAGAATACACTGACTGCACCTCTGCAGAGGGGTAAGACCTCCACTCCAATGTGTGTCCTCAATATGACACTAAATAGTCTGATGATGAGGTCCTAGTAATGCTCTAACCTTGGGGAATACGGAGCACCCCTTCATTGCCATTGCTCCCAGGTCCACTCTGACCCGGCGTGGTAGCACCTGACAGGGTCCTATCTATGGGTTAAATAGAACTAACGGCATACTTGTGCTAAACTGAACTGTTTGATTAAACTGAATTGCTTGAAATAAAAATGTTTTTGACAATTAAACCGTACTTACATTTAAACTGCGTGCTTATGCTAAACTGAATTATTTGAAATTGAACCGCTTTTGACATTGAAACTGTACTTTCACCAAACTGAATTGTTATGTATAACTGCTTTAATAGTTAGAAATAGAAATGTTTTTTTGACAATTAAACTGTGTACTCATGCTAAACTGAATTGTTTTAAATAGAACAAATTATTTACATGAAAATGGATTTGGCGTTAAATAACCTACAAAGGTTGATACGCCATAAAACCCAACAAACCAAACCAGAAATGCCATGCGTTGATATATATCCTCGCTAATCATAATATCGTACATTTTAACATTAAAGACTCAATTGCATAATACCAACATTATATACAGATTTTCTCACTTCGAGTAACTCTTAATACATACTTTGCACATAGTTACATGGTTTCAAGTATTCATATCTAATCCTAATAACTTTTAAACAGATATATTTGACCTATAGATAGGACCCTAACAGGTATTACCAATCCAGGTTAGAGTATTCCTGAGAGTAATGACACTGAAGGATTATTCCGATCTCCTCACTTTTTTGTGGGGACAGAGGAATCTTACCAGTTGAGGTTGCAGACTGGTATTCTAAAACTCACCGACAGAGTTTTCAATATAGTACTAATTATTTATACCCAATAATTGGGTTTAAAAACTATTCCTATTTAAAGATAATTATTTGTTAGTAGAGTTATATAATTTCAACTATTCTTATCTAAGACCAATAATTTTAAAGGAATTATATAGTTTTCCCTCTCACATGGACGAGCAAAGCTTGGACCAGCGAGAACCTATCTACAGCAGCTCTGTGCCAATACAGGATGTAGCCAGGAAGACCTAACAGGAGCGATTAACGCTTGAGACGTGTGGCGAGAGAGGTCCAGAGAAATCCGTGCTAGCAGCACGACATGATGATGATATGGTTTTAAGTAACAAATAATAATCCCTCGGTTTCAAGTCTTCCAAAAATTAATAATTCCATTTAATAATAATCATTTGTTTATACACAATTATATTGGCCTTTGTATTCTTTCTAATACTAATAATTTTCAAAGAGATCTATTTGATCCATAGATGGAATCCTAATCGTTACAACGACTCTGGGTCATAGATAACCGGAGAATAACGGCATGGAAGGAGTACTTCACACTTCTCAGAGCTTTACATGCAGTTTGTTATCATACCCAGGCCCCCTCTACAAAGGATGTATTCGGCGTATTCTAAACCCCATCGAAAAGGTATCTTATCCAATACTAATAATACGTTCATTATTATATGTTTTAAAGTAACAATTCCAATTTAGCAATAACCATTCATTTCTAACTATATAGTTGCAAGTATTCTTATAGATCATCAATAATTTGAAGGCAATTATCTGTTTTCGTGAAACTAATGATAATCCTTTGATTTCAGGGTTTCCTAACATTAATAATTCTATTCTAACAATATTTGTTTTACGCAGGTATATGATTTCAAGTGGTCTTATCTAAGACTAATATTTTTCATACAATTATATGGTTTCAAGTAACTAATAACACATACGAATCAAGTTTTCCTCACATTAGTAATTTTCTTTGCCCATTGGCATAATGGTTAGTGTTCGCCCAATGGCCCGGCCTGGGAGACCGAAGTTCAATTACATGTCAAGTCATACCATTATAAGGTACGGACCAAGTGTAAGTGAAAATAATCCAGGGAAAGAACTCCTATACATCAGTGTAGAAGCTATTGAAAAGCGACCCTTCGGGTCACCCTCGATTACGATCGGATAACTTACTTCTTATTTAATAATGATATTTGTTTAACGCAGTTATAGAATTTCAAGTATTCTAATCTAACACCAATATTTTTAATGCAAGTATATGGTGTCAAGTTACTAATAATAATTATTAGTAATTCTATTTAATAATTATTTGTTTTCGCACTTTCATGAATTCACGTATTCTATTCCTATATTAATACTTTTCAAACAGATTCGAGCCCAGTCGATTGGGGCTATACAATACACCAACTGCATCTCTGCAAAGGAGTAAGTTCACCCACCAATGAGTATTCTGGAAATGACGCTAAATAATCTAATGGTAAGGCTCCGTATTGCTGGAGCTTTGGGAAAAGCAGTGTAACCTTTCATTGCCATCGCCCGCGGGTCTATTTTGGCCCGAAGTGGTAGTACCGGTTATCTAGTCTTATTTATGGTTCAAATAGGACTGTTTTACATTTAAACTGTGTTCAAACAAATGACTTGTGCTAAACTGAATCATTTGAAATAGATCTGTTTGATTATATAATTGTGTGTCAATAAACGACGAATGTTTAATAGAATTAGCAATTAGCATACTGAAACGATTTAAATGTGTGCAAAAAAATGAGCTTAGGCTCGTTTAAAACCCATGTCAAAAATGTGTTTACAATTCATATATTCAATGTATATGTATAAAGAAGATTTGGTATTAAATAACCTACAATGGCTGATATGCCATAAAACCAAACCAAACCAAACCAAATCATATAAATTTCATATATGTATCCAGAGGATTTAGCATTAAATTACCTACATTGGTTGGTATGCCATGAAACCTAATCAAACCAAAGCATATATATTAAATATATATAAAGAAGATTTAGCTTTAAATAACTTACAATAGCTAATATACCATAAAACCAGACCAAACCAAACCAAATCATACATATTTGATATATATGTATAAAGAGGGTTTAGCATCAAATAACCTACAATGGCTGATATGCCATAAAACCAAACCAAACCAATTAGATCCATAAATAGATATCTAGTCAATATTATAACACTGGAGTATATTAGACTTAGTAATGATGGCAATGAAGGAATACTCCACACTCATCAGAGTTCCAGAACAGAAGCCTCTCTATCAAATGCATGTCAGTGTCATACGCAGGAAACACCTATCACGGAGGTAGGAGACTTAGCCCTCTGCAGTATTCTGAATCTCGCTGACAAAGCGCCCTTAGTGATTGAATATAAATTAAATCAATAGAATTATGAATACATTGGCATAGTTTCTCAGAGGCCGTATACGCGACAACATGTAATCTGTTCATGTGCATTTTGACGCATTGGTGCAGATATAAATAAATGCGTATCCGAGCAGATGACAAGAGCTGTGTATGTACAAGTGGATGGGCATAATCTCAGTGTTTTAATGCATTTCTAGCTAATTGTATCCATGATAATAAATACAGAAATGCCAGGGTTCAACATATCGAAGAAGTCTCGGTAAGAATAACCATATCTGAACCAGGGAGCAAATAAAACAATTTTGCATCAGTACTCAGACTGCTCGACCTCAGCAACTTCCTATTGGTTTTGTTTGCTGATGCGTTCAAAGAGGAGGACAACCGAAAATTTTCACCGGATGTAAGTTCCGAAAACACGATCGTCACCTAGCTATGCTAAGCTAACGAAGCAAACGAAAAACTGACGATTCGTCAACAGAATAGCAATGTAATTATTCTTAAATAACTGGACCTTTTTGAAGGTCACAGTGTCGGAATTGCTTCCTTGGAAGTTTTCCATGTAGTGTGCTAATGCTGCCTAGATAGATAATGGGGACGTATCCTGCAGATGTGTTTATTTATTCATTCTGTTCTCTGTCAATCATCCAGCGGGAATTGAAATACGTAGACTCTATTCCATACCTCTTCAAAACGAGGTATCTTCAGTTTGATACTAAAGTGTATCTCAGGGTGAGGCTCGATTTCTGGAGATTTGACGAATGCCACAACACCCAGGTGTTAATACGAATAAGGGTCCCATCTATTGATCGAATATATTCATTCAAGAGTTATTCAAGTTAGATAGGAACGTGTGCAAAAAATCTCTTAACAACTCAAAAAATGTAAATATGAAGTAGAATGAACGTGATACGTTAACCTCGAGTCATTAAATAACTCAAGATGGTTTGACATGCCGTTAAATTCAATTACTCATATCAACATGAAATCTATTAACGTATCAGATGATAAAGCGTGAAAAGAACTTAAACCGCAATTCAAATTCATTGTACCGGTTTCGTTTTTTGTGCAATGCAACACGCTTGCTTCGCAATACTGTGACACTATGAGGGGAGTACGCCAAGCAGACGACCTTTTTGTTTGTTTTGGTGCGATACTAAACAAAGGCCTGAGCTCGAGATCTTCGACGCGACCGGAAGTGGGGTTGGAAAGGCAGGTCCGAGAGAAGACAGAGGGCAGTTGGAAAAAGGAACCCAGAGAGAACAGTTGGCGAAGGGTGACGCAGAGGGGCAGTCGACAACGGACAGCAGAAGAGACCAGTCGGGTGAGATAGAGTCCAGGGGCAGCGAGGAAGATAGAAAAGATGAGTTCGCTGTCCTGAGTCGACAACGGTCAGCAGCAGTGAGGAAGATGGTCAAAGATGAGTCGGCATTCCTAGTAGCTTGTAGAAGTTTCGCGAAAAAATGCACGTCAGCGTTAGTCTACAGAGACACAGGGAATGCAGTGTTACAGAACTCCCTTCTTGCACTTTGAGTTGACCTAAACCCTTATTGTTCGTTTGTTCTTTATTCTTTTTCTCCCAATCTCTCGGTTGTATTTCTTGTGGCCATAAAGAAATGTGAAATGCCCCGGCGGAAACCACTTGATGAATCATCGGCCAAGACAGAATTGTTTCGAAGTTGATGTATCGGGGTCGCGAGCGGGTATTGTCACAATACTGTAGGCCAGTAATTCCCGACGTAGGGCGCATGCCTCACCGGTGGGGGGCATGGTATTATTTTAGTGGGGGATGCAATATTTTGGTGAGTATTGTTAAGAGACCAAGTTAATGGCCCTTTAAGCTTCTGCCATATGAACTACGGTAAGATTTTGAATATGTAAGATTTAAATATAACAAAATTGTTTCAGAATTTTAGAAATACCAAAGTGGGACATTATCCAAAATCGATTGGAAACCAATGCTGTCGACGCACACACACACACACATAGCATTATTCACAACATAACGTGATTATTGGTTATTAGTTACGTGTTAATTAACAGACGAAATGATTAATTAATTGATAAATTAATTGGCTCGTATGTAAGTATTTCGTACCTTTCCAAGTTGCTTTCTCTGTGATGTTTGATTGAGTGCCAGATTCCATCAGACGGGGGCCTATATTTATATCATCTCGGTTTTCGGTAATGTTCCCACTCCAAATTATTTCTTGGTCTCTTTGATGTCACCTGCACTTCTTCAACCTCCACCCGACTATATCGAGGTGATTTCCAGGCCATCATATCACATAGCTACCCCTAAGTACCTCTGACGAGATGTTAATCATACCACAGTGACTCACGCGCTGACTCAAACACACGCACGCATTCACGCATAGATACATAGATGCTTTCGTTTTTAGTCTTTTCTCAAAAGTATGTGCAGATACAAATAGATCATGACTCTGCAATATTATAGATATTGTTTTATATATCAGAATGTGGAGTAATTTTTTTTTTTTTGTTCCAGATGTTATTATTACAACATTTGCAACAAAAATGCCACTAATACAATGTACTCATACAATGTGTTTACAAGTATTAAGATTTTCAGCTCATTTGAGTATTATTTTAAACTGGGTCTCAAACCCACTGAAGGTGCTAGCAGGATTAAGTACTGGAAGGAATTAAAACAAATATCTGACCAAATTGGAATGGTTTAAGTAATCAGTTATGATCTTCAAGAAGAGAATGCGACAACCACATCTCGAAGACTTTCAGAACAGTTAAGATCATCGAAAAATACCTTCAAAAGCACCAGAAGTTTTCTATAAACTCCTGGTAAAAATAGAATAAATTTCTGTTTTCTCTAATATATATATCGGATGATTTAGAAATACTTAATGACCTGAATAGAAAGTGTATTGATTTCACTAAATGATAATTTACGTCCTGAAAAACAATTATAAAGAATCATTCTGTGTTTAATGGCATATCAACCTTTGTGAGATATTTAATGTCAAAGCTATCCTTGTAGAAGAATAGAAGAGGTACTCTTTCACCCATTTACTTGGGGTTCATACCTTTCTCAAGGGTAGTATTCTGAAATTGGACGGAATACCTTGACTGGAGATTGAACTCGTTTACTACGATGTAGCGGTCCATCACATTAGCTACTACGCCACTATGACAACCTCTACACATAAAAACTGACTTTTCTCTTTTATGAAAAATTGTATGTAAATCAATAATCATCGAATTTAGAATTTGTTCGCATTAATTTGGGGTTTCGACCGCTTTCAGCTGTGTCTCCAAACATTTTCAAAAAGGATGCAATTTCTTTTTATAGGATTCAGACAAGGTAAATTTTCATTGTCTCAAGCCATTTAAGGAATGGTGCCAACGGACATTATTAGGTATTACTTTTACCAAATAGCAAAACATTGAGTCTATTTAACCTAAATACGAAAAAAATAAGTCCAAAAATAATGAAATGTAATTTATATTTGGTTAAAGAGATGCATAAGTTTTATTCTAGTTTGGTTTGGTTTGGTTGTGTTGAATGGCGTATCAGCCCCTGTGGGTTATTTAACACTAAATCATATATATATATATATATATATATATATATATATATATATATATATATATAATTTGCGAGTGAATACTTAGGAAGTAACATTATTATTTTAAGCTAGAATTCATTTGTTTCAAGTTAAATGGTTTCAAGTATTGTTATCCAACACTAATAATACTATTTGATATTAATCAATTGTTTGCATACAATTAAATGGTTTCAAGTACGGCTATCTAATACTCATAAATCTGTGTAATATTAATCTATTATTTGCAGACACATAATACCAATCATTTGATTGCTTGCAGTTAAATGGTTTCAAGTATTATTATCAAATACTAATGATTCAATTTATCATTAATCATTTGCTTATACACAGTTAAATGGTTTTAAGTTATTTAGCAATCCTTGTCGATCCATTGAGAAGTACAACCAATCCGAGTCAAAGAAAATCGATAGGAATAGATATCTAGACTTTATCTTATGTAGAAGAGTAAGGTAACTCGGAAGGTGTGTACAATATCCGGTAGTGAGGCTCCAGCTCTTGAGTTCTGAGGAGTGATTAAATACATATACACATATTCCATTGCTCCCATTTCGACTCTAATCTGAAGTAGTAGTATATGTTTATGAGTCAAAAAGATTTGTCTTCAAATTATTAGTAATAGGCATACGTGAAACCATTTAATTGAGAACAAATAAGATTCTTCTTATTATTATTGTTATTATTATTTACTCCTCAAGAGTTTTTCACATCAGCTAATGCTGATGGTCTTTCACTGGACAAACTCCAGTGAAAGACCATCAGCAAGTCTCCTCATGTGTCCGGGACTCTTCTCAGTATTCTGACCGATCCCAATAATGTTGTAGTTTGGATGGTCTTCACTCGTCTTCTTATTTCCAAGTCCTCGCATCCCTTTACAAATCCTTCGGTAACTGTACCTATTGAAACAATTACAATTGGTATAATCGTCTATTATTATGATTATTATTATTACAATTATTATTGTTATTATTTACTCCTTGAGAGCTTTTCACATCAGCAGTAGCTGATGGTCTTTCACTGGAGTTTGAGTGACGGCAAGTCTCTTCAAGTATTATGATTATTATCAAATTGAGATAGTTATTTAAGACAGTATGATTTTCTGCAAATTATTTGTGTTGGGAATAATTACTTGAAGCTGTAATTCTTTACAAATTAATATCAGTAGTTACATGAAATTTCATGAAACCATTTATTTTATAGCAAAAAATAGTTACTTCGGTATTTGAGGACTTTAAAAGTGTTTACATGTCACAAGACCAGCCAATTTTAACGATAGATAAATAGATCTTTGCAATGATTACCACAAGGAAATGTTTGGATCGCTTAATTAAAGGAAAATGAAATAAGTGCTGGAAGCAGTTATCAGATTAGGGAAATGAAAAAAAACTATCTCCAACATTAATGTTTGTTGCAATAATATTGAAAAAAAAATTAAATGATGAAAAAGAGTTCTTCAATTCCTTCTTTAACATAGGTAACTATTTCCTGTCAGAAATACAGCAAAGTTTTTTCAAGAAATTGCAATGCTACCGCTTTTTTTTTTTTTTTTTTTTTTTCGAAAGCTAACAGTAAGGGTTTCAGAACGTATAACTGCGTGTAAATATGGATGATTTGACGTGTATCATTTAGTTGTTCTGTACATGCTTATTTACAGGCATATGGTCGTGTAGATAGCTTATTGTGACGACAAGAAAAATCATTTACATGTATTCAACGTGTTGGTGAGTTTCCTTTATAAATGGCCTACCCTGTAGCTTCTGTCATTTTGTATACTAAAATGTAACTGTGAATATTTTTTTCTTTACAAGCGTGGGCGAACGTTTGTGTTCGTGCGTATTTTTCTCCTTACACACACTCTCTCTCTTTCTCTCTCTCTCTCTCTCTCTTTCCTTCTTTCTCGATCTCTTTAGCTCTTTCTCTTCGCTTTCTCATTCTATTGATCTGACGAAAGATTTGAAGGGTTGGTTGAGAAGGGGCGGTCAGTATCGATAGATTTTCGCGAAATGGCGCCAAAAGTTATACATGGATGTTTGGTCTGATTTTCGGCGCGAAAATAATTTATTATTCTATTTTTCTTTTTCTTTTCTTTTTTCTTTTTTCTTCGGTTAATTTCCTTTTCCAGCAACGAGAAAAAACACACAGACACACAAAAGTACAATAGAACAAAACAAACACATACATTTATAACACATACACACTCATTAGTATATATATATATATATATATATATATATATTCATGAGTGTGTGTGTGTGTGTGTGTGAATGTCTACATACACATATTGAGGAATAAGAACATGTCCCTTGGTGATTAACTTATTTAGAATTTCAAGCACAAAACCCGAACAGCAACCTATACCGTATATGCAAACGTTACTATATGTATACTATTAGAAATGTTAAAAGTTCTCAAATACGAATATGCACACTCGCTCTATGATATATATATATATATATATATATATATATACACATATATATATATATGTGTGTGTGTGTGTGTGTGTTCGCCAATGACCTGGTAGACCGGTGTTCAATCCCAGGTCGAGTTATACTAAAGACTCAAAAAATGGTACTTGATGCCACCTTGCTTAACACTCAGTGTTATGAAGTATGTTTGAAGGGTAAAATGGAGCAATCCAGAGAAAGGAGTAGCTCCCTCCCCCATACTTTGGTGTAGTAGTTATAGAGAAGGGAACCTTCTTGTCGCCCTCGACTATGGTTGCCAACTTTACTTTTAACTGATATATATAGATATATACGGTCGGTTCATAACACTTGGATACCAAAAATAATTTTCCTTCAACGAATATATATATTACCCGTTCATTTTTGTTGCTTCTTTTGTGCCGTACTAACTCTTTTAAAAACTATTGAAAAAAAAACAACTAAAGTCTAAAATAGTTGAGAACAATCAAAAAATAAATTACTGCAAAGAATTATTCCTTATCACTTTTACTCATTAATATCTGTTACTCTCTCTCTCTCTCTCTCTCTCTCTCTCCCACCACTCTTATATATATATATATATATATAGGAATGACAGCGCGACCACCACTCCATGTGTACATATCACATTTTATTCATTGGCGAATTTTGCTCATTAATACATCTTACTCTCCCCCGCCAGGTTCAATCCCCAGTCGAGTCATAACAAAGACTTAAAAAATAGTACTTGATGCCTCCTTGCTTTCCACTCAGTATTATATGTTATGGATCAAGGGTAAAGTGGAGCAATCCAGGGTAAGGTCGTAAGGTCATTAGCTACTACTCCTCCATGTAGTAGCTAATGAAAAGGGGGCCTTTGGGTTGCCCTCGACTACGGTCGCCAACTTATATATAGGAATGACAACGCAATCACCACTTCATGCGTACATATCAAATTTTATACATTGGCGAATTTTGATCATTACGCGCACTACCTAAATAAGGAATCAGTGAGAGCAAGCTTTCACGTTGAGAGTTTCTCCCGAAGAACAAAGATGGCAACACAAAAGATATGACAGGGTGACATGAGGCGACCGAAGAAGAAACTCAGCGAAGTGAAGTGAAGAACGAAATGAACTGAAGTAGGGAAATGGGAGCTGACTGATTGTAGAGTAAGATTCATATTTCATAAAACAGATGGTGAGTAATGACCATAAACAACATGTTAGAATTTTATACATGTCATAAAGAGATCTTTCATATCTATAATATAACAACTATCATTTCTGTAATATTACTAAATTCTTTATTAAAAAAATGCTTTTGAAGATAAAATTAACTTAACTTTATTAAGCTTTTCTTTAATTTATATATATATATATATATATAATGGCATGGAAGTTTGTCTACGACCTTAGGTTTCATGAAGTTTTATAAACAACAATCACCAGGCAGATAATGAAATGAAAATCCATGGCATTAAATGTGTAAATTTAATATATATTTATTATTATGTAATAGCTCTATCCCAGATATTGAGCACTCTCCAAATTACATCGCACTTGGTTCACCATAAAGTGAATTAGTGACAACCAATACTGTTACAATACCGGACATTGGCCTAGCGGTTAGAGTGTTCGCCAGTGGCCCGGGAGACCTGGGTTCAATCCCAGGTCGAGTCATACCAAAGACTCAAAAAATGGTACTTGATGCCTCCTTGCTTAACACTCAGCATTATAAGGTACGGATCAAGGGTAAAGTGGAGCAGTCCAGGGAAAGGAGTAGCGCCTTTCCCTACACCTTGGTGTAGTAGGTATCGAAAAGGGAGCCTTCTGGTCACCCTCGACTATGGTCGCCAGCTTTACTTTTTTTATATATATATATATAAACTAAAAACTACTTACCTTGGTTTCACCAACCGGGTCTTCGGTATAATTCTGACTTAAGAGGGTCGGCCCAAACGACATTTTATTAATAAAGCCGCTAACAGAAAGAATAAACAATTAGCATAATTTAAAAAAGAAAAAAAGTCAAAACCACTTTCTATCAGTCATGTAGCCAGGCTTTTTTATGCCTATAGGCACTATTTCAGATCTCTGGTTGATTGGTTGGTCGGTTGGTTTTTATGGCATATTAACCTTTGTAGATCTCTATTTGAGTAATTCATAGGGGTTATGATAAGAAGCTACAGCTAACTTTTCCTCCATACATAGGAGACGATATTAATCACCAGCCTTATATCTATGGCATTTTTTAAATTATCTCTCATTTTAATACAGGATCTATACTTCTTTTTAATTTCCCACACATGGTTAGATAAACTAATCCTGTGCATGTGTATAAGCACAACGGATGTTTTTAGTCTTTTCTTTTATTATTGAATTTTTTTTTTTTTTTTGCAGATATCTGTTCATATACATTTTTTATTTATGAATTAAATCATCTGTTTTTTACACCGTTGGAGTTATAGGAATAGGTATAAAAAATGTTAAATGATATATATATATATATATATATATATATATATATATATATATATATATGACAACAGTGTACTGTTGTCACTATCTCACTCGGTAAGTTTGTAGCAGACTAAATGTGGTATAATTTGGAGAGTGCTCAATATCTATGATAGAGCTATCATCATCATCATCATCATCATATCGTGCTGGCAGCACGGATATCCCTGACCCTCTCTCACCACTCCTCCCTATCGTTCATCACCCTTGGTAGGTCTTCAGGACAACAACCTGTATCCTCACATAGCTGCTGAATGTACGTTCGAGCTGGTCGTCCTGCTTTTGCGCGGCCATGTGTGGGGATCCATAAGAGTACATCTCTTATGAGTTCATCTCTGCTTCTCCAGCAATGTCCTGCATGTCTGGTTCGTCTAACTTGAATAGTTTTCGTGATAGGGGGCAGGTGGCCGTATAGTTGGTGCCTTGTGGGGTGTTGCCGCCAGGACTTGTTCAGGATTGCACGCAGCATTCTTGTGTAATTGCCATCTAGTTTCTTCTCCAGCCGTTTTGTTAGCGTCCATGTAGTGCATCCATATAGCAGTATCGATGTGACCGCTGCCTGGAAGAAACTGCGTTTCATTTTATCGGTTAGGTCTGATTTCCATATAGTCGATAGCCTATTAATAGCTGTCCATGCTTTCGTTAACCTCGTTTCGATGTCCTTTTCGGTTGATTCGACGCTGCTTCCTAGGTACGTGAATTTGTCTAATATATATATATATATATATATAGCATGGATGCTTATCTGGGACCATTGGTTTCATGCCGTCTTTTTAAGACAATCATCAGGTAGAGAAAAGCAAAAGAGAAAAGCTTTTCTCTGCCTGATTTATTGTCGTATAAAGACGGCATGAAACCAGTGGACGTAGATAAGCATCCATGCAATAAAATATATATAAAAACTGGTGTATATATATATATATATATGTGTGTGTGTGTGTGTGTGTGATTCTGCAAAAGTTTCTTAACATTTAAAAGTAAGGCTATGTGAAGCTGTAAACGTTGTGAATTTGAAGCATATCATATTCCACAATTAGTTTAAAGTCATTTCCAAGACTCAAAAAAATATAAATAAAACAAAAAGAAAAACTCAACGAAATTTTAAAAAAACACCCTATTAAAACAATAACCTCTATATAAACCGAATAATACACCTGAAAAAACATTAAAAGTTCTCTGAAAAAAGGCTGCAAGCTGGAAATTTAAATAAGAACTAAATAAATGATTTTTAAAAAGATATAAATCTCTTTGTGGACCTAATCATTTTGAAATATTTACTTTTTTCTATCTTTGGACCAACAAAAAAAGAAAAAGATTACAACATTATATATAAGTGTGTGTGTGTGTGTGTGTCTGTTAATATGCAAATACGAAAAATTAAGTTATTCAGAAGATAATTTTTTTCGTTGTGGAATTATTCGCCAACATTAAATATTTCGGCTTTTATATTAAACTATTGTCAAAGCAATAGTAATAAGTGATGTTGTATTTATGTGAATTCTATTTAATTATTTATAAACAATGAGAAAACTCTTGGCATTCTGTTACTGTTAGTAGCTTTCTGTATCAAAACTAAGTGACATAATTAGTGTTCCAAATGTATTTATCAATTCTCATTCTTTATTTATCATTTTTTCGTTTCATTCGGTAACTACTTTGTCTTTGCTTTTATTTTGACAAAAGATAAGCACTTAAATATAAAAGAAATTATCATACAATTGTCTCATATTTTGTTTTCATCAATAAAACTATCAATTGCTTTATTTAATGCCTTACGAATTCTTTGTATTCTTTCTGAAAGAAAAATTGATGGCAGACTTTCTCCAAGAATTCTTCAAGCATTAAAAAAGCCCACTCTCACTCTTTAGGTATTCTTCTAAAACTCTTCCATCCTAATTACCTCATATTGATTCAATGGTATATAGGTCAGGAGATTCTGGCAACAAAGTCATATTTTCCAAAGTTTGGTTCTTTTGTGAAATCGCTTTTATTTTCCAAGCTTTCTTCTCATATGTACTCTCCTCTTACGACCAAAAAGTTTAAATTGGGACTCATATTCCCATATTACATTGTTCCACTCTTTCACTGTTCAGTCCCCACGTTTTTGGGATTTTTTTTTTTCCTCATAAGTCTTTTCTGCTTATTCTCCTTCCGTAACAGGGGTTTCTTGTTAAATATGCGATATCCAATCCCCGATATTTCACAGTTGAAATTGGCACTGGCAGCTCTTCAAGAGAATTAAGTTCATTATTAACTTTGAGACCGTTTTTATTCTATGTCTTTTGCTCAGGATAACCAAGTGTTCAGCTTCTGAAGCAATTATCACTTTTTGTAACGAATATTGCACCTCATGTCTAGAAATCTTCAACTTCATTTTTGAGAGTAACTTCCTTTGAATAAAATTCCAATTTGTGCACTCTTGTCAATGCTTAGCTGCTTCGATTCTACCATTTTGTGCAAATTATTTCAAGATTAAACAAATAATTATTAAAAAAAAAAATAACATGAAAATACTATTGTAATGGCACAATCTTTTTTTTTCTTCAAACAGAGACAGCTATGTTCGAGCCAAAATGAGTTTTCCTTATAAACAGCAACCAGTGTTGCAATATCAATCAATGCTGAGTTAACATTTAGAATTTCTATTAACATCTATGTCGAAAATATTGGTAATCTCGGTATATGTCATCCGTCCCACCACCGGACAAGTATGGCTCAAGGCTGTTTTTAAGGTGGGTCCGGTCGCAGGGCCGTAGCCCACACGCGCCCGGCATTGCCAAAAAACCTTCGGTCCCGTCAGCATTCCCCTTATTAGAGGCGCAGCAGGCACCAGGCAATAAACCAACCCACCAAGGGGATAAAAGCCTGGGAAATTTTGGTAATCTCAAAAAGTCTACTCAGAATTTAATGGTGAAAGCAAAATAAAATTAATCTCATTCAAAATACTCCTTGTGAATAGACGAGTCCAAATTTGAACATATTGGTCGTAAGAAGAGAGGTAATTTACTAAGCTTTTTTGCTTAGATGTAGCACAAGGCCGCATGAATTGGGCACCCAATGAGAATCGAACTCACTCGTGTAGGTTTGCTAGTCTACCTTGCTAACCATTACACCACCCGAGGTGCCCTGGTCGTAAGAAGAGAGTGTATATGAAAAGAAAGCCTGGAGAAAGATTTGAAAATAAACATGAATACACTATAGTTACTGAAATTTTATCTTTTACTAAAAAAATATACTTAAGTACCTCATTTTAAGGTGTGTTTTTTTAAAGAAATGCAGGGTGGTCCAAATATTTTTGACAGTAGTTTGTGTGTGTGTGAGTCTCTGTGGTGGGATGTTTACATGCTTTTAATAATTACTATCCTTGAATTGTTTCTTTTCTTGCAAAGTCATTCTCTAATATGTAAACATTCCTGCTCATTCTTAATTTAAATACCCCCTCTTCTTTTTTTTCCGTTTTAGCTTCTAAATGCCCTTCTTTTTCTTTTATTTTCTATTTCAACCTCTGCTTTCGCCAAAAGTAACATATCTGCCGGTCGCTGTAAGACCCTCATTACGAGTAAAAATAAAGGGAGAGATATATTAAAAAAAAAAAAAAGAATGAATGAAATATGCACGTATCGACCTAACCCGAAAAATTCAAGTTTGTCCTCCCAAAATAATAGACTATTATTCGAGATATCTCTCTGCGGTATACCGGCAAAAGCAAATAAATATAAATATCATGCACTTCACCGTCTTCAAATACTTGAGATTTATCGGCATTTTTTTTTTTTTTTTTTTTTTTTTTACTGTGTTTGTCTGTTTTGAGTTAAATGTTGTACTGTAGTTTATGTGACTCTCATGAGCGTTTTTCCCTACGCTCTGATTTGAATGTTTACATAATTTTTACAGATAATATGCTGATATACGTATCATTGATTCTCTTCTACTTTCTCTCTCTAATATATATAATATTCTAGCGGATGGTGATTTCCCTAAATATATTCTAAATGTTGATAGGTTGTAACTAGATAGTAATGATTTAAGTGCAGTATAATTCAAGCGCACATAATGTCTTCGCAACAGCTACAGTTTTTGAAACTCTTAATGGCAATCAAACTCCTAGTAATATTAAAAGCCCTAATAAGAGACTTGAAATCTATCTGCATTAAACGTGTATCGTCGTTGTCAAAATTTCACTTTTTTTAATGAGATTTAAATCATGAATTTCTTTGGTAGACAACCCACTTATTTGTGCAGTTTCTTGAGATTTTTTGTACACGGTTATATGTAATCAAGTATTCCTAGTGAATACGAATGATCTTCAAATTGATTTAATTGACCCATAGATGGAACCTTGACAAGTATTACCAATCCAGGTCGAAGTGGACCTGAGAGAAATAACCACAAAAAGGTACTCCACACTCTCCAGATCTTCATAACATGAGCCCAACCACTAGGTAGAGTTGAGTGTCATATCTAGGGCACCTCATTTGAGGGGGTCTCTTCTGTAAGAAATACAGACAGCGTATTTTAAACCCCATCGACAGAGCACCTGAAAATCAGTTTCCAAGTATTAATTGCATCTCATTAGCCTAGTGAGTAGAGTGTTCGCCAATGGCCCGGGAGACCGGGATTCAAGTCCAGGTCGCGTCATACCAAAGACTTATAAAATGGTACTTGATGCCTCCTTGCTTAACACTCAGCAATATAAGGTACGAATCAAGGTTAAAGTGGATCAATCTAGAAAAAGGAGTAACGCCCTCCCCTACACCGCGGTGTAGTAGCTATTGAAAAGGGAGCCTTCTGGTCGCCCTGGACTACGGTCGCCAAATTTACTTTTATTATACTTTATATTATGGGCAGCAATTAATTTATACATATTTCTTGTGCGTAAATAGTTGACCTTTGATGAATTTCTTTTAAAGAGCTTCCCCAATTTCTGTTGTAGGGTGGATTAAACCAAATTATGCAATTACGTCTTTTTCTATTCGTTTTAGTTTTATGTTGTTTTTATCATTTAATGAATTATGATCTTAAACAGAATTCCAAAGATTGAAATTGACATTGTTAAATGCATTGAATTAATTGACATAGCAAAAGTATGGGTTGATGGTTAGATTTGATACTTATATAAATAGAGGGAGTTTAAGCCTTTCTGTAATGACGAAAACAACATGAGATTGGGATATTAATTGCATCTGACGAGGTCCCTGTTCTGAAGATCAGGGAATTGTGGAGTACTCTTTCATTGCTATAGTTTCAATGTAGACTCTGATTGGTTGTTTGGCATATTAACCTTCGTAGTTTATTTAATACAAAATCCATTTTTATACAAATAAATAGTTCTATTTCAAACAATTCAGTTTAGCATAAGTAAACAGATTAATTGTCAAAAAAAAATTCTATTTCATGCTATTCAGTTTATTTAAATAGTTCTAATCTAAATAATTCAGTTAAGTATAAGTATAATTTTTGTTTACACAATTTTTGTTTAAATGTCGAAACAGTTCTATTTTTAAAAATTCAGCTTATCGAAAGTACAGTTTCAATGTCAAAACAGTTCTACTCCAACCAATTCAATTTAGCATACAAAAACAATTCCATTTGAAGCAATTGAGATTAGCATAATAATGCAGTTTAAATGTCAAAACAGTCATGTTTCAAGCAAAACACTTTATCATAAGGACACAGTTTAGTTCTAATTGACCCATAGAGAGGACCCTATCAGGTGCTTCCACTCCGGGCCAAAGTGGACCTGGGAGCGATGGCAATGAAGGGGTACTCTACATTCTCCAAAGCTCATTACTGGAATCTCACCATTAGATTTTTTAGTTTCCTATTCAGGACACACGTCGTGGTGGTGGTGTTGGGGGGCTTACCCTTCTTCAAAAATGTATTCTACTGCCTCAGCCCACTGGGCAAGGTAGACTCTGAGCCGATGTGGTCGTACCTATAAGGGTCTAATCTATTAGTCTATTAGATATGCTTCAAAATTTTTCGTATTCGATAGGACAATGCGAAAAAAAATATAAATATAAACACGTATGAATGTTATTTTTTGACCTCTAGGCATAAGATAGCTCTATCGGGGTTGACATGCCGTTAAAATCAATATTGGTTTATTCCATAATATTTTCAACTGCGTGACTTGAAAAAAATCTTATACTATTAAATCAAAAAAATTAATCTAGTTTATTTAATAGTTGTTGGTGACCATAGTCGAGGGCGACTCGAAGGTTCCCTTTTCAATTGCAACTACACCGAAGTGTGGGGGAGAGAGCAACTCCTTTCCCTGGATTGCTTCACTTTACCCATGATACGTACCTTATAATCCTAAGTGTTAAGCAAGGCGGCATCAAGTACCAGTTTTTGGGTCATTAGTATGACTTGACCTGGAATTAAACCCCGGAATACCGGGCCATTGGTGAGCGCTTTAACCACTAGGCCAATGAGCTGGGGTTTTTTGTTTTTGTTTTTTTTTTATTAATTTTAGAGTTATTTCATGAAGACAGAACTGCTAAATATGAGGGAGTCCCTGTGGCGCAGCGAGTAACGTGCCGGACTGCGATATCGTAGTAAGCGAGTTCGAACTCCAGTCGTGCCATTGCGTTCACTTTTGGACTAATACTCTTTAAAAAGGTATGAAGTCCCTTATCCATCTCACCTAAAGTATCATTGCGGTTCTTCTACAAGGATGGGTTCTGCATTGAATAGCCCACGAATGTTGATATGCCATTAAACAAAGAAACCAAACCAACGACTAAATGAGTAGCATTTTAGCTAGCTAATTTCATATTTTTTTACCAGGAGCATTCGTGAAAAGAAAAGAAAAGTAAAATCTAATTTTATTATAATAATTGTTTATTAAAAAAACAGTCGTAAGAGATTATTTATTCAGTTGTTCTTTTTATTGTCTTTTTATTTTGTTCCAAACAATGCCAGGAACATCTGTTCGTTAAAAAATAATTAAAATCATTTTAAAAAATTCGTACTTATAGGTTTTCATTTGTGCCTGGGTGAAATAAATATTTCAAAGTCGATTGTAATAAAGATAAGTCACGTTTTAAAAACTTGAATATAAACATTTCTTCCTTCAAACACGATCAGCCGAAATGAAAAACGACTAAGACTTACATAATATACCATTCTAAGAAAAACGTGTTCTCATTTATCTTGTTTTGATCAATACAAGTTAATTTCAACAAAGAAAGTTTATTTACCTGTTTAAAAAAATCACAGTTTATCTATAGCCCTACTTACAATTCAAGTAAAAGTATTTTCATTTAAATTGCGACAGCAGTTTTCTCCTTGCAAAGAATTATTCATGATGCTTAAAGATTGCCTTGTTAGCCTGAAACAACAGTTGGTTGCATCTAAAGAAAATCCCTTTTTTATTTTCCTTATGGTGAAGTTAATTTGCTATGGTTGTTTTGATATTGAGAAATTGTACGAATGAATATAACTTTCTAATTGAAATTAATCGTAATGCTATATATATATATATATACAGGAACATTTCTGGTGCTATTTCTTTTTTTCAATTATACTCAGCTAATTTCGAACTCACCAGGTTATCGCCAGGAAAAAAGCTGTTGCGAAAAAATGTTTATTTAGTAAGATTTTAACAACAGTTTTAAAAAGTTGATTAGTTATAAGATACCAGAATTGAAAAAACATTCCTAAAACACTGACCCCCAAACGGATTTAAAACCAAACTGAATGGTGCTGCTTTGAAATATAATGGACAGATTTGGGGGTGTCACATAAACATCTAAATAAACATATACACAAGCCAATCGTGACTAATTCGAAACAACCCCTCCCATGCTTAACATATACCTCTCAAATGAAGAGCTCATTACCAGTTGTTCGGACAACAGATATATAATGGTTGAAATTACTTGGATGCGAGAAAATAATTTTCATTCAATAAATGGGTATTCTACGGTAACATTAAATATATATATATATATATATATATATATATATATACATCGGTGTATGTGTGGAGGTGTTAGTGGTGTGAGAGTTACCGTCGCAGGAAATGGGTTCAGCGACCCGAGTTCAAATCCTGGAGGAAGTTATTAGCACGTCCCATAGCGCTAATACACTTGGGAAAAGTATGCATCCAATTTTTTTTCCTCCAGCTATGGATAAATTGTAGGACAGACTGGGCTCTTTAACCTCAATATGGAAACCGGTATAAGAGAAGGAAAACTGAATTCAAACCTGTTGAGCTCTAAAAATTAACTTCGTGTTACATCCTGCTCAGGCTGAGGAGTTGATATATATATATATATATATATATATAGGGTGGAACGATAAAATTGTTGTCCAAAAGAAAACAACACTATAGCTTTATTTTAAAACTTTTATTGAAAAAAATCAATTCAGGTAACTTGATTATGTAGTAGAGCTGACATCTATTCAATGTAGCCGCCTTCAGCCTCAATCACCGCCTCGATACGGATCCGGAACTGGGAGCATGCCTTTTCCACAAGCGCTGGCGGGAGCTCGGCGAATACTCGGTGGATGGCGGCAATTAGGCTGACTTTGGTGTTGTGGGAGGTCATGTTGGTGATGTTCTCGACGTATGACCAAACGAAGTTGTCCAGCAGGTTCAGGTCGGGGTGCCAGTGAGAGAAGGCTACAAAGTCGTTGCACACCTTCTGAAGCCAAGCCTGGGTCTCTTTGGACTTGTGGGCCGGCATCGAGTCCTGATGCCATACCCAGGGTCTGCCACCGGCCACCTGATTGCACCAGGGAATCACCACACTCTTCAGCACATCCAGGTACACTTTGGTGTTGACTTTCAAGCCGACTTCGAATATGTAAGGTGACATGATGTGGCCCTCACTTGAAACCACACCAAAGACCATGACCCTAGTCGGAAACTTTGTTTTCATCACTCTGGGCACGTCCCTGTTATTCGTGGCAATCCAAATTTGCATTTTGGGGGGGCTGGCAATGGTCCTGTTGTCATAACTTGAGTTGTACAGCGGCGTATCTCCGATCTCACTCGTTGAACATTGTGCCACTTTCAGACAAGATAGCAGGCTTCTATCGCTCTTGGGATTTGTACACAACTGGCCAACTAGTAGATAGTCTGTAACAAAAAAAGAAAACCGGTTTTCATTAAACGGAAATGGAATCGTGTCGTCGTTTCTAGGGCGACAATTTTATCGTTCCACCCTATATATATATATATATATATATATATATCAGAAAAAGAACACAATACGGAAAATTAATATGCTGAATAAAATTAATTTGCTTGACTTCTTTGCAATGACTTTTATTTCGGAAAAACTAAATCTAGTCATGACAAAAGGAAAAGAAACGAGCAATTTTTCTTGTCAGATCTAATTTGATATACATTGTTTCAGTTGAACATTTGATTTTTTTTTGTTTGTTTTTTTTGTTTTTTTACGGCATATCAACCACAAGAGGTCATTTAATGTCGAAGTTGAATATTTGAATTCATATATCTGAATTATTTAGTTTCGTTCGTTTCAGTTGTTATGTCTTTTATTCTCCGTTTATGAAACAAAATGAGTCCAGCATTTTACCTATAAAGATCATTTTTAAGTGACCCGATTCAACCCTTGTCAGTCCTTGAATTCGTTTTTCTCAAGGAGCTATCTTTTAGGATCTTATGAGAATATGCAGCAAGACATGACAAGCTAATTGAAGGCAGTGTCTGTTGCAGACTTCGAGTACGGCTTCTAGAGGTGAGATTTTTAGACAATGACTTCACAAAAGAACTATTTAGAAGATAAAATTGATTTATAATCAATTTAAGAGTAAAAACTTCAACACAATAGATCTTATTAGAATATACATAAATATATGTGTGTGTGTGTGTGTGTGTGTCTGTGTGTGTGCGCGCGCGCACGCATGTATGAGTATATGTTAGTAAATATATTTGAATATTATATTTAATGTGTGTTTATACATAGAGAGATAGATAGATTGGACTGATTTGGTATCATGGCATGTCAACCATGGTAGGTTGTTTAATGCCAAATTCATTTTTATACATACAATCTGTTCTATTTCAAACATTTCAGTTAAGCATAAGTACACAGTTCAAATGTCAAAAACAGTTCTATTTCAAATAGTTTAACATGAGTATAGTTTTTTGTTTACACACAGTTCTATTTCAAGCAATCTATTTTAGCATAAGTACACTGTTTAGTTCTTTTAAACCCATTGATAGGATCCGATTAGGTGCTACCACTCCAGGCCAGAGTGATGGCAATAAAGGACTACTCTGCATTTCCAGAGACTTACCATCAGATTGTTTAGTGTCATATATCAGGACACTCTTTGGGGAAGTCTTACCCTTATGCTGAAATGCAGTCAGTGTATTCTGTTGCCCAAGCCGACTGGGCCAGATAGATTGATGGATATATTCACCCTCATCTAAATGAGGTAAGAATTATGTCTATAACACGACGGCTGAATGGCTTACAAAGTTCAATACCGAAGTACTTTTGTTTCTGCCTTCAACAGTGATTCACATGCATGAGGACCTTCGCCATGTCATATTCTGTTTTTGGCGAGGAGAATAGTTAATAATTACACACACACATAAATATATCAGAGGAAGTACGCGTAGTGTTAGATTTTTCATAATAAGAAACGGACGCGGTGACATAAGCTCAACACCTGGACGAGACTGTTTGCATTTAACATAGTACTAATACGCTAGATAAACGTATAAATACTCTTCTCTTTCTAGCTATGGATAAATAGTAGGTCAGACTAGGCTCTTTATCTTTGGTTTGGCAACTGTTCTGGAAAAAGGAAAACTATAAATTTGGACCTGTTACACTCCTCTTAAAAATTGACTTTATGTCATATCTTGATCGTGAGGTCCGGTTTGGTAAACAACATATATATATATATATATGAATAGAGGAATGAATAAGATTAATGTTTTTATAACGAAGGATAAAATAGCTAACGTCTAAAAGAATTTCCTTTTTAATATTGCACTGAAAGCGACATGTTTTGCAATATATATATATATATATATATATATATATATATATATATATATATATATATATATATAACCATAGTTCAATTTTAGCACAAGAATTGATCAAACTTCTGATTACTCAACCACGAGGCGCTCTTTGAATGTACAACAAACAATTTCTCTCTCTCTCTCTCTCTCTATATATATATATATATATATATATATATATATATATAGTTTATTCCCTTTGGCGAACCAGAAGCTTAGTGATAATGAAATATGCCTGCAGTCTACTTATTTCGGTTCATTTATTTACCGGCACCCACAAACACTGTCCTATCTAGATATGCATTATCTGCTTTCATGTAGCCTTAGAGGATGTCAAGAGATGTTAATGGCGTTGTTTGGATGCACGATTGCTCCCTTACTACCAACTTCTTTTAAAATAAATGTAATCTTAATCATCAGCTCATATATGAATTTACAGCTCCCAGCAAAATATCAGAAAAGTCTATATGCTTCATATATTGTTAAATTAGAAACAAAACGAAATATACCTTCATAGTAAAATGCCACACTTTAATAAACTAATTGGTTGGAGCAGACGAATGATTGCCGGAAGGTCTGCACGTCCTAAAGCTTTTCATAGATTGATGGTATTTGGCTGTGTATTTTTCTTTTGAAAGATTGGAAAACAATATTTGAAGGTTTAGAAGGTGAAAGTAAATCCAAGAATATTCCTGTAAAAAATCAATGCTTACTTACAACGTGTAAACTTGGATTAACCCAGTGTCTACTTACATGATGTATCAAATATACCACTCACACACACACACACACACACACACACACACATACATATATGAAGGTGGGCTGAAAAGTTCATATGATGACGTCATATCTGCAGCTGATGACTTTTTTGCCCAATGAGATCAAAGCATTGCAACATTGATTGAAGAAGTGTATGGACTGCAAGGGGAACTGTGTTGAGAAATAAACCTTTTGACTATTTTTGTCAGAACATGAACTTTTCAATATATATATTGCTAATATAGTTTCCTATATTTATAAATAAAGTGTTTGATATCGGTGATAGAGCATATAGAATAACGTGGACATAGAATCATCGGTTTACTGTGATTATCATATAGGATCATTGGAAGTACCCACCCCTCTCTGAAGTTATTAAGCAAATCACTTAAATTTCAATAATTCAAATTGTTAGGTAAGAAGAATGTGCCGATACCGACCCTTGTGGTCGAACACGAATCACCTGGTAGCAAACACAACCGTTGAAATGGATTGTAACACTGGTCTCTCCTGACAAGCAATAGAAAATACATAAATCATTCAGACTTCTGTCTGAATGTATTCTAGCGTGACATTGTAAAGTATTGCGTACGCAGTCATCACTCGCTTCAGTACTCGGTACTCGACATAGTACGTTGCCCTGTCGGCTGGGGCTGTAGAATACACCGACTGCATTTCTACAGATGGGTAAGAACCCCCAACGAGTATCCTGGATATGACACTAAACAATCTGATGGTGATGTTCCAGTAATGCTGGAGCTTTAGGGAATGCAGAGTACCACTTTATTGCCATCACTTCCAGGTCCACTTTGGCCCGGAGTTCTCGACTTAGTAATATTTTCAACAGCCTTTTTATCGTTCGATGACCTCTGCAAAGATCCTTTGATATCTCCAATGTGAACATCCCCTCACTCAATAACTTGGTTATCTTATGTTTTTCAGCAGTTGTTAGATTCTTCCCTTTGCCCACGTTTCATCATATATTATGGACATAAATAAAAAAAATAGTTTTTACTAAATTTCCGAGGTCTTAAGCTGAAATTATTTTAATCTAAATACTAATTTCACTCGGTCTATTTTTGTAAATTTCAGATTGCAGAAAAACTAACCATCAAAAATGGCTGAAAATTTAGATAAATATTTTACTAAAAATGGAAAAAGACGAATTTAAATTTGACAAATATAGATTCAGGACATTTTGAGTTATTGAAGATTATTTGATTTGCATATTGACTTTAGTCAGGCTATATATATATATATATATGCAAACACACACACACGTACATATATATATATATATATACGTCAAATTTTAGAATAAGAAAAGCCACGTGACCAACAATATCAACAGATGGTTCTGGGGTTAGTCATGTTTTCGCTGCCAAAGAATCATGATCACAAATGAGTTGCGCACCAGTTGTATCTTACAATACCACCAGATTTTGTGGGTCTTTAGCAACGTCGTGGGAAAGCCTGATCAAGTTGCAGCCACTTCGTATAGTATTTTGTTATATTTATACTCCTTTTCTGCAACAAATGGTTTATTCAGTGATATAAAATGTGAGTTAACTGATATTATAAGTGATAGTGAACAAGAGAATTTTCGTGAAATTTACATTCGAAATCTGTTTACAAGATCTCAGAAGTGAATAGCTAATTCAGAGATATTAATTTGAATTATATGGTGAAATTATATTTTCTTTAAAAATCAAAAACAATGTACTATGTAGCTCAAGTTCTAAACTTTTAATCCGCATTGTTAAAAAAAAGGTATCCTGAGTACTGTGGGGAAATTTCTGACTCTGGATCCCCTCAATAGATTTACTACTCAGGATGTGTATGGATCATGGTAATCTTTCGATGGCTGTGTTTTATTCTCATGAATAGACGCCACCCTCAAAAATGAGTAGCAGTAGTTCCCCGACTGAACTATTTGATCCTGGCCGTTGACCCGTAGGGTTCGTCCGCCCAGCACCTGGTTGAACTCGCCGTTGTCCTGTAATTGGGTTCGTCTACACAGACCTACACAGAATATAAACATATACACATATATACAAACACATAAAAAATAAAAGTAAAATAAATCAATAAATATTCGAACTCTACTTACGTCATATCGATTTGAAACAGAATGCCAACAATAGAAAAAGAATCTTAAAATCGTCACGAAATAAATAAATCAAAACAATCTTTTCTATAAAAGAAACTTAACACTAAGCCGAAAAATTCAGACGCGACCCGACTGCTTGATGAGGACAGAAATAACCGAAAAACGTGTAGCTTAAAAAGAATAATGATTTTAAAAAAGTAAATGGGAAATCTGAAATCATTTTCCAACCTATTCATTTCAATCTATATATATATATATATATATATATATATATACACACATATGTTGGTCCGATGATCACATCGCATCGTCTAGAAACTTACCGTCACCAAACACCCTTGAATGAGTATCATTGCTCTTCTAACTTAGATATACATTCAAGGGCTTGCTGAAAAGTTTATTGACTGACCAAGGTACTCATATGGAATGTCACTAAATAAGTTCTACTTTTCCACATTATTCTCTTTGTGTTGCTGCAGTGTTTCGATTCTTTGGATCGAAAAAGTCAATAACTGGGGATATAAGGTCATCATTACCGATATTGAGTACTCTTGATTTATAAATATAACATGTTGCATATATATATATACTGAACCCCTCCGTACGAGCAGGATGTGATAGGAGGTTAATATTTTAGGAGTTGGACAGATTTGAATTCAGGTTTTACCCTCTAGAACGGTTTTCATTACCAAGATTAAAGAACCCAGTCTGCCCTATTTACCCATAGCTGGGAGAATACTTAGATTCATTCCTGTCTCAAGGGTATAAGAGCTACATGAAATGCAAACAGCCTCGTGTAAGATTTAAACTTGGCTCACCGTATCCATTTCCAGCGACGGAAGCTATTACACCACGAGGAGAACTTCCATATATATATATATATATATATATATATATATATATATATAGTGTAATACCTAAACTATTGGATTAATACCCTTGGGAAACGTTTGAACCCCCTCATTCTCTCCGACTGTCAATCAAATATCACTGTTATTCTTCTACAAAGGTGTTTTTGGCATTAAATAACCCATGAAGAGTTAATATACAATAAAACAAAGAAACCTTACAAACACACACACATGCATATATATATATATATATATATATATATATATATATATATATATTACAATAATAAATGTATTGAATCCCAAAATGAGTATTTTTTTAAGAAAATTAACGTTCCATTCATTAAACATTTCTGTCTTGATCGATACAGGTTTTTCTATTGATGCTTATATATATATATATATATATATATATATATATATATATATATACATTTGATCTTCAGAGCGTTGAATCTTTTATAGAAGATAATCCACAGCACAAGCTTCGTGATATGTCTGAGAAAATTTATTTTCAAAATTGCTGGTCCATAAAATAGGACATGGGAATGTGGATTATTATAAAGTATCATCTCGTTGGGTCCCAAACCAGTTGATAGAAAACTAATTGAATTGGCCCCAAGTTCTTTTAAAATATTAATCATTCGCTCGTGCTCTAATGGGACAACTTTACACTCCACTGTGATTCTGAGGGAAAACATTATATAGCGCTGATAACGTATATACAATCTTTTATTTGCTTTGTAATAAACGTAATAAACTTGTTTGATTCGTAAATGTTTTTTCCTTACTTTTCGGCCACTGACGGGCATAGCGTAGATACTCGCTTATGATGCGACTTTCTTAGATTAAAATTTTAACCTAATATCAGAGGGGTCGCACCATACGTGAGATTCAAACTTTGTATATATACATAGTTGGCAAAGGTTAAGCCTAGACCGACTGGTACATCAAAAATTTCCAGCTGCAAAAGTCATTAAATACTCCTGTATATTATCTAATGATACTTGAGTATATGCAATCGTATTGTGCATATTTTAGCATGTATCAAGCATAGGTTTTGTGTGACGTCATGAGATTGAGACAAAATGATGCTATGCGATTAACTAACTCGAATTGACAGGACATAAAAAGAAATGAAATTTAAGTTTCGTTTTTAACGACTCTAGTCCAACAAATCCAAGAAAAGATAAGATCCTAAATGGGACTCTAACAGGTAATATCACATTGAGCCAGAGTAATGATAAAGGAATGAATCCACACATACCAAAGTTACAGAACTAGGGTCTCAACGCAGGAAGCAGATTACTTTCGTACCCAAGACACCCTTTACATTAGTAGATTATCTAATCTGTGTATTTTACTTACCGTGTGTGTGTGCCTTTTTATAATACATATTTATAATATTGAAAGTTGCTGCTCTTTAGCCTCAGAGAAAACATCTTGAAAAATGATCAAATAGTATTTATAAATAAAGTGAATATTGAATGAGATGTTTTAAGTAGCACTTGTAGACATAATTAGAATTCTAACAAACTCTTTAATGAATACTGCTCTCACCCGACGATTTCTGTTAGCGACATACCGTTTTTGATAAGTAGTGATTTATTATGTTCATATATCGTGTGCATCATTTCCTCTACAAGACAGATAATTGCAAGTATGACGAATGAATAGGTTTGTCGAAAACTGCCAATCAAATCGATTTTCTTACATAACTAACCAGTAGAACATTTTTAGTGATTGTTTATCTCGTTCTCCATCTCATTGTAGTATCTTGTTCGTAATAAGTCCGTCTTCATGTGAAAATATTATGTGTAAGATTTGTTGTTCCGTTTTGCTAATTTGCACCATGTTGTTTTTGTTGGTTTTGGGGGTTTTTTTTAATGGAGATGCTTTGTTGGACTATGTTATCTTTTCAACGTTTTTGCCATTTTAGTTTCCTTTAAGACCTACCTCAACAGTTTTTTTTTTTCATTTAAAGTTAATCGTCCCTACTGCATAGTCTGAAATAAACAGCAAGAGGCATTGGACTCTACGTGAAAACAGATAAGTTCATGTAAATAAGATAAAATCATCTGTACACTAAGTGCCAAGCCTCTGAAATTAGTAGACTAGTTCATATATCTTTGTGACAATAATGAAAGCGATGTCAATACACTCGTAGGGAAGGTGACTGGTTGTCAATCGTACTGAAATCTGATCTCTCTAATAAAATAAAACTTTTTTTTCTAAGTTGTAGCCGTGTCCATACTACAGTATGGATGCACTATCTGAACTCTAACGAAACATCTCTATTTTTTCTAGCCATTATTTCTGAATTCATTGAATTCAATCTTATATTTTTCGACGCAATAGCAGTTATTGATCTGATTTGACAATTTGTCCCAAAAATATAATAAACTTAATTTTTTAAATTTACCATGGCAGTAAATTTCTAGTTCAATGGGAAATACTTTTTTTTTTTTTTTAAAGTCTATTATAATTAGAAATTCCGATAACAGATCATCTTTCATTTTTCTTTCTAGTAAAGTAGTTAATCCTAAATATTTCTAGTCAAGTAGTTAATCCTAAGTCTTTCAATTGCTCCATGTAACTGTAATCTTTTACTATTAGTTATTAGACGTAAATTGCGGCGTACAAGTCGACATCTTAAGCCGGAATAAAATCAAAATCTTTACCCAAGTGTGATCAACCAGCGGTAAAGGTTTTGATTTTTTGCCCTGCCGTATTTGACGACCCCTAGTTTTAAAGAGATTTTTTTCAGGCTTAAACAGTCGACTTTTATTTCTCGGTTTACTGTACTTTTATCACTCTTCTTTGTATACCTTCCAAACTCAAGATAACACACTGATTTCCATGTCTAAACTTTGAAGCCCAGGTCTGATCATTATATTCTATACAAAGTCTTCTTATGATTTTATATATCTTTAAAATGACGCTTGTTTTTGTCAGTTACTTTAGTCGTGATGGATTCTTATATTGGACGTTTCTGGCCAAACTGAAATAAGGATGAACTAGAGGTTTTTTATTTGTTGGAAAGCTTGAATTTTGTATTTCTTTATTTCATTCATTAATTTATTTATTTTTGCTTATTTTTAGACGTGCATACATGACTTGTTTATGGATAATTTATTTATCACTCTTTATTTCTCATATCTGAAAGTTGATATTGCCATCTGACGTTATCCAACTATGAGCGTTGCGAAAATCTGAATGGAAAATACTTAAGTGAATTTAATTCGAAATCGTTTTTTTTTTTTGTTGTAAACATTTTAGTGGAAACTTTCAGGAATAACGCACAATGTGTTTTCATTGAGAGATCTTATATTGTCAAAGATTATTACTAATTTTCATACAGTGATAAATCGTTTCACTGATTTATGCTTTCATTAATTATTTCAAATATTTACATTCATTATAAATATAAATTTGGCATAATATTTTGATGTTTCTCGTATTTTATTTGTATTGAATATACGTCATAGCAGCTCCTTTAATGCCATGATAACAAGTGATATGTAGCCGAAACAAAGATTTTTCTATTTTTATCAGATATCGCGATGAGTTCGTGAATGGCGTAGGCTGGAGATTACGTTTTGAATTAGAAATGTCACATGATGGTATATGAAAATTATTTTTGGTCACACAATCTCTGAATGGATATGAGAATATAGAGACTAACATTTTTTTCCTTTTACCATCTTTATATATATATATATATATATATATATACATATGTGTGTGTGTGTGTGTGTGTGTGTATGCGTTCATTTATCAGAATATCAACTGACACTCATATCTGCCATCCTGTTCCCCGATTCCTAATATTTATCTATTAAGATATATCTGTGGATGTCTGACTTTTTCATTGTATTTATATCCATTAACTTATACATAGTTCTTTTCCAATGTCTGTCTGTCTGTCTGACTCTGTTTCATCCTCTCATTGAGTAAACTGAAAGCCATACTCGGCTTTTGAAATTTTATATTCTAATAGCGTCTATTCTAATGACCCAATTTTTCTATATTTTTATTATTCTTTAACCTAGTGGAAATGCCACATCTAAGCGAGATTTTTGTTAACACATTTGTGAGAAAACGCTCTTTGAGAAAAACGCAACACTTTGTCCAATATTTAACTTAACAACAATAACATTAGGTCTGAGTTTGCGCTTACCTTGATTATCATACTTTCGTAAGTGAGATAACTATTAAATTCAAATTATTGAGAACTA
The DNA here is from genome assembly GCA_963585895.1 of Sepioteuthis lessoniana. Classification (NCBI taxonomy): domain Eukaryota; kingdom Metazoa; phylum Mollusca; class Cephalopoda; order Myopsida; family Loliginidae; genus Sepioteuthis; species Sepioteuthis lessoniana. The sequence continues at coordinate 47,506,007 of OY757907.1, forward strand.
ACATTTATTTATTTTCAATTATAAAACAGATTCTTTAAGTATGTAGTCGTAGAGCTTGAAGACGATCGGAATGGGCCTTTAAGCCTTTTCATGGGTAAAACTAATGATTTATATATCTATTCTTGACAAGAGAAAATGAGTTCAATAGTCATTATTAGTCTTGAACTGAAAAGTTCGGAGACTTGTGGACTAAATAGTGGTTGCCTCGTGTAGTGTATTAGGCAGTGAGCTCGGAAAGCAGACACTTATCCGTGTGTTCGATTCTAACTGGGGGCCCATACTTCTGGGCTTCTGCTAAACTAAGCAAAGTTAGGGTAAGCTTCGTAAATGATTACCTCACAGGATATCGGTTATTGTTGTGGGAAATAAAATAGCCGACCCGTGTTCAAATCCTGATCGAGGCTTTTTGCATTTCATTTCCCGCAAATGCCCTTGTGAAACGCATGAATCAATTTCTTTTCTCACCAAATTATGGATAAATAGTAGGGCTGATTGAGTTCTTAAGGTTTGGTCTGGTAACCAGTCTAGAAGAACGAAAACTCTGATTTCAAACTACCTATAAAGTTATATGCGACCGTAGTCAGGAGCGACCAGAAGGCTCCCTTTTCAATAGCTACTACACCGAGGGGCGGACGCTACTCCTTTCCCTGGATTTCTCCCCTTTAACCTTGATACGTACCTTATATTGCTGTGAGTTAAGCAAGAAGGTATCAAGTACCATTTTTAAAGTCTTTGGTATGACGCGACCTAGGATGGAACCCAGGTCTCCCGGACCATTGGCGAACACTCTACCCACTAATAACCTTCTGGTACATGTTGTTCATAGCGGAAGTGTGAAGTACATAGATACACACATGTGTACATACAATAATACATACATAGTTGTATTCATAGATACGTACGCACACATGCATTCGTACACATATATTTATACATATATACATACATAACATAAGACATAGAAACATGTTTACATACAATAATACATACATACATACATACACACATGCATTCACACAATAGTACATACATACATACATACATACATATATGGGGCACCTCGGCTGGTATAATGGTTAACAAGCTAGACTAGCACACCTTCATGAGTGAGAGCGAATATCATTGGTTTGTCCATTCAATCGGCCTTGAGCCACATTGAAACAAAGTGTTTCGTAAATTACAACATACATACATACGTACATATATAGAATTCATGCATGCATACATATATATATATGTATGCATACATACATACACGCATAGATGAATACATGCATACACAAGCATGCATAGATACATACATACACACATACATTCATACATATTTACGCGCTTGCATACACATATGTATGCACATGCATACATACATTCACACATACATTGATACATACATACACACATGCATACACATATGTATACACATGCATACATACATACACACATACATTGATACACGCATACACGCATGCACACATATGTATACACATGCATACATACATTCACTCATACATTGATATATGCATACGCGCATGCATACACATATGTATACACATGCATACATACATTCACACATACGTTGATACATACATACACGCATGCATACACATATGTATACACATGCATATATACATTCACACATACATTGATACATACATACACGCATGCATACACATATGTACACACATGCATACATACATTCACACATACATTGACACATACATACGCGCATGCATACACATATGTATACACATGCATACATACATTCACACATACATTGATACATACATACGCGCATGCATACACATATGTATACACATGCATACATACATACACACATACATTCACACATACATTGATACATACATACGCGCATGCATACACATATGTATACACATGCATACATACAGAGACACGTACATTGATACATATTTACGCGCATGCATACACATATGTATACACATGCATACATACATTCACACATACATTGATACATACATACGCGCATGCATACACATATGTATACACATGCATACATACATTCACACATACATTGATACATACATACACGCATGCATACACATATGTATACACATGCATACATACATTCACACATACATTGATACATACATACGCGCATGCATACACATATGTATACACATTCATACATACATACACACATACATTGATACATACATACGCGCATGCATACATATGTATATACATGCATACATACATTGACACATACATTGATACATACATACGCGCATGCATGCACATATGTATATACATACACACATACATACACACATACATTGATATATACATACGCGCATGCATACACATATGTATACACATGCATACATACATGCACACATACATTCACACATACACTGATACATACATACGCGCATGCATACACACATACATACATACATTGATACACACATACACGCATGCATACACATATGTATACACATGCATACATACATTCACACATACATTGATACATACACGCATGCATACACATATGTATACACATGCATTCATACATTCACACATACATTGATACATACATACGCGCATGCATACACATATGTATACACATGCATACATACATACACACATACATTGATACATACATATGCGCATGCATACACATATGTATATACATGCATACATACATTGACGCATACATTGATACATACATACGCGCATGCATACACATATTTATACACATGCATACATACATACACACATACATTCACACATACATTGATACATACATACACGCATGCATACACATATGTATACACATGCATACATCTATTCACACATACATTGATACATACATACACGCATGCATACACATATGTATACACATGCATACATACATTCACACATACATTGATACATACATACGTGCATGCATACACATACATATAAGTATACATGCGTATGCCAAATTGTTCAACGTAATATTACATGCATACATACTCACATGCATGCATACATACAATAACACATACAATCATGCATGCACAAAATGATACATACATATGCACATGTATATGCATACATAGATACAAACATATACACATATTTTCAAACAATATTGCATCCATACATGCATACACACATACATACTTATATACATACATGCATACATATATACATGCATGCATACAAGCATACATACATACACATATACATACATGAATACGTACATACACACACATACATAAACGTATGAATACATACGTAAACACATACATACATACACACACATACATTTATGAATACAGACATGCATTTATGCACACATACGCACATGCATATATACATACACACACGCTTGCATATAAACACACGTTTCTACATGCATTCATACATACATATATATATATATATATATATATATATAAACATTAAACATAATAGACATTTTATGTCTACATATTTTCTACATAGTTTAAAACCTCGAATCTAGTCATTAGAAATAATTCCTCTCCCTCGATTGGAGTTTCGCAAAAAACCAACTTTATATATAAATTTAAATGTCCTTTAGGAGATTGTATCTCTGATAATAATAATATATATGTTGGTTTAACCTCAACTACCCTGTCGAGGAGACTTACAATGCACCTTTCAGACACAAGTTCAATAGCTCAGCATTTAAAAAAAACATTCATGCCCAACAACACAACTACGGAAAATTCTCACCGACAACACAACAATATTAGAATATCAAAATAATAAACAAAAACTTCAGATTCTCGAAGCATTACATATCAGAAACCTGCAGCCGACACTTAATAGAATTAATTATCAAACCAGTGCTAATGTACTTAAATGTCTTTAGCTACTGGCAGTAAATATAGAATCACATTCAAAAACAAACGCCATAACCTTCAACGGCAAAGACGCCCTTACACAGTAGTAATATGTAAGCGAGTTCGAAATCCAGTCGCGCTATACCGTTCACTTTCGAGCAAATACCCTTGAGAAAGGTATGAAACCCCTTATCTTCCAAGCTATGGGTTAGATAGTACTACTACTGTTCTTCTAGAAGGATGGCTTTGGCATTAAATAACCCAAGAAAGTTTATATGCCATTAAACAACAAAACAAACAAATCCTATGCAGGGTGTACATTTAATATACTATAGGGCTCAATGACAGGTTATCATTGAGTTCGATGCTCGTTAGATACCCCATACGTCTGGTTTTCTCTTCAGTTAAGCTAAGCTTAGTAAGAAACTGCAGGATATATTTGTCCATTATAAACAGCGCCACACGGTGAGAGAACTAATCGATCAGCATTCGTACATTTTACATTTTAACTCATTTTTTCTTAAAATCTTTCAGTCTTCTCTTTTCTCTTTGTTTGTCTTAATCTAACCCTATAGGCGGGGCTTGGTATATTCTGAAAGTATCCTATGCTTTTTAAGAGCCCACTCCCCCAAAATGGCGGGGGCTGCTCTGGATATAACCCAAAACTCCATCCGATGATCAGGCTACAGTTCTGGAGGTCTGGGAAACCTAGAAACTTCTTCATCGTCATAACTCTCAGAATACGCTGACTGTATGTACTGTAGAGGACTAAGACCCCGCCCAAAAGAGTATCATTGGTTGGTTGTTTGGGTTTTATATATATAACCTTTGTATCTTATTTAACGCCAAATCCATTTGTATGTGAATAGATCTATTTCAAACAATAAAATTTAGCATGAGTACATAGTTTAATTGTCAAAAACATTTCTACTTCAAGCTCTTCAGTTTAGTCAAACAGAGCAAATTCAGTTTAGTATAAGTATAGATTTTGTTTACACACAGTTAAATGTCAAAACAGTTCTATATTAAACAATTCAGTTTAGTGTAAGTACACTTTCAATGTCAAAAACAGTTCCATTTCAAATAATTCAGTTTAACATAAGCCCGCAGTTTAAATGTAAGTTCAGTTTAATTGTAAAAAACATTTCTATTTCAAGCTATTCAGTTTATTCAAACAGTTCTAATTAGCATAGGTATGCAGTTAGTTCAATTTAACCCCTAGATATAGCCCTATCTGGTGCTATCATTCCGGGCTGAGTGGACCCGGGAGCAATGGCAATGAAGGAGTACTCTGCATTCCCCAAAGTTTCAGCATCACTGGAACTTCACCATCAGATTATTTAGTGCCGTATCCAGGACATTCGTTGGGGTGGAGTCTTACTCCTCTACAGAGAAGCAGTCAGTGTATTCTACAGCCCCAGCCGACTGGGCAAAAAAGGTATCGTGGGTATGATGCTAAACTGTATCGGATAATGATGCTCCAGTACTGGAAAACTGGGGAGTGTAGAATACCCTTTCAATATCATTATCCACAAGTTCATTCTGACTTGGAGTCGTAGTACCTGTTAGGGTCCTATCTTTGTGTCAACTAAATCTGTTTAAAAAAAAGTACGTGAAAAAAAAAGAAATATTAAAAAACAAGTTTTCTTAACTTCTAGGGATAAAATAACACTAGACGGGTTGATGTGTCATTAAAATCAGTCAATCGGTCTTCGCCGTCTGTTGACGAAGTCTACTTTAACAATCGTTTCTCGCTTTCTTTGTCTTGCACTCTATTTATTTTTCATTTTATAATACTTCAAGGACAACACCGTAAAGCGGTCAACGAAATCTGCGCATGCGTAACATGATCGTTTTTGACGACACCGCCGTAATGGGGCGCGTCTTTTGTAAGCCTGAATCGCTCAACAATCATCGCTTACCTCCCGCAATGCTACACAACACTGACAACCTTACTCCTCCCTTCTCAGACCGATCCATTCATCCATCCCGGCGGCAATAACTGTGTCCATTAGCGCTTCCGATGGTACTTTTTATCAGATCGTCTCTAGTTAGGTCTATTCGATTCTAGGCTATTAATGGTCGTCGAGGTCTCCAGCCGGCTTCCACTCAGCCCGTTTCATCTCACTTCACATTCCCTAGCGCCAGTTACTTTCATATGATAACGTCTTTACAAGATTGAAGGAATGCCTTTGCTTCTTTCTTAATAGAAAGGACTGAAATCAATATATCAAACTTCTCTATCGCCCTATTTCTCTCTCTATACACACAGTATTTCTTTGCCCCGCCACTCTCTCTCTCTCTCTATCTCGTTCGCTCTATCTATCTATCTATCTATCTATCTTGGATATCTTTCCTTTCTTAATTTCTTTAAACTATCTCCTTTTTCTTTCTTTTCGTTTTTCTTATGGTAATTTTTGTCTGTTTTCATTTTTGATTGGCTTTTCTATTTTTCATCTTTCTTCAGAGTAATCATTTAAAATTATGTCCCCCCTCTCTCTGTATGTCTATCTGTTTCTCTCTCTCTCTCTCTCTCACGCGCACACACGCATAACTCCTCTTTTGATCTTCCGTGGTTTCTTTCAAACCACACTCTCTCTCAATCTGACGCAAATCACTCCGGTTTTCCAGGGTTCACAATGGGGTTCGCACCTTGTGGGTGTTATTGTGCTAACCGCCTGATCCCAGAGAGCTTTACCCCCAGTCAATACCTGCTTTGCAGTGCTGATTCCTTTGCTTGGCGCCAGGGGGGACCCAAATATGGAAAATGGCGAATGTATCAAGCATTTTTAATGACGGCGTGCATGAGTCTCGATTTGTGTGTGTCTCCCACCACTATAAAATGACCTTGTGTCAAATACGGCCATGTGAGAGGTTGGTTACATATCAAACTCTCTCTCTCTCTCTCTCTCTCTCTCTCTCTCTCTCTCTCTCTCTCTCTCTCTCTCTCCTTGGAAAAATTCCATTTTTTGATATTTGTAAACTTTCTTTTATATACTTTCTTTTTCTACACTATTTTTATTGTTTTTGTTTTATCCTTTTTTTTTTTTTGCTTGCTTTTTTTGGATTTTTTATTGTCTAGTTTTTGTCGCTTTTTTTCCCAGACTTTTATTTTCTTTCTTTCTTTTTCTTTCCATTTTAAGTAACTTTCCTTTTCTTTAGTTTCTGTTAAAATTTCTCGATGTACTTTCTACCCTTCCACTTTTTGTGTCATTCACTTGTTTTCCTTTTTGCTTGTTTTTGTTTTACTTTGGGTTTTTTTTTTTTTTTTTTGCAACTTCTCTATTATTTTTATCTTTTTCTCAATCGTTATTTCTTATTTCATATTTTTCTCTACATTTTACAATCTTACTTTGATTCTCTTTCTCACTTCTTTGATCTTTTCTTTTCCTTTGTTACTCATCATTTCTTACCTCTTTTTTTCTTTCACTTTCTTCATTTTTATTCCTTTGTTGTATTATTCCGCCCGTCTACACTTATCATTTCTTAGTTTTGTTTTTTGTTTTTTTTGTTTGTTTTTTTTCGATTGATTTGTTTTATTGATATTCCGTTGATTTTGTTTTTATTTATTTTCAGTTTTTCCATCTTTGTACGCAATAACATAAGCCATGAGCATTCATCTGTAATTTCGATACTGCTTTGCCAAACTTTTTACTGTAATATTTTTTTTCTTTTGCACAGCTACAAAATATACATTCTGGGTATTTTGTCAACTTTCATTTCTCTCTCTTTCTTACTTTCTTTTTTGCCCCTCTCTCTATCTCTCACCTTAAGATTTGAAAGAAATGTAGTGAGTGAAAAAGAATTAGAATGGCAATTTTAGAGGTATCATTTCTTATTTCATGCATGCATTTTTTCTTTTTTTTTCCATTTTTTTTTATAAATTAGCCCTGTCAAATTGGGCATTAGAATACACAACTACACCTCAGTAGAGGGGTAAGACTCCCCACCATCGACTAGTGTCCTAGATATGACACGAAACTGGATCTGATGATGAGGATCCAGTATTGAAGCTTGGGAGAATATGGAGTGCCCCTTTAATTTCATGACTCCCAGGTCCATTCAGACCCGGAGACCCATCTATAGCTCATATAGAACTGTTTAATCATTTAGTATACGTGAAACTATTTAACTGTGTGCAAAAAATAATTAATATTTAATTGAATTATTAGCATTTGACCCAAATGATTGAAACCATTTAATTATGGCAAATAGAACTATTTGTGTTAGATATCAATACTTGAAACCATTTAAGTGTGTGCAAACAATAAATTGGAAAAAATGACATTTATCAGCTCTGAACAGACACAGGGTGCTGTTTAGAGAATTTATCAAGAGCGATACCCCATAAGGAGAGATAGCGAGAAATTCAAGAGAATCTGCGAAGTCGGCACGTTTGATCATCATGACCATGTCTTAAATCATTTTAGAGCGAGAATTTTGATCTATTAGTTTATGCTAATATTTTGTTCTTTCTTTTATTCATGTTTTTTTATGCTGTCAAGTTAAATACGGAAAAAAAGCAAATTTGGGCGATTTTATAGTTGATGTTCAAAATTGGGAGCGAAGCTACTGAAACTGGTTGCAATAGCAACCAACTTTGGTCAGAGGAACGTCAATTAATGTTAACCCAACATTTTGTAACAGACACGAAAACCTGAAGAAGAGTGTCGTGAATCATAGCATTGAAAGTGAATGATACAAGAATATCAATAAAGGGTCCAGCATCCGAAGGAAAAACGAGTTCACAGAGTTCAACATCTCTTCTACTGGACTAGCAGTAACATGATGCTAGCAGAAGTCACCAGTGAAACTCTCACCCACCCAAACCGGAAGTGGGAGTAGGGTATTCTTTGAACCCTATATATATATATATATATATATATATATTCATGTAATGGATTTCGTGATTTGATATATTGTTTCTGATTTTGTGGCTGGATTGTGAGAAGACAAACGTTCGTTGTGTACTGAAGACGAGGAAGCAAAGATACTACAAGAGTCCTGGTCCTAAATGGACGAAGAAGCACGTGGTGTACGTTGTCCGTTTCTTACCGCTTTCACGGCCTCAGAGACAGAATAGAGGAATGCTAAAATAACGAAAGATCCTAACACTAAAACAAGTTATATTTTTGTGCTTTTACTACCCTATCTGAGGATTAGCCATCATCACTATAGTAGCTGGCGTCGACTACACTACACGAATGCTCTTCTGCGATTGACAACAACCATTAATGTATCTGATCCACTTAAAACAAAAAACTGGAACAGTTCCAGAAGCACCAGATGTTTACCATTGAACTGTTGTCGGATAGAAAATAAAAATATCTTGACAAATAAGTGTCGCTGTGTTTCTGTTAATTTAAGGGCTGGATTTCATTGGTCTAAATAATAATAAACGTTCTTTCCTTTCTTCAAGTAAACTCTATTCTAGAAATTGTCGGCAAAATTTATCCAAGTCAATATTCTAAGACATGAAGATAAAACAAAGCATTAAAAGTTTGTGAGTTAAAATAATTGTTGATTAAGATACGAGCCAGGACGTTGAATTCAACCAAAATAGCTGTCCAGTCCAAAAAAACCTACCACCAAAGTTGCCACTGATTATGATATGTGACAGAGAATGGATTGAATAAGATGATCAACGGGTCACGAACCTCTACTTCATCCAGCTTACTCACCAGACAATTAGTTTTTCAAACATCTCTGCAATTTTCAGCAAGAGATCTCCCATAATTGAGTTACAGTTGGAAATGCTTTTAAAAAAATTATCGGTTTTAAAACACCAAAAAATACATGTGTTCTAATGGTTATTCCTTTGACTGAGAAATTTCGTTATAGACTGTTGTTGTTATTTTTTTAACCATAAACCTATACTATAGTGATGAGGAATCTCTGTGGCGTAATGGCTAACATGCTGGATTGCAGCATAGTAATAAGCGACTTTGAACTCTGGTCACGCTATTACGTTCACTTTCAGACTCATCTCCTTTGGAAAGATATGAACCCACTCATCTCCCCCAATCAATAAGTTAAATAGTACTACCACTGTTCTTCTACCAGAATAGATTTGGCATTAAATAACCCAAGGTGGTTTATTTGCCATTAAACAAAGAAACCAAATCTCGACTGCTTTTTCGTAACCATAATTCTATACTGCTTTAAAGTTGATAGAGAAAAAACGCACCAATCAAATATTTTCTTCTCTATTGCACTTTTAAAAAGACAGAAACACCTTGCTTTCTTGTTTCTTCCTTTATCTAAATAATAAAGTATTCTCGGATAATGCAAAAATTAAATTACGGAAAGAATTTAACGAAGAAATATTTCAAGATAAAAAAAAGCAAAGAAAGTTAGGAATGGAAGATTAATCGTGGAAGATTAAAAGCGAAAACTTTATAGATAAAATGTGAGGAAATAACAATCAAAAAAGAATCAAGAAATATAAAGTTTAATTATGTGAAGTGCATACTCTAAAGGATTACACACAACAAAACATCGGGTGAATAATATAAAGCTTAAAACTAAAAGAAAAAAAACTATTTTCTTGAAATAGATAGAAAAAGTGACTTCGATAGAAAAATATAAATAAAACGGAAGACGTTGAAAGAAAGAAAGAAAGAAAGAAAGAAAGAACAATTCTTACAATATATTGGCACTGCATATATCTATCTTGAAAATTCTGTTAGTTATTTCCGTAACAGAACTCAATATTTTAGACTGAGCTATTTATATATTAGATATTAAAGGGCAAACGTGTGAACTAGAACGAAGATTAATATGCCATTAAACAAACAAACCACTGCAAACTATATATATATATATAGTATTGTAAAAGTTTGTGGTCCACACTAGGTCACTTGGTGAGTTAATGGAGGTCCAAATATTGCAGTATAATTAGATAGTACTCAATATCAATGATAGAGCTTAAATATATATATATATATATATATATATATATATATATATATATATATATATATATATATATATATATAACAGTTTGCAATATCTATAAAGAAAGACAGTTCAATATCATTGATAGAGCATGTTTATGTAAGTTAAGATAGCATAGACACAATCAACGGTGCTTGGTGAGAGTCAATTTCTCGACAATGCGATCATCGGACCAATATCTTGTTTCATAAAAGACATTGACTGTAATAGAGGGTCTAAGTGGAAAAGAAGAATAGAGACGAAAAAGGGAAAATGAAAAGGAAAAATCCTAAATAGTATGGTAGTACAAAGAAATGTCTTAGTTTGTTAATCTTTTTCTATTCCCTATTGGGATATTGTTTTCGTGTAGTACAATGCCCTCTAAGTAGGGTGAAATTTGATAGAAACCTGGACGTTGTATTATGTGGTTTGTTTTGGAAATGACTGCAGATTCTAATAATCTGCGGGATTGTTTGTAATGTATGAGTTTGATGTTTATACCAACCCCTTCGCAGTAGCAATATGTGCCATAAGGTCAACTTTTTAAGCGGAGTTTAACAGGTTTGAATTCATAGTCGTCCCTCTTCAGTAACCATAACAAGTTTAAAGAGCTCAAACTGCCCTATGATTTACCCATAGTTGGAAGGAGAATAATTGGATTCATGCCATATCAAGGGTATTCGTACTGTTTGATAATGCAAACAGCCTGATCTAGGATGAGAAAAAACATACATAAATCCAGGATTTGAAAGGGCATATATAAATGTATCCTTTTAATGTATTGTTCTATCACATACGCACACAAACACTCTCGATGAAAGATTGGTGGTCAGTCTAACTTTGTGGTATATCAGCTGTCAATGATTATTTGGGGAGAAAGGAGTAATAAAGGAGAAGAGGAAAACCTTGAAAATATACATTTACCTCCTGAAGAAGATGTAAAACGTCATAAACACGTGTTGATAAAAAATGAAAAAAGACATTAAAACAAATCACCTAGTGGACCTTTTAATTTTAAAGTATTTACTTTTTTCTCTCATTAGACCAACTATATATATATATATATATATGAGGTGATGGCAAACCACTCATTATGGTGGATGACTATCAATAGTTTTTTATTATTTCTTTTGAGAACAAAAACATTATGATGATTGAAATTTAGAGCCATATATTTTTCTTTTTCCTCCTTCTTCTAAAAAAAGGGACAAATATAGGTTTTTCAATCCTGCTAGCAACCAGCAAGATTATCTACTTTGATGTCATCAGCTGTGTGAGTTTTCATCTGACACTTTAATCCTCATCCCTGTTGCATCACAAACCATTTAACCCATAAGGTAAATGTACATCATTGCTGATATTCCACACGTCTAGTTGACGGTATTTGGGTGACCTTAGAATGGCCTTCGTTTTTGATACATAAGAACTGAAATGCTGCATTTTTTGGCCGGAACCCTTTTAACGAGATTTGCGTTTTAACTTTTCATATGTGATTAGTTTTGATTTGACAAAAGCCACCGCCAAGGAATCTGCCTCTTAGATTTGGTTTCACTACAGATGAAAGAGTTCTTATGTACATAGGCCAAAATGACAGGTTGAAAGTGAATGTTTTTCATCTTTGAAGCGGAGCTTCGACTTGCAGCTCGGTATCCAACGTATAATAAGTTCACAATAATACACGTTTTTTAGTATGAACGTAAATATATATATATATATATATATATATATATATATATATACCAACCCCTCGGCATGATCAGGGCGTCACAAAAGTTCAATTTTTGAATAAGATTTGACAGGTTTGAATTCAGAATTTTCCTTCTCCTAGACTGGTTCGCCATGTCAAGGTTAAAGGACCCAGTCCTCTATTTACTCATAGCCCGAGAGAGAATAGTTGGATGCATACTTTTTCCAAGGATATTAGCGCTCTATGAAATGCAAACAGCCTCGTCTAGGTTCGAACTTGGGTCACCGTGCACATCTCTTACGACAATAACTATTACACTGCGAGTGTCTCGATTATATATATATATATATATGTGTGTGTGTGTGTATGTATATATATATATATATATATATATAACATGGATACTGTTGCAAACCCTTCAAATGCTAGTATTTGCATGAAAATCCTTTTAAATACTTAAATCCACCCTGAAATTAACGTCTGTGTCTTTTACATAAGATATATTGTTGAAATTTCTCATCTGCACTGGGGAGCGTCCTCGTGGTGAAATGGTTAACGTGCTGGACTGTGGGATTATAGTAAGCGAGTTCAAACTCCAACCATGCTATTACGTTCACTTTCGGACAAATATCCCAGATAAAGGTATGAACCTCTCTTTCTTCCCAGCTATCGGTTATATAGTAGCACTACTATTCTTCTGTAAGAAAAGTTTTGGCATTGAATAGCTCAAGAAGGTTGATACGCCGTTAAACAAAGAAACCAAACCATATATGAGAACTAAAACTTAATTTCCTTACCAACTTAGATGAGATGCATTTGATCACGAAAAATCAACACAATCACGTGAATTTTTAGAGACTCTGGTATATATATACAGACAACTACAAAAACGCTGCTGACAAAACCTACAAACACACACAATCGTCTTAATTACAAATCTTCCCACCCGACAAAATTCTTCTCAAACTCGCAAGCACTTACACTAAGAAAATCTACACAAATACTAACAAACGGAAAAGACAAAGCCATAAACTAAAACGACAGTTCTCAGCAGGTGTATACTCCCATAAGTTAATCAAAAACCAGCCTAACAAAATCACCATTACCCATAGGCAAAATACCCTAAATCTAAAACGAGAACAGAAGCTGAATATTTAGACATCAGCTTTTTGTTACTCATCGAAAAAAATGTTTTTATCTCATAAGCAAATCTTTCTAGTGCTTGCTTCTGGACAAAACTCAACAGACATCGTTATTCCTGATCAGGCAACAGAAAGAAGTGGACAAACACATGTTTTTTTTTTGTCTTCCCACTTTTATGCAAGTGTTAATCACTTAAAACATTCAGGTTGGTTCTGATAGTTGCAAAAATTTAACCGTCATTTTACATGGTAGACCAAAAACGCCAAGAAAACCTTTTCAAATTACGTCTTGGTTTCTTTATTTTGGGTCCAACTCTAAAATTCGACTGAGAAAACGAGTTTCCTGCTAAAGCCAAGCAAACTGAAATTGCATGTTTGTTCAAATACTTATGAGTAGTACCAAATATATATATATATATATATATATATATATATATATATAGTTGGTTCCTTTGTTTAATGGCACATCAACCTTCCCGGGTTATTTAATGCCAAAACCATCCTTGTAGAATAAAAGCAGTGATACTATTTGCTGTGTAAAATAAGAAATATTTTATTCCGGACAGAATACGGTGCACAGATTGGTACGCCGACTAATGTAAATAATATTAGTCGTATTTATTTACAGACACAATGTAAATCGAGGGCCGCTCTAAATAGCCCTCAAACCAATCCATCCTGAGAGAGGGGTGGCTACAGCCACTGCAAAACATCCCCCTTTTTTGAATTGACTACTTCCTCTCGAAGTTGAACCTCTTTTTCTTTTCGGGTTTATCTCTATAATCACTGAAAATGTCCTTTCTGTTTACTTGAACATTTCTCCTTCGAGGCAACTAAAGATATCGTAATGTCAAGTAAGTCATAAATAACCTTCATCGGTTCTTCTTTCTAATTAATTATATCCTCCGAGTTCCTTTTCCTGATCTGGTTGTTGTGTCTTTTAATTGTCTTTTCGGGTCTTTGATTACATACATTAATTTACTGATACGTTTATCAATGACACAAGCCTTCCAGGTTCCTTTCCCGCTTCTGTACTCTTTAAAGAAAATGTCGTCTCAAGGTAAATCGGATTTTTCATTATTGATTTTTATTTGCCTTGGGCAACAATTTATCGAACACAGATCTTATTTTTTCCGTGAAACTTAACTTCGCTGGGGACAATCCGGAATTAAAACTTGATTTCAGTGTCATTCGGTATACGCTTAAAAATTGTAGGCTATCGTCAACGGATTCCTTTCCGTCCAACATTTTTAATGTTCACTTAAGTGTCAACAAATCTTTCTGCCTGTCTATTAGTTAGCGGATATATGATGCGTAGAGATGTGTGTAATCGAAAAGGCTTTACAAATATCTTTGAACTCTTTTGCCGTCCTATTATCCGATACAAGTGTCTCAGGAATACCAAATTTAACCCAGAGTTTCTGCAAAAATCTAATCGTACAGCTGCACATAGGGTTTTTGCATTTCCTAACCTCGAGAAAGTGTCAAAAGCTATTAAAAGATATTGTCCCCTCATTGGACTAACAAAACCTAGTTTCAGCCTTGACCAATGTCTGTCCGTCTTTTGGCTACGGGGTAAATTTCACTGGTGGTGTCTTTGCTGCTATCGCACAACCTCTGCAGGATTTTACATTTTCTTCTATTTCTTTGTTCATATTCGGCAAAAAACAAAGCTTCTCATTAAAGCTTTCATCCTAGCTATAACGGGACGACCGGCATGGAAGTCTTTTTATATTCTTTTTTTCAGCACTCCTGTTATCCCCACCCGTTCTTCGTACATTAAAATTTCATCACAGAAAAAATATTTTTGTACTGTTGGTCGATATTTTTTTTCTTTTTTTTCCGTAAGATATTTGTCTAAATAGTCCTCATACCAATCAATCCTGTGTAAGGCTCCAACCACTCTACAATACCATTGCTGAGGAGATGAAAGGGTTCGTGCGTTTCATCCGAAAGGGAACGTAACAACAAAACTGGAGTTTGAACTCGCTCACTTTGAAGACGCAGTCAAGCACTTCAGCGATTATGCCACTGTATGAAACCCTGGGTCGCAGATAAATACACATGCTATGTAATAAATATACATAAAAACTAATATATGCATATTTATTATATATATATATATATATATATATATATATATATATACAATATCAAGTGAATAGTTCGTAACTTTTTTTAAACAAGCTACGATTAAATGGTTTCAAGTATTGCCCTCTAACACCTCTATAATTCTATTCAATATTAATTCTTTGTTTATACACAGTTTAAATGATTTCAAGTGATACCATCTCAGTGCAGATGACCCTTAGCCACCATCTTCTAACAGTTTTAGAATAAAATAGAGTTGGGTATTTGTTTGACACAAGAATTGTGCTCAACCTCTTGACGTCAAACGGAGAATATGGTCCGGACAATTATATCGGTGCTAAGGTTTGATACGACGAGCCGATTGCTCGCATCAGGTAACTCCAGTCGCCTGGTTAGCCCAGTAAAAGTCAAAGTGGAGCGTTGCAAGTCACTTGACCACTTCGGTTAACAAGTTGACTACTCAACTACTGAGTTCCCCTGTCAGCTGTAGAATACCTTGACTACTTCTCTGCGGAGGGGTAAGATCCCCCTAACTTGTGTCCAGGACATGACACTAAACAATCTGATGGTAAGGTTCCAGTAATGCTGGAGCTGAGGGGAATGCGGAGTACTTATACATTGTATAGTGATCGCAGTCCATATTCCGAAATCTGAAAAAGAGCACTTACAGCCTATCAAGATCTTGCCTTGTCGGCTGCGACTATAGAATACACCGATTGCATCTCCGCAGAAGGTTTAGGCTCCCCTAACCAGTGTCCTGGTATAACACTAAACAATCTGCTGGTGAGGTTTCAGTAATGCTAGAGTTTGGGGGAATGCGGAGTACTCCTTCATTGCCATCGTCCATGGATCCACTCTTGCCCGGAGTGGTAGCACCTGATAGGATCCTATCTATGGGTTAAATAGAACTAAACTGAACCATTTTGACATTTAAATTGCAAAATTGAACTGCTTAAAATAGAACTACTTTTAAATAGAACTAAACTGAGTACTTATGCTTAACTGAATTGTTTGAAATTGAACTGTTTTGACGTTTAACTGTTTGTAAACAAAAACTGGACTTGTACTAGACTGAAATATTTAAATTTAATTTTGAGTTAAATGACCCAAAAATGACCATAAAACAAACCCAAAAATGACCATAAAACAAACCATCCAACTAACCGACAAAATCATCTAACGAGATCCCGTCCTGAAGCGTTAACGGTTACTACCTCTGGCCAACTGGTAGCCACGTTGGTAGGAGGTTCTTATCCCTTTGTAGAGGTGCAATCGGCGTATTATGCAGCCCCAAGCCGACAGGGCAGAAACTGTTTGAATTAAAACTACCAATTTTCGGATGCATATAGCTACAATATCTGTCTATATCTATATCTATATAAGTAAGTCGGCTGACCATAATCGAAGGTGACACGAACGCTCCCTCTTCAATAGCTACTAAACTGAGGTGTAAGGGAGGTCGCTACTCCTTTCCGGGTATTTCTTTACTTACTCTTGTCTCATAGCTTATATTGCTTCGTGTTAAACAAGAAGTCATTAAGTACCTTTTTTTGAGTCTTTAGTATGACTTGACCTGAGATTGAACCCTAGTTTCCCGGGCCATTCGTGAACACTGCCGCTATCATGCCAATGGAGGGGGTGCATGCATAAATTGTAAACACTAACAAGAGGTTATATATATATATATATATATATATATATATATATATATATATACATATATATCCCTGTTTGTCAAGGTTAATGTTTTAGTCAACCTTTTTAGATTTATTAGCACTTGTTAACGTTTAAGAATGATACAGTGAATATTTCTTAATCTTTTTCTTTCAGAATATAAGCATATTATTTTTAATCTTCTTTGATAATAACTTTGTTTCAACTGAAGTACACTGTATACAAGTTTTACTCTATGAGTTTCTGAATACAGTCGTCCCAAAAAACTTGATTCCGAAAAGTTGGAAACTTCTGCCAAAGCAAATCCTACTCCTACAGCTTGTGAACACGCTGAAAAATTTAACGTAACACATCCGACTGTTTTATCCCATTTGGAAAGGTTTGATAAGTTGAAAAATGTGTCCTGCGCGACCTTATCTTAGAAAATCTGCAACATCCTGTCGATTTTTATCAGTCATTGCTTACACAAGACCATCAGGAACCTTTTTTTTTTAGACAGGCTTTTTAGGAAACAGACCTGCACAACAACCGAGAGGGGGATATCATCCACAGAAGATCATGTTGAGTGCATAGAATGATATCCAAGGAATTTTCCGTTACAAAATATTAGGCAATAATCACACAATCAATTCTGATCTCTACTGCAATCAACTTCGTAGTTTGAAAACAGTTTTGGACAAAAATGCACTCCGAAGTCAAAATATAAGGAATCATCCTCCTTTATGATAAGGCCAGTCCTTGCTCGGCTTAATTAGCTAAAGATAGCCAATGGAAGCTCGGTTAAGACAATTGCTTCATACTCCATATTTTACTGACCTTGCTTTTTTGATTATCACTTGTTTAGATGATTACAGAATCATTTGGATACTCTTCAGTTGTCGTCAAGAAGTTGAGCACAATTTTGTCTTATATTTTGCTTTAAAACATAAATAGTTTTAAAGGCATGATATCTGCAAGCTTGTGGAATGAGTTTCTGTCAATCAATGGACGTTATGTTAATGATTAAATTTTCCTATTGACTTATTTTACATATTTATTGTATATACTCTAAAATCGGACATTACATTCACTCCAACCTGATAATTGCACAAAATTTAAATTCCCAGACTTGAAAAAATTGAATGATTTATTGTTACTAAAATAATCATTTCCATTTAGTTGAACAGTACTAATTATATTTATAGGTAGTTTTTTTTAGTAGGTGTGTTAAATAATTGTATAACATTGTGGTCTAGCTGGAAATAATCGTCCGGACAAAATTTAAAAGTATTAAATCAATAAATCTCTTTCGTATTACTGACTTATATCAAAATATAACCGAATGAATTCTGGTAATTTTTTCACAGAACAATAGTAAGTTCAAACGATGATATAATTGTTAAATTTCTTTTCTTTCATTGGAGTTTTTATCTTTTTGAGTAACAATTACCGCCTGTGATTGTTCAGAGTAAATTTTTAATTGACAAAAAACATTGTAAAATAATAAGCTGTGACCCGAGTTTTAATCATTAGTTAAACATTGATTATTCATATTTACCAACCCTCCGCTCGGGTGGGATATGACACAAGGTCAATTTTTAAACGGGGTTTAACAGGTTTGAATTCAGACTTTTCCTTCTCCTAGACTAGTTTCCTCACCAAGGCTGAAGACCCCAGTTTGCCTTACTATTTACCTATAGCTGGAGGGAGAATAATTGGATTTATACCTTTCCCAAGGGTATTAGTGCTATGTGAAATGCAATGAGTCTCGTCCAGGATTTGAACTCGTGTCACCGTGTCCATTTCCTTCGACGATAACCATTACACCACGACAGTTATTTTGCTAATCAGACAGAATTGAAATATAAATCCATTATTATTGTTATCATTTTAGTCCTTGAGAGTTTTTCATACCAGATTTAATTGAGTTTTCACAAGAATCTGAGTAACAGCAAGTCTCCTCAGGTTTCCGGGATTCTTCTGTGTATTCTAGCCGATATTAACAATGCTGTCGTCTAGATGATCTCGATTCTTGCTCTGGTTTTTCAAATCTTTCCGGAGTCCCTATGGCGGAGCAGCTAATTCTTATTCTCCAAGGTGGATCGTTATGCCAGTACTAAAAAGCCCAGTCTTTCCTACTATTTACCTATACGTGGAGAGAAAAGAGTTAGAATCATACTTTTCCAAAACTGTTGGAGATATATGGAATGTAATTAGCTTCATTCAGGGTTTGAACTCCAAACGTTAACTTCTAACGTTCATAATAGATAAGCCACGATCTATCATTAGGACGTCATGATTTCCGATTCTAAAACCTCTTCATAGCATTGTTCACGGTTGTTGTAGTTAATTATGGGACAAATGTTGATCAATAAGATTAATAATTTTTCTCATTTCAAGACGATCCGTGAATCCATTTGGGTTTTCGTTGATATTGATGCTTTTATTTAAGGTTTGGTTTCTTTGTTTAATGGCATATCCCCCTTTGTGGATTATTTAGTGCCAAAGCAATCTTCGTAGAAGATCAGTAGCAGTACTATCTTACCCATAAATGAGAAATTCTATTTAAGGAGAGAAAGATTTTCATCAACAATCTGTTATGTTTGTTATGTCGAGTATATGAAAGATTAAAAATCCACGTTCAAGACAAATATAGGTTCTACAAAAGTATCTTTCATTTTTTTTTTTTTTTGGACAAATAAAGAAATCTTTCAAACCTTGTTATCAACTGACATGTTTTTATGCGCTAGAGTTTATATATATATATATATATATATATATATATATATATATATATATATAAAGATACTTTTCGTCATTTTCTAGGTTGGCGTCCATGTAACGTAGTGGCTAACATACTGGACTGTGACATCGTAGAAAGCGTGTTTGAACTCAAGTTGCACTAATACGTACACTTTTGGACTAATACCCTTGGAAAAGGTATGAACCCCCTAATCTCCCCAGCTGTAGGTTAAAGTGTACCACTACTGATCTTACAGCAAGAATAATTTTGGCGTTAAATAGCCCATCAATGTTGATAAGCCATAAAACAAAAACGGAAACGGAAATATGATATATCAAATAGGCTGCATACAACTGGAGAATAAGATATAGATTCTATAATTTATTTCTATCAAATTAATTAATCTTATTCAGGACTTCTTTTTTTGCGATTTGAAAACCTCTTCATTGCATTTTTCCTGGTCTTTGTAATTAAATTTGGGACAAATATTGATAAAAAAGATTTTTACCCACAAATGGATCTTAGTAAAATTTATATTACAATAGATTTCTGTTTGGTTGCTAAATGAATAAAATGAAATAGAAAATCTCTTCCTATACACAATTTTCTTTCTTTCTTTTATCTTCTTTTGAGAATATATAACAAATTACATGAAGTGAAAGGAATAACGGAATTATTAAATTTAGAAAGGTTTCTTCTCAAATAAAATTTAAAAAAAAAACAAAGCTTTCCAAAGGTTAAAAGAAAATGTATTTATTTTAATGCGTTTTTTATTTCTTGAGTCAGAATAGATACTAAACAAGAATAGATTTTGTTTCTTTGATTTCTTTGTTTAATAGCATATCAACTTTTGTTGGTTATTTAATGCTAGAGCCGTCCTTTTAGAATAACAACAATGATACTAATTAACCAACAGCAGAAGGGATAAGGGTGTTCATTCATTTGAACGTATCAGGATGAGGTGTCACCTTTGAACATTTTTTTAATGATTTAAATTCTCAGAGGTCATAACGCAATCAGAAATGTTAACATTTTTTTATGAAGCAATATTTTCGGACTTGATTTGATTTTGAAAAAATTAAAACCAAAAAGACTTTATTGTGGTAGAGCGTGTAATTAATTAATCAATTTTATTTGTTTGTTTCTACTATGAATTGCTTTTGAAAAATCTATATCAAAATACAGTTTTGTTTTGTTTATATCTATTCATCAACAAAAAATATCATTCCTCTTTTTCGCCTGATTTCTCATCCTTTTAGTAATGCAACTGTAACGTACCACGTTCTGGTTTTGATTTGATTTCGCAAAAGGGAAGAGCAAAAGAGCTGATAAAACGAATCAACTCAAAAACCAATTTCACTTACATCGTCAGGAGAATCTAGGGGTACCTTATCCGCGAAGAGTTTATGCTAAAATGTCCCGCTTTCCCCATAATTCGGTTACAAACAGATGCAGAAATTTAATAGATAGAAGTTTAGTTTCTTTGTTTAATGGCATATCAACCTTCACTGGATACTTAATTCCAAAGCTATCCCTGTGTAATAACAGTTATGGTACTATTTAATCCATTAATACTATTTAATCCATTATATCCCCATATAAGGATATTAATACTATTTAATCTATTATATCCCCATATCAGGAGATTCATACCTTTCCACAGTGTATTCGTCTGAAAGTGAATGTAATAGTGTGACTGGAGTTTGAATTCGCTTATTATGATATCAGCCATGCCCGCTATCCATTACTCTACGAGGATTCTCCATAGACAAATAAATAATTAATAGATAGATAGATAGATAGATAGATTGAAGATAATGGTGGTATAATTAATTGAAACCAACCTTGCCAGCATGGCGGCCTCATCTGAGTTTGTAATCAGAGCGAATGGTTATAAATAAATTTAAAACTAAAACCGACTTCATCACTGATATTTTGTTCTTTGTTATTTCAACAATTCGAATCCGTATGATCATTAGTATCCTTGTTCAGAGCGATCAGCCGAGACGCACAGATGGTCAGACGAACCAATTGCACCGACAATAATCGTATTCTTGTAACAATAATTCGCTAGGCGGGACGTCGACTATAGTTATTTTTCTACTTGTTGTTTGATGCTAAATCGATAGCAAATCAAATTGGGCCTCAAGCGTAAAGTAACAGCAGACACTAATCAATATGATTGGGGGAACTTTGAAACTGTAGTGGAGCCGAATAGGAGGTAATATTTGGAGTTCTGGTTGAACGTCAATGAATGGCCGAAGTCTTTTGTGTGCTGTCTGGTTCTTTATGTTCTTTAGGTTCTAGACACGCAAATACGTATTCTTCGATTGATGGCCCTTAGCAACTTTACCTGTTTAATCGACGTTACCTAAGAGATACTTGTAACGACTATACTTTCTATTCATTGTATTTTCATATCTGTAGAAACTCGTTTGGAGGTCACCCGAGTTCAAACCCTTTGCATTTCACTTTGGAAAGACAAAAATCCTTCTTTAATCCTCTCTCCGAACGATGGATAAATAGTAGTGCAAACTGGTTTCTTTAGCCTTGGTAAGGTAATCAATATATGTGAAAGATATTTTTTTCTAATTTAAACTAGTTTCAAAATTATGTCACATTCTACCCGTTGCGATAAATACTTATGTTGAATTATGCAATCAGTTGTTAACTCGTCATGATTATTGTCGCAGAAAATGAAATCGGTAACTCGAATTCAAATATTAGATAACAGGTGAATTTCTGTTCATAGCTTGTGGATTGGGGTTTCATACCTTTCCTCATGGTATTTGTCCTAAACTGAACATTATAGCGTGACTGTAGATGAATATCGCTTACTTCAAAGCCGCAGTCCAACGCTTGAGCCATTATACCACAGTATATCCATAGATTTCTCCAGCAGTGTCCTGCATGTCTGTATAATATACATAGTCATTCACAGACAGACTGTTTCGTTGTATCACAACCCTTCAGTGTGGCTTGACACGCAGGAAGCTTTAAACTGGGATCGAAACCTGTCTCACTTTACGCTAGACATGGTATCTAACCGCTCAGCCATTTCGGGGGTATTCTGGAGAATATGAGAGATGTACTCTTATGGATCCCCACACATGGCCGCGCAAAAGCAGGGCGACCAGCTCGAACGTACATTCAGCAGCTATGTGAGGATACAGGATGTTGTCCTGAAGACCTACCTAAGGCGATGAACGATAGGGAGGAGTGGCGAGAGAGGGTCAGGGATATCCGTGCTACCAGCACGAGATGATGATGATGATATCCATAGATAGATAATCGGCCATTTGTCATAATGGTTAGAATGTTTGCCAATAGAGACCGGAATTCAATACCAGGTTAAGTCATTCCAAACACTCAAAAAATGGTACACGATGCTCCCTCGCTTAACAATCAGTATTATAAGGTACAGATCAAGGGTAAGTGGAGCAATCCAAGGAAATTTGTAGCGTCCTCCGCCCCATCTCGGTGTTGTAGCTATTGAAAAGAAAGCCTCCAGGTCGCTCTCGAGAACGGATGGCCAACTTATATATATCACCTATGGTCCGAGAGACCCGGGTTCAATCACAGATCGTGTCATACCAAAGACGTAAAAAATAGTACTTGATACCTACTTGCTTAACACTCAGCTTTATAAGGTACGTATTAAGGTACGTATAAAGTGGAGCAATCCAGGAAAAGGAGTAGCACCCTCTCCTGCACCTT
Organism: Sepioteuthis lessoniana; assembly: GCA_963585895.1. Classification (NCBI taxonomy): domain Eukaryota; kingdom Metazoa; phylum Mollusca; class Cephalopoda; order Myopsida; family Loliginidae; genus Sepioteuthis; species Sepioteuthis lessoniana. The sequence goes on from OY757907.1 coordinate 47,529,806, forward strand.
GGTGTAGTAGCTATTGAAAAGGGAGCCTTCGGGTCACCTTCGACTTAGACTAAGGACTAATATGTATATACCCATTACTCCACGGGGACTCACCCAGGTAAATAATTAGGCTGGTTAGATTATTTAACTTTGGTTCGGCAACCGGTCTAGAATAAATAACTCTGGTATTATGCAACCCAGTACAACCAGTTTTATTTTACTGAAGACGAGATGGGCACCGCTAAGTAACGCTCTCATTAATATAATAGATTCCATGAAGGTGAATCACCCAACGTGGTACCCAGATGACTTCATAAGTTGATGAGACAGAAAAATGTTGAAGTAAGGGTTATTCTATTTCTATACCAGCTAGAAATAATCTCTCCGTTAAAGATCGGCATATTACACACTGAACTAGTGCCCTTATCTTTATTGTTATAATTGTGGTGTGGCGGTTCAATATTGCTTATTAAAGGCAGTAGGTGAGAGGCGCGAGGATTCGAAAATGCCTCCGTTGTCTGGTGCTATGTAAGGAAGTACATGGGTCATCAAAAGCCCAGTCGGCTGGGACTGTGGAATACAGCGACTGCTTCTCTACAGAGGAGTAAACCCCGCCCCCAACGAGAGTTCTGGATAAGACACTAAACAATATGATTGTGATGCTCCAGTTATGCTGGAGCTTTGGGGAAAGCAGAGTACCCCTTCATTGCCATCGCTCCCAGGTCTACACTGGCCCAAAGTGATAGCACCTGATATATTCCTATCTATGGATCAAATAGAACTAAACTGTGTCCTTAACAGGTTTGAATTCAGAGTTTTCTTCTCCTAGACTAGTTGCCTCACCAAGGCTGAAGAACCTAGTATGCCCTACTATTTACCCATAGCCGGAGGGAGAATAATTGGATTCATACCTTTCCCAAGGGTATTTGTGCTATGTGAAATGCAATCAGTCTCGTCCAGGATTTGAAGTGTTGCCGTGTCCATTTCCTACGACGATAACCATTACACCACGGGCACTTTCCACTAAAATATATATATAGAAATAGAACTGTTTATATTTAAAATAGATTTGGTATTAATAACCAACAATGTACCATAAAATCAAACCAAACCAAATATATCCTGCACCTGAAACTGAAGGGTATGAACACGGTAACCATTTGACAGAAGTGCTAGCGCCCAGATCGGTAGATCGAGCGGACATACACGAACGAACCCGGAAAAGAACGAACCCTTAAGATAAAAGACAATGATCCCTTTTAATCGGGATAGTATTACCGATTAACTCTCGTCCAGATTACTTGCAAATTCGTACCCAAACTGACTGTTGAAAAGAATTGATGTCCCCGCTTCTTTCACACCACAAGCCTGTCAACAATAAGCACCAGAGCACGTAGCCGTACCCCCAACGCAGCATGACTACATTTCACTCATTGTACCCAAAATCTTAGCCCGGGAAAGCATATGAGACAGGTCCAATTTTTAAGCGGAGTGAATTTGGTTTGAATTCAGATACTTGATTCTCCTAGACTGGCTGCCTTACTAAGGCTAAAGAACCCAGTCAATCCTATTGTTTATCCATAGCTGGAGAAGAACAAATAGTTGTTTCTTTCACAGGGGTATTATCATGAAATGAAACGCAAACACTTTTGTGCAGGATTTGAACTCCGGTCAACCATTCCATTTCCTACGATGATTAGCGTTACGCTTAGCGCGCCTCTCGTTGTATTATAACGACGTTTTTCGAGCGTTAGCAGCAATGGGTAATCTGGAAATTTTGCACCGAACTTTTCATTCAATTCTCGATTGTCTATATCCTGTTTATAGTATACGATATAACTAATTCGTCTTTATGGTGTTTTTTGTCTGTCACAGAACATTAATATATTCGACTGCCCGGCCGATAAATTGAACTCATGATCACCAGATAATTAGATATACTTTACCGATTCAGTTATCTATGAGATATGGATAAGGGTGACCCTTATAGGAAATGAAGTCGGCAATTCGAAGAATCTGTGTTACAGTGGTGCACCTTTCTTCTGTTGTCAGCTCATCCAAAAAATGTGGCTGATCATAATCAAGCCTTCGTCATTATAAATAGATCACCAGTATAGGGCAATTACTAAGCTCTGGCTAAGTTTATGAGCCTAATTAGATCAATGGAGGAACATTATAATTATTTATTGAGGAATAATGATGGTTAGTTAGCTAATCTGATTGGTCATTGCCATTGAGTTTTAAACTAAGTGCGCAACAGCTTTGATCCTTCGATAGATTCGACCATGTTCTGTATATACCTTGATTCTTTTTTAACAAAATAATGTACAAATTGTAGAATGAAAGGTTTATATGATGAAGTCATATCTGCTATTGTTGACTTTATTGACGAATGGGATCTAAGCACTACAACATCAATGGAAGACGTATGTGGATCTCAAGCGTACTATATTGAAAATTCAACTTCAGTTGGTGACATTACGTAAGATTGTCTTAGTCAGTCTATGAACTTTTCATTCGACTTTCATATAAAGGTTAATGTGACTATGAAAAGATTTTTTAAAGCATTTCATAGTTCTGAATATGAATTCAAACGTATCTCTCAGCCTTTATGCTTGATGTAAATAAACCCACAGTTTTTTGTCAATTTTTTCTCAGTGATTTCATTATCTCTATAACTATAAACATATAAGCATACTTGTAAAATCTATCTTTTCTCATCTCAGTAAGTTTTTATCGATCTTCTTTCATGTATCTGTCATTCTACTCTTACCTCAGAATTATTCGGGAGAACCTGTAGCACACAGCTGCAACATTCTTCTGTTGTCAACTCATCTAACAATTTTGCCTAATCGAACACAAACCTTCATTACAATAAACAATTCATCTGTGTGGATCATTTGTTAAGCTTTATCTTAGTTAATGATCGTCATCAATTCGATGGATGAACATTATTTCTTATAATCCATATATATATATATATATATATTACTGATTTTATCTCAGTGTTGTTCGGAAGGCACCTATAGCAAACTGTTGCATCATTTTTCTGTTATCAGCTTATCTAAAACGTGTGGTTAGCCTTACATTAACATTCACCACAATTAACAAATCACTTGTATAGGTCATTTGGTAAGTTTCAACTTAGTTAATAGTTATTGAATCGATCGATAAACATTATAATCTATCTATCTCCTTCCATTTAATTATCATTCTATTCTTACTGCAGTGTTGTTATTCGGGAGAACATGTAGCACAATGTTGCTTCAATTTTCTATTATCTCATCTAAAATGTGTACCTGGTGTACCTGGTCCTACACAAATCTATACTACAATAAACAAATCCAGCCCAGTCGGCTAAGGCTGTAGAATACACTGACTGTATCTCTGCAGAGGGGTAAAAACCCACTCCAAAAAGCGTCCGAGATATAACAAGAAAACTCCGATGGTGAGCTTTGGGGAATTCCTTCTATGCCAACGCTCCCAGGTCCACTCATCGAATCGATGGATGAATCGTATATTTGTATCTACTAGCGGTGTTTCATGTGGTGTAATGTTTATCGGGCTAAATTAGGTAGATCACTTTCAATGAGATCGATATTGACTGTGTCCTATATATTCTAGTGCTGTACTAAACTTAGTTTAGTAAATGACAACACAGACTATCAAATGGTAATAACCTCGAATATTAAACAAAGGCATGCAGAGTACTCAAAGAATAAAAAAATGCACCGCAGACCATTTATTGAATTAATATGTACCAAGAGATACAAAACAAAACTGGTGTTAAGTCTATAAGCAATATGAAATGATATACTCTCCAAAAAAATGTACAATATTTTATTAGGATAATTTTGTCAAATATTGTTAGATTAGTACTTCACGTTTTACTAAATCGTCTGTTTTACAAAATTCAACGTTGATCTGGTCGGGCTTCTTTGTTTATTGATTTCTTTGGTTTTATTTATTTGTTTAATCACATGTCTACTTTCGTTGGTTATTTAATGCCGAAGCCATTCTTCTACAAAAACTGTAGTGGTACTATTTAAGCCATAACTATGAGTATTAGCCCGAACTCACTTGCAACGATGTTGCAGTCCAGTAAGTTAATCACTACACCACAATGACTTCCACCCGGAATAGTGAAAATAGAAGTGTACTCTGTATTTGACAGAGACTCAATTCTAAATTCTGTGAGTCAAGCGAATATGAGAGTTACCTAAAGAATTCTAGAGTTGACTTTTTGATAAAGACTCCTGGGAAAGGCAGGAACGCTCTTATGTTATATAATATATGACATGGATTTTCGGTTTGTTCCAAGTGACCCAGTGTACTTTGGCAAGCTGTCACATTTTGATTTGTAAACAGGAAGATGACAGCACGATCAGGGCAGTCGGGTTCAACAAGTGCGTAACCGGAAGGATATCACGTGATGAGAACCACGCGGTCAGATTTAGACAGCGTGCAGAGAATCGCAGTCGAGCATGGGACACGCATCCAATCAGAGGCGTCTCTGACGAGCTTGCAAGGGGGGGTGCAAGCGTTGGTATCCCCTGGCTCCTGGAAGAAGATAATTTGAAGAAGTCCTTTCTCTGAGTATATGTCTCTCCATCTATCTCTCAACTAACAACAAACTGTGGGCCCTTTAGAGAATAAAACGAGAGATATATTTTTATAAGAAGTGTCTTCGTTCGTTCATTGAAGTCGTAAATCATCTTTGATTATGTTCTTGGTTGGGTCTATGACACTCTACAATAGTTATCCGCTCCCCAAACTACGGTCTTATAACAAGAATGACTCATGCAATAAATAAACCACGAAGGTTTATAAGTTATTAAACAAAGAAACCAAAACAAACCTATATTGAAGGCTCTCTTTTTTGTTATGCCTGTTATGCTGAGAATTTAAGAACAAGTGTGCTAATTTTTTTTCAATCACCCTATTCTTCAACATGGTTCTCTGGTATTGTATGTGTCCAGCGTTACTTTGATCATGCTGTCAAATTGAGAGATACCACTGGATTTCTACGTTATAACAAGCACCTCTGCCCTGATTCATCTGCTAATTCCACTGGCCTCGGAAATGACCAGGTGCGATGTGAAAGCCTGCTAAGCTTGAATGTTTCCACACGGGCACGGATATTAAATAAAAATTATACGTCAGTAATTTTGAAGAAGATGGGCATTGTTTTTTTTTATAAGGCTGCTCAGTTCTATTTTTCTGGTTCCTAATATCGTTAACCTTTTGAATTTAGTTCCTAAATCTTTAATTTTTGTTGCTTTATTTAGTTTTATTTTATTTATTTTCTGGTCCCTTCAGTTCTTCACCTTTTTCTAACATGTAATTTCTATATACAATCTTTATTTCATCAGTCTCATTTACTCTGGCTATTAACGTATATTTGAGTAGACTCAAATATCAGAATTACGGTAGAGTATCTGGAGTATTGGGACTTGCGAGCGCTGGATTACTGAAAACTATTCAGTTGTTCGGAAGATAATGTCCGATTTTAGAATAAATCTTTATTCCTGGATTAATGAATTTTAACAGTGCTTTAATCAATCAAAATATGATCCCTAAACATCTATGGATTTCTGGAATAGATTAAGAAGGTTAACTCAAAGGTTTTGATGCCAAGAAATCTTTAAATGCAGTTTCTACTTCTCCTTCAGAACAGAATGGGTTTTGGCGAAAAATAAGGGTCTAAATCCTTAAAAAATGGCAGTTGGTGGGTGGGAGATCATAAAAATATGGTGGATGCGGCAAAGTTTCATATCCTTAGTCAGTGAGCTGCTGCAGGGTCATCCTGACATGTGGCCCAGCATTATCATGAAACAAAAATATGACTTAGCTTAAAATCAACCAAAAAATGAAGCGCATCACATCTTTTTTTCATGTACATGATTAGGAGCATATGACCTTCAAAATCGAACTTTAAAAGCAGTAAGAGAAAATTAACAAAGAACATTTTAATCGTTTCAAATGTGATTTTTTTTTTATATTGCTACAATAATTAAAATAATATGCTTGTTGTATTGTGGCTCGTACCACGCGACTTCCTGTATCGCGGAAGTATAAAAGACGCCGTATCTCTTAAGCACGGGAGAAGCAGAGAGACAGCTCTGAAAGGACGTCGGTCAGTCGTAAACCAACTTCAGACGTAACACCTACAACGCGAGACTTATAATACTAGTCGAACTGTACCACTAGAGTTAATAAACAACTCGATTTCACAGTATATTTTTCCTTACCATGATACAACAAAACTACAATAGGATTTAAACAGTTTTATCAATAAATCAGTCAGTATTTTACGAATAACTTAATATCAATACTTACCGGGTGCGGAAGCAAAACTAGAAATAGTCTTGTATAATAATTAACGTCTAGATTACTTTTAATTAAAAAAAACAAGATAGACACAAAACAGTAAATTTACTCAATATGGCCACCATTTTTTGCAATTATTATATCAACACGCTATCAAAACGATTTGCATGCCTTCAAAATAAATTCTTCAGACATTTTATTCCATTCCTCCTTTCTAGCAGTCTTAAGAGAACGAATCCTTGGATGAGAAGTAGCATTTGTTTTGTTTTCTAAAACACCCCATATAATGTAATCAGGAGAGATAAGATCTGGGCTTAAATCTTGTTTAATTGTTGTTTTCACAGTTTCTTTTTTATGGACTTTCAATTCATTAGCGTGCTTTCTTATTAACGTTGTGGGATCCTTCTTAATCGCCGTAACGAGAGCAGTTAAAAAGCCTTCTTTTTGTTTTTTGTTCAATCCTCCACTCCCTCTTTTCCTTAAAAAAGTTCTTTTTCTGTAAAAAAAAAAAAAAAATTTCTCTGCTTTGTATACGGTAGACAAAGAAACTTTAGGTTGGTTTCAGCGTCTGTCAAATCATAGATTCTTTGTCATTTCTTTTCTTGCTCTCTCATATTGTACTGAATTTAAATAAAAAGTGCTCGAATAATAGAGCTAATCATGAAAATTTAGATTTATTGTGTTACTTTAGAAAAATTGGACAAATCAGACTAAAAAACATTTTAAAATCTATTCCATCTTCCGCACCTTATACTTATATTAAATCGTGTCATTTGTATTCCTTACCGTGGTTTAATATCCCCTTCCCCAAAAGGGATTTCTTGGATATGACACTAAACTACTTCCGGAAATGAGGCTCCAGTCCTAGAGCTCTAAGAAGTAATGGGTCTAATTTTCGTTGCTACTACTGCCGACTCCACTTAGACTTGTCAAAACAGTAAATTTACTCAATATCATATTTACCAACCCCTCTGCTTGGGCAGGATATGACACACAGTCAATTTTTAAGCGGGGTTTAACAGGTTTGAATTCAGAGTTTTCCTTTTCCTAGAATAGTTGCCTCACCAAGGCTGAAGAACCCAGTCTGTCCTACTATTTACCCATAGCTGGAGGCAGAATAATTGGATTCATACCTTTCCCAAGGGTATTAGTGCGATGTGAAATTCAATCGGTCTCGTCCAGGATTTGAACTCGTATCACCGTGTCCATTTACTCAATATGGCCACTTAGACTCGGTTTTATATTACGTATTAGAGTCCTTTTAATAAGACCATTAAATCTTTTTGAAGTAATAACCGCGGAAAATTCGAGAACATAATTGTTAAACTGACTCTGATATAAAAGACAATAGAGGATGACCAACAAACCAACAGCCAGTCTATTAGTCTGCCTTCATTCATCTGATTTAATTCAACACATGATCAGCTGTACCTGATTTGGTCGTCTCTCTTTGGTGTAAGGCTTTCTAATAACCCGCTAGTTCTAACTTTATTGGGCCACTAGTGTATCTCATTTACTTTCTCTCAAACTAGAATCTATACTCTATATGTGATAATTTTAAAAAGAAGTTTTGACGTATTTGTTTGATAAATCCTATTCCTGATATTTTGCGTTGCACAAACAGTCGGCAAGTTAATGGAAGTCATGATGGTGAAAGAATAATGTTTATCATTGGAAAGATGAACAAGAAAAGAACCTTATGAAATGTATCTAACGTATACGAGAATGAAAGAATCGATAAAGAAAATTCAAAAAAGTTCAAAAAATAATGAATTAATAAAACGAGATAAAAGGAGGGGTAATCTATTGTACTTTGCATCTTCTGGTCTTCTTTTATGTTATATAATTCAAAAGATGAAAAGAATCCGATTATTTGATCTAATAGTTGTTCAAATGTCAAAGGTGAAGTACGATTCCATAAACATAGTTATAGTAAGAGACGCTTCAGTTACTTATATATATATATATATATATATATATATATATATATATATATATAAGTACACAAAGATTATCAACCAAAGGTGTTTCGGGACTTGGAAAGAAATGTCAGTTGGCGGGCATAAAAATCTCTGGATTTTTAAGAGAGAAGTTTTAACTTCATGAATCGGGGAACCGAGACTTATAACTTTATTTCTTTTCAGAGAAAGACAACTTTGATTTTAAACTCTGCCTAAGAAAAACAAATGAAAAAAAAAAACTCTTTAAAGAATACAAGAAAAAAAGAAAAATTATTTTCTTCCGAGGCCTGCTTTTTTAAATTTGAGAAAAAATGTTTCCGATTGTTAAGTCCAACAGACACTACAACTATCTATCTCTTCAAAAATTTCTCTCTCTCTCTCTCTCTCTCTCTCTCTCTTTCACACACACGCACCCGCACACACGCAGATACACATACGCACATACACACAGGCATATCATTATTTTCCAGGAAAAGTCAAGTTTTTCGATATTTTAGTAACGTGATGCACAATTCAGCAGCTCCAGGTACTTTTGCCAGGGCCATGAAGGTGACCAGCCATACTAAATTGTGAGATGATACTCTCCGAATGTTACTCACCGGATTTGCTTCAATGGCTTGGATCCCAGTCTTGAAATCCACCATTTTTGGCTTACCTGGCCCCACCTTTTAGACTTTGAAGCTATTAGATTTAACAGAAATTTTGCATTTGTTCGACTTTTTATCGGTCCGTACTGACTAAAAATAAGAACTTGTGCAATTTAAATTATGACTTAAAACACAAACTTTACACAGTATTTAGAGAAAACGTATGGGACATGTTCATACAAAAATGCAACAAGCTTACGGCCAAAATAATCTCATATTAAGAGAAACAAAATTATTACCGCACGTTCAAGAGGATAATTCTCTGTAACGGCGTAAAACACATTAGTGTGAACTATAAACATAATTTACTTTCGCTCATCCCATCCCAAATATGAGGCTGGAAAAATAGTTATACGAAGGTGGATGAAAAGTTCATAGGCTGACTAAGATACTCTTATGAAATTTGATCAAATGAGTTTTATTTTTCAACATAATCCTCCTGCGGTCCACACACTTCTTCCATTGGTGTTGCAGTACTTTGATCCCATTGCTCAAAAAAAGCAACAACCGCAGATATCACGTCATCACATGCTCTTTTCAGCCTTATGAAATTTTCAACCTACCTTCGTATAGTTCTCGTGTATAATACGTACCCCTAACTTTTGTGGGCTGAAAGATCTGGAAAAATAGTGCGTCTATACACAAATAATTGTAACACTTTCCTTGATACAGTTCACGACTATAAGCTTTTCACAAAGGGAATAAAAATCAACATTCTTACAAAAATACTGGCAATATTTGACTTGGAGGAAAGTCGGCTGTCGTCAGCGTTTAGCTAACGTTAGACAAAGCAATAAACAATGGACATCAATCCTTTTGCTAATGGAACGAAGTAAAAACAAACACATAAACAACACCTACAATGTAAATAGCAAACATAATGCTTCTGTAACCAAAATAAAAAGAGATTGCACAAATCAAAAAAAGTTTTTTGATACTGAAATAAAAACGTTTTATACTAAATCAAAATAAGCTGATTCCGAATCTGTGCTTAGAATTATTCTAGAACATCAGGATTTAGTAAAACCGCGCATCGAACACAACTGGTAGTCCTATTTTCACCCATTTAAATCAAACTTGGCCTTTTTAAGATATGCAGGGTGTTTCGAAAAATTTGATATTGGAGTTAAGGCAACAATTCATGATTTGGAATACTGATTTTCTAAACACTCAAATCCTTCGTAAGGGTTAGGAGAGATCATATTCTTTTGGAGTTTTTCACTTAAGAGTGCTTTCTAATGTAACGATATACCATATAATATGGCATATAGAATAACATTGCATGTTTTATATTTAAATATGCATGACTTAAAATGTGACGTGGTGGCCAAATTGTGACTTCAGATTCGAATTTAGTAGCCTGCATTCAATTAAAAAGAAATAATTTTCCGAGTGAAACAGAGGAAAAGATTGTTTTTCGATGTTGTTGAAACAAATCAGTGGGTCTCCTTAATAGCTTAAGTATTTGCATAATTTTTTCCAATCTCATTAGACGGCGTTCGATCCCAGGTCAGTGGTTGCAATTTTAGATCTGGATTTTTAAGATAGCCAGCGTATATCCAGAGATAAAAATCGTATAATTCAATTTCTCTCATTTTTAATCCCATAATTGATCTTTTTCTGTTAGTAAATACATATACAATTAATGAGAAATATCCTCTAGTATGGATAGTGAAAGTAAGTCTTCTCCTCTAGATTAAACAGAGGCTCGATCTCAATTTCCAAGCGCAGAGCGAATACGACAGTCACCTAAGCGTAAAACAATGGTAAGCCGTGACTGTAACAACCAAGAACCGAACACATTTCAAATAATTTAGTGAAGACGAAAGGTAATCGTCTTAAATGCTCAATTGGAGAAGTTCTTTTGTAGCAGGCTATATTGTCTGAGTCAGATTAAACTAATCAAAAATGCCTATGTTATATTGTTTCTAAATGACATAATAAACTAGTCTGACATTTTTGAGCAGCATCGATACAAGACATTTCTCGTATTCGTAAATTAGAGAGCATAAAACTAGAGTTGGTAATTACGTCGTCTCAATCAGAGTAAATTAGACTCGTGTAATTCTTCGAGAAGAGGAAAAGGCTGTATATTAGCCGACTGGTCGGAAATCTTAGCAGTTCATTGAAGAAACTAGATATGTCACGAAAAGAAAAAAAATCCTCGCAATTAGAAATAATACTGGCAATAGTTTCTGTTTCGCATGTAGTTCCACTGTCCATGAATTCCTGGTGTCTAATAACAAACAAAAATTCCCAGCTCAATCGGGTGGGCCGTAGACTACACAAACTGAATCTCTACGGAGATGAAAGACCCTCCCTCTCAACGAGTGTCCTGGGTATGACACAAAAACATCTGATAGTGAGGTTCCAGTTCTATGGCTTTGCAAAATGAGGAATTCTCTTTCATTGCCATAACTCCCATATCCATTCTGCTTTGGAGGGGTTGTACCTGATTGTATCCCATCTATGGATTAACTAGCATTGTTTAACCTTTTAACAATGTGCAAACAAAGGACTGATGTTAAACTGAATTGTTTGTGTTACATAACAATACTTGAAACCATTTAGCTGTGTACAAATGAATGTTTAAAGTTGGATAGAATTTATTAGTGTTGAATACCAATACTTAAAACAGTTTAACTTTGTACAAAAATTGAATTTTTGCTATTACATGGCAATATTTGAAGCCATTTAATTGTGTACAAACAAATTAGCTCTGACTCATTTTAAATTAAATTTATCAACAAAAAATTACTTATAAATCATTCATGTATAATCATTTCACTGTGTGCAAACAAATCATTAATACCAAATAGAACTATTTGTGTTATAAAGCAATACTTAAGATCATTAAACTGCATGCAAACAAATGGGCGCTGGTTCATTTTGAATGATACCTACGAACTATTTCTACAAAACATATATCAAATATATGAATAAACAGAATTGGCTTTAAATAACCAACAAGGTTGATATACCATAAAATCTAACCAACCAACCAACCAACCAACCAGAAAAGCATAAGTAAACAATTTGAACTTGATTTGTCAATTCCGTTTTCCATCCTCATAATTATTATGCTATTCCAAACCTCCACAACCACAGAATTCGCATTTATTATTTAACAAGGATGATTTACAAAAAAGAAAAAGAAAAAACAATAATCAACTTTATTTTAATATATAATAAACTTACCTATCGATAAAGTTTTGGTAACAGCTTGTCAGATATCCTATTCTTGTTTATACTAAAACCAACAAGTATTCAAGCGATTCTCCGTATTCTTCAAAGACCCGGTATTACTGGAGCCTTAAAATCAGAATTAAAATTAGTATTTATAAATTTATCAACTTTCAATTTGCTATGATTGGTCCTTACGTCATAATTTTGAGCTGTTAGTGAAAGAGATTTAGTTTCTCTCTTCGGGTTTGCACCCGGTCGGTTGGGCCCATAGAATACGCCGATTGCATCTATGCAGAGGGGTAGACCCCCTTCCTTCAATGAGTGTCCTGAATATAATTCTAAACCATCAGAGCCCAGTTGACAGGGTCTAAGAATTCGCCGATTGCATCTCTGCAGAGGGTTAAGACTCCCAAAAAGCGCCCTGGGTGTAACACAAAACATTCTAATGTTAAGGCTCCAGTAATACTGGGACTTTAAGGAATGCGGAGAATCCCTTCATTGTCATCACTCCCAAATCCACTCTGACCCGGAGTGTTACCACCTGATAGGGTCCTATCCAAGGGTCAAATAAAACTGTTTAACATTTAAACTTAGTGTAAATGAATGACTGATGTCAAATTGAATTGTTCGTGATGTGTAGCAATACTTTAAACCATTCAATTGTGAACAAACGAATGTGTAATGTTTAATAGAATAATTAGTGGTAAATAGCAATACTTGCAACCACTTCACTGCCTTTAAACAAATGATTTATAATGAATATAATTATTATAACTAGATGACAATAAGTGAAACCATTTAACTGTGTAAGAACAATAGCAATACTAGCGTGCAATTAAATTAGTTCTAACCCATTCAAAAATTAAATTACCGACAAATACAAGTCATATATGCATATCCATTTAAACGTGTATAAACAAATGTCAATGTTAAATTGTAACTGTTGTATAGCTCTACTTGAAACCACTTAACTGTGTGCAAACAAAGGAATAATAGTACATAGAATTATTTGTATTAAATAGAAATACTTAAAACCATTTAACTGTGTTTTAAAAATAAGCTTAGGCTCATTTAAAATTTTACTGACAAAATGTGTTTACAAATTGTATATATTTAATATATATTTATAAACAACATTTGGCATTAAATAACCTTCATAGGTTGATATGCCATAAAGACCATGCAAACTATACTAAACTAAAACCAAGTAGACTTGTGGCAATCAATTCCATCAAATGAAGTAAACTACTGGTTTCCGAAAACGTAATACCATTAATATTTTGAAGCTTGTGAGCTTATTCTTTTCCTTGCCCTATAGGTGATAGTAGGTAGTTAATTCAGGTGATTAATAAGTAAAGTAAAGTTGGTGAACGTAGTCGAGGGTGACCCGAAGGCTCCCTTTTCAATAGCTACTACTCCGAGGTGTAAGGGAAGGCGCTACTCCATTCCCTGAATTGCTCTAATTTACCCTTGATCCTCACCTTATAGAGCCGAGTGCTAAGCAAGGCGGTATCAAGTACCATTTTTGAGTCTTTGGTATGACTCGATCTGGGATTGAAACCCGGTTTCCGGGACCATTAGCGAATACTGTATTCATTAGACCAAATGAGGATTAATTCATAACTACTGAAAATCCTTTTTTCTGATTTTCAATGGAAATATACTAGAAAATCAATGACTATCACTTTATAGTAAAATTGGTCAAATTATCAACAATTATTTGTATAGCAGGCCTATTTCTATCTGTAAAACTTAGCTCAATTTCTGACCACTGACAACCCATTTATCTTTCAATTTTAATGCATAGTATTCAGATTAAGTGCAGGAATTTCCTTCAACAAATTTATTGTAAAAACTTAAAAGATTTGTGATTAAAATATCAAAATCTATTTTTAAGCGTTCATATTCGTTTCAAGCCTTTTAAAAAAAAAACCTTCAAAGCTATATTTGAATATTCCTAAAATTCTCATTAGGCACACGCACACACACACACACACACATATATATATATATATATATATATATATATATATATATATATATATATTGTCATCCACAGAGAGTTTCGTTTAATCACAACTCATCAGTGTGGCTAGACACGTGAGATACTTCAAGCTGGGACGAAATCCAGCTGACTTTACGCCAGTCGGATATCTTACCATGGAACCGTCGGCAACTTTAGGGGAAGCGAAGGAATTTAGCGTATATATATTATTTTCCTTTGTAAACCAATTAGGCTTAACAGCTACTGGAATGCTCAATTGATTACAAAAGCTAATACATATATATATATATATATATGTGTGTGTGTGTGTGTGTGTGTGTGTGTGTGTGTGTGTGTGTGTGCTGTTTGATTGAATAATAAAGACACATTTTCTCTATATAATTTTATTAAGATCCTTTCAAGTTTCTTGATAAGTGTCTTGGTTTCAGTTTGGAATTGGTGGATAAATTTACCAAAATTGTCCTGAGTACTTTCGGACCTTTCATAGACCATCATCAGGACTGCTTGCATGTATAAAGAGTATATTTTAAGAGTTTTGAAAGTTTTTATAACATAAAATTACGTTAACGCGGAGTTGGATAAAACTGAGATACTGATAAATTTAAAAAACAAACAGAACGCTATCAACGGAAATAGAATATTATCAAGAAATATGGAATATTTAAAAAAGAAAATAAATAAAGGCATTTCAAAACTTTGTCACAATTTTCAAAATTAATTCAATTAATTTTTTTTTTGTTTAGTTTTTATAGATAGGGCTTCTAGGATTTGTAGTAGTAGTTTATTAATTTCGTGTGCTATTATCGTGGTGTTTTCAACCAGAACTTTGCGAAATTAGGATCTGGGAATAGAATGGGTTTTAAGATGCAAGGTTATGGGGCTAGAATCATTAAGGTGAATCGTAAGCCGTATTAGAGGAGTTGTAGTGGTAAGACCAACGTACGTATTATTTTTTTTTTGGAGACACAGTCTCCCAAGGGACATTTAAACATATATACGGCGTTTGTTCTATCAAGAAGGTCAGTGGAGTGGGAACAGTTATTCATTTAATTAGGTTGGAGGTTTTAAATTTGTTGTAGTAAATGATAAGTCTTACTTTTTTGGTAGGATCGGTAGGGAGAACATTTTTTCGGATAAGGTTTTTTAGTACATGTTCATCTATCTTACAATTTCTATAAAATTGTTTTTTGTAGTAAAGGTTTATTGATTGTTTATGGTTTAAGGTGTTGTCTATGTTATGTTGTTCAGTTTTATAAATGAAATGTTTAATTTCTGTATCAACAATGTAGTCGAGAAACCCATTATTAATAAGGGTTTGTTTAATATTTTCAAGTTCGTTAAGGAAGATATTTCGGGAGGAAGCTTGTAATTTAGCTCTGGAAATAAGTGTTTTTATGATTGTTTTTTTTTTAACGGAAAGGACATTCACTATGGAAATTGAGGGTGCAGGGATTATTGTTGGTAGATTTTTTATATGTGGAGGTGGTAAATGGTCATTATTGCTTGTGTCTATTAGTACTCCAAAAATGAGATTTTATTGTTGATATTGATTTCTTGTGTGAAATTGAGAACAGAATTATTTTGAAAGCTCTCTTGAATTGTATTAATTTCATCAGTGAAATTCATTAGTGAGAAAGATTGTGTAGTCAGTGTACCTGAAATAAATATTAGGTTTATTGATGGTATAAAAAAACTTATTTTCAAGGGCTGACATGTAAAAGTTATTGAAAATGGGTCCCAAAACTGATCCAATCGGAATTTTGGATGAATATATTTCCATGGGGATCGTAAAATGGTACCTCGGTAGTGCAGAGTAAAAGTATTTTGCGTAAATTATTGGAGTTGATTTTGAGTGGAGGGAGCGTTGGATGGTGGTAAATATTATTTATGATTATATTGATTGTTTCTAGAACGGGAACATTTGTGAATAAATTTTCTACGTCCATATTATTACTATATAGAGGTTATAATTCCTTTGTTTGGTTTATGGGTTTTAAGGATTTCGATAAGTTGTTTTGTAGATTTGCTATAATTATGGGAAAGGTATGGGGTAATTAGTTCGTTAATAGTTTTTCTAGGTTGGTATATAAGTGTGTTGCATTCTCATATACATGTTCATGCAGGATACATACTGACGCAATGAATAACAGACGAGCGAAGAATTCTTTAACAAAATATTTACCTCTCACTTTATTGCAAGTGTTCGAAAAGGGTTACTCAAGGTTTGCGTGTGAGAGGGAGTTGGAGATCGAACAGAACTGCAATATTTTGACCCTCACTCTTATGGCCGTCACGTTGTGTCTTTCTTGTTCCCCTGATGCTCAACCGGAGGTCCAGAGGCCACTCTGTTGGGTGATGGCTTTCTTTACGGCATCTTATCAGCATCTTCTCCGGACCTCAACTCATCAGGGCTCAAAGGCCCCTTTGGCCTGATGTGGCTTTCCCTACCACATCTCGTCTATAACTCCGTCCGATCTTCAACTTAACTGTCTTGACTTCTGTCTTGACTGAGCTATATAATAGTTCAACGCCCACTTGATCGCCCACTCGATCTTTGAAATCGCATGTTTAATCGTCATCAAGCGGAAATAACTGTCATGCAGTTCAGAGGTCACTCTCTTCCGGTGCGTCAGTCTATGAGAGTATCATGGGATTTTTTTTACCTCGTCCCATTTCATCCGCCAATTTCCGTCCACGCGATTTCCTCTCCTAACTGCCATTGGAATGTCACTTCCTTCCGGTGCATCATCTTGAATGGCATTTTGGGCCGGGTCGAAGGTCAGAACATAACAAGTGTTGTTACCTGTGAAATTATTGTTCAAAGTGGACAGCCAGGTTCCGTAGATATGTCCAGGTTTGTAATCACCAATTACTTTTGGTAATTTTATATTGTGAAGGTCAGTATTATTAGCATCAATGAGGTTATTAATTTTAGACTTCAGTTGGTCAGTTGGATTATGATGCAGTTTTGTAAATTTGTTTTTATCGTTGAAGATGGTCTGTAGTTTAGAATGATAATTTATTAAGTATGATAATTTATTAAGTATGATATAGATATTGGTTTTATCTGCTTTTTTATAGTGATGTCCGGATGTTTTTTGTCGGGTTAGAATGGTGGAAAACTTGTGTTTATTGTTGAATCTACTTTTAGTAGCTTCAGCTTTTAGAAGGTCGCATAATCGGGGTTTACTTTTTACTTATTCTTGTTGATTTAGTATGTTTTCATACAAGATTTTAATTTCAGTTTGCTCTTGTACATGTTTTAATCCTTTAAAAAGATGACAAGTTGGATTCAAGTTGAGGAAATACTTCTTTGCCTGTGTCAGTTCGTGGTTGGAGAGGTTTAGGAATTTATCATCGTTATTTGGAACTAGTATGGAGCCTTTATTGAGGTTAAGTTTTCTTTGTATTTTAAGTTTATGTTGATAGAGATGGTTTTTTTTTGTAAATTTTGTATGACATTTTGTGTTCTACGGCTTGTAATAGTTGAGTTGAGAAAGAATTATTTAATTTGTTACGTGCTTCCGTGTTTAGGATGTTTATTTTTTCTTTGTAGTTAATTTGTCTTTTCCAAGACAACATCGATATTTTGGGTGTCAGTATCGTGGTGAGCTGCAGGATCATGTACTTCAAAATATGTGTAGTTGGGCAGCAGTCTTTCATTTAAGCATGTTTGATAAAAATAACACTCTTTATACATGCAAACAACCCCTGATGATGGCCTTGGAAATGTCCGAAAGTTGCGGGACAATTTTGGTAAATTTACCCATCAATTCTAACCTGAAGACAAGACACTTATCTGGAAACTTGAAAAGATCTTAATAAAATTATATAGACAAAATGTGTCTTATTATTTAATCAAACATATTAAATGAAAGACTGTTGCCCAACTACATACACACGCACACACAGACATACATATTAAATACTTTTTAAGTAAAGATAAAAAAAAGTCACTGCTTTGGTGTCATTATAAATTTATTTCTGGTTGTGATGACCCTAATCAGATGTTACACGAAAAAAATTATTTTGGTATTTTTATATTGCTCACGGTGAGAATAAGATTTGAAAAAATATATCTTTGATTAAAAAAATTCTTTAATTAAAATAATTTTAATATATTTTTATCATATATTTTAATTTTGTACGGTGGAGATATTATATCTATTATATATTTTTTATTCATACAATGTTTATACATTCCTTTAAAAAAACAAAAAACTGTTACCCCTAATTTAGTTACTACTGAAAATTGAAAACCTAATTCCGGAAAAATTAAATGGTGGCATGCAACTTATTTAAATTATAGCTAAAATATGCATTCATACTTCGACTGAAACTATTATATATTATAAATATTTGATAATATAATTCGTGTTATCAGTATATATATATATATATATATATATATATATATATATATATATATATATATATATATATATACACGAAGTTTGACCTCATAGGCTGAGTGAGATACTTCTATGGAATGGGGTCAAATGAAGTCTATTTCTCAACATAGTACACCTTGCAGTCCGCACACTTCTTCCATCGGTGTCACAGTACTTAGAGCCCATTGGTTGACAAATTCAACCGCAGTTATAACATCATCATGTGATATTTTCAACCTATAAACTTTCCATCCCATATATATATATAAACTAACAAGACTTGGATCTTATTTTCTTTTTTTTTCTTTCTTTTTTTTTTCGGGGTTTTGGGTTTGTTTGTTTGGGGTTTTTTTTGGTTTTTCTCATTACTTATATTTTCGATTGGTTTTTGAAATAGATAATTTCTGTTTTATGAGAAAATATAATTTATTCATAAACAATTTAACATAAATTAATTTCATTCTATAGTATATTCACCATTATTTTAAATCTCCTCATGTTATTTATCTGGTAGCTTTTTGATTCCTCTCAAGTAAAATAAAACTGGTTTCGAGCTCAAGGAGTTTTATGCAAACGTTTTATGCAAATGATTTCGCCTGATCTTCTTGAGATAATGATGTCATTCAGTGCATTTTGTTGAGAACAAAAAAAGATCGTAATCACTTGGTGCAAAGTCAGGTGAATATGGATGATAGAGTAAAACAGACCAGCCTAAATCCAATATTTTTTTGTGCGATTCTTGCTGGATATACCTTTGCGTTATTCTACAGAAGCACAGCGTTTCTCCTATTGACGAGAGCGGAGCGTTTTAGAATATTTTCGTGCACGGCTGTTTAGAGTGTAAGTCAGTATTGAGTGTCTGATTGCGAATTAAAAATTCAAAATGAATAATATCGCGGTGATCTCGCCATACACGCAGCATAACTTTTCTTCCATGAAACTCTGCTTTTAGGTTAGGCTGTATAGATTCATCCTTGTCAAAGCACAGCTTTTTGTGTTAAACAAAAGACTCGTTTTTCGTCACCTGTAATGGTATTCTTGAGAAACTGGTCATTTCTCTACCTTGGAAGAAGACATGTCACCATGCATATGCGAGCATCCTTATTCTTTTCAACTGAGAGTATGAGCAAGTCTAATGCACAGCTAGCTTACATTTCCTATGTTTTTCAAGTAGCGGTGCATTGCGTATTAGATGCCAATTCCCCAACGTCTTGCGCAGAGAGCATTTCACCAATGTTCTTAAAGCATCATGATCGAGGTTTGATGAGTTTCCTGGTCTTTGTTTATCTCTCAATGACATATCTTGAGGATGAAACTTTGAAAACTAGTTTCGGACTCGGCGGTCACTTATAAATAAATACTTGATATTTTCTTGACTGCTTTCTGCGGAGCTTTTTGTATTTCTTTCGCAGCAATTCATTTTTATGGGTGTGATATTTTAACTTAAATAATAATGTGCATTCATTAATCAAACTATGATGCGCAATCTTTTACTACAGAAATAAGAATGACTGATGAAGGTAAGTTTCGATTGCGTTTAAAACATTGTGTGGGAACATCGAACCAGAGCCATGCATTTCCAAAATGAAAATCAACCCCCACCCCGTTGTTTGTTTTGCTGGCTCTCGGCGAGTTGAGTCGAGATGCATGAGTCCCAAATGGTCCCAACAAGAAAGAATAAGACGAAAATGAAAAGTTGAATAAAGTTTTTAGAGGAAGAGGTTCGTGTAACACGATTCGATGATTTGTGGCGTCTTCACGTTTTTTCTTTTCTTGTTTTTGTTTTGTTTCTTTTTCTTTTCTTTTTTTTTTTTTTTTGCTCTGTAGCTGACTTAACTAAAAATTAAGAACTGCAGGATTTTCGGCTCTTTGTATCTCTAGCCTTTTCGTTTTTGTCTCTCTTTGCGTCTCTGTAGCGGACTTATTCCCTTTCTTGACTCGCTCGTCCCGCTGGTGTGTCCCTTCAAACTGACCCGAGCAGCAGCCTCACTCTCATTATATGTGCAGTGCGGAGTTGGATTCCTATTTCGGGATTTTCAGCCACCCAGTTTTTGAACATAAAAAAAATTGGCCAACGAGTCTCCAAAAGATGCTTAAAGGTGTGATCATAATTTTTTTTAAGTCGCTCAACCATTTTTATACGTTTTTACTAGCTGAGAAGAATTAGTGATCGCACGCAAATACGTTTCGGACCCTTGTACATACACATACACATATGCATACTTATGGTCAACCCATAACCATACGTACGTATACATCCGTATGCACAAACACACGCACACACACAAGCACTCATGACCATCCGTACAGAGCTAGTCATGAAGACATGTCACCATGCATATGCGAGCATCCTTATTCTTTTCAACTGAGAGTATGAGCAAGTCTAATCCACAGCTAGCTTACATTTCCTATGTTTTTCAAGTAGCGGTGCATTGCGTATTAGATGCCAATTTCCCCAGCATCTTGCGCAGAGAGCATTTCACAAATGTTCTTAAAGCATCATGATCGAGGTTTGATGAATTTCCTGGTCTATGTTCATCACTCAATGACATATCTTGAGGATGAAACTTTGAATTTCCTGGTCTATGTTCATCATCAATAGTGTCACAAATAGAAGTTAAAAAGCGTAGTTACAACTTGCTTTTAAAAAACGGATATTATGAATGAAAGTTTCAGATGAAAGTTTTATCTGAAAATTGTTAGTTGTTGGGGGGGGTTTTGGGGGGGGGGTCAGAAAATATATAAAACTATTAATAGTAAAACAGAACTAAGAAGGTAAAGTTTCAATTGCCTTTAGTTTTTTGGAATACTTATTTTTATCAAACACTTTTTTAACAAATTTTTCTTCTCATCTGATTATCTATACATGGTGTCTCAAATGCAACCCATTTATGTGATAATGATTTATTACTGAGACAAGTATAATGCCGACCATTTGTAAAAAATGCATCCTTTGAGCATCTAATTGATGTTTTTTAATTATTATTATATCAACTTCGAGGAAATAAAAACTTTTTTTTGGGGGGGGGTCTTGTCTCAGGAATAAATAATTATCATATTAATGGGCTGCATCTATTTTGAGACAGTTTTGAATAATTTTGTCTCCAAATAAGTCGTGACGCAAAATATTTTCCTCTCCTGTCCATGGCATTGTGATCGGGAATTAATACTTGTTATTGTATACTATTTTCATATCTGAAATAAAAAAGAATACAACATTATTATTATTAGAGTCATTAGCAGCCACATAGATCTATGTATATCAAGACACCCTATATATATATATATATATATATATATGTGTGTGTGTGTGTGTGTGTGTGTGTGTGTGTGTGTGTGTGTGTGTGTGTGTGTGTGTGTGTGTGTGTGTGATTGAAGTAGTAAAACTCAGTGTTGCGAGCTGTTAGGGTTTTTACTTCCTTTTTTTTTAAAATATCGTCTTATTTTCTCTTGGCTTTTTGTTCATTGAGTTCTCTCATTTCTTTCTGAAGTTATAGTCCAGGTTAAAAGAGCGCTAGACTAATCGTAAGCCGAACTTTTTAGAGCCATTTTTGCCTGATTTCCAAAACTTTTCTGGTTCCCCAATGATATATGCATCGAAAAAATAAGCTCTAATAATGTTCATTTTTAAATAATCCTTAACGCGCTTTTAACGTGGATTATTATAAACGTAAAGTTAGCGAGCATAGTCGAGGGTGACCCGAAGGCTCCCTTTTCGATAGCTACTACACCAAGGTGTAGGGGAGGGCGCTACTCCATTCCCAGGATTGCTCCACTTTACCCTTGAACCGTACCTTATAATGCTGAGTGTTAAGCAAGGTGGTATCAAGTTCCATTTTTAAAGTCTTTGGTATGACTCAACCTGGGATTGAACCCAGGTCTCCCGGGCCATTGGCGAACACTCTAACCGCTGGGCCAATAGAGTGTTCGCCAATGGCCCGGGAGACCTGGGTTCAATCCCAGGTCGAGTCATACCAAAGACTTTAAAAATGGTACTTGATACCACCTTGCTTAACACTCAGCATTATAAGGTACGGTTCAAGGGTAAAGTGTAGCAATCCTGGGAATGGAGTAGCGCCCTCCCCTACACCTTGGTGTAGTAGCTATCGAAAAGGGAGCCTTCGGGTCACCCTCGACTATGGTCGCTAACTTTACTTATTATAAACGTATTTATTTCTACCGAACAGTTGGCATTCTAATTTATATATATATATATATATATATATATATATATATATATATATATATATATATGTGTGTGTGTGTGTGTGTGTGTGTGTGTGTGTGTGTGTGTGTGTGTGTGTGTGAGTTTCGTTCAAAAAGTTCAAAGCCTCCAAAAAGAAAAGCATATGTATGTGAGCATTTTTGTTGTGGCAACACACAACTAGTGTTAGTCTGTTGCCTTAAGAAAAATGTTCAGCTCTACTCCTCTTTCTGGCTGAGGCTTAGAATTCTGGAAACCATCTTTATATATATATATATATATAGTAAAAAATGGAAATGAATCCGACAGTATGGAGAACAATTGAAAAACGAAGTAATCCATAGAGATGAATTTATTGTGAAAGAAAGTCGACGCTATAACGTTTCAGTTTTAACAAACATCCATCGTTTATCTATGACCACTTGGTATCATCAATTTTTGAAGTCCTGATGATGGTTCGTTCAAACTGAAACGTTATAGAGTCAATTTTCTTTCACAATAAATTCATCTTTTTGGATTACTTTATTTTTCAATATTTCTCCACACACACACACACACACACAAACACCATCATATATATATAATATATATATATATATATATATATAATTATTTGTATTTTTTAAATTTATTTATTAATTCTGTTCTTACATACGTGTATGTTTCCAGCTTGTTGCTTTCTTCAGAGAACATATATGGCACAAGGCCTTCTTAATGGTGTACTCAGTGAGAAAGCAACAAGCTGGAAACATACACGTATGTAAGAACAAAATAAAAGAATAAATAAATTCAAAAAATTTAAATCTCTTTTTAAATATTTTTATTCTCGCTTTGGACCTACAACAAAAATTTATATATATATATATATATATATATATATATATGTGTGTGTGTGTGTGTGTGTGTGTGTGTGTGTGTGTGTGTGTGTGTGTGTGTGTGTCTGTGAAATCATGATCTAGTAAACAGATACATGATAGTAGTATTTACACAAGCGCAATATAATGAAAATGCACGAAATTTTGGAATAAAACAATTTCTAGTTGAATTTTCGGCTGAATGATAATATTGCTTGGTAAAATGAATTTAAATGTACGTCAAATCGATATAACTAACCAGGCCAGATTGATTTCGATATTTGATTTCAATTCCTCTGAAATTGCACACCCACGCGCGTGCTCGCACACGCACACACACATTTATTATCTTTTGTATACAGTTGTAATATGAAACTTGTTTTTAAGTAGGAGCAAATAAGAAAGTGTTGATTTAAATATGACACTAAATAAGATCCAGTTGGGATTCTCAAGATCTGGGGTTGTGGGGAAAGGTGAAGCTCCCCTTTCTTGCCTTGACGGCCAGTTCCACTCTATCTCACTGTTAGTATCCCATCTATGGAGAAAATAGATATTCGTAAATTATTGTATTCATGAATCCCTATAACTGTACAAATTATTTGTAGTACATAAGAATATTTGTTACGATATAACTGTTTAAATTGACCTCGTGTCATATCCTGCCCGTGATATCTATTCAATTTTTTTTAATTTTTTATTTTTTGTGTGGGGTTTCATTACGGCCAGTTGTCGGTTTCACAACGTCTACTCTGGCACTCTTCGACAAACAATTTACTTTGACACCGTTGACCAGGCGAATTATTCATATGTATCATAAAGATATCTGTTTTGTTTCTCGTTTTACATAGAGTTTACTGCAACGATATTAACGGCAATCTGAGTGGTTCAGTTTATTACGATCTGTTGGTTTCTTGTTAAATAGAAAAGTCACACGTCTCAAGACGATGCGAGGAGAAACGGCTCAGACACAGTTATATTATTCACGATATCGAGAACCCATCTGTTAGGGAATCCTGAATGATTTTCAGCACGTTTAGTAGCTGAAAACGTGCTCTATCCAATCCATTTGTCGTGAAGGAAATTCATCTATCGTAGCGTGTCTCCTGTTGTGTTGAAATAAGGCATTGCATATTGATCGTAACTTAAGACAAAATTTACTTCAGCCATTGGTGAGAATGATATACACACAAAAAAAATGTATCTCAGCTATTGTCAAATTATTTTAGTACATTGGAATATCTTTGAAGATATAATTGTGTGCAAACAAAATATCATTATCAAATAAAAATAATTACTTAATACTCGATGAATCATTAGTATTATGAATAGTTACTTCTAGTTTTAATTTTACTTAGGATTCAACGCTTTAGTTAAATGAAACGATATAATAGCTGGAAATAGGACTGACCGTGGCATTTAGTAACCTGACAATGGTTGACATTCCAGTAGAAAGTAATTTTTAGAGTGCCGATGCTAGGCTCACTCCTTTCGACTGATGACTGATAAAGAATTGGTATCGGTTTCTTTGGTTAACGGCATATCAACCTTCGTGGTTTATCTAATGTAAAAGCTATCCTTTCATAAGGACAGTAATGCTGATGAAGAATAGTTAAAATGGTGACGTTAATAAATTCCTTTTTTTTAAAATTTTCTTAAAAGACAAAAAAAAAACATCAATAATTTCAAATATTCTTGTACAAATAATTAACACTTTTATTATGTATTTAGCGTTTTCTCTCTCTCTCTCTCTCTCTCTCTCTCTCTCTCTCTCTCTCTCTTTCAGTATATATATATATATATATGTCTGTATCGATGTTTGTAATTGAATTACTAAAAATCGGTACATATAAACGTTTAATAACAACCCTTGTGGATTATTTTATGCCAAATCCGCTTTATACATAATTTATACATAAACACGCACACACTCACACACATATATATGTGTGTGTGTGTATATATATATGTTTGTGTGTGTGTGTATATATATATATATATATATGTGTGTGTGTGTATATATATGTGTGTGTGTGTATATATATATATATGTGTGTGTGTGTGTGTGTGTGTATATATGTGTGTGTGTGTGTATATATATATATATGTGTGTGTGTGTGTGTGTGTGTGTGTGTGTGTGTGTGTGTGTGTGTGTGTGTGTGTGTGTTTTGTAAACGAATTGTTTGAAGGTAACATTTTTAAACAAATCTGAGCACTTTCTTCTGCGCACAGTTAAATGATTTCAAGTATTGCTATCAAACACAAATAGTTCTATTTGCACACAGCTAATGGTTTCAAGTATTGGTATCTAATACTAATAATTCAATTTGATATCAATCATTTGTTTGCACACAGATAAATGGTTTCAAGTATAGAAAATGATTAAACAGTTCTATTTGACTCAAAGATGGGACCCTAACAAGCAATCCCACAGTGGGTGAAAGTGGACCTAGGATGTAATTGCAATGAAGGGGTACTCCACATTCCCTAAAACTCCAGGACTGGAACCTCACCATCCCATGGAGTTTAGTGTCATAATAGGAAACTCGTTTGGGAAGGAGTCTTACCCCTCTGCAGAAATGCAATCGGCGTATTCTGAAGCCTCAGCAGACTAGGCTATGTACTTACATTCACACACACACACACACACACACACACACACACACACACACACACACACACACACACACATGCGCATAGATAGATAGATAGATAGATAGATAGATAGATAGATAGATAGATAGATAGATAGATCTTCGCCGAAAAGACTCGAAGTAATTTTTAATATATTTATGCAGATACTTAGCACATTTGTTGTATAACATTGTCTTAAATTTTGTTCCCAATGAATAAAACAAAATAATAATTACATAAAATGTGATGAAAATTTTGTATCTCTTTTTTTTTTCTTCTTTTTTTTTTCTCTCCAGGTGTGTGT
This sequence comes from Sepioteuthis lessoniana, assembly GCA_963585895.1. Lineage (NCBI taxonomy): Eukaryota > Metazoa > Mollusca > Cephalopoda > Myopsida > Loliginidae > Sepioteuthis > Sepioteuthis lessoniana. The sequence continues at coordinate 47,556,298 of OY757907.1, forward strand.
ATCTAAATATCTTCGTACTTGACCATTATCGACCAGCTAGAATACAAACTGTTCAATTATCGAGTGAATGTTTCCTTTGAAGAATTTTCTATAACTTCTTTTTTCTTCTTCTTGTTTATTGCGAATTTTATTGACAAGTCGAAGAAATTTATATTTCCGGGTAAAAAAAAAAACCGTCGATACAAGATGGCGAAAGAAGGCAGAAAAACAGAATAAAACAAATTCTTTTTACTCATTTACAATTTTGCACTCCATTTGTCTTTTCTTTTTTCTTTCTCTCCCCTGGTGGTAATTAGTGACAATTGTTGAATTTTTCTGTTTTTCGCTTTGTGAATTTAAATTGGATAGGATCGTAACTTTCTTTCTTTTGTAATTTAGCGAGACGCTTCAAGCAGTTCCATTTAGTTAGTTTTATTTATAAAACATAAGAAAAATAACAATGGTATTTTGAATTCGATGAGATAACTGAAAAAAAAATACCGAACCACTCCTTTAAATAAATTTATGAACAGACAATTTACCTGAAATTTTAAATTGTTCAACAGTCTGCGATGATAAAGGCATCTGGCGTTGTGTCATTAGGAAGTTGCAAGACGAGCACAACCTTATTAAGAAGTTCGATTCATACTGTGTGCACCAGACAAAAGCCTTGAGCCAAACTAGGTTCAGCTTAATAAAAGATAACAGTTTGTGGCGATAAGATAATTCTGTTTCGATGTTTATTTAACTTTACTTAGCACGTTATATAACTAAATGACAGATGGGGTTGTATATGTGGAGTAATGGATTAAGAAATTAAAGCAAGCGGCCACGAATTGAGCGAGTTTGAACACTACTCGCGCTTTTACGTTGACTTTCAGAATGAAAGCCTTGAGAAAGATATGAATCCCATTATCCCCGGAGGTTTGAGGTAAATATGAACACAGCTGTTTTTCTCCAAGAGTTGTTAGCATTTAATAACCTACGAAAGTTGAGATGTCATTAAAGAAAGAAACCATACCAAAATAAAAGATGAAAGACTATGATTCGAAATTATTCTAAGTGAAGATAAGTTTTAAGAAAGCTAAAATTCACAATCATCTCACATGAGAAACAAACTGTAGAATATTTCTATCATAGATAATGCAAACAGGGTTATTTATTAATTTATTTATTTATGTATTGCTAATTTGTTGTGAAGTAATTGAAAAGCAGCTGGTTTTCAAGTTCAGGAAAATGCAATTTGCGTTCAATTTTGGGGAGAGACAGTTACTGTTGGATTTCAGGGAAAGGAATTTGATGTCCGAGTTTAGGTAAAGGCAGTTGGAGATGAATTTTAGAAAGAAAAAGTTGGTGTTAGGCTAGACATAAAGACAATAGGGGCTGAATTTTTGGAAAAAAAGATATTAGTGCTCAGTTTTAGATAAGGACAGCTGGAGTTCAAATTTAGCAAAAGGATGCTGGCGTTCAATTTGAGGGAAAAGACTGTTGGGATTGAATTTTTGGAAAAAGTAAGTTGGTGTTCAATTTTAGATAAAAACTGTTGGTGTTGAATTTTAGGAAGAAAAAGTTGGCGTTTATTTAGAGGTTAAGGTAGTTGCTATTGAATTTCAGGAAAAAATAATTTTGAGTTCGATTTGCGATAGAGGAAGTTGGAGTTGAATTTTTGAAAGAGAAAGATGGTATTCAATCTGAGATAAAAGCTGTTGTTAGTGTTGAATTTCAAGAAAAAGCAATTTGGTCGTCGATTTGAGGTAAAGGCAGTTGAATGTACATTTTCTTTTTTAATTAGAAGAATTATGTTGTGAATTATATCTATATCCTTGCCCTTGAGGTCATAATAATTTGGCGGATGCGTATTTCCAATCCTCTTGGGAAGACGTGGCCCTGGAGGTGACCATGTCCTCTGTAAAGAGTACAGATGTAACTTACAAGACACATTCAGGTTAATTAGCCGTGCAATTACCATGACTAGTCAATTTTGCGTCAATTGTGTGCGATATTGACTGATAGCTCAGTAGTAGAGTTTCAGCTCTACAATCTGTGGTCGCTGGTTCGATCTCCAGTGGTGGAGATCACGGTATACGCTGCTGATGAGACCTAATAAGGTCGAAGCAGCATTCAATTGTTTCCGTATGTCGTGCGTAGGTATTTGCCGGATTTTCTGGTCATGGTAATACAATTCACAAAGGCAGTTGGAGTTGAATTTCCGGAAAAAAGTTGGCGTTCAATTTATAGTAAAATCAGTTGGTGTTAGTTTTTAGATAAAGGCAGTTGGCATACTAAATACGAGATAAATAGTTCAACTTTATTTCTTTTTGTGCTTAAAGTTTGGTTTTATCCCTGCTGTATAAGTCGAGCCCTAGTTTTGCAGAATTTTTTCAGACTTTTAAAGTCAACTCACTGGCTGGATTTTAAGGTACTTGTTAATCAGATAATCATTGGACATCACAAGTAACTACCTTGCTAAATATGTTCTCAGTATTTAAAGTTGAGAGGTAATTTAGACCAGTAAAAGCCTTCGTAGCCGCTAGAGCTTCTCTTGACATGCCCTGAATACATCGTTAAATAGTTGGAGATAATAATCATTTGTGACTTCTGGTTTGGTTTCTTTATTTTAATAGCATATCGACTGTCGTGAGTTATTTAATACCGAAGACTTCCTTGAAGAAGGATGAAGTGATAATATTTCACGCATAGCTGATGGGAAGCAATGAATTTCAATACTTTTCCGAAGGGTTGTAGTCTGAATATCCTATTTACCCAACCCCTCCACTCGGGCAGGATATGACACAAGGGTTGTAGTCCGAATATGAACGGAAGTTGAACTTGCTGACTTCGAGGCCACAGTCCTGCACTCTAACCATTACATCAGGTGAACTCCCTACTCCGTTACTTTTGTTTAAAACTAAAACTTATGCTTTGCTATGAGAGATTTACAATTGGAGCCTTGCGGAGAGATTTCGTTTTCCAAATTCTTTTGATCAAAAGATTTTCTAATTTCTAAATTGCCATGCTTCCCAGAAAGACACTCTTTCAAATCTTATTGCGACAAGGGAGCACTTTTGAAGTTTTGTAATTAGTGGTAAAATGTATTGATTTATCTTTTTTTATTATATGGCACGAATACATCTTAGAAATTTATCTTTTTAAGTGCGACATTAACGGCATTTTCATGAAACATTTTACCTTTCAACAATTTCTTAAATTACCAGAACATAATCAAACATATTTTAGTAAGAAAGAAAAAATTTTGTTAGTCTGCCAACCAATGGTTGCTTGTAAGGATTTACAATGTTTTATTATAGGAATGTGTTGAATATAAATAAACAATAGAGTTTTTTTAGCTGAAGAGTAAGTAATATAAATTGTTTGTTAAAACAACTGTACTGCTATTTATCTCGGACCCTTCAAACGATCCAAGTAAGACGAAAAAGACTGCAGGTGCAGGAAGGACGAACTCATAAGCAGCGTTCTTCTATGAACTCCTACACATGGACACACCAGTACTTATCGCTAAGCAAAAATTTATATTCATCAGCTCTGTTCGGACACTGAATACCGCATTGAAAACCTGCCAAGAGCAAAGGCCGATCGCGACGGATGGAAGAAGAGAGTCAAAGGAATCAGCACGAGTTGATGAAGATAATGATGATGATTACTTGGTTGATTTTACGACATATCAAGCCGAGTTGTTTTCAGGGGCAACCTTCCATCGTTCAAGTCTCACTGGGTGTCCCATTCAAAGGCTTAGTAGATTATAACGCTATTTGGATTATTCAATTCCAAAGTTTATCTTGTTTCCATATGTCGAAGTTACTATTCCTATTTAATGATAATTTATTTGTACACAGCCTTATGGTTTCAAGTATTCCTAGCAAAGGGTTGTAATTTTACATGGTTTAATGTATTCCTAGCTAATACTAATCTGTTTCACACAATGGAGTAATGAATATAGGCTTCGATAGTTGGTTGATTGGTTCCATTTTACAATATTCCTACTTTTGTTAGGTAATTGATGACGAACTAAGTTTTCTTTTCAAGCAATTACATCGTTTCAATTAACTATGACTTCCTGTAAATATCAATACTAAAAGTTTACATGGTTTCAAGTAAGTTCATACTTTTTCAAGGATCTCAGCGCCGAAGTGAACATAGTAGCACCAAATGTGTTCGAATTCAATTACTCTGAGTCCAGCACGTTACTCATTACGCCACGATAACTCTCCCTTGTTATTGTGCATTATAAAACTTAAATATATCTTAATAAACACAATTTCTTAAAATCATAAATCAAAGTGGGTATACATGTAAACTTTAAATAATTTTCCCTATGCACTAAAATATCCACACACCAAGGCGCTTTGGGTGGGGAATGTTTAGCAAACTAAACTAGGAACCTATACGAATGAGTTTAAGTCTATTTGGGTGCCCTATTTCTAAGTAAAAAAAGATAGTAGATAATTCTAATATGCACACATACACACACACGTATATATATATATATATATATATATATATATATATATATATATATATATATATATATATTAATTCAAGCTATTCTTATTGAGCACGATGGAACACTGTTTATTATTTTAATTTTATTTTTTCAAGTGTCATTGTTATTTTTCTTGTGTCGGGATCTCGGTGGTAAAAGAATTGTCTCATATATTCTGCCCAAGTATTTTCGACCATACTTTTGATCGTCAACAGGGGTATTAATTTACTAAGCTTTTCGCTTAGATGTAGCACATGGCCGCATGAATGGGGCACCCATAAGAATCGAATTCACTCGTGTAGGTTTGCTAGTCTACCTTGCTAACCATTACACCACCCGAGATCGTCAACAGGTGTAATGTAGTTTTGAGTTGACAGGAAGATTTTCACTGATAATACAATAATTATATGCAAAAAAAATAATAAAAATGATCACAAATCCTAGAAGCAATTTGCATAAAAAATTTAATAAAAGCATAGATAAAAAAAGTATTTAACATAGGCTCCAACATATTATATATTTTTAATAACTAAAACCACTAACTCTATTAGTAAACTTTTTTTCAACCGAACGTTTTAAAGCAAAACGCTGAAAACGTTTCATTCGACAACTTCAAAAGAAACGACAATAAATAATCAAAATAAAAATAAAAAACTCAAACTGTCAACTCAAAATTACATTACCCCTGATGACAACCAAAACTATGATTGAAAGCGCTTGGGCAGAAGATATGGGACAATTCCTTTACCACCTTGATCCCGACACAAGAAAAATAACAAGGTGTCTTGAAAAAATAAAATTAAACATAATAAACAAGTCGTGTTCCATCGTCTTATCAAAACTTGCTTGAATAATAACTTTCTGCCTAATTACAAACACTTATATATATATATATATATATATATATATATATATATATATATATATATATATAATGAAAATTTGTGAATTTTCCGTTAGATGATATCTGAGACATCAGATAAGATCTCAAACAGCAGTCAAACCTGTTAAATTATAACAATGCTCAATATACAAATGTTTTAAATTGAACGATGGGGCAGAGCATGTATCCCCATAGTAAAATATCTTAAGATATAAAACACAACTCACGACGCAGAGTTTCACGAATTCAGTCGTCAGGTAAGTTACTTTCTCCTACAAACTGAAGATTACTTATATTTTTACATATATCGTCCTAAAATGTATATATATACGTATAATATATGTGTATATAAATATATTTATATTTATATAGATATATACACACACACACACACACATATATATATATATATATAAATGCGTGGTGTTTCCTGGATTTAATGATAAAAGATAGAATTTACGTTTACGTGCATTTTATTCCACAGCATTCCTATTACAACATTTGTATCACGAGACAACAGTATTTAGCCGTTGAAATTGTCGATTCATGCGCTTGCTTCATTTGAGAATCCATTCATCAGTGTTGTGTTGGGTATGCCGTTTTCTAAGTACGAATTTATTTCGCTATAATTCTTACAACCTCGGGCGGCCCTTCTCAAAAATGTCCTTTGCATTTCGTTGATAAATTTTGTGAAAATGGTACGTACCCAATCGAAAGAGCCCTCGGTTGGTCAATTGCTGAGCTTTTTGATGCCCAGAAAATATCTCTTCGCCGACTAGGCTGCTTATAAGTACATTTTTTTAGGGTTACGTTGACCAGGCGAATTATTCATATGTATCATTAAAACATCTGTTTTGTTTTTTGTTTTACTTAGAGCTTGCCGCAACGATATTAACGGTAAGCTGAGTGGTTCTGTTTATTACGATCTGTTGGTTTCTTGTTAAATAGAAAAGTCACACGTCTCAAGACGATGCGAGGAGAAACGGCTCAGACACAGTTATATTATTCACGATATCGAGAACCCATCTGTTAGGGAATCCTGAATGATTTTCGGCGCGTTTAGTAGCTGAAAATGTGCTCTATCCAATGCATTTGTTGTGAAGGAATTTTATCTGTCGTAGCGCGTCTCCTGTTGTGTTGAAATAAGGCATTGCATATTGATCGTAGCATAAGACGAATAAGAGATAAATACGTATTAGAATTAAGAAACAGATTCGAAACACTACAAGAGAAAACGGAAAAAAGTACACCAAACGACGAATATGAAAATTTCGTCAATGCGCCCCTCGAGGCAGCAGCGAAATGCATTCTAACAAAATTCAAAACTAAATATAGAGTCCCATGGGAAACTTTAGCGGTGAGAGAAAAACGTGCACTAGTGAAAACAGCCTCCAAAAACTATCAAAAAAACCCAACAAACACAAATGCCTTAAAACTAAAAACGGCACAATATCAATTAGCAGGCATATGTACAAAGGAACAGACAGAATACATTCAAAATCAGATAGATAAGATTAGAGACTCGGTGGAAGATAGACAATCTAAAATAGTCTGGCAAACAATAAACGAAGTGAGTAAAAGAAAGAACACAGCCAAAGCAAAACTGAAAGCTGCAAACCAACAAGAAAGAATAAAACTGTGGAAACAGCACTTCGAAAACCTACTAGGAAACCCACCGAAAATAACACATGAACCAATCACCAGAATAATTAGTAAACAATTAGACATTAAACTAGGACCGTTCACACAAGAAGAACTCGACTCGGTTCTCAGAAAAATTAAAAATAGGAAAGCTGCAGGGGTGGACGAGATTCCCCCAGAAGTATGGAAGACCAGACAATTCGACGACATACTGCTCAGACAATGCAACGCAGTATACAATCAAAATCCGATAGATAGATGGATGAAGGGATGCATAGCCAAAAACTACCGAGGCATAACACTTACATCCATAGCAGCCAAAATCTACAATGCCCTACTACGAAACCGCATAGAACCCAAAATCGACAACATACTTAGGAAAAACCAAAATGGCTTCCGAAGAAATAGATCCACGACCTCACAAATATTAACCATCCGTAGAATCCTTGAAGGTGTACGGGCAAAAAACCTACAAGCGACATTAATATTTGTCGACTTTACCAAGGCCTTCGATTCCATTCACAGAGGAAAGATGGAACAAATCCTACTAGCGTACGGCATACCTAAAGAAACCGTAGCAGCAATAACGATTCACTATAGAAACACCAAAGTAAAAGTACGATCACCAGATGGAGACACAGAATACTTCAACATTGTAGCAGGAGTACTACGAGGGGACACGCTGGCTCCGTACCTCTTTATCATTTGTCTAGACTACGTACTTAGAACATCGATTGACAAAATCAGAGAGAATGGCTTCGAGCTGACGAAGAAAAGAAGCAGAAGGCACCCCGCAAAAACAATTACCGACGCCGACTACGCCGATGACATAGCGATACTGGCAAATACACCCGACCAAGCCGAAACGCTACTGCATAGTTTGGAACAAGCAGCCGCAGGCATAGGGCTCTATGTTAATGCACACAAAACGGAATATATGTGTTATAATCAAACGGGGGACATCCCCACTCTAGACGGAACCCCTTTTAAACTAGTTGACAGATTCACTTACCTAGGAAGCAGCGTCGCATCAACCGAAAAGGACATGGACACGAGGTTAACAAAAGCATGGACAGCTATCAATAGGCTATCGATTATATGGAAATCAGACCTAACCGATAAAATTAAACGCAGTTTTTTCCATCCAGCGGTCACATCGATACTGCTATACGGGTGCACTACATGGACTCTAACAAAACGGCTGGAGAAGAAGCTAGACGGCAATTACACAAGAATGCTGCGAGCAATCTTGAACAAGTCCTGGCGGCAACACCCCACAAGACACCAACTGTACGGCCACCTGCCTCCTATCACGAAAACTATTCAAGTTAGACGAACCAGACATGCAGGACACTGCTGGAGAAGCAGGGACGATCTCATAAGAGATGTACTCTTATGGGCCCCCACACATGGCCGTGCAAAAGCAGGACGACCAGCACGAACATACATTCAGCAGCTATGTGAGGATACGGGATGTTGTCCTGAAGACCTGCCTAGGGCGATGAACAATAGGGAGGAGTGGCGAGAGAGGGTCAGGGATATCCGTGTTACCAGCACGACATGATGATGATGATTATGATTAGTGAGAATAACGTGCGCAAAAAAAATAGATACAAATAATGTTTCTCAGCTATTGGCAGATTAATAACTGTCCAGAACATAGAAACAATTTTTATTTGTCTATTTATTAGATAAATATTATTTGATGGGACTGTACCATAGGACCAACGTTTTGTGTTGTAAAGAAAGAAGTTTGCAGAAAAAGAAATACTCAAACTCGAAGGTAAGGGAAGAAAATATAGCAGTCGTTTTTATTCAGCTATGATCACTGCAACTCGAAAGGTTCCTTCTTCTCCCTTCCTCTCGGGGGTGACTGGGTGTGTGTGAGGGCTGGCTATTTGACACACGCCTGTCACAGCAGATAGGTCGTAGCAGACTGGGGTATGACGGATCGGGGCCTCCGGAACCTTTAACGCACCCGTTTTGACAACTGCCTTCAACTCTGCCAAAATCTCATTACTTGTTTTCTTATATAGAGATTTTGGAGAACAAATCGAAGATCCTCGAATGTTCGATGTCACTAGTGAAACACGTGATGATACATCTGTGATTATTTTAAAATCACGTATAACTTTGCAGGTCATTCTGCCCGCACGCGCTAGTCTCGTGACACCTTCACTGATTGACGACAGCGTCCGTCCGTAATTTTACAGGACCTTCGTAGCACAACTGCTTTCGACGTAGGTGATGGAATCGACTAACCGAGTTCAAACCCTGAACGAGTCTGTTTGCATTTCAGATTGCGCTAATACTCCAGGGAAAAGTATGAGTCCAACTATTCTCCCTGTAAATAGTTGGGCAGACTGATCTCTTTAACCTTGAATGGCAAACGGTATAGGAGAAAGAATACTGAACTCAAACCATTTGTAGATTTAGAGAGGGATGGGATCTGCCAAGATTCATAAGTAAGCATCCCCCCACCACCCAATAAAACTGGGTTACAGGACGAGTGAAACAGTGAGGATTACGTGTATGCGAGTTCTTTGTGATCCGATCGAGGTTCTTTGTGCTCACTTCACACTGATACTCTTATGACTGGTATTAATCCATCTCTTCTCCCTTATCTAAGAGTAAAAAAGTAGAGTTTATCGAGCGTTTAAATTCAGACACAAAGCATATCCTGCATCTTTTGAACTCGAATGGCCGGTATTTGTGCCGCTACCAACAAGTGCAGGGCGGTTTGAATTCCCATCGAGAAGCTCCGCATTTCTACATTGGTAGTGAAAAACAGTTGAATGACAGATTACAACATTTTATTTGTTCAGCTGTTTTGTTTTTTTTAAGAAGGGCTCACGGGCACAAAAATAAAGTTGCATAAAGAACTAGTTTTTATTCTGAGAAGATATCTTGATGTTCTCTTTTTATATTTAACATTTGGAATGTAACACTTAGAAATTGTTCTACTTCCATTAAGTATATAGTATACCAAGGCAGTCTGAATTTCAACGAGGAATACCAATTTCTACATGTTATATAATTAAAGAATGATTTTTTTATAAAAATCATTTTTCGTTAATTATATTTTATCATCTAGTTTGGTAAGGCTTTGAACTATTCGGGTTAAGAGCCCAGGTGCATAGTCATTGGGTGCAGTTTTACACTCGCGTGCAAAGGATATGACAGTCACTATTGTCATGATAAACCCCCAGACAGAAAATGGGACTGGAATGTGAATGACGTCATGCCCAGAAGAGATGGTCCTGAGAATTTGAGGATTTTGAAAAAGAGTCAGTTGAGATTGGACCATTGAGACAAAGAGATGAGTTCTCTACCGTTGAGGCATGTAGTTGGGGTTTTCAGATCTCTACCGACAGAGATCTTAAGCATCACAAGATGCGCCGCACATCAGCATAGTATGGTCAGCATAGTATGGTTAGCATAGACATTTAAGAATTATGTCTGTCTCCTCGTGTCGAAGAACCGAAGTCAGAAGTTAATAAACTGTTCTTACCTGAAACGACAGAGTCCGCTTGTGTTTGCATATGCATTTTGTATTTGCATTTGTATATGTACTGTTGTGACTGACATTACCAAAAATTATACAACTCTATATCGCTATTGCTTAACAACTACGTGGGTCGACTGAAAAGTTCATTGGCTGACAAAGATAATTCTGTGGCGGCAAACCCGCCTTTCCTTAATGCTGGGATGATTCCGCTTTCTATCTGTGGACCGTTCCGCTTGGATGGTAAGGTCATCGGATGGTTTGATCGATCCACTTACCTGCTCATGTTATTCAAAACTTTTTGTTTCCATATGATAATCGTATTCAGCAAGCTGACAAGCCTTGACCTCCAGAGTCAAATCAGCCGTCGATTTTGCTTCGTCATCTCTGGAAAATCGAAATAATAATTCCTTTCAATTTTTTTTTCCGACTGCTTCCTGCTGAATAATAACAATATATTTTTTCCGCTTTTCCTAAAATTAAAAAAAAAAACAAAAAACAATTATATAACCTTATTTTTCTAAAATCATTTTCGGTCAATTTTTCTGGGTAATAAATGTAATCGACTCGGTTCTCCGCAATTGGGTTATACTCCCAAGAAATGTGACCAAACGAAGTTTACTTTTCAACATCGTCTTCTTTGCGGTCAATACACTTCTTCCCTCGGTGTTGCAGTGCTTGCATCCTATTGGTTAAAAAAGTCAAGCAGTCAGGGTTATAACTGTAGCGTGGTCAGGGCTTTAAAGGTTTAAGTGTACATGCTGCATGATTCCCTATAGAAATACTAGCAAGAGTCGGTGTTCTAATTAGAGGTGGTATCTATGTTCGGTTCTGTAAAAGAAATATCTATCTATCAATATATATATATATATATATATATATACATGTATGTATTAATTCAAATTATCGTATATGTACGATGGCCAGTCATTCAAGGTATTTACCAGCTACAAGAAAGATGAGTTCATGCCTTTTCCAAGGACATGAATACGAAGTGAATACAGACGGCTTAGTTCGCTGATTCGAATTATCGAATTTTTACTAAATTTATCTTATTAAAATATGAATTAATGTTTTATGAATCTGTACTTGTTCTAACAAGCGCATTCCCACTCAGGCACGCGGGTATATAGGATGATCAGTCACGTGAAACTCATAGTTGTGAGTTATTAATATTAATCTCACTTTTTATTAAAACTGATATCGATAACATACTTTTTATTAAAATTAATATTGATATCACTTTTTTTATAATTTTGTAAAAATGAGACTTCTTCTAAATTGTGGCCGTGTCGATACTACTATACGATTTCACATCGAGGACTCTGACGAAAGGCTATGTATAAAAGCTAGATGAGAACTACACAAGAATGCTACGTGCCCGTTTAAATGAATCCTGGAAGTAGCAACCAACAAAACATCTGCTGTACGGCCACTTACCTCCAGTCTCACAAGCCATCCAAGTTAGACGAGCAAGACATGCTGAAGACTGCTGGAGAAGTAAGAAGAACGTCGCTTATTTGTTAATAAGTGAGGTTCTCCCGTGAGCTCCGGCACACTGATGCACCAGTGTTGTCTGATCAGCAAAAACTTACATGCATTGGATGAAATGTAGAAGACCTGCTCTGAGGAATGGATAATAAAGATGGATTGAGAGAGTCAAGGGACACCATGCTATTCGAGGATAATGATATGACTTTCGCTACATTGAACAATTTTTGTATATTGTTATTCATTTGTTAATCTCTCTCTCTCTCTCTCTCTCTCTCTCTCTCTCTTTCCCTTTCTTTTTGCTCTCCTTTTCTCTCTCTCTCTCTCTCTCTCTCTCTTTCTCTCTTTCTTTCTTTACTAAATTTATTACCGTGTTAATTTTTACCAAATGGTGAATGTTGTAATTCTAATTATATATATATGTGTGTGTGTGTGTGTGTATGTGTGTATGTGTGTTATATAATGAGGAATTATGTTTTATATTAATCATTTTTCGTTAATTATAGTTTATCATTCAGTTTGGTTAGGCTTTGAACTATTCGGATTAAGAGCTCAGGTGTATCCACAATTAGAGCAATTTACGCTCGTGCGCAAAGGATATGACAATCACCATTTTCATAATAAACCCCCAGACGGGAAATGAGACTGGAGAGTGGATGACGTCATGCCCGAAAGAGATGGTCCTGAGAATTTGAGGATTTTGAAAAAGAGTCAGTTGAGAATTTAAGATTGGACCATGGAGGCAGAGAGTTGAGTTCCTACCGTTGAGGCATAGAGTTGGATTTCAGCCGTTGAAAGGTGTAGTTGGGCTTTTCAGATCTCTACCGGCAGAGATCTTAAACATCACAAGATGTGCCGCACGTTGATGGGGTTAGCATAGTAAGAATCGTGTCTCTCTCCTCGTGTCGAAGAACCGAAGTTAGAAATTAATAAACCGTTTGTACCTGAAACAACAGAGACCGCCTGTATTTGTATTTTTATTCGCCAGTGTTTTGTATTTGAATATATAATTGTATATGTGTGGGTATACAACATTTGGAGAAAGAAAGAAAGAAATAAAAAAAGAGGAAGATTGATACCGAAATCTTCAGCAATCTGTCACATAATATTGATGCATTTGTTCATCTGTCCAGTTACAAATGGTTACCCATGTCTCGGAAGATATCTCATATATATTTAAAATCACTCAACTGTCAAGTAAATAAAAACTAGTTTTCAATTTTATTCTCAATATATATATATATATATATATATATACACTTTGCCTAGTCTGACCTAGTCGGCTGCAGCTGTAGAATACATCAACTGCTTCTCTGCCGAAGGTTAAGACTTCCCCATTTAGTATCCTATATATGACACTAAACAATCTGATGCTGACGTTCTAGTAATGCTGGAGTTTGGGGAATGCGAAATACCGCTTTATTGCCATCGCTCCCAGGTCCACTCTGACCCGGAGTGGTAGCACTTGATAGAGTCCTATCTATGGGTTAAATTGAACTAAACTGCGTGCTTATGCTAAACTAAAATATTTGAAATTGAACTGTTTTTGACACTAAAACTACATACTTATGCTAAACTGAATTGTTTGAAATAGAACTGTTTTCGACATTGAAACAATGTACTTATGCGAAACTGAGTTGTTTGAATTAGAACTATTCATATCTATTAAAATGGATTTGGCATTAATAACCTACAATGGTTGATGTGTCATAAAACCAAACCAAACCTTTTATCAAAATGACTTAATTCGGCGTTAAATGACCCGAAAAGGGTTGATACACCGTAAAATAAAACAAACAACCAACCAACTAAGCAGCCAAAACATTTACGGACACACACACACACACACACACACACACATATATATATATATATATATATATATATATATATAGGCTGGTAACTTGAAATAGATAAACCAGGCCTTAACAGATTGTAAAGGGGTTAAATGACAGATCACATTTTACATTTTCGGTTATTTTTCAACCAAGAGGTTCAGGTGATTGATTAATTAATTTCAATAGCATATAAACCCTTCTAGGGTTATTTTATTCTTATAGGTTAGGAAAATATTTTCATTGTACATTTCAATTTACATTTTTTTTTGTTTTGTTTTGTTTTGTTTTGTTGTTTGTCTTTATTTTCCACGCAGTCGTATCGAATCCTAATCAATTTTGAATAGATATTTTTGATTCAAAGATGGGACCCTACCAGATACCACCACTCCAAATCAGAGTGAACCATAGGAGTGTAGAGTAACTCCTCACTCTTCAGACCTCCAGAACTAGAGTCACACCATCAGACACAATAGCCAATAATTTTTGGTGTAACGGTTATCATCATAGAAAATTGACCCAGAGACCCGAGTTCCATTCCTCGACGAGGCTGCTTGCATTTCTCATAGGGCTTATACACTTGGGAAAGGTGTGAATACAACTATTGTCCTTTTAACTATGAGTGAATAATAGGATTGTCTAGGTTCTTTAACCTTGGTATGAAAACACGCGAGAGTCTAAGAGAAAAAAAATCTGAATCCAAATCTGTTCAATTCCCCTTAAAAGTAGACCTTGTGTAACATCCTGCTTGTAGGGGGGATGGTAAAAACATACCCGGAACACCCTTTCGGGTGGGGGTAGCATATTCTGTGTTCCGCTGACATCTCGCCAAAATTTCAGGGTGAGAAGCCTACAGTAGTGAGAGGCTCAGGTTTCTAAGAGTTAATGAGTCCTTTTTGAATATATATATATATATATATATATATATATATATATATATATATATATATGGAGGCGGGAATAGATCAGACAATAATGCACAATGATAACGCTAATTCGAAGCCTTAGACCCAGAAAAAAAAAAATCATGAACTGCGCAGTGTTGTTGTGTGACAAACTCGGGGATGCAAATTCTTTGTCTAATCATCTCAACCAATATATCCCGGAATAGAATATCTAAACTCGGCGTTTTTATTTTAGGAGCTAGTTTGGGCTCGTTTACCAATTCTATTAACTAAAGAAACATGAAACTGCGAAATTTTTGGCCACTAAAACAAGTGTAAATAAAAGTATATGAAAGAAAGAAAGAAAGAAAGAAAGAAAGAAAGAAAGAAAATCTATCTTTGACAAAGAGATTCTATTGGAAATTGAACAAGACAAATTATGAAAATAAACAAATTTTTAAAAAAATAATCAAAGTAAAAAAAAAAAACCAACTAAAATTGAATTCAAAAAGTTAGGAAAAAACAAAGAATGAAATAAACCTGGCAGAATGGAAATAAACTGAAAATGTATAAAAGAATACAAAAGAATTAAATTATGAAAGAAAAAAAAAGATGAAAGAAACTGAAAAGAAAAAAGAAAATGGGAGAACACAATGTTGCAAATGAAAGAAAGAAAAATGAAAAGAATGAAAGAATGAACAAAATAACGCATGACAGAATGAAAGAAAATAAAAAGGAGCAAATTGAAAAGTAATAAAACAAAATAAAAACCAAGTAAAAAAATTTTAAAAAAAGAATTAAATAAAAAAACTAAAGAAAGGATTTAAAAAAGAATGAAAAACAACGAAAAAAGAATGAAATTTTTTTTTAAATACATTAGAATTAGAAATAAAGGTACGCAAAAGAAATAGGGAAAATAATTAAAGTGAAAAACATCTGAGAGAGAATAAAAAAGAAATGAGAAAAAGATGAAAGTAATCAATTAATAAAAAAAAGAAAACAACGAAAGAATGAAAGAAAGTATTAAAGATGAACGAAAGTATGAAAGAATTGAAAAAAGAAAAAAATGAGAACAAAAGAAATTAGGAATAAAAGAAAGAAAGAATTTTTAGAAATAAAGATAGAATGAAAAAGAAACAAAAGAAGGAAAAAAGAAAGAAAAAATTCAAAAATGATATTGAAAGAAAAATTTTTAAAAAATAGGAAAATACTGACAAAGAATTAAAAAGAAAAAAATGTAAAAAATAAATGTAATCAATGAATGAAAAAAAAACGCTAGAAAAATGAAAGAACGAATGAATTAAAAATGAAAAAAGGTTGCCTGATTTGAAAAAAAAAAGAATATAAAAATGTGATAAGAGGAAATAAACAATGAAAAAAAGAAAGAATTTTAAGAATGAAAGAAAGGGTGAAAGAAAAAAATGAAGAGGGAATAAAAGAATAAAAAGAAAATTTAGAACGAAATCAAAAAGAAGATTTAAAGAAAAATATTTCAGTGAGAAAAATAGGAAAAATGCTGATAAAGAATTGAAAACAAAAGAATGAAAAAAAAAAAAAAAAAGAAATCGTCGACAGTCTGTGAGAAGAGACTTTTCTTTTACGAATAAAAGTGATGAAGATGTATAAGCAAAGAAATTCAGTTTATCCCTCTCAGACCATTAAAAAAAGCCTGAAAGATTATAAACATTGCGACAGAAATAATGCAATGATACCCATCACTAATGGCCGTAAAACGAACAAGCGTTGAGGTCTTAATCGTGTTTTTTTTTTACCTGACTCACTCACCAGATGGCACGTCGGTCGATTGTCATGATTCCGTAACTAAGACAAGCTTTGTCTTGCTTCTATTCCTATACTTTCTTCACAAAGAATGCCTAATGGACTTGCACCGATTGTGACAATATTATTTTCATGCTGAAATATTTATAGTTACGTTTTGTAATCACAATAATTTGTGTCATGGACGCATTTTCGTTTTATTTTTTCTTTATTTTTTTCTTGACTAAACATTAAAACCATTCTTTAGACATGAAAACCAAAAGTTTACCCTACCCAGTTGGGCATATCAACACTATATGGTTATTCAATGCCAAATCCTGTTTATACACATATATTATATGATTTTTATGTGAATAGTCTGTCGCTAACATTTTTAAAACGAATTAGAGCTCATTTGTTTGTACATAGTTAAATGGTTTCAACAATTGCTATTTATTGTTTGCACACAGTTAAATGGTTCAAGTATTACTATCTAACGCTGATAGTTCTATTTGCACATAGTTAAATTGTCTCAAGAATTTATATCTAATTCTAATAACTCAATTTAAAATCTATTATTTCTTTGCGCTCAGTTAAATTGCTTCCAGTATCGTAAATGATTAAACACTTTTATTTGACCCGTAGATGAGACCCTAACGGGTACTAACACTCCGAGTTAGAGTGGAACTTGAAGTAATAACGATGAAAGAGTACTCCACATTGCCTAAAGCTCCAGTAGTGGAGTCTTACCATCAAATGGTTTATTATCATATCCAGGGTATTCGTTCGGGGTGTTTTACCCCTCTACAGAGATGCAGTCGGCGTATTATACTGCCCCAGCTTAGAATAAGTTGAAACTAAACTGTATCTTGCTGTGAGTGCCTAATTTTGGAGATCGTAGGTATATAAGGTCACCTCTTTCTTACCATTACTCCCAGGTCCACTCTGACTCAGTGTGGTAGTAAGAGTTTGGATCCCGTCTAGAGGGGAGTTTTCGTAGCGTAGTGGCTAACGTACTGGACTGTGACATCATATTAAGCGAGTTCAACCCCTAGTTGCGCTACTGCTTTCACTTCCGTATGAATATTCCCAGAAAAGTTATGAAACCGTTTATACCTCCAGCTATGGGTTAAATGTTAACATTACTGTTCTTCCACAATGGTGGCTTTAGTACTAAATAAACCAAGATTGTCAGCACATTAATAAAAAAAAACCCAATGAAATGAGGCCATCTATTAATCAAATAGATTTGTTTGAAAATTATGAATTCAAACCAGCTGTAATCGGCTTTAAAATTAAAATTGTATCCCATCCGCCTGTTGTAGAGGGGTCAGATAAATACGTATAGGGGATATAATAGAATTATAGGACAGAGCAGGTTTTCAGCCGTGAATGGACAATTCTTCCATATTCAGTTAGTCAGTTCCGTGAACGTAATTCCAGGGCCCAAATGTTGCGTTCATGCAAATCTATTCCGTTTGAATTGATCCAATTTTTGCACAGTGGCGATGACACTACCGTTATTTTTGGAGCGCTGTCATATAAAATAGTGAATAACTTCTTCGCAATAAATCTGCTACCACTTCGTGATAGAATTTTTTCAAAATTTATTGTAATAGATTTTCAAAAATAAAACACTCATGAATTATGAGTATTATCCGAAGCCTAAGAAATGAATTGTATCCTTTAATTTTATGAGATAAAATTATTGTTTCAAGCTTGACAATATGGAATTTTATTGCATTAAAAATATAAAAGATGGTGATAAAAAAAAATGTAGATTTTTTATCGGAAAATATCAGCCTCTTCTGTGTTACCAAATCAATATGCAAAAATAATTTTAAAATTATTCGAGGGGTGTATTGAAAGACAGGTACAAACTTTTACTCACTCAACGTGTTTATTACTATACAAATATTACATAGATCATTATTTGAAATCGAGTGTCCGAGTTCAAATCCTGAACGAAGTTGTTTGGATTTAACATCATGCTAATACCTTTGGAAAGGTTTAAATCCATTTACTCATCCTGCATCTATTGGTAAATAGTAGGACAGTCTGTTTTCTTAAACTTTGGTATAACATCCGGTCTGCGTGAGGGAAAACTCTTAATTCCAACCAGTTGAACACCTGTTAAGGGATGGTCTCAGTTTAACTATTTCTTCCAAAGACCCGCTCTTTGGGTTACGGCCCTACGACCAAACTAAATAACAGGATAAGTCTCTATATCGATACAGTCGTTGTTCTCTTAATATTTTTCCATAAATTAAATCTTTTTTTTAAATAAAAAAAAACAGACAGTTCTTTCTACCAGTGTTTATGGTTTTATTTTTTGCTTGTTTGTGTTGGTGTCTTTTCTTTTTTTCATTTTTTTTTTTTTTGCAATTTCTTTTATACGAATTAAACATTTGGATAGAAATTTAAAAAAGGAAAGTTGGTGACTTTAGTCGAAGGTGACCCAATGGCTCGCTTTTCTTTAGCTACTACACCGAAGTGGAAGGGATGGCTTTACTCCATACCCTGGATTACTTCACTTTATACTTGATCCGTACATCATAATGCTGAGTTTTAAGCAAGGTGACATCGAGTGTCATTTTTTGAGTATTTGATATGATTCAACCTAGGACTGAACACTGGTCTCCCGGACCATTAGCGAACACTCTACTCATTAGGTCAATGGTCCGGTTGAAAATAGATAGAAATATATTTGTGCAATAATTATCTTAAGTATGTTTTCATTAAAATAAAACTTAACGGCCTGTCGTTGGGGCTTAGTATACACAGCCTGTGTCCCCAGCAGAGAGGTAATACCCAACCAAAAAATAAAGGGTATTCTGGGTATTATACTAAACACCATCTGATGGTAAGGCTCCAGTTTGGGAGATCTGAGGAGTGTTGAATACTCCTTCATAGCTATTATTTCCAGGTCTATTCTGACCCAAAGTGGTAGTACCTTTTAGAGTTCCATGTAAGGGTCCAATAAATCCTCTTTTCTAATCTATAGGACTGTGTTCAAAAGAGACTCTTTAAATAGCTACAAAAAATGTAAATATGAACGTAGAATGAACGTGATTCCCTAACCCCTATGCATTGAATAAACTAAGACAGGCTGAAATACCGTTAAAATGAACTGATCAATTTACCAACAATTTTTAAAAAATTAAATAAAAATATAGAAGGGATTCTTTTTAGTAGTTTTTGTTGATTTTTTTAGTAGGCTAGTTGAGTATAAGTTTGGCTCATTTTTATATAGATATTGTCTGAAATTTTCTTCTGGAGTGCTCATTGGTAATTTTTTGCGTATGTTACTAGACTCATTCTACTACTTTTATACGTAGTCGTTTATTTAGATTGATGCATTGTCCAATCGATGTTTGAGAACGTAGTGAGATTCTTTACATATGGATTGGCACTCTCTGAACTCCGCTTCGCCTTGGATCAATGTGTCTCTCCCAGACATTTTTGAACTAATGAATAACTTGTTAAATAGATAAATAAATCAACAAAGAATTAAAATGAAAGAAAATACAAATTAATGATCAGAGAACTCTTTATCTATACATTGAAATAAATAAATAAATCTTTAATTTACTATTAGTAGAGTCGAGTTCACAACAGAGGTTCGTTTAGGAATAATTGATTACAGCTTTTTTTAAAAAAATTAATAGATTACAAGAGAGGAGAATCTGTGAGAGATGTGAAGATTCGTGGAGCCTCTAGTGAATGAAGATTGTTTAATTAACGAAATCTCTACACTGCTTATACGCATATACGCACACATGCGCAGAGGAAGCAACGATAAAGGTATACACAAATGTGTAATGAAGTCCTCTTAAGCAGACTAAATAATTAAGTTATGTTAAATAGCAAAGAATTAATTTGTCAGCGAGCCAAACATTCTTGAATTTTCGTAGAAACACATATCGACATTCATTAGGCTTAGTGTGTCCTGAACAGTCAGTCATACACTCAGTAAGGGTGAATCTCACGAGCGAATTAATCGGTGGGACCAACTCGCTAACCATAGCACCAAGAGATTCGATGTACTATTTACAAAACTTAGCATGATGCAGATTAAAAACATAGCTGTTTATTTATTGAGGATCAAAATTTCTACTGGAAAATATGGCAGTGAGACTAAAACATCGATGGTTATCACACTACCCAGGTGGAAAGAAGGAAACAATAAACATGCTTGTCTGGAAAATCCACCCACATTTATTTCCTTGTGACACCTCTATGGACCAGTCTTCCAAAAAGAAATACGTAGCTTGATTTTTATTTATTTCATCTTATATTTTATTTATTTATTTGCTTGTCGATGGAAGAATAGTTGTTCTTTAATTTATAAGACATCACTCTCCCAATGGGGGTGCGGTTTCGTTCAAATCCCGAATTATTTGACTGTTTTTTCTTGGCGTCTTGAACTTAACTCAACTCACTTTTTGAATTTAACTAAAACTTTCAATTACCATGTGACCGACCATAGCTAATCAACGAGCACACATATGATTTTTCTTTCCAATGATTATTCTAGCCCGACTGAATTCTAAGATGCCACTTGTCAATCACACCTCCATACTTCTACAGGGTTGCCCGGGTAAGATGGTTGAGGGCATTACCAAACAATAGCTTGCTAAAGGTTCTCCCCAATAATTAGCGATCTTATCTCATATACAGTTTGTCAGTCAAACACAGATAGATAGGTAGATATTCTAATCTATTTAAGAAAGAAAGAAAGAAAGAAAGAAAGAAAAAGTCTATTGGTTGTCACACAACGTCATTGGATACAAAATATTTCACCAAAATTCATGAAGCTTGATTAAGTAAAAGTTGTTGTTTTTTTTTTTTTTTTGAAAACTGTAAAAGGCACCTATATTTCTTCACCGATCAAAGAAAATAAAATTAAGAAACTGCATAAAAGAAGGTGTAAGAAATAATGAAAATATACGGAAAATATGTTTAATAAAGCCGAGACATTTTTTCAAATTTGTCTTTTCCTTCATCTGTCGTATTTATCAGATATTGCACTTTACTTTCGGATTGCTTCTTATTCTAAGGGGACACTGGTGGCGTCCTAGAGCATGGACTCGACGGTCAGAGTTCAAATCCTGGAAAAGGCTGTAACATGTTTTGCTTTGCTTTAATGTCCTTAATATACAGCTATGGATAAAAAGTTGGGCAGATTGAGTTATTTACCCATGATAAGGTAACCAGTCTAAGAGAAAGAAAAAACTTTGATTTCAAAACCTGAGGATTGGTACACATAGAATTTGTGGCTCTCTTGTACCCTATTATCTTATCAGCTAATCTAAAAAGTATGGATTAGTTCTACATAAAACCTTCATTACTATAAACAAGTCCCTCGTATTGACAATATAGTTGTTCGCATCTTTAACTGAACTGTTAAGCCCTCAAACATAATCTTCATTCACGAAGCAAAACCTAAACAGTTTATTCTGTTTTTTAGCTTAATTACTTCATGGCATATCAACTCCTTATGTTTTATTCAATACTAAACGTGATTTATTAATAGATATAGGATTATAATCATTACTATATTTTCAAAACAGACCTACATTTTTTTATTTCTTTATAATTTTTGCGCAGTTATATTGTACCAAGTACTCTTATCTAATGCAATTAATTTGAACATATTGATATGGTTTCAAATAATTTTATCTCATCCAAATAAATTATAAATGGGAAACTCTCGTAGCGTAGTGGATAACATGTTTAATTACGACGTTGTAGTGCGTGAGTTCGAACTTCAGTTGCGCTATTACGTTCACTTATGGAAAGTATACACCCGTTCAGCTATGTGATAAACTGTATCTCTAGTATTGTCTGGTTTCTTTATTTAATGGCATATCAACCTTCGTAGGTTATTTAATGTCTAAAGGATCCCTGTAGAAGAACATTAGTGATCCTTTTTAATCAATAACTGGTGGGAGTGAGAGGATTCACACTCGTCCCCAGGTTAGTCCGAAAGTGAACGTAACAGCATGACTTGCGTTTGAACTCTCTTGTTGTGATTTTGCTGTCCACTAGCCATCAACAAGGATGGCATTTGCATTAAATAGCCAACAAAGGTTGACATGTCATTAAAAAAAAAACCAAGCTAGTAAATTATACACGATGATATGCTTTCGAGTAAATATTGGTCTCTGGGGTGCCTCGAAAGAGGAATGTTGAGAAGATCAAGAGTTGTTTTTTTTTTTGTTTTTTTTGGTGGGGGTGATGAACATGCACGAATCTCGATTTGCGCACTGCTTCCCACAATAAAATGAGTTCGTATCAAATCTGTTCTGGTAAGAGACCGGATAAATTCTTGGTTTAGACTAACTATTCTCAGCTGGTTGTTTGTGTTTTACGCCATATCAACCCTTAACGGTTATTTAAAGGCAAATCTTGTTTATACATATATGCATAAATATACATGATTTGTAAACGAATAGCTTGTTGATAACAATTTTCAAACGAGCCAGAGATCATTCGTTTGCTTACAGTTAAATGGTTTCAAGTATTGCTATTTAACACTATTAATTCTATCCAGTAATATTTCTTCCTTTACTCACAGTTAAATGGTTCCAAGAATAGATCTGTAATACTAATAATTCAATTTAACTTCCATTTGCGCATAGTTAAATGGTTTCAAGTATAGAAAAGGATTAAATAATTCTATTTGACCCATTGATGGGACTCCAGGTCAAAGTGAACCAAAGAGTAATGGCAATGAAGGAGTACTCTATATTCCTTAAAACTCCAAGACTGGAGCTTCTCAATCAGCTGGTTTAGTGTTATACCCAGGACTCTTGGGGTAGTTTTAACCTCTACAGAGACGCAGTCGGTGTATTCTTCAATCCCAGTTGATTGGGCTATGGCTATTCATATTTAAAAACATCAACAACAATAACAGCAATAATAATAATAATAATAATATGCCGGCGACAATTATACCAATTGTAATTGGTGCGTTTGGAACAGTAACTAAAGGATTACTAAAGGGACTCGAGGACTTGGAAGTTGGCGGCCAGAATACTAAGAAGAAACCTGGAGACTTGCTGTCACTCAGACTCCAGTGAAAAACCCTCGGCTAACGCTGATGTGAAAAGCTCTAATGAGTGAATAATAATACAAGGCAAGGCACGTCTGGGTGGAGAAGGAAATCCACTGGAAATTGTACAAGAAATTGAAATTTGACCAAACTACCAAATGGTAAATACAAAAACTAGATTGGAGGACGAGCCGAAACCACCCAAACGACTGTATTGTTGAGGTCGTCCAAAATACTGAGAAGAGTCGTGAAAACTTAAAGAGACTTGCTTTCAGTCCGACTCCAGTGAAAGCCCACCAGCTAACGATGGTGTAAAAAAACTCGTAAAGAGTACTATAAGAACTCTTATCTAATATAAATAATTTGCGCACAGTTACATGGTTTCAAGATTTCCTATCCAATATGCATAATTTTCCGGATCAATTTGAAGAGAGTAAACAAAGGTGTAATGGTAATGAATGAGTATTCCAGACTCCCCTACAGTTCAACAACAGATGCAGAATACACAGACTACTACTCTGCAGAGGGGTAAGACTCCCTCCAATGAGTGTCCTGGATATAACACTAAACAATCTGATAGTGAGGCTCCAGTAATACTGGAGCTTGGGTGAATGCGGGATACCCCTTTACTGCCATTGCTCGCAGGTCTATTCTGGCCCGGAGTGGTAGCACCTGATAGGGTCTTATTTATGATTTAATTGAACTTAACTGTGTGCTTATGGTAAACTGAGTTATTTGAAATGGAACTGTTTTTGACACTTAACTGTGTACTTATGCTTGACGCTTGACTGAATTGTTTGAAATAGAACTGTTTATATGCATAAAAATGGATTTGGCATTAAATAACCTACAATAGGCTATAAAACCAAACCAAACTAAAGTCGTTATTTATTGATCTTGATAGGCTTTGGTTTGGTTTGAGTTGGGTTTTTGGCCTTTCAAATTTTGTAGTTTACTTAATGCCAAATCCTTTTTATACGTATATATTAAATATATGGTTTCTAAACACATTTTAAAGATGAGCCTTTCAAATGAATCTGGGGTCATTTTTACTTATTTATTCCATACAGCAAAATCGTTTTACTTATTTCTAATACAAATATTTCTATTTACTATTAATCCTTTGTTTGCATACAGTTAAATGTTTTCAAGTATTGCTATTTAACACTAACAATTTAATTAAACATCAATCATTTGTTTACACGCAGTTAAATGATCAAACTGATCTATTTTAAATCAATTAGTTTAGCAAGTGAAAAAAGTCAATTGATTCTAAGTATTACTGTGTATCTCTAACAATTTAATTAAACATCAGTCATTTGTTTACATACAGTTAAATGATCAAACAGTTCCATTTCAAACTTCAATTCAACATAAGTCATTTGTTTGCACTCAGTTTAAATGTCAAACAGTTCTATTTAACCCATAAATAGGACCCTTTCAGGTGCTACTTATCCGAGCCAGGGTGGACCTGGGAGCGATGGCAGTGAAGTGGTACTCTGCATTCCCCAAAGCTTCAGGATTACTGGAGCCTCATCATCAGACTGTTTCGTGTTATATCCAGGACACTGGTTGGGGGAGTCTTACCCCTGTGCGGAGATGCAATCGGTGTATTCTATAGCCGCAGCCGACTGGGGGAGATCTCGATAAGGTGCAAGACCCCTGGTTTATATTAAGGAATAAGGACTGAAATCACTACGCAAATTTAATCTGCTAACGTCAACTCGATGAGAGACATTCTTGGTCAGCCTAGAGTCTCAAATGTTTATTTTACATGAGGCATACCTAGTGGTGTAACCAGTTTTCAGTTTTATAGTTAATATATGTTTATTTTATTATATTGTTATTTGTTTAAATGAAAACTCCAGCAATCATTAGTCGCGTCCATTCTATGTATAGAATCTATATTATAATTAGTTTCAAATAAATTTAGTTTTAGATAAATAAGGGAGAGTACTCCATTATTAGAGAGTATTTCCCTTTAAAAATTATTATTAACAGAATAAGCTAGAACACAAACCACCTACCTCACTATTATTATTTGCTCCTTGAGAGTTTTTCGCATTAGTTTTAGCTGATGGTTTTTCACTGGAGTTTGAGTGACAGCAAGTCTCCTCATGTCTCCAGGACTCTTCTCAGCATTAGATCACCTTGCCCACCCACTTGTGGCTAGTCTTATACTCCTTGAGTACTAATTTGCTGCATTCGCTCATTATGTGATTGATGGTTTCGTCTCTATCACCACATAAGCTACATTTGCTATTTTGTTGTGTCTTATCTATTCTTGCTTTGATATGATTGGTTCTTATGGCGCTGTTTTGTGCTGATATTAGGAGGGGTTTCACTGTCGATCTTCCATAGAAGTTTGAATGATTGCAAGTCCCTCAGTTCTACAGGACTCTTCAAAGTATCCTAATTTTAAGTGCTGGGATCTGGATGGTTGTAATTCTTAGTTTGTATTTCATTATTATTCACTCATTAGAGCTTTTCACATCAACCTTTAGCTGATGGTTTTTCACTGAAGTCTGAGTGACAGCAAGTCTCCTCAAGTCTCCCGGACTCATCTCAGTAGTCTGGCCGTTCTCAAAAATGCTGTCGTTCGGATGGTCTCCACCCGTCCGCCAACTTCCAAGTCCTCCAGTCCCTTTAGTCATCCTTTAGTTACTGTTCCAAACGGACCAATTACAATTGGTATAATTGTCACCTGCATGTTCCACAGTTTTTTCAATTCCCTAGCAAGGTCGAGGCACTTATCCTTCTTTTCATTTTCTTTCAGTTTTTTTCTGTGGTCAGCCGGGACAGCAAAGTCGACTACTTTGCAAGTTCCCTTTTTTTTGTTGATTATTATTCTTTAGTCTTCTGGCCGAGATTAAATGATCCGTGTGTACGCCGAAGTCCCATAGGATTTTATGTGTGTCATTTTATAGGACAGGTGCAGTGTTGTGCATATACCATTTGTTTGTTTGGTCAAATTTAGATTTCTTGCACATCTCCCAGTGGATCGCCTTACCAACCCAATCATATCTAGTCTCATATTCCTTCTACGCTCATTTGCTGCATTCGCTTATGTGATACTCTTTTAGAGTTTTTCACACCATCGTTAGGTGGTGGGCTTTCACTGGCGTCTGAGTGACGGCAAATCACCAGAAATCTTCTGAGTATTCACAAGCTGATCTCAACAATGCTGGAGTTTGATTAGTCTCGATTCATCCTCTGATTTCCAATTCTTCTAGTCCTCTTTCTAAGTGGAGGCTGTTCCCAGCGGGCCAACTACAATTGATATCACCTGTCACTCCCATGTTCCATAGTTTTACATAGTTCTCAAGCAAGGTATGAACATCTGTCTCTCCTTTTGCTTTCTCAGATTTTCACTCTGCAGTGTGCTTCAGCGGTAAAATACACAATACGGCAAGTTCTTTGTTGATGTGGTGGTTATTGTTGCCGTTAATTTTCATTTGGGTTGGTATAATAGTTAAAGCGCTGGACTGCGGAATCGTAGTAAGCGAGTTCGAACTTCAGTCGAGCAATTACGTTCACTTTCAGACAAATACCTTTGGGAAAGGTATGAACCCGCTTATCCTCCCTTCTAGAAGGATGACTTTGACATTGAATAACCCGAGAAGGTTGATATTAAACAAAGAATCCAAAGCAAGAATTTAAAAATGAAATTACCAACAAACTGTGTTAAAGTATGACTGTTAAATAGTAATACTTGAAACCCTTTAACTGAGTGCAAAATATGAGCTCGATATTGTTTAAACTGTTTTCTACAAAATGTGTTTCAAATCCTATATATTTAATATATATGTATAAAGAGAATTTGGCTATAAACCTGCAATGGTTGATATGCCATAAAATCCAACCAAACCAAATCCTATATATTTAATATATACGTATAAAGATAATTTGGCATTGAATAACCTGCAAAGGTTGATATGCCAGAAAACCCAACCAAACCAAATCACACATACTTAATATATATGTATAAAAAGGATTTGGCATTAAATAACCACAAAAATTTGATATGCCATGAAACCCAATCAAACCAAACTTAATATTATATGGTTATCTATCCCATTATACAGCCACCCCCGAAATTACTTTTTACTAATCTTAGCTTGGTTTTGCACGTGACCAATCACCCAGAGTAGAACTACTTGTAATTCCCTGCGTTATATGACCCAGAGCTGGGTTAAAAAGCAAGGCACTAACATTTGAGGTCCGAGTGGACTTGAGAATCATGACAACAAAGTAGTGGCTTCACACTTCCTCGGAACTGAAGAACTGAAGATAAATTAGCTTATCATTACTCTACCATAAACTGTTTTCAAATCTGCCAGCAAGACATACTTGCCATTGCTCCATGCGCATTGTTTGATTTTCCTGTTTCACACATTTGTTCCGTATTTAACTATATTCTCATCTCTCTCTCTCTCTCTCTCTCTCTCTCTCGCTCTCTCTCTCTCTCTCTGCAACTATCCATTTTATTTTCTGAATTTATCTAACTCCGCAGCAACGAGCAGGATACGATACAAGGTCAATTATTTTAGTTGATTATGGTGGGTTTTGATTCAGTTTTCCTTCTACTAGATTGGTTTCCTTACCAAGGCTAAAAAAAAGAAAGAAAAAAAATCACTGCCTTATTCACTCATTGCTGGGAACGATGGAATCATGGCTTTATTCACTCATAGCTGAGAAACGATGGATTCATGCCTATCCAAGGAGAATTAATGTGAAGGGAAATGCTAAGAGCTTTATTTAGGAATTGAACTCGGATCACCGATTCCATTTCCTACGACGATGGCCATTGTACAAGCGTACTTCCCCTTCTCTCTCTCTCTCTCTCTCTCTCACACACACACACACACACACACACACACACACTCTCTCTCTCTCTCTCTCTCTCTCTCTCTCTCTAGTTGTATCTGGCTTTCTGCCTCTGTCATTGCTTGTCTATCTTCATCTATCTATCTGTCTGTCTGTCTCTCTATCTATCGATCTATCTATCTCTTACTTATTTACACACATACACACACACACACTCTCTCTCTCTCTCTCTCTCTCTCTCTCTCTCTCTCTCTCTCTCTCTCTGGCTTTCTGCCTCTGTCATTGCTTGTCTATTTTCATCTATCTGTCTGCTTGTCTCTCTATCTATCGATCTATCTATCTCTTATTTATTTAGACACACATACACACACACACACACACCTATATTTCTAATAAATTTTCGCACGCATAATCTACATTACTCCTGGTATCAGAGGGGAGTTCACTTATACACACGGTTGTCTCGCTGAACGATTTGAAACTGTTTTGACTTTGATCCTCACTGAGTGTCAAGCTGAAAACCCTTCCTAACAGATTATGTTAAACTTATTGAATAACTAACACTCAAAAATCCGGACAGACAACATCCCTATATTTGTTCCTATTCACAACCACAACTCATCTAACAAAATTCCGAGCCAATCACGAAGCAAAAGCTCTTATCTCAATTCTAAAAGTTTTTGTGCGCCTATACTGATAAAGATGTAACTATACACACAACACCCAATCTCTAGTACACACATACACACAAACTAATAAAAAAGAGACAAAAAAGGGTTAACGCATAATATGAGACAGAAAAACGAAGCAATGCAAAAACGGAACAAGACAGAATGAGGAGAAAAATGAGATATAAAATTGATTTTTAGAAAAAAAAAATCAGACGAGAAATGATTGCAAAATGTAGGGAGAAAGTGTTACGTTTATCCATTCGATATTTGTTCTGCTCTTACAAGAACAAACGACTGCTTTAAAAAAAAATTAAAAAGAGCCTCGTTTTAAGTTTAGAATAAACGTCTACTTTTTTTAAAAAAAGCCTCATTTTAGTTAGTTTCTATTTTTTGTAATATTTCTATTTTTTTCATTTTTATTTTTACAAAGCATTTCAAATGTGAAATTTGTTCCTTAAGGCCACGCCATTTGCCGGTGAATATCTTTGATTGGATTTAATTTTTTGTAATAGGGTGTTTGGTGGGTACCACGAAAAATAACCCGAATGAGAAACAAAGGTGAGTGGGTGGAAAGAGGGTAAGAAATATTATCTTGATGCAGTGAATTATTGATTGAAAATTTTTGGATGGAATTTGGGTTAGAGATGTTGCCATTTTGGTGGTGGCTGTAAGAATTGATTGACATCCATTTGATAATACAAACAAAAACCAAATCTTTTTGAGTCTTCCTCTATTTTTGTTTTTGTTTTTGTAGTCGAAGAAGTTTAGACGCCATATGCCTTCTGAATCTTCAGATTTTGGGATAAAAAATCGAGATTTTGTCAGGCACGCCGTCTTTTAATGACATATTGTTCTATTTTATATAGTGACTGTTACTACTGTTACAACGTTTCGGTAGTTATATTCCACAAACTTCTTCAGGTGAGAGTTGTATTTCAAACAATTTTTCAATTAGATTCACAGAAGTTGATTGTTGATTGTTGTCATCCATGTTTAGCGAATGATATCTTCGAACAATTTATTCTTGTAATTCGACCTAGAGATATTGTTCATTGGTCTCTTTCATTGAACTATAGTATATGATTTATATGCATTTCTTGTTTTCTCGCAAGGCTGTATCTCTGCAGAGGGGTAAGACCCCCTAAAAATGGGGTGTCTTAGGTATGAAACTAATCTGCATCTTATGATGATCTCTAGTTTTAGAGATCTAGGAAATGTAGAGAATCTCATTTTGTAATTACTCCCAGGCCCACTCTGACCCGGTGAGATAGTATTTGTTAAGGTCCCATCTAAGGGTCAAATAGATCTACTATTATTTGTATCCATCAGGGCCGTGACCAAAAACAAATTCTGAATGAATAACTACACAAGAATGTTAATATGATTTGTTAACTTCTAAGCATAAAACAACACTAAACGGACTGAGATGACTTTAAAATCATAGTATACATTACAGTAGAACCTCGACTTATGAAAATTCCATTATACGAAAAATTCAGCATACGAAACAGGCTTCGAAGAAATTTCCGTCCCATTACGCCATTACGGTATTTATAGTGTAAATCTTGTCACATTATACGAAAATTCCAAGATACGAAATCCCCTCCAGAATGAATTAATTTCGTATCTCGAAATATCATTGTACTTGATCCAAGGATTGATTACACCCCATGCACGTTATATAATCACACTTTAACCATTGCTTTAAACCAATACATCATTGACTCTCACTGCAATCTGGTGATGATAATTTGGTGTCTTAAATCTAATATCATTTTAATCACTTAAACTAGACTATATATCTATTTGTATAAACCACAGTCTAATTACTAATCTAAGCCATATTGGAGCATGATAAAGAAAACGGTTCTTGATATTTATCGGCATCACCTACAACTCCTCGAACATTTCCACCAGTGCAACCTCTGCACCATCCTAAACATCCACTGGAGTTAGTTGGTCGTCACTATTGAAGGTACTGAAGTCGCAGCTCAGTTAGGCTAGACATGTCTCCAGAATAAAGAATCATCACCTGTCCAGGATCATACTGTGGGGCAACCTCTTTGCTGGCCATCGCAACAGAATGGCACCAAAGAAGCGATACAGGGACTGTTTGAAAAAATTCCCTTGGTTCCTGTCACGTCGATCATCTCCGTTGGTCCATCCTTGCTGAGAACCGTGACGCCTGGCGTCTCACCCCAGACCATGTTGCTTCTTCCTTTGAAAAGCTCCGCAGATCTGTTCTCAAGGACAAAAGGTGTAGGACGAGGAACCACAACATTATACCATCAAACCATGACCAGATCTTCAGCTGCAGCGACAGTGACCGGGCCTGCCTGTACTGCATCGACCTTATAAGTTATGAAAGTACCTGAAGTCGGCGAGACCCAACCTGTTCTTGATCTTCGTTTCATGAAACTGTCAAGATGAGTGTAATTACGAGTTGGGATTTTATGGTCTTAAGTTAAATGGTTTGGTTTGGTTTGTTGGTTTTATGGCATATCAACCTTTGTAGGTATTTAACGCCAAATCCATTTTTATGTAAATAATCTGTTCTATTGAAAACAGTTACGTTTAGCATAAGTACATAGTTTAATTGTCAAAAACATTTCCATTTCAAACTATTCAAGCAGTTATATGTAATAATTCAGTTAAGTGTAAATACAGTTTTAATGTCAAAAAACAGTTCTATTTTAAATAATTCAGTTAAGCATAAGCACGCAGTTTAAGTGTAAGTACGGTTTAATTGTCAAAAACGTTTCTATTTCAAGCTATTCAGTTTACTCAATTCAGTTTAGCATAAGTATGCTGTTAGTTCTATTTAACCCATAGATAGGGCCCTATCAGGTGATACCACTCCGGGCAAGAGTGGACCTGGGAGCGATGGCAATGAAGGGGTACTCCGCATTCCTCAAAACTCCAGCACTGCTGGAACCTCACCATCAGATTGTTTAGTGTCATATCCAGGACACTTGTTATGGGGGGGGTCTTACCCCTCTGCAGAGGTGCAGTCAGAGTATTCTACAGCCCCAGCTGACTGGGCAATTAAGTTAAATGTCGTTTCTTTCTAAATTAGAAAAACCTCATATGATTTCCTTTTCTATAGTAAGTCGTAAAGGAAGTACAGAGAAATTTCTGTGACTTTGGAATCAACCAAACAAGACCACTCGTTCGAATATAGCAGTGTATAAATGTCGAGATGTTGGCAAAAGAAAGACACGGAGAATAGAAAAAGGTTGATAGAAAAAAATTCATATTCATGTAACAGAAACAAGATACAAGTGAACCTGGTTAAACAGTAATTAGTTAATAGGAAGCTGAGAGTCCAGTGGGGTAGCGACTATCCGTTCACTACGCTAGTGGTATCACACGTAATTGTGTCACGTGGGTTTGGTCAGCTCTTTCTGACGCTCCGTTGACGTGTAGTTATGGAGGAGGGCGAGTCCATTATGTAGGGAGTACAACAATAACACTGAAAATTTCTCAACCCAAAAAGTGCCCAAACTTGTGGGCGGGGCTTAGAATACGCTGACTACAGAGAGTTAAGGCCTCTACCACCCTAAAAAATGAAGTGTCCTGCGTATGGCACAAAACTTCATCTCGTGGTTAGGCACAAGTTCCGGAGCTCTTGCTAGTGTAGAGAACTCCTTCATTGCCATTACTCCTAGGTTGAATCTGACCCGGAGTGATAGTACTTTATAGGGACCCATTATGGGTCATATAGAACCTTTTGTAAATTATTTGTATTGGAAATATATATTATATAACCATGTCCAAAAATCTCTTAGACTACTCACAACCTGTAAATATAAATGCATAATGTAAGCAATAACCTCTAGGCATAAAATAATCCCAGAAGGGTTGTCATGCAGTTAGAATTAATCAATCGATCAATCAACCAGAATGTGCTCATAAGAAGAAAAGACACCTTGCTTTCAAAAGATATAAAAGGCCCTTTAAAATGCCCACATTGTCATCATTGTCTTCTCTCATAACATTGACAACATTCTTTCAGGCATAGAAAAGTAGTCATAGTGTATAAATAAGTGTGGCACATAACTTTTTATATTATCATTTGAAATTATTCATGACTCCTTGTGAATTATCAATTTTTGACGAGCATTTCTTTCATCTTAATTCATGTTGCTTTTTATCGCAAATATCTGACTGAAATGAAAGTAAGGAATAAGCTTCCGGTACATCCATTATGTTTGGAAGTCTTACAAAACAGGTGTTATATATATATATATATATATATATATATATATATATATATATATATATATTCTAGTAAAAAATAACCGTGTATTCGAAACTAACTGTTAAAAAGATTTGGAATACTCGAGATCTTATATAAAATCAAAAAATCGAAATACTCGAGGTCTTCTATAAAATCTAAAAGCCGAAATACTTGGAGTCTTACATAAAACTTTAAAAAAATCGAAATACTTGAGGTCTTATAAATAAATAAATATATATATATATATATATATATATACATGCGTGTGCGTGAGTGTGTGATATCGCTTACTGTTAATGTTCCAAAGGGCATTTCCCTCCCCGGCAGCACCTGCCCCCTGGCCTAAAAGAGTATGAGCTACGTTGATCGCTAGGCGCCCAAGAAATATTTGTTCGTCTTCCTCAACCGAAATGCTAGCCACACCCCACATTAAACTGACTTTGTAGCACATCCCAACACCATGGAGATGAGTTGGTTGAATAACTGCTAACAACTGCATAGATTTAAGAGCATGGCTTCAGGGGAACGTGACCCCCTGACAGCACACGTCTCTAGTCTAAAGTGACAAGTGTCAGGATCATTTGCTAATACCTGGGTCGCCCCCACCCAGCAAACTGAGAAATAAAAGAGCCAAGCAATTTTTAGCACTGCCTCCAACCGTGCATCCGTACATGGGAGGGCTTCTCCTTTTAAGTTTTATCTTGTGTCACATCCTTCTCGTGGCAGAGGTGTTGGGTAATATATCTTTTGAGGCGCAAAGAAACGGTTGTTTTGGCGATACAACTAAATGTAGAACTAGTTCCTGGACAAATAAACAAACAGACCCACTCAATACTGTTATATAGAGATATATTCTTGTTTACGTTATTGTTAGAGTGTTAATTTTGAATGGGTTTTGTGTTCAAGTAAACAGAACGGCTGGACAGGACCATTTAAAATGATTGGATCCTTTCAGCCAAAAAGACTGACAAAATAAGAAGTTTTATGGGTCATATATTCTGGTCAATAAAAGACGTAAAGTAGTTAAAAGTATAATAAGACATCATTGACCATGTTTAAATCGTTTCACTGAATAAGTTGGAAAGAATGTGTGAACCACAGCAATAGGGGTGTGAAAGACGATTGTTTGTTTGATCAATAAAAAAAAAGGTTGACCTTTCATTTTAATGCAAGAATTATAGTCTACCTTCTGAGATTAACATGTTAATGGCAAATTGTACATTTTGATAAGAAACAATTTTCAGTTTTTCTTTCTTTTGTTTTTGTTTTATTGATTTATTTTTCCTTCCTTCTTTTTTCTTATTTTGTCAAAGTTTTCATGGCTGCCTTGGAAAGTGCATGTGACGTAATGGCTAAAGTGCTGGACTACGACCTCATAGTAAGTGAGTTCGAACTCTAGTCGTTCTACTATCTTCGCATTTGGATTAATACACTTGGGTAAAAATATATATCCCATTACCCCCCCCCCATTTAATGGTTGAATAGTTATCAATGCTGTTCTTCTCCAAAGTCGGCTTTTAATGTTGATTTGCAAAGAAACCAAATCTTCTCTTTCTACGTTTTTTTCCATTATTATTTCTTTTATTTTCTTTCTCTTCAATTTTTACTCGCTTTTCTTTCGTTTCTTCTTTCTTTTTCTTTTCTTTTCTTTTTGTCTTTAATGATTTATTTTCCTTCCTTTTTTCCTCTATACTTTGTGCCACTTAGTTTCCTTTTCTTGTAGGTTTTTATTGGACATTATTATTTCTTTTATTTCGTTTCTTTTTTTCCTTTTTCCTTTTCTTTTGTCTTCCAATTTAATCTTCTCATAAGTAAGTTCTTTCTTTCTCTCTTTTTTATGCTAGTCAAATTTCCTTCTTTCTTCTTTTCCTCATGAATTCTTTTTTTATCGTCCCTATTTTCAATTCTTTCTTTCTTTCTTTCTTTCTTTCTTTCTTTCTTTCTTTCTTTCTTTCTTTCCGATCTTTTTCAGCTGTTAAAGTCCTTATTTCTTTTTTTCCTATCTTTTTCAGGCAAACGATTTCAATTTCATTATCTTTCTTTCTCACTTTTTTCTTTTTAGTGATCTTCCTTTTGTCTTTCTTTTTTCTTTTTAGTATATTTTTCTCTCTTTTCTTTTCTTCTTTCTTTTTCTTTTTAATATATTTTCTTTCTTTTTCTTTTTCTGGTCTTTTTTTCTTTTTTCTTTTTCTTTCGTTAAATTTTTAGTCCTTTTTTCTTTCTTTGTTTCTTTTTTCTTTCTTTCTTTCATTTTTCTTTTTTGGTGTTTTTCTTTTTACTTTTTTCTTTCTTTCTTTATTTGTTTCTTTCTAAATTTTATTAATCTTTCCATTCCTTTTCTTTCTTTCCTCTCTCTCTCTCTCTCTCTCTCTCTCTCTCTCTCTCTCTCTCTCTGTCTACCTTTATGTGCTTATTTCTTTCTTTCTTTCTTTTTTTAATGCTTGCTATACTTCTTTATTTCTTCTGTTTTTGACATTTTTTTGTCTTTTTATGTCTTTGGCTTTTTTCTTCACTTTCTTGTTATATCTCTTAGTTTCTGTCTTTCTTTCACAGTTTCAGCTGTTTTCAACCCCCCTCTCTACCTCCCTACCGCTCTCTTTCTCTCTTGTTATAATTCCCTTGTTTTCTTTCTTAGCTTCCTAATTTCTTTTCTACTTTTATCAGTATCTCCTTTTCTTCTTCTTCTTCTTCTTCTTCTTCTTCTTCTTCTTCTTCTTCTTCTTCTTCTTCTTCTTTCTATCTTTCTTTACTTATTCTTTTCTCTTTGTTGTTTCTACCACTCGTCTTTCATTCCTTTGCCATTTCTTCATTCTGACAATGGCGTCCTTTGCTTCTTAATTTTTTTTCTATCAGCCTGCTTTTATTTTCTTCTATTATCCTCTTATTTTTGCCAGACGTATATCTGTCCATCTTATCAACACATTTATACAAAAAGACGAAAGGATAGTCTTAATCGATAAATCAGTGAAAAGGTAACTACGTTAATTCAATAAGGAGTAAAACCAATATGTATTCACGCGTTGAATAATCTTCGAACAGCCTTAATCTCATTTCTGGTTGTTCTTTTTAAAATTCATTCTAATATTATCACTGTGTAATCTATTCTTTTCTTCGTTTCTGTGTTTCAATTTTTGATACGTAAAAGTCTAAGCTTAGTACGAAATTGGTTGTTGAAAGATTGTCTGTACGAATATTTCAACTCGGGATAGCAGACTTCTTTCAAAATCAGTATTCTAATTCGAAGTTTTCTTTCTGGCTTTGATCTATGGTAGAAAATAAACATCTTTTTCACAGACCAGACAAGCCATAATATTGACTATGCGTTGTCTAACGCAAGACTTGGTGATGTGATTTGGAAGTATGCAATTATCACAAGTACCGTAAAAGGTTTATTAGCTACACAGAAAATTCATTCACTCTCTCTCACTCTCTCAAACACACACACACACACACACACACACACACACACACACACACACACACACACACACACACCAAATATAAATATATATTTTTTAAATGTGTGTGTGTGTGTGTGTGTGTGTGTGTGTGTGTGTGTGTGTGTGTGTGAGGAAAAGATAAATTCAAATAAGAAAAAGTTGCGAGAAAAGTACTCGATATGACAACAAAAGAGCAGGTATAAAACCCAGGAAAACATCAAATTAAAAATACTAGAAGTCTATCACTTAAGATCCCGATTGTGCGCACAGTCATCAGAGGGAAAACACACACACACACATTTTCTCTCTCTCTCTCTCTCTCTCTCTCTCTCTCTCTCTCTCTGTGTTATTAGTTTATTTACTTTTAGATGAAAATCCAAGCTGAACAAGTGTTCTAATTTAATAAATTTTGACAATGATAACATCATTTATATCATTCCTTTTTTTCTTTTATTTTTTACAATTTACTTTTTAACTTTTGATGAGTACATTGTGTGGGCTAATGTTAAGCGAGCTAGTCTAGCACAGCATCGTAAGTATGTTTTATTCCTCAGCAGGAGCACTTTTTAATTACCCTGGTCACAAACTAAACAAAGTTCTTTTTTTAATGTCTACTTATAAAAAGTTATATTAAATCATTCTATATGTTTTGACTTGTTTGGTTTAGTTTCTTTGTTTAATAGCATATCAATCTTTGTGGATTATTTAATTTCGAAGCCATTTATATAAAGGAAGAGAAGTGATCCTATTTAGCCTGCAGCTGGATGAACAAGACAGTTCATACCTTTCCCAAGGGTATTAGTTCAAAAATGAACATGATTTCTGGAGTTCGAATTCGCTGTGTTGCCCATTACGCCACGGGGACCCCTCTGGTATGTTTTTTTTTCTTTTTTTATAGTTAGTATTCAAATTTTCAAATATTTTTTTCTTTGTTTTAGGTAAGTATTCATCTTTGACACTCCACTATATCATTAACGACTTGGAATTCGGTAAAACAAGGAATTAATACAACCAACCAAGTAAGTGAATTTTCTTTTATCTCATTGTAAAAATAATAAAAAGGTATCATGCGGTGATATATAATAAACTGTCAGATATTATAATACAAAACGACTATAATATCGGGGTGGTGGCGAGTTCATAGGACAGGATTAAAAATCTGTTGATCCTCATCTCTGCCCGAGGGACGAATGATGAAATAAGATGACAAATAAGCATTATAGTTTGGTTCCGCATTTGATTACATGATCTTTTAATCCGTAATGCCGGCCTCATCAGTGAGTTTCCCACTGTCGTTGATATGGAGGCGAAAACTATTTGGATCCTTTATTATTTTCAGTTTGGGCTCCTCAAAGGGACTTCGCGAACGTTTAAAACTCCTCCTCGTCTAACTGTTGTTCTCAAAAAAACCCAACTGACTTTTAGAATATCTCAAAATCCCACGTGACTACCTATAGCGAATCAACGAGCTACCCATCTTTCCCACAGTTTCAGAAGTGATAAACTTTGATTTGTCAACTGTAAATTAGGTTTCCGCAAATGTTATACACATCCGCCATACAGAGTGCCGGGTTTTACGTAAATCATTACATCACACAATGTTTCCACAACAAATTTGATATTAAAGAACAAATATTGACAAACCTTTTAGCATATACTTATGTTGGTGGTCCTATTGATAATCTTCGGAATACATACGAGTCTTCAATTGTAGAACACCTGAAAAATAATTGTGACTGTACAAGAATTTCAATGTGGATTAGTTCTCTATACTAAGTCACACACTTCATTTCTTCTGAAAGTATTGGAGACAATTCTTATTTTTTCCAGCAAACAATGTCTCTGTAAACAGAGGGAATGCTTGCTAAGACCTAATATTATTTAGTCTCCAATATTTAGTCTCCAGTACAATATCTTTTTTCTATCCTAAATATCTCCCTATTTTGTTTTCTTTTTAATCATTTTACACAATATTTTCCTCGATTTAGCTCTGTTGAGTGAGGAACAAAACGAGTCAGTTAGCTTGACACCGTTTTTTTTTTTTGTTTTTTTGTTTTTTTTTTGGCTTTTTATGAATAAGGCTTTAAGTCTTTTTATTGTTTTGATTAAATTCTGCATCCCACCTCCGCAAAAATATCTTTAGATACTTATGTTCATATGATCAGTATATTAATGGAGATTCAGCTTATCATCATCATCATCATCATCAAGGCGTGCCAAAAGCCCAAATTCTCTATTACTCTATTTCTTTCCATCTGTACCGATCTTATATCATTCTAGACGGCATCCACTGTCTGCACAAAACTGATGGATATAAGTTTTTGCCGGTCTTGTAGAACTAATGTGTCTATGTGTTAGAATCCATTGAACAACGTTGCTTATTAGTTCGTCTTTGCTTCCCCAACAGCGTAAAGAATGTCTTACTTGGATGGTTTGGGAGATGGAGAGTAAGTAGTCCTTCAGATTCAGCACAGTGTACTGCTTTCGGGATTTTTTCTGAAACACCTTGTTTAATATTATAGGAGAAAATAATTTATTAATAAGGTAAAAATTGATGATTTACTGGACAATAATCTTGAAAATGAATTTCTGTTTGCAAATTTCGATAGCATTGGCATCATTTTTTTGCTTTTTTTGAAACGATTTTTAAAATTGCTTAAGCCTTTTGAATGGATTCAAAAATCTCTGAAACAGTATCAAGTTTGATTTCCTTTATTTTAACTGCTAAAAGTTCCCATAAAAGTAAGCGAAAATCATTTTGCTTCCAACTGTTAACCTACACCTCATTTACTTTTGGGGGTGATGTCCTCGTGGTGTAATGGTTAAAGCGATGGACTGCGGAATCGTAGTATGCGAGTTCGTACTCCAGTTGCGCTATTATGTTCACTTTCGGGAAAATACCCTGGGGAAAGGTATGAACCCCCTTATCCTCCCAGCTATGGGTTAAATAGCACCACTACTGTTCTAGGAGAATGGCTTTGGCATTAAATAACCTAAAAAGAGTTGATATGCCATTAAACAAAAAAAACTAACCAAACCAATCATTTACTTTCATCAAGAAGGAAAGTGAGGAAAATGACTGGATCATTGTGACAGCAAGAAATGAATGAAAACAGCCATCTTAGAAGTATGAATTGCTTTTATTTAAGTCTGGTTACATTTTGGGTCGGACCTTAATGCTATTACTTTCTCTGGAGATTTGCAACACTCTAATTCAATCAGCAAGCTTTGTTTTCTCTTAGTATTAATGATAGTAGATCTCCTACCAGCAACTTAGACAATGGAACGAACAAACTACACTTAGTCTGACAACTGAGTACTTAACTTCCTAAATTAAAACTCTTACTTAACTGTCTTATCACTCTAACACACAAAATGGAAAAACGGCTGAATATATAGTAAACCGAGATCGGAAATAGACTATAATACTCACCATGTCTCCTCTTCCTTTTACATTCTATGTCCTTTCTTTCTCCCTCTTTCCCTTTCTTATTGTCTCTCTACCACTCACCCATCTCTCTCTCTATATATATATATATACATATATATATAGTGATACTATTCACTTTCGAACAAATATCCTTATTCTCCAACCTATGATTCAAATAGTATCACTATCTTTTATCTACATGAAAAGTTTTGGTATTAAATAACCCACGAAGGTTGATTTGCTATAAACAATGAAAGCAAAGCAAACTATATATATACACACAGACTGAGACAGAGAGAAAGACAAATGTATGTGTATCACAAATTAAATCTCCCCTCTCTCTCTTTTCTCTCTCTCTCTCTCTCTCTCTCTCTTTCCTTCTTTTTTCTCATCGGGCCGCTCTTTCTTTCTCTTTCATCCCTTTCAGGTTCTTTTCTTTAGTTTATTTACTTTGATCTCTCTCTCTCTCTCTCTCTCTCTCTCTCTCTCTCTCTCTCTCTCTCTCTCTCTCTCATTTGGTACTGAGTTAACGTTAATACCCAAGTTGTAAAGTATAATTTCTCTTGATTCCACAAATTAAAGCCTTGCTGAAACAAAAATAGTTCCAATCGCTCTTATGCAAAAAAAATATTTTTTACTCCTTACCTATTGGCGTATCACCCAAAGGTTTAAAAGTTGAATCTACTAATTAGATTTTATTACCCACCAATTTTCTCATCACAAGACGGCGTAAATGCATATAGCTGAATCTATTAATTAAACCCGTGTGTAAATATATTTACTTCCTGTTGCTCTAAAGCAAAAAAAAAGACATTTCATTTTTATCTTCTTATTTTCTCATCAATAAACGGTGTAAAAACATATACTGAAATTTCTGCCGTAAACATTCCCTATAACTAACCACATATCTACTCCCTAGGCGTACTGTCCGAGTATAAATATATATATCCAAACTTTCTGCAATGAGCAAGATGTAGCAGAAGATCAATTTTTATGTTGAATAAAGTTGATTTTTATTCAGTTTTCCTTCTCCTAGACTGGTTGCCAAACCAAAGCTACAGAACCCAGTCTGTCCTACTATTTACCTATAACTATGGGGAAAACATGTGCATGTCTTTTTCAAGGGCATTAGTGAGAAATGAAACGGAAATAACCTCGTTCAGGAGTTTAACTCGGGTCGACGATTCTACATTCAACGAAAATAAACGTTACTCTATGAGCGCTTTCTCGTTTCTAGTGTCAACAATTAATCTATTATTTTACATGGGAATATGGTTTTCTTAGTATTCTATAACTTTCGTCAATAAATTTAATTAACTTTTCTACTATTCCAGCTGTTATTTGCTTTTTGGTTTTTTTGTTTATTCATTTATCTGCAGGGGAGTGTAGCGAATAAAAGTGTAAATATAAAAAAAAAAATTTAAACACACTGATCTTCAAATTATTTTGTTTCTTTAAATTATCTGAAAAATTTGTCAAGAAAAAAAGTTGCAAAGTCTTTTCTTGAAAGAATAGATGTTATATAATGACTGTTGACATGAATTTTGGATTCGTTCCTGGTGACCCCGTGTGCTTTGACAAGCTGTCACGTTGTGATTAGTAAACAGGGGGATAGCGGTGCGTCGGGGTAGGCCAGTCAAGCAGGTATTTAACCGGAAGGAGACCACGTGATATGAGAACCACGCGGTCAGATTTAGACAGTCCAATCAGAATTGAGAGTCGAGCCAGGGATACGCAGCTGATCAGAGGCGTTAATGTCGTCTCTGACGATACAGCTTGCAAGGAGGTACAAGTGTTGGCGTCCCCTGGCTCCCGGAAGAAGATATGGGGCAAGAACAAGTCCCTCTCTGAGTATATGTCTCTCCATCTATCTCCCAAACTTACAACAAACTGTGTGCGCCTTTCGAGAATAAAATGAGAGAGATATATTTTTTTTAAAAAGAAGTGTGTTTTGTTTCGTTAATTGAATTTCGTAAATCATTTTTGATTATCTCGTTGATGAATCCATAAAAGACTATACAACATAGATAATATTAGATCGTAAATATTGCAAACAAAAAAAAAAGATGAAACAGTTTACGTAATCCTAACTTTAAACAGACCAAACATTATTGTTTTGTGTGTATGTGATCTTCCTTTGTATGTGTTGTTACGTAGTAGGCAGTTTATACGATTATGTAGGTCTTTATGTTAAATGAAACAATCAGCTGGCAAAGATATTTTTCTATTTTAGAATGAATATTTCCAACACAATTAAAAAATGTAACCAAGCAAAAGGTTATTACTTTTTATTTGTCAAATAATTTTTGCGATATTAAAGGCAGACTAGTTACGATGAATTGATTTCTTTTGAATGTTGGAGAATAAAAGAAATTTACTCAAGATATACTGGACGAAAGAAATGAGCAATCAATAAAAATATATGCCAAGTGATATTTACTGAAAACTGAAGAAAAGCTTACTTTGTCGCCTTATTTATATGATTCAGAATCAATCTAAGTTCGATTATAAAAAGTTGATTTCCCTATTATTTTAATTGGTTTTAAAAAAATGCATTTTAAACAATCTATGTGGGAAAAGATTTCTTAAATTATTTTTGGTTTTGATCCTTCAAATTTTGCGCGGCTAGTAAAATATTATCGTCTGGGAAATCTAAAGGTAGTTTCAAGAAAAACGCGTAAAGCACCAATAAATGCAAAAATACAGAAACAAAAATAACAGCCTTTCGAGTCTATTTTTGCACAAAAAAATAACATTTCCTTAGTATGGAAATCAACTGATTTTCCATAGGAAGTTGCATTACAGAGAACTACAATTAATCTTCCAAATAATGACTGCTTTCGTCTCTATATTGAAGATCATATAGTTTTTAAAATAACAATGAGATTCCAACGATGAAAAATACTACCGTTGATCCACGGAAGAGACTCCGGGAAGCTATCCAAGATAGCATGCATCGATACTAGACTGTGAACTTAGGCAGATGTACTCATCCACACGTAAGTAATTTTTACATATATATATATATATATATATATATATATATATATATATAAAACACAAAGAAAAATTAACACATATAGGTTAAATTCCCTCGCTTACGTTGTGACTGCTGATGGCTGTGAAGTTATCAAGCTGACGCAAAGTTGGTCGGATTTCGATTCCAGATTGAGACACCTCGCGTGTCTAGCCACTCTGGTGAGTTGTGATACAACATAACCGTCTGTGTGTGAATTACAATATAGATATATATATATATATATATGTATTCCATAGTCTAAACTTCTGAGACTAAGCTTGATAATTTTTATCATTAAGGGTTTTCGGACTATTGTCTTCATCTTTATTGTTAATTTCTCAACGTTTCGGCTAATATGTCCTCCGCCCTTCTTCAGGTGTTTGTCGAACTCGGGAACCTTCACGAAACTTCGAACTACGTCCTGCTGGACACACATGTGTCCTGCTGGACACATAGCGTAACGGTTATAGGCGTTGGTTATCTAAGCTTCTAAGGAGACAATTATCTGAAAGTCGCAGGTTCAATCCTGACTGCAGGCAAGTAACAATACAGGAACACTTAACACTTGTACCCGGTTGTGGCTAACAGAATCAGAACAGGCAACCCCTGTGGATTCAATAAAGGACGTAGTTCGAAGTTCCGCGAAGGTTCCCGAGTTCGACAAACACTTGAAGAAGGCCGGAGGACATATCGACCGAAACGTTGTGGAAATAATAATCAAGATGGAGACAATAGTCCAAAAACCCTTAATGATAAAAATGATATTCCAATTATAGATATTACGTAATCTCATAGGATTATAGAAATCTATTAAGCTACAAGTATAAGGGCATTCACTCCGGTAGTAATGGTCAGGTTGGGTGATTTTCTAAACCTCTACCCCATGACATACAAGTGCCCGTGGTGTAATTGTTATCGTCGTAGGAAATGAACACGGCGACCCGAGTTCAAATCCTGGACTTGACTGATTGCATTTCACATAGCACAAATACCCTTGGGAAAGGTATGAATCCAATTATTCTCCCTCCAGCTATGGGTAAATAGTAGGACAGACTAGGTTCTTCAGCCTTGGGTAGGCAACTAGTCTAGGAGAAGGAAAACTTTGAATTGAAACCTGTTAAACTCCGCTTAAAAATTGACCTTGTGTCATATCCTGCCCGAGCGGAGGGGTTGGTAAATAGTACCCCATGACATACAAGAAAATTTTCTAGAGTAAATATAGATTTAAATACACATTTACTTTTGTAAATAAGGTGTTCAGTAAAAGTGATTCAGTATTTATTTCTTTGCTGACCTTGATGTTTAATTGATCCGAGGGTATTAGAAACAAGCAAAAAAGAATCCATAAAAACATACACTATTATTATTATTATTATTATTATTATTATTTACTCCTTGAGAGTTTTTCACGTCAGTTTTAGCTGATGGTCTTTCACTGGAGTTTGAGTGACAGCAAGTCTCCTCAAGCCTCCAGGACACTTCTCAGTATTCTTGCTATTCTCAATAATGTAGTAATTTGGATTGTCTCCACTCGTCCTCTTACTTCCAAGCCCTCCAGTTCCTTTATTAATCCTTTGGTGACTGTACCAAAAGCTCCAATCACAATTGGTATTATTATTATTATCATTTCTCTTTTTCGAGTGTTTCACATCAAAGTTAGTCGATGGTTTTTAACTGGGTCTGAGTGACAGCAAGTCTCCTCAAGT
The DNA here is from genome assembly GCA_963585895.1 of Sepioteuthis lessoniana. Classification (NCBI taxonomy): domain Eukaryota; kingdom Metazoa; phylum Mollusca; class Cephalopoda; order Myopsida; family Loliginidae; genus Sepioteuthis; species Sepioteuthis lessoniana. Next base: position 47,601,165 of record OY757907.1, read on the forward strand.
CTCCAGGATTCTTCTCATTATTCTGGCCGATCTCAACAATATTGTAGTGTGGATGGTCTCCACTCGTCCTGTCATTTCCAAGTCCTCCAGTCCTTGTACCAATCCTTTTGTGACTGTACCAAAAATAATAATTACAATTGGTGTAATCGTCATTTTAATGTTCCATAGTTTTTTTCAATTCCCTAGCAAGTTCGAGGTACTTATCTTTCTTTTCCTTTCTTTCAATTTTACTCTGTTGTCAGCCGGGACAGCAAAGTCCATAATTCGACAAGTTCTTCATTTTCTTTTTTATTATTATAAGGTGTGGTCGTCTGGCCGAGATTAGGGGATCCGTTTGTATCTCAAAATTCCAGAGGAATCTTTACGTCTCATTCTCCGGGACAGATTCTGGGTTTTGCATATACCATTTGTTTGCAAGGTCAAGCTTAAATGTTTTGCACAATTCCCAGAAGATCACATTGCCCGCCCGGTCGTGTCTAGTCTTATACACTTTCTCCAGTAATTTGCTGCATTCACTTATTATCTGATTGATCGTTTCGTCTCTGTCACCACATAACCAACATCTAATGTTTTATTGCATCTTATCTATTCTTGCTTTGATATAATTGGTTCTTTTGGCGTTATTTTGTGCTGCTATTAAAAGAGATTCAGTTTATTATAATTATGTGACGATACCCCCTCGGTCCCCACGTTACATTAATTTCTTCGAACCATTTCACTATTTGGCCGGTGATCAACTAGTGGTTCCGATAGAGGCATCGCACATTTCTTTACCGCTACAAGAAATACAATCGAGGGAGCGGGAGAAAAAAGAGAACAAACGAACAACATGCTTGGGGTTAACTCAAAGTGCAAGACAAGGAGTTATGTAACACTCTACATTCCTGTTTGCATATATAGACTAACGCTAGCGTGGATTTCTAGCGAAAATTCTACAACGCTACTGGAATGCCGACTCATCTTGACTCGTCTTCCCTCACTGCTCTGGACCTCATCTCATCCGACTGGTCTCTCTGCCCCGGTGTCGACTGGTCACTCGCGTCACCCTTCGCCAACTGCTTCCTCGAGCTCCTTTTTCCAACTCTCTGACCGGCGTTCCCTTCCTACTTCCGGTCACCTGAGATCTCGAGTCCAAAACCTTTTATCTGGTTTCGCGCCAAAACAGACAAAGGAATCGTTTTCTTGACGGACCACCTACATAGTGTTATAATTATTGTTGTTGTTGTTTTAATCCTTGCGTGTTATTTACACCAGCGTTAATATTCTTGCCGATTATAGTAATTCTGTGGTCTAAGCGGTCCCGATTCTTCCTCTGATTTCCAATTCCTCCAAGCTTTTTTCCGAATCTTTTAGGACCATTTCATATGTACGAAATACAAATGGTATAACTGTCACCCTCATGTTCCATAGTTTTTCAGTTCTCTAAACATGTTCAAGTATTTTCGTTTTCTTTTATTTTCTCTCTTTAGCCAGCCAGGACGACAAGTCTTCTCTCAAGACTGAGAAATGACCCGTTTCTCTAAAATATCGTAACAGGTGACAAAAAATAAGTCTTTTATGACTATATTCAGCCCAAATGACTGGATTGACAATGATGAAAATCTGCAGCCTACCACAAAGGTGGGGCTTCATGGAAGAAAAAGGATGATGTTTGTATAGTGGAATCATTGTAGCATTATTCATTTTCATTTGATAAACTGCAACCAGATAATTTGTGCAGACTCTCGATAGCTGAAACATGTATATGAAAATCTTCTATGAAAATTCGTTACATTAGCCAGTACTGCTTCTTCACGATAAAACCTCTTGAGCTTGAAAGCAACTGAATTTTACTTGATAGGAATCAACAAGTTACCTGCTAAAAGGCAAGAGGTTATTCAAAATAACGGCTAGTATTCTACTGGCTGAAATTCACTCATTGTTAAATCATTCATTCGATAAATTATATCTTACTAAAACGAAAATTATCTATCTCTTAACAAAATAGGTTGGTTGGATTGGTTGGATGGATTTAATAGCATATCAACCTCTATAGGCTATTTAATGCCAGAGTCTTTTTACACATATATTATATATATGATTTGTAAACGCATATTTTTAGGTTGGTGATGGTTGTATTCTATGGCAAATTAACTTCTTAAGGGTAATTAAGTGTCAAATTCTGATATATATATATATATATATATATATATATATATATATATATATATAAATGAATATCAATTGTAAATGAATATTCCGGAATTAGTGTTTTAAAATAGGTCAAAGCTTTTTGTTTGTATAAACTTGATGGTCGAAGGTGTTGGTAACACAGTCTATATCTTTAATAGGATGCCAATTTTTTTTAAGAAGTTGATTATGTTTTTAAGACCAATTTTTTAAAAATAGTTCCTTCATGCTGTTCGCCTTATAAAACGCCGTTTAAAAGAAAGGATGCTGGATCCTAATTATACCAGAAGAGAAGAAACTACCCTTATTCGACTACGCATTGGACACACTTAACCGACTCACTCCTTCATTCTTAAAGAAGAACCTCCCCCAAAATGTCCATGTGGAAACCAATATTCAATCAAGCACATTTTGATAGAATGCACAAAACTCAACAAAATAGGTCTGCTCTTTGGTAATCTGTTTGTATCTTAAAATCCCAAAGAATTGTATTCGTCTCATTTTATAGCACATATACCCTTTCATAGTATGGTCAACTCTTGATCCCTCACACAAAGCTCAGTAAATCACTCTACCTATCAAATTGTGCCAAGTCTTGTTCTCCTTTTGTGCCAGTTTGCTGTGTTCGGGTACTAAGCAACTAATCGTTTAATCTCGGTTTTCTTAAAACCTATACTAGCAATCCTGTTGCTTATTATCAATTTTCGCACTTATTATTCTCATTTGAGAGTTTTTCACACCAACGTTAGCTAATAGATTTTCGCTTATGTCTGACAAATAGCAAGTCTCCTCAAGTCTCCAGAACTCTTCTCAGTATTCTGGCTGACCTTTCAATGTTGTAGTTTGGATAGTCTCCACTCGTTCTTTTATTTTTAGTCCCTCCAGTCCCTGTACCAATCCTTTTGTGACTGTACCAAACACACCTATTACAATTGGTATCACCGTTACTTTCATGTTCCATTGTTTTTTCAGTTCCCTTGCAAGGTCTTGGTATTTATCCCTCATTTCGCTTCCCTTCAGTTTTACCCTGGCAATGTTCACTATTTGTCAGAGTCTCTGTTTTTTTTTTTTTTGTTTTTTGTTTGTTTTTTTTTTTGTTGTTTTTTTACTATTACTAGGTCTGGTGGTCTGAACTAGATTATGTGGTCCCTTTGTATCTCAAAATTCAAGAGGAGTGTGTGCGTCTCATTTTCTAGAATGGATCTTGAATTGTGTATATACCATTTGTTCGTATGGTCAAATTTAAACTTCATGCGCAATTCCCCGGTCAGTCGGGTCTAGTCTTATGCTATTTTGCGCTAATTTTCCGCATTTATTTATCATGTAACTGATTGTTTCGCTTCTATCACCACATGATCTACATCAGCTATTTTGTTGTGTCGTGTCTATTTTGCGTTGATATAGTTATTTGGGCGTTGTTTTGTTGCCATCAGAAGAGATTCAGTTTCTCTTTTAAGGTTTTCCTTTCTTATCCATGTCCAAAATTTCTCTTGAGAGATTTCGCTTGATTGTAGCTTATTATTATATTATTATTGCTAGATTGAAGTAGAGGTAAATCTGTAACGAGGTTTACAATGGATAATCACTGAGATATCATTTTACAATTAGCACAATGAAAATTAGGAAGAAATGTATTGTCAGTGGTCAGGAATTAAAATATGCATTATTGAGTGAATTAGAAATCAAAATGTTTAATTTTCTTTTAAATTATTGTAACTTCCTTTACTTAAAAATGTAATTTATTTTAACATTCATATTTGCTTGAACGCGCGTTTTATTCCCCGGAAAATTGATTCATTAATATATTAACTCGTTTTATTATAGATTTATTTTCAATGGTATTTACGTTTTATCTTTCTTGAAGTATTTATACAGCTTTTATATCCACTTTTATGTAAACATTTAAATCAATTTCTTTTTATTTCATATAATCTGTTTCATTTTACTATTTTTAATGCGTAGATTGATTTGTTTTCAATCCGTTTTTTGTTATTGTTTTTTTTTATTGTTTTTAGTTTTGCTTTTTCTGTTTTTAGTTTTATTTGTTGTTGTTTCTTTGTTTGTTTGTTTTGTTTTGTTTTTTTTTTTGTTTTGTTTTTGTTTTTTTTTATTTTCATTTTAATATTCTATTCAATCCATTCACTAAGTAATTTTAATCTTAAAACATTTATGGCTGATCATAAACAGACGTTTCTCATATCTGTTTTGCTTCGTAAAATCATTGAAAAACAATAAATATATTAGATGACAAAATTTATATATATATATATATAATCTCAGTAGGTGGGGTTTGGAATACACAAACTGCAATCTATTCAGAGATGTAAGACGCCCCTCAAAAAATGATATCCTGGGTATGATTTTAAAGTACATCTGATGCTGAGGCCCCAGTTTTTGGAGCTTTCGGAAGTATGAAGTACTCCTACTTTGTCATCATTCCTAGATTCACTCCTTCTGGTAGTACCTGTAAGTGTCCCATCTATAGGTTAAATCGATCTGTTTAAAATTATTAGTACAAGATAGGAATACTTGAAACCATTTAACTGGATAAAAAGAAATGATTATAATTAAATAGGGATAGTTATTTGAAATTATATAATTGTGTATGAATAATAAGTTTTAGATAGGAATACTCGAAACTGTATAACCGCGTGCAATAATGTGCATCAAATTTCGAATTTGAGATGTTGATAAAACCAAACCTTACAGAATATAAAATTCTATTGAACTGAATGCGGATACAGTGGCGAGCGACCAGCCATTGCCAGTTTCGTGATATTTGATATCTTCTGTGTGCGTGTATCTGTGTTCTTGTATGCATATTATGTCTATCTTATGTTCTTCGGCCGATGCGATTAGCTCTGGGAGTTGTCCTATTCTATTTAAGGTTCTTACGTTAAATGTGGCTATTTGTAGTGTTTGCTTGCATTTTAGTAGTTTTGATTGTTTGAGCTCTGTAGCTGATTTTTCGAACACCGAGGCCAGGGCTCCAACCTCAGCAGGACGCGCCCCTTTTTTACCCGCGCGAAGAGTGATGCGGTTTGTGTAAGTGGTTTGAGTGTGGGTCATGGTTATCTTTCGATGGCTGTTTTATTCACTTCTATAGAAGCCACTCTTATAGAGGAGCAGCAGTAGTTCCCCGATCGAACTAGCGATCCTGAGCGTAAAGTCGTCAAACTCACGTCCAGGACCCGTTTAGGTATTGAGTTTGGTCGTACATGGGTTTATTCAAATACCTTTACGTACATCATGCTGCTTCCCATGTGTACGCAAAAAAAAAAGGGGGGGTAATTTTGGTTTTAAGTTTTAAGTTTTAACTTAGTTAAAGTCCAACATTAAGGTACTTTTGTATGACTTTCAATGGTACTGACTTGTGCTTTTTTTTTTGCTGTATTGGGACTTTTCCTAGGTTTTTCATTTTTTTTTACTACAGTTGGGAACCTAGCAGGCTTCAGGAATTATAGAGCTTAAAAGATTTTTTTTTTCTTGGGGAGGGGGCCTATGGTAGCATTAGGTGTTTTAGGCTTTTTCTTTTTCTTCTAAACTACTGTTAGGGCTTTCTTTACGAATTTTTTAAATTATTCGATAGAAGACATTCAAAAACATTCTGCCTTGTTCGCTGACATGTGGAAAGTCTAAACATCAATTTGGCTTTATAGTAGAGTAAGCGTGTCTTTACATTTAAAACGCATAGTTTAAGCATTATTTCACAAACAAAATACAGCATAACATTTTGCAAAATTCAGCATTTTAAATTGATAGGACTTAAAGACATACTGACCAATATTGATATATTACTTCCAGTTGGCTCCTGAGTTCAAATGCTTCTTCCTCGTTTTGACTTTTATTTACTACTGAAATTTTAGGTAGCTTTGGGAGGCGGTCTGCTGGGGGGGGGATTCATTTCATTTTTTTTTTTTTTTTTCTTTTTCCCTTTCTCTTGGGGGGGCAAGTGGTAGAACTCTGTCAACGCCGCAGTAGGAGGGGTAGGATTACTTATAGGACCTAGAGCATTAAAAACGCTTAATAGCGTTGAGAAAATACAACCTAGAATGATGGCAGCTACATTTAACGGAAACCCCAGAGCAACACTCATCTCATGCTACAGCCCCACCAATGTTAGTGAAGAAAATAGTCACCTTCTACGATGAGTTATCCTCATTAGTGCGTAGCATCCCGAAACACAACATGTTAGTCATTGGCGGAGACATGAATGCACAAATCGGGAAAAACGGAAACAACAAATACAGCCTCCACAACACGTCAAATAGAAATGGGCAACATCTAACAGATTTCATGATAGAAAATAGATTAGCATGCCTCAATACAAACTACCAAAAAAGAGAGGGCAAACTATGGACATACACGTACGCAAACAATACTAAAGCTCAGATAGACTACGTCCTTATAAACAAGAAATGGAAAAATAGTGCATTGAATTGCGAGGCATACTCCTCTTTTGAGGGTGTGTCCACCGATCACCGAATAGTCACGGCGAAAAAAAGATTAAGCCTACGAAAAAACGCCAAACGAACAGCGACCACCAAACACTATGACTGGGCCCTATTAAACAACAAAGATATAAGAGATAAATACGTATTAGAATTAAGAAACAGATTCGAAACACTACTAGAAAAGACGGAAAAAAGTACACCAAACGACGAATATGAACATTTCGTCAATGCACACCTCGAGGCAGCAGCAAAATACATTCCAACAAAAATTAAAACTAAATATAGAGTCCCATGGGAAACTTTAGCGGTGAGAGAAAAACGTTCACTAGTGAAAACAGCCTCCAAAAACTATCGAAAAAACTCAACAAACACAAATGCCTTAAAACTAAAAACGGCACAATATCAATTAGCAGGCATATATATAAAGGAACAGACAGAATACATTCAAAATCAGATAGATAGGATTAGAGACTCGGTGGAAGATAGACAATCTAGAATAGCCTGGCAAACAATAAACGAAGTGAGCAGAAGAAAGAACACAGCCAAAGCAAAACTGAAAGCAGCAAACCAACAAGAAAGAATAAAACTGTGGAAACAGCACTTCGAAAACTTACTTGGAAACCCACCAAAAATAACGCATGAACCAATCACCAGAATAATTAGCAAACAATTAGACATTAAACTAGGACTGTTCACACAAGAAGAACTCGACTCGGTTCTCAGAATAATTAAAAATAGGAAAGCTGCAGGGCTGGACGAAATTCCCCCGGAAGTATGGAAGACCAGACAATTCGACGACATACTGCTCCGCCACTGCAACACAGTATACAATCAAAATCCGATAGATAGATGGATGAAGGGATGCATACTCCCCTTCCCTAAAAAGGGGGACCTCGGATTAGCCAAAAACTACCGAGGCATAACACTTACATCCATAGCTGCCAAAATCTACAATGCCCTACTACGAAACCGAATAGAACCCAAAATCGACAACATACTTAGAAAAAACCAAAATGGCTTCCGAAGAAATAGATCCACGACCTCACAAATATTAACCATCCGCAGAATCCTTGAAGGTGTACGGGCAAAGAACCTACAAGCGACATTAATATTTGTCGACTTTACCAAGGCCTTCAACTCCATTCACAGAGGAAAGATGGAACAAATCCTACTAGCGTACGGCATACCTAAAGAAACCGTAGCGGCAATAATGATTCTCTATAGAAACACTAAAGTAAAAATACGATCACCGGATGGAGACACAGAATACTTTGACATTGTAGCAGGAGTACTACAAGGGGACACGCTAGGCCCGTACCTCTTTATCATTTGTCTAGACTACGTACTTAGAACATCGATTGACAAAATCAAAGAGAATGGCTTCGAACTGACGAAGAAAAGAAGCAGAAGATACCCCGCAACAACAATTACCGACGCCGACTACGCCGATGACATGGCGATACTGGCAAATACACCTGACCAAGCCGAAACACTTCTGCATAGTTTGGAACGAGCAGCAGCAAGCATAGGCCTCTATGTTAATGCACACAAAACGGAATATATGTGCTATAATCAAACGGGGGACATCTCCACTCTAGAAGGAACCCCACTTAAACTAGTAGACAAATTCACGTACCTAGGAAGCAGCGTCGAATCAACCGAAAAGGACATCGAAACGAGGCTAACGAAAGCATGGACAGCTATCAATAGGCTATCGATTATATGGAAATCAGACCTAACCGATAAAATTAAACGCAGTTTCTTCCAGGCAGCGGTCACATCGATACTGCTATATGGATGCACTACATGGACGCTAACAAAACGGCTGGAGAAGAAGCTAGATGGCAATTACACAAGAATGCTGCGTGCAATCCTGAACAAGTCCTGGCAGCAACACCCCACAAGACACCAACTGTACGGCCACCTGCCCCCTATCACGAAAACTATTCAAGTTAGACGAACCAGACATGCAGGAAACTGCTGGAGAAGCAGAGATGAACTCATAAGAGATGTACTCTTATGGATCCCCACACATGGCCGCGCAAAAGCAGGGCGACCAGCTCGAACGTACATTCAGCAGCTATGTGAGGATACAGGATGTTGTCCTGAAGACCTACCTAGGGCGATGAACGATAGGGAGGAGTGGCGAGAGAGGGTCAGGGATATCCGTGCTACCAGCATGATATGATGATGATGATGATGATGATGATTGAAATGAAAAACGACAAACTATTTTGATTTCTTCACTATATACATATGGGAAATCAACTGATTTGCATACTAATTAAAGTGTTTATTTTTGTACAATAACAGGCTCGATAATTAGCAATTTTTGTTATCCGTATTTTAGCATTTATTAACCATTTATTGTTATGTCAACTTTTTCATAAATTTCTTCGAGATGGCAGACAATAATATTTGAACTCCATCGCAAATTTTGTTGGATTAAAACTCAACATAATTTAAGTAATCTTTTCCTTCCTAGATTCCTAAAAATACATTTTTAAATCAATTAGAATCATAGACAAATCAAGCCACTTTTCATCTATCTAAATCTTATAAATGAATAATTAGATATTTATCGATTCATTTCTATATCTACTCAACTTTAGTCAAATTATTTCTCTTGAACGAAAATCCATGATCCGCCTCGCGTAATATGTGTCAACGCAGGGGTAAGCCCTTTCTTAAAAACAACGATTTAAATTGGAGACTACTTCGTAAAGCTAGTACTGATAGCAACCTGAGCCATTGTGTATTAAACTATCCCTTACTCAACGAAAAGTATATATATAACACAATGTCGAAAACTCCAACTCACTATTTTTCAGTCTAAATCTCCAAAAATACCATGTGATCATATTTAGCCAACCAACATACGTTTCCTATGGCTTGTTTTAACAGTGGGGAATTTGACTTGTCACCAGTACATCACGTCTCCGTAAATGCCCTGGCATAACAAACTGAAAAGCTAATAAATATCTGGACCTAATCAGAATTCTCAAAGTCATTAAACCGTTTTACCCATCATTACTGGCATACTTGAAACAGCCTGGTCTCTTTGTTAAATGGAATATGAACCCTCATAGGTTATCTAAGACCAAAGCCATCCTTGTAGAAGAACAGTAGTGATCCTATTTAACCCATGGGAATGGGTAAAAAGGAGTCCATACATTTACCAAGAGTATTAGTCTGAAAATGAACGTAACTACCTGACTGGTATTTGAACTCGCTACCGACGATATCCCATTTCAGAACATTAGCCACTACGCCACAAGGATTTCCCCATAAAATAGACACGAAAAATCTGGCAAAAACGTTAAAAGAATTGGAATTTTTTTTAAAGTCGAGATCACCCGGACGAATACAACTAAACTGAGAAAAGTCCTGGAGTATTGTGATGATTTATGGTCACTTGATCTCCAGTGTAAGCCACCAGTAAGTAACTAATAGTAATAGAACTTAGTGATAGAAAAAAAAACCTGAAAGCAATAACAAGAAAAACAAAATCCGTTAGAATTTTCTGATTTAGACGGATTATCCTCCGGGCTCAGAAGACTAGACTTGGTTGTTGTCCACAAAAAAATGTGCTAAATATTGGATATAATCATCCCAGTAGGCCGCAAAATAAAACGGAAGGAGAATGAGAGGATATATAAATATAATAATGTTGCCTGCAGGATACAGCAAGTTATAGAACATGTAAGTAAAAAGTCTGCTCTAAATAAAGAAATTCGTGGAAACCGTGCCAAAATAGTGTCAGAAATTGATATTCGAGGAAGAACTGTGTGACAGTATTCAAAAGTGTGCTAAAAATTATAAATAATTTGCAATCATTTGGTCACCAGGAATGAGCACGAGAAAATTAGAAAAAGTAAATAATACTAGCTCTGTCCTTTTTAAGTCGTTATATTTGGAATTATCTTTCATACTCTTAATGTAACAAATAGTACGTTACAGTGGTAGAAATTACTACAGCGAGAATTGTAATTACAATTATAATTAAAGGGTGCTTGAGGGATAATGGGCACGGCGACCGGAATTCAAATCCTGGACGAGGCTGTTTGCGTTTAAGATACCCTTAGGAAAGGTATAAATTCAACGATTTTTAATCCAGCTATGAGTAAATAGTAAGGTAGACTGGGATCATTAACTTAATATGGCAACCAGTATAAGAGAAGAAAAATGTTGAATTCACATTTTAAAACTCCGCTTAAAAATTGACATTGTATGGCGTCCTGCTCGTGCGGGAGGGTTGGTAAATCCATATAAAAATAATTATAACGGAAATATGGATGCACCAAACTGGCTTAAACCTAATTTCACTTGATCCCCAGCAACGATCACCATCTACCTCTGATGTGAAAATTCGAAATAATAATCAAAGCAATGGAGACTCCCTTGAAGTTATAAAAAATAGAGAACGAGCCGATGAGTTTGATTTGGTTTTGCTGGGTTGGGTTTAATGGCATATCAACCATTGTTGATTATTCGATTCCAAATCCCGTTTCTACGTATATATTAAATATATATGATTTGTAAACAGATTTTGTAGATAACATTTTTAAACAAGCTTGAGTTCATTTTTTTTCGCACTAAGTTAGATGGTTTCAAGCATTGCTATATAGCAGTCACAATTTAACATAGGTAATTTATTTGCACACAGTTTGTATCTAATTTCATGTTTAAATAAGTTAGAACTAATTTGTTTGCACACTAGTATTGATATTGTTTCTATAAAGTTAAATAGTTTCAATTAAAGTTAAATCGTCTCTGTATCATTTACAATTTAATTAAACATCAATTATTTGCTTACACACAGTTAAATGTGAAAACAGTTTTATATCTAACAATTCAATTTAGCATAAATTATTGGTTTGCACACAGTTTTAATGTTAAACAATTATATTTTACCCATTGATAGGATCCTATCGGCAGCTACAACTCCGAGCCAGAGTGAACCTGGGAACAATGGCAATGAAGGGGTACTCTGCATTCATCAGAGCTCCAAAAGTAAAGCCTCACCATCAGATTGTTTAGTATGATATCCAGAGGTAAGGGAAAGATATTGTACGAATGGCACTCGGAAAGAAAATCTTCCAATGAAGCTAAAATAAACACAGCAAGCAAAGTAACACTGTTGGATAGAGCAAATACTATTTTTTGTACAAAGTTACTACCTCAAATTATTCATTTTTTGCTATTGATAAACAAGAGCTTAGTGCGACGGTTACCATCTTATGAAATGAAACCGGTAACCCGATATTTTTTGTGTTTCACTGAGCGCAAATGACTTTAGAAAATGCATAAATACATCTCTTCTTCCCAAGCTTTGGTTAAATAGTCGGTCAGGCTGACCCTTTGGGTTTGCTTTGGCAATCAGTAGAAAAAGAAATCTCTCAATTCAAACCAATTTTACTCCGCTTAAAATTTAACTTTGTTTCGTGTAAAAAAAGAGGTTATTCTATTCATGGTTGGGCTAAGAACTTTTCAACACCATAAAAATAAGTTTTATTAAAACAACAAAAAAAGGTATAAAGTAGACAAATTAAATCAGCGACATAAAGAAAGAAGGAAAGAACCAAATAAGAGAAAGAAGAAAGCATATACCCAGTCTACTAATCAAATAACAGAAAGGAAAAAAATAGGTTAAGCCTACCAATCAAACAATAGAAAGAAGAGATCATATACACAGTTTTTCAATCAGACAACAGAAAGAAAAAAAAACATGCCAAGTCGACCAATCAAACAACAGAGAGTATATGACAAGTCTACCAATTAGATAACAGAAAGAAGAGAGATTATGCCAAGTATACCAATCAAACAACAGAAAGAAGGGAACATATGACAAGTCTACCAATCAGATATTAAAAAGAAGAGAAAATATACCTTGTATACAAATGAGATAAAAGAAAGAAGAGCAAAAGGTGATAACAAAAATACAAACATAATCAAAAGAAAAAGATGTAAAATAAAATACTCCTTTTAACTGATCATTTAAATAAGTACAATTATCATTGGGATGAAGAGTAATCCCCATCATTGGGTCCATGGATGTCTGGGACATTTTATAAATAACACATCTCAGAGATCAAGATATCGGCCGAAGGAAAAAGTTTTCTGCATCTTCATAGCCGAACATCCACAACAACAGAGAGAATTGATTGATTTTTCCCTGGTCAAAAATTCCATTAGCAATATTCTGGCATTAGCTAGTTGCTGCAGACATTTTGCCCACAAAGTATCACTTGGACACTGCGCATGCGCACTTGAAACAAGAAAAGTAGCCATCTTTATCTTTTCTTTTTGCTTACTTTCCTTTTTTTTTCTTGTTATTTTTGCGTGGCTAATCTTTGATTTGTGTCATTTTCAGATGTCTTTAGCGGTCTTCCAAAAGTGTTGCAAAAGCCGAATAAAGCAATAGGTTTAATAATTTTTTCTTTGACAGTTTGAAAAGCCGGCTGCTATATTATCTTAGCTCTGATCCACTTAAGTGTGTGTACATCATGACGATGTTTATAAGTTATATGTGTGCTCATATGCATATTGATGTGTGTGGGGGTCTGCTGCTAACGTATTCGACTTGATGTATAAACATACTGTTACATCATTATTTTGCCAATTCAAACGCCCTCTTTTATTCCACACAAACTTTCTCGAAGACGGGTTTGTCCCATAATCTATTGTTGTTAGGGTGGCATGTCATATAATTGCTCTTCATGGCATCTCTCCGGGCAATGGGAGTTATGTGACGGTGCCATCAACTTCCCAAGTAATATGTGACAGACTGGACTAATTCAATCATACTAGTATCAGTTTGTCTAGTATAAATTCTCCTAAATAACATCTTACAGTGCAATGGGAATTACTTAGTAATGCCCATCGCCTCCCCAAGTAACATACAACAGATTTACTGATACCATCATACTAGTATCAATTCCGTTTAATGGCAGCAAACAGCACAATCGGAATAACTTGCCAGTGCCCATCACCTACCCACGTAGAGTATGACAAACTGATCCTAGTGCACATATCTTCGTCAAGTAGCGTATAACATATACTGATCCAATCATTCTAGTAACAATTTCCTTAAATGGGCAGTGCCCAATCACCTACCCAAGTAGCAGATGACAAACTGATCCCAGTGCACATATACCCGTCAAATAGTGTATGACATATTATACTGATCCAATCATTCTAGTAACAATTTCCTTAAATGGGCAGTGCCCATCACCTACCCAAGTAGCAGATGACAAACTGATCCCAGTGCACATATCCCCGTCAAATAGCGTATAACATATTATACTGATCCAATCATTCTAGTAACAATTTCCTTAAATGGGCAGTGCCCATCACCTACCCAAGTAGCAGATGACAGATTATAAGGATCCCATCAAACTAGCAACAATTTCCTTAAAAGACCTCTAAAATCGCAATGGGAAATACATCTTCTCAATCAACATATGATTGTCTATACTGATTCCATCTTAGTCGTATCAGTTCCTCTAAAAGGCATCTGACACGGCAATAGGAATCTCTTGGCAGTACCCATCACCTCCCCTATTAATATACGACAGATTGTACGGATACCATCATACTAATATCATTTCCCATAAATGATATCGAACAGGGCAATAGAAATTACTTGTCAGTGATATTCTCCTCTCCAAGCAAAATATGATATATCATACTGATACCATCATACTAATATCAATTCCCCTAAATGTCATCTTAAAGCGAAAGTCGAATAAGTTGGCAGGGCCCATCACCTCCCCAAGTAACATATGATAGATTTTATTGATACCATATCTCGCATCAATTCCCCTAAATAGCATCAAACAGGGCAATGGGAATTGCATGGCAGTGCCCATCACCTCCTCAAGTAGTATATGACATATTATACTGATCCCATCATTCTCCTATCAACTCCCTTAAGTAGCATCAAACAGGGTAATGGGAATTACTTGGTAGTGCCCATCACCTCCTCAAGTAACAGGTTTTCAGACTATACTGATTCCATAATAAGGAACTATTCCGATAGTAGATAATAATAGTTTTCACGATTACCAAATTTGTTTATTTGACTAGCGGCTGGTTTCACAAATAATTTCCTGGTCATGTAAAATTCTTAACACAGTTTGTATATATATATAAAGAGAGAGAGAGGGGGGGGTTCGCTAGTTTCAAGGCATGCCATCAAGTTATTTAATACAGAATTCAGTTTTACTTGTAAGTAATTATATGGTTTCAAAACTGTAGACATTTTTTATCATGCACACAGCGTATTCGTAAAAGTTTGCGGCTAGACAAAAGATTTTTTTAATATCTTGTTTACCGACCCGTGAAGAACATTTTCAGAGAAGAGCTATTGCTTGAAAGGTGCATAGGTTGATAGCAAGGAAATTTTTAAAACGCATTTACATAGGCATCAGGAGGTGGACTCTGTGTTTATTTTCTAGCCTGCGCATTTGTCATGAACATAAAACGACTTATGTACTGACAAACTGCAGGTATTATAAACAGATCTAACTTGTTGACGCCAACGTAGAAAAGCACAATGCAGAAATGAATGGAGTGTTTACCAACGAGTAAAAATGACAGATTCTTGACGGCCCAGCTGTGTTAAAGCTGTCTACAGCAAAACAGTTTGTATGTTTATAGAAAAGATAAATTAATGAGTGTAGGCAGATAGATGAGAACAGAATAAGCAAGAAAGAAGTGATTGATAAATAAAAGGAAAGATATATAAACAGAAAGAAAGAAAGAAAGAAAGACAGAAAGAAAGAAGTGATTGATAAATAGAAAGAAAGAAAGAAAGAAAGAAAGAAAGAAAGAAAGAAAGAAAAAAGTGATTGATAAATAAAAAGAAAGAAAGAAAGAAAGGACTGATAAATAAAGGAAAGAGACATAAACAGAAAGAAAGAAAGAAAGAAAGAAAGAAAGAAAGAAAGAAAGAAAGAAGTGATTGATAAATAAAAGGAAAGAGATATAAACAGAAAGAAAGAAAAAAAGAAAGAAAGAAAGAAGTGATTGATAAATAAAAAGAAAGAAAGAAAGAAGTGACTGATAAATAAAGGAAAGAGACATAAACAGAATGATGAAGAAAGAAAGAAAGAAAGAAAGAAAGAAAGAAAGAAAGAAAGAAAGAAAGAAAGTGACTGATAAATAAAGGAAAGAGACATAAACAGAAAGAACGAAAGAAAGAAAGAAAGAAAGAAGTGATTGATAAATAAAAGGAAAGAGACATAAACAGAAAGAAAGAAAGAAAGAAAGAAAGAAAGAAAGAAAGAACTGATAAATAATAGGAAAGAGACGTAAACAGAATGATGAAGAAAGAAAGAAAGAAAGAAAGAAAGAAAGAAAGAAAGAAAGAAAGAAAGAAAGAAAGAAAAAAGAAAAAAAGACAGTGACTGATAAATAAAGGAAAGAGACATAAACAGAAAGAAAGAAAGAAAGAAGGAAGGAAGTGATTGATAAATAAAAGGAAAGAGACATAAACAGAAAGAAAGAAAGAAAGAAAGAAAGAAAGAATGAAGTGATTGATGAATAATAGGAAAGAGATATAAAAAGAAAGAAAGAAAGAAAGAAAGAAAGAAAGAACTGATAAATAAAAGGAAAGAGACATAAACAGAATGAGAAAGAAAGAAAGAAAGAAAGAAAGAAAGAAAGAAAGTGGGTGAGTCTTCCAGCAGCCACTCTCTCGATCCAAGCGAGCACTTCCTCGTCCAGGTACTTGATGAAAGCCTCCAAGTTAAGTCTGAGTTCATGTGGTAACATGACTGGAAATATAACGTTGATAATTACCACCCCAAATATAATGATGTGAATGGATCTTGGGTTTTCCTCAATACCATTATGAATCTGACTTCAGATTGACACCCGAACACTCTTTGTATTGTATAGATGCTTCTGCCGTTAATGCCAAACAGTACAGCATGCCGTTTCTAAATTTCTGAAGTAAAGAATTACAACATAGTGTGTTTTCCTCACTGAAAGTGGCCAACTGACTGTAGTTTGCTCCACAGTAGACAAAACATAAAACAAATAAAACACATGCGCGGAATTACTAATTTACTATGGCAACAATTAAACCATCGCAGCCTATATATATCTTGTAGCCGTGTGGTCTGAAACCTTAGTCTATCGTAAAGTTGGACGGGTTTCGATCCCGGCTTCGAGCGTCCTGCGGGTCTAGCCACACTGAAGAGTTCTGATAGAACGAAACAGTCTGTCTGTGGATGACAATATATATATGTGTCTGTGTGTGTGTCTGTGTCTATTTGTGTGTCCGTATCTGTGTCAGTATGTGGCGAGTATATTATGAACAAAAATACAGACACGTCAATGTCGGTAAAAAAAAAAAAAAAAAATTTATCCATTTTTAAAATGCGATCAGTTCGGTGTTTGGGCCATCATCATACAAATGTTTTTTATGACTATATACATTTCAAGACTGAAAGGCTTACGAATCCCAAAGGATTGGCATCACTTGTGAAACTTGAACTTTAGCTGAACGATTTCTACTTCGACTTTGCAGGTGTTCATAAATAATTTGAAAAGTGGAAACCATTATTTTTCTTCCACTCGAAAATGTCGTTCAGTATGAAGGTCAGTCAGTAAAAGGTAATAAATCTTTAAATTATGAATTTTTAACATAGTCTCATTCCTGAACAGTCATATTGAAAAAAGGAAAATGTTAAAAATTCATTAACCCAGTCAAAAAACATTACATTTTAACTATCAAACAGTCTCATTCCTGAACAGTCATATTGAAAAAAGTTTGATGGTTACAATGTAATGTTTTTTGACTGGGTTAATTTATTGAGGGCTTCATTTGCGGTAAGGGTTTTAAGACGTTATACTTGCCAATCTTTATGGGTTTCTGATATGGCATTTGATGAGGGGTTTTGTCGATTATCTCTAATAGAGTGAATTTAGCATCTCTGTTAAATTTAATTCAGTATCTCTTTAAAAGTAATAATTTGTTCGGTGGAAATATTGTTTGGAAAGTGAAAAGTCTGTTATGATTCATAAATTTGATCCTGTATCTATACCTATTTATTCTAAAATCCAACCTTCATTGCCATTACTCCCATGTCTACTTCTGGAGTGTTAGTACCTGTTTGGGCAATGTTTACAGGTCAAAAAGATTTGAAAATTGTTTACATTTAAGAGGAATGCCTGATGCCATATACCCATAGGCAAAAACCGATTTACATAGAGATGAAAAAAGAAAGTGAGATTTTGAAAAATTGTTCCGAAATTCTAAGATGAGTTGACATACCGTTAAAATCGATTAATTAATCAACCAATCGAACATCAAAAGGCCATACTGATTTCTCTATGTTTTGTTAGTACGATATGTGCATCTTAAAAGGTTGTCGATATTGATGCTATTACATATTGATATTTTGAAGATCATGAAAATTTTATTAAACATATATTTTAAAAGTCTTATATATATATATATATATATATATATATATATATATATATATATATGTGTGTGTGTGTGTGTGTGCGTGTGTGTGTGTGTGTGTGTGTGTTTGAGGTATTCGTGGTTTAATAATTATAGTAGTATTAGATAGACACGACAACTCTATTTTAAGTTCTGGTTTTGGTTCGGTTTGGTTTGGTTTTATGGCATATCAACCTTTGTGGGCTATTTAACGCCAAATCCATTTTTATGTTAATAATCAGTTCTCTTTCAAACAATTCAGTTTAGTATGAGTACAAAGTTTTTCAAAAACATTTCTATTTCAAACTATTCAGGTTATTCAAGCAGTTATATATAACAATTCAATTTAATGTAAGTACAGTTTCAATGTCAAAAACAGTTCAATTTCAAATAATTCAGTTTAGCATAAGCACGCTGTTTAAATGTAAGTACAGTTTGATTGTCAAAAACATTTCTATTTCAAGCTATTCAGTTTGATCAAAAAATTCAGTTTAGCATAAGTATACAGTTAGTTCTATTTAACCCATAGATAGGGCTCTATCAGGTGCTACCACGCCGGGCCAGCGTGGACCTGGGAGCAATGACAATGAAGGGGTGGCAAATTCTGGACGAGACTGCTTACCTTTCTCATTGTGCTATTACTCTTAGGAAGGATATGAATCCAACGGTTTGCCATCCAGCAATTGATAAATAGTAGGGTTGACTATGCTTTTTAATCTTGCTATGGCAACCTGTCTAGGAGAAGGAAAACTGATTTCAAACCTTTTAAACCCCTCTTTGAAATAGACAATGTGTCACATCCTACTCACAGCGGAAGGTTTGGGTAAATTCACACACACACACACACACAGTTGTTTGTATATATATATATATATATACATTTATGTAAGAGAAGGAACTGAAGATAGATAGATAGATAGATAGATGTAACACCTCTGTAGACAATAATATGCCAGTGCTTTTAGATGTAAAAAGAATAACATCGTCCATTTCAGAGATTCATTTTGAGATTTCTTTTGCCCACCCACACACAAGCATTTATTTTTTTTTTAGTCCTAATAAGTACTGAAATAGATGTAAAAATGGACAAAACAAAAAGAAATAAAAGTTACATTCTACCTTCCACTTCTAGAAAATCTGTTTAAAAATGAAGCAATCAGGATATATTTTATTTTTATACATACCTTTACTCAAATCTATCGTTCAACTATATCATTTAAAGTACATTATATATATATATATATATATATATATATATATATATATGTTTATACACACACACACACACACACACACACGCGCGCATATATATATATATATATATATATATATATATATATATATATATACTATGATGTTGCAAAATATTTTTCTTTTTCACAAACCTTTGCTCCGAAGCTTATTCCAAGTGATAACAACCACATCTTGACAGATGATGGCCGTTTTCACCGCCAAACCACACCTCATGGATCTTAATAACTATTTTAACATGTGAAAATATATATGATGCGTAAAGATGATAAGTTTCTTAAACATCTAGTTTTGATTTTGGAGTTAACTTCTCCTAGAAGGGTTCAAGTTTTCCTCACCAGTAGTAACTGTTGGTTTTCACAAGAGGTCAAGTGCCATCAAGTCTTCTATATTATCGTATATCTTTATCATATATCAATATTCTTATCAATTAATATTGTATTCGATCTCAGAAGTACCCTTGTCTCGCGAGTCTCCATTCTACCTCAAATTTCCTGTTCCCTAAGTCACTTTTCCTGGTTCTTGTGGGTGTTCCATGGGATCTATGAGGGATATTACAATCACGTTCATATTCCACAATAGGATAGGGTTCTCGTGGTGTTTCAGCTAACGTTCAGGACTGCTACATCGTAGTACTATAGTTCAATCTCCAATCGCAGTATTACGTTCACTTTCAGATTTATACTCTTTATGAAGCCCTTATCCTCCCAGCTATGGGTTAAATTAGTACCAATTAGTTCTTCCACAATGACACCAAGCCAAACTTTTTTGTACTCAAGCAAGTTCCAGGTATTTATTTAGTTTTCACTTTCCTTTTTTTTATTTCGATGATCTGCTAGAATGGCGAAGTCCACTAATTAATAGGCTGTCATTTGATCCCAAGGATGAAAGAACAGAGAAGCATGTTCATGCAGTTTGTTAATAATGTATTGATAATGCAGACCGAATATCTCCATGAGTTTCCAAACCGTCTTTTATGAAGAGCGGAAAATTCTCTGAATCTTGTCCGGAGAATTTCGAAACTTCACAAAAGGGGCTTCTAAAACGTGAAATCCCAAAACACACAAACGTAATTGCTAAAAGACAAAACAGAAACTTCCCCATCGCTCGTATCAGCTGAATTTAATTCTGCCCTCACATCTCTCGAGCAAATTCTCCTCCACTTCTTCTGGGGGGTAAGGTGAAGGTAGGGAAGAGAGTCATCTTTCTCACAAAACAGGCTATAGCGACTACAACTTGGACAATAAAATCTTAGAAGATAACCAACGTTCAATTTTCGTTAAATGTCCTTGTTCCCGCCAAATCATCAAACTTCCGGAGTAATGAGCCAGTTCTGAGCTTATGTGAGTGACCTCTTAGCATGTATGGCCTAGTCGATTGGAGCTGCAGAATACACTGACTCCCTCAACGTATGTCCCGGATATGACACTAAACAATCTGATGGTGAGGCTTCATTAATACTGGAGCTTTGGAAAATGCGGAGTATTCCTTCATTGCCATTGCTCCCAGGACCACTCTGGCCCGGAGTTATAGCACCTGTTAAAGTCGTATCTACAGGTTTAATAGAAGTGTTTGACATTTAAACTGTGTACTAACGCTAAACTAAATTGTTTGGAATAGAACTGCTTTTAACTTTAACTGTATCTAAACTGTGTACTTATGCTAAAATGAATTGTCTGAAATTGAACTATTTTTACATTTAACTGTATGTAAACAAAAACTGTGTCATTAATCTAAACTGAATAGTTTTAAAAAGAACTATTTGATTATTTACCTGTGCAAAGAAAAATCTGTGTACTTATGCTAAATCAAATTGTTTGAAATAGAACTGTTTTTACAATTTAAGTGTGTGTAAACAAAAAACTGTACTTATACTAAACTGAATTCTTTGAAATTAAGTGAAACCATTTAACTGTGTGAAAAAAAAAGTTACCTCCGGCTTGTTTAAAAATGTTATCTACAAAATGTGTTTAGAAATCATATAGTTGATATATGTATAAAAAGCGATTGGCATTAAACGGTGGTATGCCTCAAAAGCAAACAAAACTAAACCAAATCCTATGTATATAATATAGATGAATAAAAAGTATTTGGTATCGAATGACCAACAATGATTGATATGCCATAAAAATCAAAACAAGCTAAATCATATATTTAATATATATATAAGTATGTATAAAAAGGATTTGACATGAAATAATCTACCATGGTTGATATGCCATAAAACCAAACCAAGAAAAACTAAATCTTAGAATGTATTTACCCAACCAATCCACCACAAGCAGGATCTGACATAAGGACAATATCTAAGTGGTGTACAAATGGTTAGAAATCAGAGTTTCCCTTCTTTTATATTAGATTTCCACAACGAAGTTAAAGCTCTTAGTCTACCTTTCCCGTTATCCATACCTGACAGCTGTTGGAGGAGAATAGGATATTAGCGCGATGTAGAATGTAAACAGCCTCGTCCAGAATCTGAAGTTGGGTCGCTGGGTTGATTTCCATCAACGACAATCGTTATACCACGTGCGCCTCTTAGTAACAGTAAATACTGTAAGCAATGTAACACCAGTGTTCTAGACTATACAAATAATAATCGAAACAATAAAGAAACTGTTGGTATCATAAACAATATCAGGCTGATGAATCACGTTAAACAATCTTCAGCCTTAGAACTCTGAACCACCCTCAACAAAAGCCGTTTAGCCTGGCTTGAAAAATAGCTGAAAATGTCATCATCATCATCATGTCACGCTATCAGCATGGATATCCTTGACCCTCTCACCTCACCTCCCTATTATCCATTGCTTCCGGCAGGTCCTCAAGGCTACATCCCGTATCGGTACAGAGCTGCTTTATGTAGGTTCGAGCAGGACGCCCTGCCTTTGCTCCTCCATGAGAAGAGGTCCATTGGAGTACATCACTTATGAGCTCGTCCTTACTTCTCCAGCAGTGTCCCGCATATCTGGTTCGTCTAATTTTGATAGCTTTCGTGATGGATGGTAAATGGCCGTACAGCTGCTGCTTTATAGGGTGCTGTCTCCAGTACTTGTTCAATATTGCTCGCAGCATTCTTGTGTAATTGCCGTCAAGCTTTTTCTCCATACGTTTAGTTAGCGTCAATATGGTGCATCCATATAGCAGTATCGACACAACCGTTCCTTGGAAGAAACTGCGCCTCATTTTATCGGTCAGGTCTGACTTCCATAAAATGTAAAATGCTGTAAATTGTCCTTTAACAGCTTTACAAGTTGTAAAATAACAGGTTACAACATTTTACCAATAATTAGAAGAATTTTTTTTTAATAATAGAATTATCTATAAAATATAAAATTTGTGACATTTTATTGGCTATAGTAATGTAGAAGTGGGGAATAGCCGGCCGTTCGGTTTTAAAGTGTTAGCAAATTTCAAGAATACAAAGAATGGTTTCCAAGTCAATTTCTGAGAGGGAATTTATCACTTTTGATACAAAAAAGCGTTGATGACCTTCCATCCTGCTGAGATCATCACGTACTTTTTTTGTTTGTGAGGTTAGTGTTCGAGCCCATGTTAAAGAAAAGATTTTGAACACTAATTTTCTAGGCAAGGTGGTTTTTTTTTGTTTTTTTGTTTCTTTTCTTTCTTTTTTTTTTTTCTTTTTTTTTTTTTTTCTAATTCGAAGATTGGTGTAACACAATTGTCTCGTTTCCTTATTTGGCCTCACGCAGTCCTAAACAAAGCTTGGTGAATATCTATTAAAAAATAAAAAATAAGAAATGAAAAAACAAAAGAAGACGTGACTTTTGGCTGTAAATACAAACAGAGAAATCAGAGATCGGGAAACGAAAAACGAAAAGCGAGACAGGAACTCGTTCCATTGATTACAACCACTCAAGAATTCTGCTTTTTGTTCCAAACCCGCCACTTCCGCGTTGAAATTAAACAAAGAGTTGCATTACGTGCTATCTGCAAAGAATATTCTGCCTAATCTCTCCCGGACAAAATATTTTTTTAATATTAAAAAAAAAGCAGGAATGTTAGTGATGACTATCAATTGTCCAATCATGAAATAAACGAATTCTGGACTTGAGTCAATTTTGAGAAGATACGGACTATATTAATAGAATTATATCTTCATGACGAATTATGGGCGTTAAATACACTTGTTTGTTTGTGGCTGAGATCGTTATATTTGAAAGCAAATTTTATCTAAGTCATAAACAATATTGTAATGAAAATTAGAAACACGGTTACGGGTCTATGTATGATAACATATCTATCAACACCCCCATATATATATATATATATATATATATATATATATATATAGAGAGAGAGAGAGAGACGTTCAATGCATCTATCAACGAGTATGTTAGTATATAGAGATTTGATATCTAAATTAGCTGAATATTTGTTGTTCATATCAATGTTAGTTAATTTGTCAAGGAGTGATACAAAATTCTTGATGTGTGCATCACTGATGGTACATAACAGAGGAGATAATAATTTGGCCAGAAGTTATTATGGGAGCAGATCCTATCCCAGAGATAATAAGTCTTAAGGTTTGTGAATTTTAAGAAGATCATAATTTTTGGGGATTATGGGATGGTAATTGATTAATGAGGATCAAGATTTATCTTCACAAGAGATTAATTTTTTGTAAGATTTCTCAAAGTTGTTAATATTTTTAAAACAATTTGTAGGGATATCTGTTCATTGGTGTTGTTATCATCAATTATATCCATAAGGTTTTGGTTATAGACCGTAGAATCCATAGTAGTAATACCTCCGCCTTTGTTAGAAGGTGAAATAACGATGTTGTCGTTAGAAGAGAGAGATTTCAAGGTAGTTATGTGTCTGTTAAGTAGGTTCAGTTCATCAGAATGACAGTAAGTGGAAGCGGCAATGATACCTTGTATTAACTAATTACTGTGATGGTTGATAGTATTAATTATTCCCTTATCTAATTTGGTCGGGTCGCGAGTTTTTCAGTTGTTAAGTTAGCTAAAATCTTTGAGCGGAAATGTAAATTCAAATATGGGGCGTTTTAGTAAACGAAACGAATACAACTTCCCATCCAAATATCCAAATATTCCAAAATGGAATAGAATTTTTGAAGAATTTATTTTGATGGCATGCAAATCGTTTCGAAGGCGTGTTGAGACAATAATTGAAAAAGATGGTGGCCATGTAGAGTCGTTTCTTATTATGCTAGAATATTCCTAATCTTGCTTTTGCACCGAGTATTTGTAATCACAATCCTTCTTATATTACAAATAGGAACAATTCTTTTTTATTTCTTCAATATTTCTAAACATCTTTAAAATCCACAGCAAATAACCAAGGCTTTATAACAAATTGCTAACATTAATTACGTCACATATATTTCATTGGTTTGGTTTCTTTATTTTAGTGCCATATCAACCTTCGCACATAAATTTAAAATGGAACTCAACTGACTGTTATAGAATGCTAAGATTATTCTCATTTTTTTCATTTCACTTTAAGATTTGAATATAATTCAGAATATACAATATCACATCTTAACATCGCCTCGATGATGGTTTAATATGTAAATTTAAAAAAAAACAACATAAAACATTGGCAGAATATTGAACTATAAATAAATTCATCTTCTGAATTCATCTTTGTTTTCCACACGCACAAGCACACACGCACACTCTAATACACACACACACACACACACACACACATATATATATATATATATATATATATATCTTTATGTGCGAGTGAGTGCGTGTGTGTGTGTGTGTGTGTGTGTGTGTGTGTGTGTGTGTGTGTGTGTGTGTGTGTGTGTGTGTGCATGTGTCTGTGTGTGTGAGTGCATGTGTGGGTGTGTCTGTGAATAAATGATAAAAACAGTCGTTTAAAATCGTTTGATAAACAAAAAGATGCTCAAATGCTGGTCAGTAGAGCAGTATAACAACTTAGTTAATTAAGATAGCGCTTTCTTACTACTATAGTTTCATACCCACAACTTTCATATATGTTGTATAGAATAGAAGACCCAGTCACCAGTTTAAACTTTATTTTCCATAAATTGTCATCCGATGTTAACATTTTTAAGGTGTATTAAATGTATCTTCGTTTTTACTTACCTTTCCCAAAAAGATTTTTTTTTAATACATCTAAATATCATTGATGATTCCACTTTAATATCAGAAAAGCTCATAAACAGACAAAGATACTTTCATGCAACGTAGCCAACTGAGGTCTATTTTTTAACGTATGCATTTTGCAACCTATGAACTTTTCAGCCCCCCACCTATCCACTGGGGGGGGGATTGTGGTGTAATGTCAAAAGCAAGAGACTGCGAAATTATAGTAAGTGAGTTCGAACTCCAGTCGCGCTATTACGTTCACTTTCGGACAAATACACTTGGGAACGGTATGAACCCCCATATCCTCCCAGTTATGGGTTAAATAGCATCACTGCTGTTCTTCTTGAAGGATGGCTTTGGCATTAAATAACCTACAAAGGTTGATATGCCATTAAACAAAGAAACCAAACCAAACTAAAAAGACAGACACACGTCATTGTACAAAGGGTCATTCAATGAATCAGGGAATTTTTTAATAATTTAATTTTTTAAATCTCTATTCTTTTATAATCTGTATTCTTTAAAACACATTTTTCGATTGAAAAATAAGTTTTTTGTGTTTCTTCAGCATAGAAATCTTTGGACTAAGTTTTTAAATATTTGCTCACAATTTTCTTCAATTTATTATCGCTTGAAAACTTTGTTTAATGCAGAAATTCTTTGAGAGTAGACCAAATAAGTTGAAATCAGAGAGGTCTGTAAGGAGAATGTAGCTACTGTTCCCAACCAAACTGACTGATCGTTTCCATTGTTCTTGCGGCGGTATGAGGCTTTGTGCTCTGGCATCAACATTTTTGGAACCCAACAAGTGACTTTGAAATATTAAAGTCATTATACCGAAGTTTGTGTGGTACCCAAAGAAATTTATAATTACTCAGATGGATCCTCTGTTATAACTCTTCCGTCAGCTAGCCCAGTTGCCTGGGGCTATAGAATAAACCAGCTGCATCTCTGCAGAGGGGTAAAAACCCCACCAACGAATATCCTAGATACGACACTAAACAATCTGATGGTGAGTCTCCAGTATTGCCATTGCTTCCAGGTCCACTTTCACCCAAAGCGGTAGCTTCTGATAGTGTCCAATCAATGGGTTAAATAGAAATATTTAGCATTTAAACTGCATCCAAACAAATGATTTATGCTCAATTGAACTGTTTGAAATAGAACTGTTTTACGTTTAACTATTTGTAAAGAAACGACCTGATGTTTGATTGAATTGTTAGTGATACATAGCATTAATTGGAACCATTAATTGAGTCGAAATGAATGAATAGTGTTGAAATAGAATTATTAATGTTAAATAGCAAAACTTGTAACCACTTCATAGTCTGCCAACTTGATTAAAATTTATAAGAATTATTTGTGTTATATAGCAATAACTGAAACTATTTAGCTGTGTAGAAACAATAGCAATACTAGTCTTGAAACAAAATAGTTCTAACTCATTTAAAATGAAATCACCTACAAATTATTCCCTAAGCTTCTAAGGAGACAATTATCTGGAAGTTGCAGGTTCAATCCTGACTGCAGGCGAGTAACAATAGCTAAATGGCTAACGGAATCAGAACCGGCGACCCCCGTGGATTCAATAAAGGACGTAGTTCGAAGTTCCGTGGAGGTTCTCGAGTTCGACAAACACCTGAAGAAGGCCGGAGGACATATCGGCCGAAACGTTATGTAAATTACAATAAAGATGAGGACAATAGTCCGGAAACCCTTAATGATAAAAATCGTCAAGCTTCGTCTCAGAAATTTTGACAACTAAAAATCCAGACACGTTTAAAAATGTTATCAACAAAATGTGTTTACAAATCATATATTTAGTACATATGTTTAAAGAGGATTTGGCATTAAATAACCTACAAAGATTGATATGCCATAAAACTGTGGACCTGCCGAGTTTGTCTTTATCTTGAATGTTATTGTTACTTTCTTTAAACGATTTAGCTCATTAGTAAAAATGTTTGAAGAAAACAGTCTTCACTGTACACATCACGCATTCTGCTGTAAATTTTACATGGTTTGTCTTTCCCAGCTACCAATACTTGATAACAAACCTCTGTTCAAGCCCGAAGTACTCTGTTTGATTTGCCGCCATTTTGAATAACAATTAAACAAATATTTTCTCGAGATTAAAATAATCTTGACAAAGTGAACTAATTCCAAACAATACAGAGTTTGTATTAATGGAAAAGAATGCTGAAAATAAATTTATTTTACTTTTTCCAACAAAATTCCTTATATTAATTGAATGGACCTTCGATATGTATGTATGTATGTATGTATGTATGTATGTATGTATGTATGTGTTCACTGATGAAATTCTCATTATTTTTGTATAAGGGTGTGTTTATGTCTGTGTATGTTGGTTGGTTGGATGGTTAGGTTTTATGGCATATCAACCTTTGCAGGTTTTTTAACGCCAAATCCATTTTTATACAAATAGTTAGTTCTATTTCAAACAATTCAGTTTAGCATGAATATACAGTTTAATTGTCAAAAATATTTGTATTTTAAGCTATTCGGTTTCTTCAAATAGTTCTCATTCAGCTAATTCAGTTTAGTATAAGTATATTTTTAGTTTACACACAGTTAAATGTCAAAACACTTCTATATTAAACAATTCAGTTTAGCGTAAAAACAGTTTCAATGTCAAAAACAGTTCTGTTTCAAACAATTCTGTTTAGCATAAGTACGCAGTTAAATTGTGAAAAACATTTCTATTTCAAGCTATTCAGTTGAGGCAAACAGTTCTAATTCAAACAATTCAGTTTAGCATAAGTATGCAGTTTAGTTCTATTTAACCAATTAGTAGGGTCCTATCAGGTGCTACCATTCCGGACCAGAGTGGATCTAGGAATGATGGCTATAAAGGGGTGCTCCATTACTGGAACCTCACAATCAGATTGTTTAGTGTCATATATCAGGACACTCGTTCGGGGTGGGTCTTATCCCTCTGCAGAGGTGCAGTAGGTGTATTCTGCAGCCCCAAGTCTATGTTTGTGAGCCTGCGTGTATGTCCACAGTCGACATTCTCATTATTCTTGAATATGTGTTTGTGTGTGTCTCTGTGCGTAGGTATGTATATGTATATATGTTTCTCTATATGCATTGATGAATTTCTTATTATTCTTGCATATGTGTGTATGTGTGTATTTATTTATGTGTGCGTGTTTGCATTGCTGAAATTTGGATTATTCTTGCATATGTACATATGTGTGTCTCTATGTGTGTCTATCTGAGTGTGTGTGTGTGTGTGTGTCAATGTGTGTGTCTCTGTGTGTGCGAATATGCATATACATATGCATAGCTAAAATTCTAATGATTCTTCCATATGTGTATGTTTGCGTGTTTGTGTGTATATGTGTGTCTTTTTATGATTATGTGTGTGGCTTTGTTTGAATCTGTGTGTGTGTGTGTGTGTGTGTGTGTGTGTGTGTGTGTGTGTGTGTGTGTGTGTGTGTGCATTGCTGAATTTTTCATTATTCTTGTGTATGTATGTATGTATGTATGTTTGTATGTGTACATTGCTGATATTCTCAGTATGCCTCCATGTGTGTATGTGTACGTTACTCTACCTGACGTAGAACAGCCAATCACAGTCATGTTTTTATGAAAGCAATGCATATAAAATCATTTAACATAGACAGTAATGCAACTGTCAGTCCAATTTGCAGTTGAATCAAAACTAAACGTCATTTTTAATTCTTGATATAATAAAAATTACTTTTAAATGTTAATTAGAATCCTTCAATCTTCACTAAATGGACACATCACTATCCTCATCAACATAGACATATCAGTATTCTCAGTGCTATTTCAACGGGAATATGTCATATACCATCACAACAAAGTAATGGTTATCGTCGCAGGATATGGAAACGGCGACACGAGTTCAAATCCTGGACCTGACTGATTGCATTTCACATAGCACTAATACCCTTGGGAAAGGTATGAATCCAAATAGTCTCCCTATGGAAAAATAGTAGGGCAGACTAGGTTCTTCAGCCTTGGTGAGGTAACTACTCTAGGAGAAGGAAAACTCTGAATTCAAACCTGTTAAACTCCGCTTAAAAATTGACCTTGTGTCATATCCTGCCCGAGCGGAGGGGTTGGTAAATATGATCACAACAAAGAAAAATAAAGGAATAAAAACACTTCTTTATAAAAATATACATCTTTCTTTATTCTTCGAAAGAGTATGAAGTTGACTGTAAGAGTGAGAGAGAAAGACGGAGACAGGGAAACGAAGATAGATTACCATATTGACCCATAACTTCTTCTTCTTCTTCTTCTCTTGACCATACGACGCTGTGTTATCTTCAGGGCATTATATATTTGCCTTTTCTGCTTCCCAGCCAGGAGCCACTACGGGCCGTTGCCCCACCGGGCGTCTGGTAGCCAGTTACCTTGAGTGACTGAATCAGGACCCAAGACTCCAGATTAAAAACTGGCCTCTGCAAGATTTTCTATATCGGCTGAGGGTCATGTATATATAATTTCACAACACCTACGTATTCCGGTTCTTACCCACGTGGCGTGCTTCCGCTAATTTACACAGGCACGTCCTACAATCACATTGTTTACACAGCTGGAACATCTAGCTCTATCAAAGTTCAATATACAACAAATATATATATATACATACATACATATATATATATATGTGTGTGTGTGTGTGTGTGTGTGTGTGTGGATTTGTCTCGTTCGTTTCGATGTATGAGGGACAAATAGCTCTTGTCATTTATACCGGTGTCTCATTTCAAATGGACCGAAGACTTGCATGCAAGTGGGCAGATAGTCCATGCTGAAGAATCATCAGATAAATTAGCTTTCACCTTCTTCTTTGAGATGCTGCGGATGGTTTTTGTCAAAGTTCTTGATGGCTCTGTAGCATTTTGCCCTTGCAAATTGAAGCATCTAACAGGTATTCCCAGAGCTACAAGATAGCTTTTAACTTATATGTATACCAGAGATATGGTCGTCAAACATTTCTTTTTCCGTCATTAAGCCAGCTATAGATGTGGAACTTTGAAATTCTGTAGAATCTCATTCGGATGACATATTCAAAACATATCAATTGTGATTATATATATATATATATATATAGTTGTCACCAATGGTCTGGGAGACCGGGGTTCAACCAAAGGTCGAGTCATACCAAAGACCAAAAAAATTACTTGATGACTCTTTGCTTAACACTCAGCTTTATAAAGTAAGGATAAAGGGTAAATGGAACAACCCAGAGAAAGAAGTAGGGCCCTCCCCTACACCTTTGTTTAGCTATTGAAAAAGGAATCTTCAGGTCGCCCTCCACTACGGTTGGCCAACTTACATATATATATATATATATATATATATATATATATATATATATATACGAGAAAGGGGTTAAATGATTGAAAAGAATCCGATCCACAAATTAATAAGTTTTAATTCTTTAAATTAAGTGCAAAACTTGCCGAAAAACACCTGTTACAAAGTCTTTTCTCGTAGCAAAGATAATATTCGTCAGAACATAGATATTTTTAATAGAAATAGATTTGTGAAATGAAATATAGCAATAATTGTTAGCTTAAAAATCTTTGAATAGATTAGTCAGTATGTGAGAGAGAAAATATATTTATCCCTATCTTATTCTGAAATATCATTATTAATAAAATCTATGTAAATAAACATTTGTTCTATTGAAGAAAAATTAAACGAAGTTGAAATTAAATGCATTCTTAAAAAGAAAAGAATGTAGATCTTCACTCAAAAGGAACAGATCGACAGTTTGAGAAGATAATTGAATAAATTCCATTTCTCCTGTTTGTAATAATTCCCTACTTCTTGAAGAAATATTTAATTCTTCGCTTATATATACCATTTAGGTCGGCTCGAAATTAGATAAAAAGAACAGTTGATGATTCATTTATTATTCTAATTGGTTACTAAATTATATTTTCAATATTATTGGAGGAAAAAGATTTCTTTTCATCATTTTAGGTTTTGATCCTTCAAAATGTTCACGGGAAGTCAAATGTTGTCGTCGGCAAAGCATCTCGAAATTCAAAAACTAGCGCAATGCACCGATTATTTGATAAATGCAAAAATACAGATACAAAAATTATAGCCTCTCGAGTCTATATCTGGCTAAGAAATTAATATCTTTTAGTATAGTAATCAGTTGTTCCAATATATATATATATATATATATATATATATATATATCGAGAGAGAGAGAGGGAGAGAGTGAGGAGGGTGGAAAGAGAGTGAGTGAAAAAATATGATGAAAAGAAAACAAATTGCAACACTTCTTGTTTTATTTTTTGTTTTTTTGTTGTTTTTTTTTGTTTAATGGCGTATCACCCTTCATGGATTATATAAAGCCAAAGGTTTTCTTGAATAACTGTAGTTGTACAGCTGAAGGGATAAGGTCGTTCATACCTTACCCAGGGTTTTCGTCTAAAAGTGAATGCAATAGAACGACTGGAGTTCGAACTCGTAGTCCAGCACGCTAGCCAGTACGCCACGGAGACTCCGCAGCAACCCCACTGTAACCAGAAATAGACTTTCATGAATGTATAAAAGAAGAGTACTCATGTCTGTTCTGGTGCATGATCAAATGTGGCATTTTGACCTTCGACCCGGCCAAAAATGCCATTCCAAGGTGATACACTGGAAGGAGGAGACACATTCTAATGGCAGTTATGAGAGGAAATCGCGTGGGCGGAAATTGGCTGATGAAATGGGACGAGCTAAAAAAAAATCCCATAGTACACTCATAGACTGATGCACCGGAAGAGAGTGACCTGTGAACTGCGTGACAGTTATTTCCGCTTGATGACGATCAAACACGCGATTTCAAAAATCGAGTGGACTTTGAACTATTTTATAACTCAGTCAAGACAGAGTTCCAGTCCCAGTTACAGTTACAGTTGGAGATGGAGTTATAGACGAGTGTGGTAGGGAAAGCCACACCAGGCCGAAGGGGCTCGGGAACCCCGATGGAGTTTGGGGACCAGAGAGGTTGCTGATAAGATGCAGTAAAGAAAGCCAGCACCCAGAAGAGTGGACTCCAGGGCCTCCGGTTGAGCATCAAGAGAACGAGAAAGACACAACGTTGACGGCCATAAGAGTGGGGGTCAAAATATTACAGTTTATGTTCGGTCTCCAGCTCCCTCTCACACGCCAACATTGAGTAATCCTTTCAAACGTTACAAATAAAGTGAGAGGTAAATATTTTGTTAAAGAAGTCTTCCTGCGTCCTTTATTATTGTGTCCTTATGATGCTGTAGATGACAATATAACACAAATGTATAGCTACAGCATTCTAATGCTGTGGAATTTGATAATTAATGATACCTAGTAATATCCCTTTTGTTTACATAATCTTCAACAAGTAATACTAAAATTATAGTATCTTTGTTTTAGAAGAAGATTAATTTTTTAAAATATAGTAGCAGTGAATATATTTGACAAGGATTTTATGTTTTTATTGGGTTATAGATACATGTTAAGATGATTAGAATTTCTCCAATATATGAAGTGTTGAGTTACATACCTCAGCAGCAGTATCTCGTCTAGTGAAAGTGATGAAATATTGTGACTAGCGAAAGCGTAGTCTGCTGTCAATGTGTTATCGATCAAATGGAATTCGGATCTATCCGATAAAATGAAACGGGATTTCTTCCAATCGGTTGCGGTGTTAGTACTACTTTATAGATCCACCTCATGGATGTTAACAAAACTCATAGAAAAAAGGTAGATGGGAACTATACAAGAATGCTAAGTCCTATTTTGAACAAATCCTGGAAGCAACACCCCCAAGAAACAACAGCTATACAGCCACTTACCTCCCATCCCATAAACCATCAAAGTAAAACTAACAAGATATGCGGGACATTGCTGGAGAAGCAAGAGCAAATTTATGTGATGTTTCCTAAGGACCCCAGCTCATAGACGTTCCAGTGTTGGCCGACCAGCAAGAACGTATTTACATCGGCTCTGCGCTGACACAGGATGTAGTTTAGATGACCTGCGGAGAGCGATGGATGACAGGGATGGATGAAGAGAGAGAGAGACAAGGAAATCCATGCTATCAGTACGACTTGATGAAGATGATGATAATGAACTGTTGAAGACGGTCCGGAAGGATTCTGTTTTCTACCTCCAAGAATTGGTTTATACTAAAGTGATTTTCCTGTTACAATACCATGTTAAACCTTTGCTAGAATTCAAAAACAAGACTGTTTTATATACCAGACAAACTATGAACTTTGTGTCTTCCTATAGTAACAATTGGTTCATGATGACACTAATGCATCTATTTGGGAAGAGTGAAGGTCTCTAATAAGGGTTTTATCCTATTTACCAACCCCTCCGCTCGGGCAGGATATGACACGAGGTCAATTTTTAAGCGGAGTTTAACAGGTTTGAATTCAGAGTTTTCCTTCTTCTAGACTAGTTGCCTCACCAAGGCTGAAGAACCCAGTCTGCCCTACTATTTACCCATAGCTGGAGGGAGAATAATTGGATTCATACCTTTCCCAAGGATATTAGTGCTATGTGAAATGCAATCAGTCTCGTCCAGGATTTGAACTCGTGTCGCCGTGTCCATTTCCTACGACGATAACCATTACACCACGGGCGCCATCACAAAGGGTTTTGTAGTCATCTAAATTCTTTATATAATGAAAATGATAAGAAAATGCTGTTCAGTGCAAATACATAATAGACAAAATCATCATTCAGTTACAAATTGGACTGTATTTTATTTTATTCTCTAATTTAGAGTATTTTAGTGCGCTGGTCAAATAAAAAGATTCGTTATACAGTTTTTGCTGGGATATGATGACTTGCAAACATGATGATGATTTTAGTAATATATACACTGTTGAAGATATTTTTGATATCGAAATTTTCAAAACCACGTTTAAACATGAGCGACGGGTCACCGTGGCGTTGTGGCTAACGTACTGGCTCGAAACATTGTATTAGGCGAGTTCAATCTCCAGTCACGCCATTACATTCACTCTCCGACTAATAACTTTGGTTTGGTTTGGTTTCGTTTGGTTTTATAACATATCAACCATAGTAGGACATTTAATACCTAATCCTTTTTATACATATATTAAATATATGATTTCTGAACATTGTAGATAACATTTTTAAACTAGCCTGAGCTTATTATTTTTCCCACTGTTAAATAGTTTCGCTTAATTTCAAATAATTCAGTTTAACATGAATACACAGTTTTTGATTACACACCGTTAAACGATCAAACAGTTCTATTTCAAACAATTCAGTTTAACATTTCAACAAAGTTAAATGGTTCCAAGTATTGCTATGTATCACTTATAATTCAATTAAACATTAGTCATTTAAATACACACAGTTAAATGTGAAAACAGTTCTCTTTCAAGCAATTCAGTTTTACATAACAACACAGTTGAAATGTCAAAGAGTTCTATCTGACTCATAGATAGGACCCTATCAGGTGCTACCACTCCGGGCCAGAGTGGACCGTGGAGCGATGGCAATAAAGAGGTACTCTGCATTCCCTAAAGCTCCAGCATTACTGGAGTCTCGCCATCCGATTGTTTATAGTCATATCCGGGAAACTCTTTGGGTGAGTCTTACCCCACTGCTGAGATGCAATCGGTGTATTCTGCAGCCCAAGGCAACTGGGCCATTAATAACCCTAGGAAAGCTATAAACCCTTAATGCCCCCAGTAACTGGGTAAATAGTATCACTACTGTCTTTCTACAAGAACGACTTTGGTATTAAATAACTTACAAAGGTTGATATGCCATTAAACAAAGAAGCCAAACCAAACATGGGTATATGTGTTCATGCAAATGCAATTACAAATAACTCTTTTTTTTTTCTTTTTCTTGTTTTAATCACCTCATATTTTTCTACTTTTCATACTTTCAACTTTACTTTCTTGGATTATTTATTTTCTATTTTATTTTTACTTTCATTCAAGTTAATCTAAGATAATGGAGATTCTATATGCTTATAATAATCATGCGTAAAAGACTTTTTCTTTCTTTTATATAAGGCATTAACATTTATAAAATATTTGGAAATCCTGAAAACATTTTATAAGCTGAGTTAACCACACCATCATATTTCTGCTAATGTACCGGTTTATAATTACACATTACCGATATTTCAAATATGTACATTAATACTAGACTAGTGGTGAGAATTATTTCCATCTCATTGTATTTTAGAGTATCTAAATCAGATTGGCCAAATATAAAAACTCGTTCATTTTTACATTTATTTGTTTAATAACGTATTAATCTTCATGGGTTATTTAATGTCACACCCATCCTAGTAGAAGAGTAGTAGCAGTAGTAGTAGTAGTAGTAGTAGTGATATTTAACCCACACCTGAGAAGGTAATCGGACTCATACCTTTACCGGCGTTGTTAGTACGAAAGTGAAAGTAATAGCGTGACAGGAGTTCGAACCCACTTACTACAATGTCCCAATCCAACACGTTAGCCACTAAGCTACTAGGACCCTATCAAAATCTTTTGTTCTGCTATTTTTGCCGAGTTATATTTACATGCAAAGATTATGAGCATCTTCATAATAAATAAAATGTTAAAGCTGTTTTTGATCTCATGTACCAATTGATGGTTTTGCTTAAAGACTTGGCATCTTTTTCGAAATGAAGATCCCAGATTAGATTAAACACATGCTGTGACAACATTAGAATTAGGAACGGATATCTTTGCTCCAACCATACTCTTTTCTGTTTCCATTCATCTGTGGATGCAAAAGTGATTTTCCTGTAGCAATATCAGATTAGAATTGGTTAGCGTTCTAAAATAAGATTGTTTTCATATACTAGACGATCAATGAACTTGTTGGTTTCTATTGTTATAGTAGTCAGTGAATGAGAGGAAAATAGAATTAATATCAATTTTTAAAAAAATATAAACGAGGATTTAAAAAGAATGAAAGTTATGGATTGAACGGGTAGAAAAAGCAGGATTTAGCCTGTTGAGTTCCCGTTATAACAGCGGTCCACCACGATAGTGACTTTTCTGTTTAATAAGCGTCAAAGTTTCTAATAAACATTTTAAAGTCATCCGAATTCTTTATACAATGAAGATGATTCTAAAATTTTATCCAACTGAAATACAGATAACACAAAGTCCTCATTCAGTTGCAAATTGGACTGTAGATTACTTTATTCTATAATTTACTGTATTTTGAGTGGATTGTTTAAAAAAAGCTGTTTCTGTTTCTGTTGGATTATGGTTACATGCAAATTTGATGAGAATTTTTGTAATATGCTGATTATTATTCTACTTGAGACGTACGTCTATTTTGTGAGTAGATATTTATGATATATAGATTGATTATTATTCTACTTGAGACGTCCTTTTTGTGAGTAGATATTTATGATATACAAATTGATTATTATTCTACTTGAGACGTCCTTTTTGTGAGTAGATATTTATGATATACAGATTGATTATTATTCTACTTGAGAC
This sequence comes from Sepioteuthis lessoniana, assembly GCA_963585895.1. NCBI lineage: Eukaryota > Metazoa > Mollusca > Cephalopoda > Myopsida > Loliginidae > Sepioteuthis > Sepioteuthis lessoniana. The sequence goes on from OY757907.1 coordinate 47,638,105, forward strand.
GTCCTTTTTGTGAGTAGATATTTATGATATACAGATTGATTATTATTCTACTTGAGACGTCCTTTTTGTGAGTAGATATTTATGATATACAGATTGATTATTATTCTACTTGAGACGTCCTTTTTGTGAGTAGATATTTATGATATACAGATAGATTATTATTCTACTTTGACGTCTTTTTTAGTAGATATTTTTCATATACAGGAGGTTTATTATTCTACTTTTCGAGAGTAGATTTTTGTTAATTTCATTTCAGACCAAATGACAACAATATGGAGGTATGTACTGAATATTTAACTCGCTACCAACTACTTGCAAGACGAGATTGCTAATTGTGCCTCTGTATGCACACATATAACTTGAGAAATATAAGTGCAGGTGGAGGTGCAGGCTGCTGGAACGATTTCTTTAATTAAGCCTATGAAAAGAAACATTATTTATCGATATCGGTTTTGCTATTTCGTGCCATATCATAAGGGAACAGTTCGATTTATGCCGTTCTCTTTGAAACTAGAGTCATTTTTATTATTACTTTAACGTTTAGCATAGAAGAGCACGTTCATCGATGAAGATGGCCAGCAGAGATTTAAGTCAAAAGCGGACGTCCTCAGCAGGCAATTTGATATGAATATTTATTTTACGTCAAGCATACACTGAGATTTGATTTGTTCGATATTAGCGTATTATGAAAGGTTATCGTTACATAGGAGTACGGCGAGGAGAATGAAATATGAAAATGTCAGTGGCGCATGCGGCTTGCTTTATCGTTGGCAGCGGTGGCTGCTGTGATGACAGAGAACGAGACAAGAGTCTTCAGGGGACTGCTGATTATCGTGGGAAGTGATGATGATGATGATGGTTAATTGTCTGAGGGATCGATGGAGAGAAGCAACCATAATGTAAAATAGTGGGGCACTGATGCAGAAGATTGCAACGGGTGACACCCCCCTCCAAGCCAAACTGGTACAACTGAAACTTTTGATGAGAGGTCATGATCATTATCTTTTGGTGTGAAAACTTAAAAACTAAGATGAAACAAAGTTTTTTTAGAGAACTCTACTCTGATTGTAAGGCAGATATCATGGGAGACATAGGGTCTGAGATTTCGTTTGGTTTCTTTGTTTAATGGCGTATCAATCTTCGTGAGTTATTTAATACCAAAGCCATTCTTATAGAAAGACATTTGTTGTATTTTTAACCCAAAGCTGAGGAAATAAAGACCGTAATAGCACGAATTGAGATCGAACTCGTTTTCTACGATGTCACAGTCCAGCACATTTGCCTCTACGCCACAGGAACTTCCAACTGAGATTTAGATTTTGAAAGTAAATCAGAATCCAGACTCGAAGCGAGTTGCATAAGTGAGTATCATGGTTGAGACCGTCCCAATGAGGGTCACGATTTTTAGAAATTAAAACTGTGGACCTCTCAGAACTGAACTCTCAAAAAAAAATATATCCTTGTGTAATAACCTCTAACTGTACTAGTACCCCAGACTTCTGATTATTACTTATTTTGAAAAGATAACCCTTTAATCCATAATTTAGAAAGCCATCTTTTTCTATTTTTTAGTAATTAAATTCTTCCAATCTTCTGAACTTGTTTAACTATCCTTTTTATTACACAGTATACATACTATATTGTACTATACTATAAATACTATATACATTCGTTATTGTACTATACTATACGTACTATATACATACGGTATTGTACAAGACATTGGCATGATGGTTACAGTGTTGGCCAATGGCCCTGAAGACCAGGGTTCAATCCCAGGTCAAGTCATACCAAAGACTTTAAAGATGGTACTTGATGCCTCCTTGCTTAACACTCAGCATTATAAGGTAAGAATCAAGAGTAAAGTGTAGCAATCCAGGGAAAGGAGTAGCGCCCTGCCCTACACCTCGGTGTAGTAGCTACTGAAAAGGAAGCCTGCGAGTCAACCTCGACTACGGTCGCCAACTTTACTTACCTTTTATATGTATACGTCCCTGTACATTGATATACGACATCTACGACCACACGCAAGCAGGCAGATAAGCTCGTGCTGGCATGTATAGTAATTTACGAAGCTCTTTGCTTCGATGTGGCACAAGGCCGAATGAATGGGGCACCCAATGAGACTCGAACTCACTTGTGTAGGTTTGCTAGTCAAGTTTGCTAACCGTTACACCACCAAAGGTGCCTGTGCTGGCATGTATAGACCTAGACGCGTGATCGGTACGATTAGATTAACACGTATATGCATTATTGGACCTAAATATACGTACCTAGAAGCAGAAGAGCTCATAGTTTTACAGTTAAAAGAGGACAGATTCAAGATCATGTTAGTAGTTGTTAGTGATCTTGAAGGATGAGCTTACCGGTGGTTTTGAAAAACGGAACAGAAGCTTGAAAAAATGTTTAGTGTACTAAAGTGAGTACTTGAAGGAAACTACGTCAACATGGGAAAGTTTTTTGTTTCTTGTTTTTTTCGTTGATATTAGATTAAAAACAATTTCCAGACAGAATTCATCTGTACAACAATAGGAAGGACAGGAAGTGAGAAAAAGGCTGTTTTAAGAACGAGCAATATTTAAATAGTATTACGACAAATATCCATTTTTGGACGTTTCTGCACTATACTTAATTGCTTTTAATGGTAAATGGGTTTCCAGAAAAAGAAAGTTATGCGTTAATGATATATTGACAGTGTATGTAAAACGAACAAACATTGTGCAATTTCCTCAACATATCTACAAGCACGTATACAGATGCCTGTCTGTCTGTCTGTCTGTCTCTGTCTCTCTCTCTCTGTCTCTCTCTCTCTCTGTCTCTCTGTCTCTCTCTCTCTCTCTCTCTTTCTCGCCCTCTCTCTATGTTTACACACACACACGCACACACAAACACACACACACACACACACACACACACTTTTCATTTTCTATTTTTTTCTTTCCCTATTCCACATTCCTTGAGTATCAATTTGGCGATGAAATGTTCGTTTGTTCGTTGTATTTTATGGCATATCAACCTTTTTGGGTATTTAATGCTAAATCCTGTTAATACACAGAAACACACACACTGTGTATATATATATATATATATATATATATATATATATATATAAGTAAAGTTGGTGACCTTAGTCGAGGGTTCCCCAAAGGATCCTTTTCAGTAGCTGCTACAACAAGGTGCAGGAGAGGGCGGTACTCTATTCCTTGGATTGCTCCACTTTATCCTTAATCCTTACCTTATAATGCTGAATGTAAAATAAGGGGGCATCAAGTACCATTTTTTGAGTCATTGGTATGACTTAACCCGGGATTGAATCTCGGTTACCTGGACCATTGGCGAACAATCTACTTATTAGGCAAATGACCTTAATGTTTAGATTGTTCTCTCTCTCACCCTATCTCTCTCTCTCTCTCTCTCTATATATATATATATATATATATATATATCTTAGACCTATCTAAGCATTTTTGGAGTTTGAAAAATAAAGGTTTGACCCCGGAGATTCAATGGTCCATATTGAAAAAGTCGAATAATCCAAAATGCTTTGATAGTAGATGTAATCTGTACCTAGAAAAAAAATACAAATAATAATATACCTAGACCCAGGAAAATTATTAAATCAGCGATGTGAATTAATAGCTATATGTAGACATAGGAATAAATTTAAACTATTGACAAATTATCATAGATAATGTTTAATTAACCAAAACATAGGATTCATTTGAGATTTGAGGTGAAATGAATACAATAAAATAAAATAAAAAATTGAGAAGATACCATGTGATGTGTACGTACTTTTCAATGGAAGGGTAACTGAATTAATAGGCACGAATGTAAAATTTGAATTTAAAATTTTAATTCTAAATTTTGAATTTAATTTAAGATAAATATTACTATATCCTTACGTAAGGTTATTAAGGAATGTTGTATTTCCCTAAATTGTTATTAAATCTGGAGTTTTAAGTTGAAATGTATTTAGAATTTAGAAATTTTAAAAATTTAATTTACTATAATTCCAACCGGTAATAAAAACTAAAAATTGAAAGTGGGCGAAATGGGGAGGAAACTTTTCACCCCTCTTCTACACCCTCCCGCCCTTCCTTCCCGTGTCTATTCTTATTTATTTTATCCATTAGATCTGAAGAAGTCCTGTTATTTTTGGTGTTATGGATTCATATCAATACCCATAACAGGATGAAAATAAATTTATAATCCTAATATGACCAGTTTTTGTTTTTCTAAAAGATATATATATATATATATATATCTTTCGAATCGAAGAGTTTCTAACATTTTTAAACGAGCAAATTGTTTTCACTCAGTTAAATGGTTTCACGTGTTGCTATATAATACTTACAACTTATTCAAGGTTATTCATTTATATGCACACAATTGAATGGTTCCAAGTTTTGGTATGTAACTCTAATAATTCAATTTTACATCAGTCATGTGATTGCCAACATTCAAATGGTTTCAATTATAGTAAATGATTAACTACCTCTATTTGACCCATTGATAGGACACAAACAGGAAGTACAACTCCGGGACAGAGTGGACCTGAAAGTAATGGCCATGAGGGGTATTTCAAATTCCCCAATACTTCCGGACTGGAGCTTCATCATCAGATAGTTTAATGTTATAAACTGGACATTCGTTGTGGTTGCCTTACTGCTCTACAGAGATACAGTCGGCGAATTCTATAGTCTGATTGCCCAGTCGGCTGGGGCTGTTGAATACACCGATTGCAACTCTGCAGAGGAGTAAGACCCCCTACCCCCAACGAGTGTCCTGATATGACACTAAACAATCTGATGGTGAGATTACAGTAATGCTGGAACTTTGGGGAATGCGAAGTACCCCTTCATCGGCATCGCTCCCAGGTCCTCTCTGGCCCGGAGTGGTAGGACTTGGTGGTGCCCTATCTATGGCTTAAATAGAACTAAACGGCATACTTATGCTAAACTGAATTACTTAAAATAAAATCGTTTTGACATGTAAAAAGCGTGCTTATGCAGAACTGAATTGTTTGAAATAGAACTTTTTTTGACACTGAAACTGTATTTATGCTAAAATTGATTGTTCAAAATAGAACTGTTTTTATATTTAACTGTGTGTAAACAAAAACTATCGTTATACTAAACTGAATTTCTTGGATAAGAAATGTTTGACTAAAGTAAATAGCTTGGAAAAGATATGTTGAACTGTGTACTTAGGCTTAACTGAATTGTTTGAAATAGAACTGTTTATTGTATAAAAATGGATCTGGCATTTCATAACCTACAAAGGTTGATATGCCATGAAACTAAACAACCACCAATCTATAGTCTTTTTGGGGGTGTCCTCGTGGTGTAATGGTTAAAGCGATGAACTGCGGAATCGTAGTACGCGAGTTCGTACTCCAGTCGCGCTATTACGTTCACTTTCGGGCAAATACCCTTGGGAAAGGTATGAACCCCCTTATTCTCCCTCCAGCTATGGGTAAATAGTAGGACGGACTAGGTTCTTCAGCCTTGGTGAGGCAACTAGTCTAGGAGAAGGAAAACTCTGAATTCAAAACCTGTTAAACTCCGTTTAAAAATTGACCTTGTGTCATATCCTACCCGAGCGGAGGGGTTGGTAAATAGTACCAATCTATAGTCTGATCCGACTAGCCTGGACGAGGAAAGGTAAATGTTTATGGGAAACTGGACGTAAATTGATGATACGACTAAAAGACATAAACAAAAATCAAACAAAACGACGCATATGAAAATGTTTAAAATTTCACCGCTACAAAATATCTAAAAAGAAATTTTTATTTGAAGAATAAATATAAAGATGAAAAAAATAGAAAGTAGCTTGCTTCTCTCTTTTTTATAACATTCAGACCTCGTTTTTGGGAAATAAAACCACATTTCTGATGAAGCTATTCATTTAGCGAAACATACCAATTAAATTTCCCCTGTTGTCTTTATTTTCTCAAACCGTCAGATTTTTGTATTTATCCTTTCAAGTTGTCGTATCGATTTTATGATATGCGACAGGGATTCGTTAATAAACCTTCCCTAATTAATTCGTTCCCTAGTACTTTCTACCCGACCTTGAGCCAAATTCAGGCGGGGGTGTATATTGTAAAAGCGATGTAACCCTTTACCACAACCAATGTCCTGTTTATAATATTAAACTATCTGTTGATGAGGCTTCATTCCTGAAGTATTGGGGAATTGGAAATACCCCTCATGGGTATTACTTCTAGGTCCACTCTGTCCCGGAGTGGTACTACCTGTTAGTATCCTATCAATGGGTCAAATAGAGCTAGGGAATCATTTACTATACTTGAAACCATTTAAATGTAGGAATTGTAAAAATTGAGCGTTTATTGTTTATATTGGTATATCGTTGTAGCGCTTATTTTTAAATTTGATTCTATAAATAGCAGCAACAGCTAAAGACTTTCAAGTACATAAGCACTTGATTCGAAATTAATTCTGTTGAGTTTAGGATGTTTGTTTCAAATGTGGAGAGCTTTGAGGATCTGTATTTTGGCTTGTTATATATATATATATATATATATATATATATATATATATATATATATATATATATATATATATATATATATTGAATGGTCGGTGAATATTTACAAACAAGTATAATGTATAATTATATAAAGTCGCTTGTCCCGTAACCTGGTTTTATCATAGAGACGCTATACCACTCTAGGTCCACAATTGGTTTGAATTCAGAGTTTTCCTTCTTTTAAAACGGTTGCCATATCAAGGCTAAAAGCCCAGGCTGCCCTACTATTTACCCATAGCAGTAGGGAGAAAAATTGGATTCATACCTTTCTTAATGCAACTATCGGAATAGCACATAGCCGAATGTAGGATTTGAACTTGGGTAGTCGAGTCTACTTCTTACGACGATAACCGTTACCCCAAGGAACACTTTTTTATAAGTCCCAAATATCAACGTCTTTCCACGTTGAATTGTTTATAATTAAAAGCAGTGTTTATTTTTAAATATCACAATGTTTTCATTATATTGGCCTAGTGAGTCGAGTATTCGCCAATGGCCTGGGATACTCGGTTTCAATCCCAAGCCGAGTCCTATCAAAAAATCAAAAAATGGTACTTGCTTAATACTCAACATTATAAGGTAGGGGTCAAGGATAAAGAGGAACAATCCAGGGAAAGGTGTAGCCCCCCACACACACACACACCTTGATTTAGTGGCTAATGAAAAGGGAGTTTTCGGGCTCTGTCAACTCTGGTCGACCATATATATATTAGAAAATTCATCTTAATGAAACTGATTTGTGGAACCAATGTTAGATGCAGTTAAGCGTCGTACCAAGGATACTATTTTTTGGGGAGTGATCTTATCCGTCGGTAGGAGATACAATCAATGTATTCAATGCCCCACCGACATGGCAAATTTATGATAGGAGTCTCGTACTAAAAGACATAAGCAACAAAAAAATTATTCAAAAGGCGACCGCCGAGTCTGCTGGGGGTGGAGGCTATAGAATACACTGACTGCATCTCTACAAAGCGATTAGACCCTCCCAACGAATGTGCGAGATATGGCACAAAACTATCAGATGGTTCGGCTCCAGTAATGGAGCAAGGAGGAATGTAAAGTACCCCTTCATTGTATATTGTCCTTAATTGGAATCCTTTTTGAGATGAGGCTTTTAATCTGAGAATTAATTTTTATTTATTTATTTATTTATTGTGGACTTTTCCCCTTCATCTTGGTAGTTTTTGTGTTGTTTCTTCTTTCACTACGTTTCGGCCAAATTCCCTCTGGCCTTCTTCAGGTGATTTACCGCGACCTCGGATAGGAATGCTGAGTCTTGTAACCGTATCCCCAGTAATTACTGCCTTCCATAGTTGTTGTCTATCGCACCACATTTTTGACCAAGTAAACCTCTGGCCGGCTTGGGTAGGATTTGAAACCGCTATCTTCTGACAATGCTCACCTGGAACCGAAGAGACTCACCGCCTCTATCCGCTGCGCCAGAAGATAGCGGTTTCAAATCCTACCCAAGCCGGCCAGAGGTTTACTTGGTCAAAAATGTGGTGCGATAGACAACAACTATGGAAGGCAGTAATTACTGGGGATACGGTTACAAGACTCAGCATTCCTATCCAAGGTCGCGGTAAATCACCTGAAGAAGGCCAGAGGGAATTTGGCCGAAACGTAGTGAAAGAAGAAACAACACAAAAAACTACCAAGATGAGGGGGAAAAGTCCGAAATAAATAAATAAATAAAAATTAATACCCCTTCATTGCTATTACTTCTAGGTCCACTCTGACCTAAAGTGATTGTACCTATAAGTATCCCATCTAATGGTCAAATAAAACTATTTAATCATTTAGTATACCTTAAACCATTTAACTATCTGCAAACAAAATAGCTCAGTCTCATTTAAATATGATTCTACCAACAAATTATTCCTTTAGAAATCACACACACACACACACACACACAGATATATATATATATATATATATATATATATATATATATATATATATATATATATAAATTTACCAACCTCTTCGCACGGCAGGATGCAGCTCAAGGTCAATTTATACAGGTTTGAATTCATAGTTTTCTTTTTCTTATACTGGTTGCCTAACCAAGGCTAAAGAACACAGTTTGCCCTACTATTTATTCATGGCTGGAGGGAGAATAATTGCTTCCATACTTTTACCACGGGTATTAGTGCTATGTGAAATGCAATCAGCCTCTTCCAGGTTTTGGACTCGTGTCGCTGTGTTCAATTTCAACGACGATAACCATTACACTATTGGCACCTCCATGAATGTATGTATGTATAAAGATGGTTTTGCATTAGATAACCCACAAGGTTTGATATGTAATCAAACACAAACTAATTAAAATCGAAGAGAAAATTTTGAAATTGAGGTATAAGGCCATATGGATAGCCCTCGAGGGCTTCATGTGGCTCGTGGGCCGAGGGTTGGAGACCCCTATGTTGATATATTTTTTTTTTTATATTTCTTTCATGATTACCGACAAAGCTAACCGCTTCTTATAATGTGTCGAAACGACACTACCGCCGTTTTATTTATATAGATTTTCTGTTGTTCTTTGGTTTAAAATTGATGTTTCCCGAGCACAAATAGCCCATATATCACAGACGATCACAGAGTGTATCAACTTTTATAAAATACTTTATATATAAAGTATTATTTACTCTAAATCTCTTTCCTGTTTTCTGACAAAAAAACAAAGAATATTTCCAAACTGTCTATCATGAATATCGATATGCGTTCTACTGTATGATATGTGTAGTTTGTATTTGTTTGTTTGTTTGTTTTTGGTTCTGTTTTGTTTTGTTTTGTTTTTTCTTTTTTTTTTTTTTTTTTTCATCTCTTTTTTTTCATTTTAAATCTCTTAGTTTATTGTCTACGTTCCACGACGATGTAAAGATGTTTGCCTAAAACCATTCACAGGAAAAACGCCAGCCTTACCTTTGACAACGAAGATTTCCTTAATCAGTTCATGGCACGCAAGTGAAAAATATATTGAGAGAATGAATATTAAACCAGCCACATAAAATGATATTTAGAGACACGTATGTGTGTGTGTGTATGTGTGTGTGAGTGTGTTTGTACGTACATGTGAATGTGTAAGCTGGTAAATATTTAAAAAAACACACACTTACACACAGAGTTCAGATATATAGATATATGTGTGTGTGTGTGTGTGTGTGTGTGCGGGAGTGCATGTGTGAGTGTGTGTACATGTGAATGTGGGAGCTGATAAACAAAAATAAATACACACTTACACACGCAGTTATGTATATACATATACGTATGTGTGTGAGTCTGTGTGTGACTGTGCGTCTATGTGAATGTGTAAGCTGGTAAACATAGACACACGCTTACACACAGTTATATATATATATATATATATATATATATATGTGTGTGTGTGTGTGTGTGTGGTGCTTATGGTATAACGGTTATCGTCGTAGGAAATGGACGTGGTTACCCGAGTTTAAATCCTGAACAAAGCTGAATGCATTTCACATAACGCTAATACCTTGGTGGAAGGTAAGAATCAAACTATTTTCCTTCCTAGCGATCGGTAAATAGTAGGGTAGACTTAGCTCTTTAACCTTGGTAAGGCAACCAGTCTGGGAGATGAAAAACTTTGAATTCAAATGTATTAGGCCCTGCTTAAAAATTGACCTTGTGTCTCATCCTGATCATAGCGGATGGTTGCTTATATATATAAATATATAAAATATTAAAATTGTTAATGTTTACATGTATGTATTTATCCGACATACAACAAAGACGTCACACCATAGAGGGATTTCTATAAGAATGATAACTCTCTAAACTTAAAATACTCAAATTCTGAGAATGAAGCAATTTCCTGACCAATTTGCTTTAAAAATTTTGTGGGGGTCTGAATCCATGCATAAATCAGTTTTTGAATGATCAAAATTCTCGATAAAAGGATACGCTAATAGAAACCCTTTGCTTTTTCAAAATAGAAACAACGATGACATTATGAAATGCTTTTAATACTGGAATCAAATGGATTCACGGTTTGCCTGACTTCTACAAGGCTAGAGAACCCAGTCTCACATACTGTTTACCTGTAGCTTAGGGGAAGATGAATTCATGCCTTTCTCTAAGGTATTGGCACAAAGGGAAACGCAAACATCTTCTTCCCGGATTTGAATTCGGGTCACCGATTCCATTTCCAACGACGATAAGCGCGACGCTAGGCTCCCCCTGCCCATAAAATCTGCTGCATGTTCGGAACAGTTTCTAAATTACGACCAAGAAGGAATATTCTTTCGGGCCTAAAACTCGTTCGTAGCGAATAAATTTCTACGGGTCTAATTTTGCTTCAAATGTCATGAACATCTTGATTATTCAAATCTAATTCGTCACAAATTATCCCACGGTCAAAATTCTACAGCCTAGTCGACTGAGGTTGTAGAATACGCAGACTGCATCATTGCAGAGAAGTAAGATCACCCCCGCCAAATGAGTGTCCTGGATATGACACAAAAACTCCGGTCATGGAGCTTCGGTAAATTATAAATGCTCTTTTATTATCTTTACTCCCAAGTCCATTATAATTCGGAGTTGTAGAACCTGTTAATCTCCTATCTATTATGTTACCTACAAACAATTCGTTTACAAACCATATATATATATATGTGTGTGTGTGTGTGTGTGTGTGTGTGTGTGTGTGTGTGTGTGTGAACAGGATTTGGTATTAAATAACCCATAAAGGTTGATATGCCATAGAAAACACCAACAAACCAACCAACCAAAATTCTTTTAGATCTGATAAGTTTTCATTGACAGAACTGGATTCATCTGTGTCCAGGCCATCCAAAATGCTTTGTTTCACTGTGAATGAACTAGAGCTAGAAAAGGCTTAATCTTCGTCAATTGGATTCAATTTGTTTCTGTCCTGACATAGAGTGCGATTGCATATGGCTGCCCAATAACTTAGTGTTTTATATTCGTTCCATACTTAAACAAAACAGAATGAACACTTGTAATAATCCAAAATTTCAGAGCTGAACGTGAATTTTTCGGAGTAAAAAGGAACTGATTGTTTCTACATGATGTTCAAGGTCAACATTGATCAGCTGATCCTCAATTAATTTTGCCAACCAGAAAAAAAGCAGTCTCATTACTTTCGAGACAGACCGAGTTAAAAAAAAAAAAAAAAAAAAAAGATAGCGACGAACCGAAGTCTCTTTTTAGTTATCGTTGTAAGTCAGCCAATTAAAATTGTTTTTTGAACATTGACTCCTAACCTTTATATCAAATTTGTTACTCATGTCAATGGACAGGTAAGTATAAATATATGTAGAAAACATTGACAAAGGATAGATAGATAGATAGATAGATAGATATGCAGGCAGGCAGGAAATCAAAATAAATCAAAGGAGGAAAAAAAGCAGATACTTATCTTTCTTTTAACGTTACACGCGTAAATGAGCGCCTACCTGTTTTAAACTGCGTTACATAATTTTCACTTTCGGAATATTGAAGTTGAGTAAATCTTGCACACGTTTCATAAAAACAAAATCCTTATACGCATGTGCCACGCATTTTTCCCACGAATGTGCACTTAAATCAGAACAGCAGCGTCTCTCCCTCACTCTCTCTCTCTCTCTCTCTCTCTCTCTCTCTTTCTCTGCTTTACATTCTTTCTTTTCTTGCCTCGAAGCTGTAAAATGAAGCAAAATACTGTATTTGTTTGATATGATATTGAAATCCGAAGCGAATATAAGCCTCTTTCTGTTTTGTCAGGACCAAATGGGACTCTCAAGAATAACATGATAAAAGACGAAAGATTTGAAAGATGAGGAAATAGAAAAGTGAGTAGATGACTTTTTTTCGCCAGAATGAATTAAGAACGGCGGATACTGGTATAAATATGGTTGCTTTAAGGCCAAATCGTTCTTTATTGTATATTCTGGATATGATGGTGCTTACAAGATAAAGCATGTTTTATCCTGTGATAGCTATATTAACAAAAATATTTTACAATAAGAACTGAAATGTATAGATGACTAAATGAAATACGTAAATCCCTGCTTTGGATCTTACACGAGAGTGTGATGAAAGTTTCTTGGCCAGACCAAGAATGGAATAGAATATGCGTATTATTCCACGTATTTAAACTCGTAGGTCAACACATTTGGCATACTGTTTCGAAAGTTCTTTTAACCATTCCCACGGGCTTCGCTCCGCTTGCAAACATATGAATATTTGTTCTCTTTGAAATTATTCACAATGAAATAATTGCTAATGTTGTAGAAATTAAACTAAATAAATCAAATAAACACATTTCTAAGACTGATCGGTTGTATAATTCACAATAAAAAAAAAACAAGCTCAACACAATTATATATATATATGTGTGTGTGTGTGTGTGTGTGTGTGTCAGTCCGTCTGAATGTCTGTGTGTGCGTGTGTGTGTATGTATGAAGGGTAAGCTTAGAATATTTTCTTATAACAGAACATAGATAGATGTAAATATTATTACTGGTAGCAAGAATATGCATATTCCAGGAGCAAGTTTTAATGTGATAAAATATTTTATTAAATTAGAATGAGTCATAAAGAAATAAGAACGCATATAAATATTACACTTATTTTGATTGATTTCTATATAGGATTGCTTTTCATACATTTGAGAATAAAATAATAATATTAGAAATGAAAAACATCCAGAAATTATTTATTGAATCCAGTATTGTTAAAACCAATAAGCAAATTATCCACACCATTTACTATGTAAGCCTTTACTTATTAATAGGGAATGCTGCTTGGCGTTCGTGCCGGATGCGTGTTATTGCGATGATTACTTGGAGGCAGGGGGCTTCCCTTCTGGCACTACTTGCGTAGTAGGACTAAGTTTGTCGCTTGGTTCCTGAGGCAACTTAGAAGAGGAATACAGAAGTGAGCAAGCATATTCTACGACGGCCATGTATGTCTCGATTCATGCATGGCTCCTCACATTAAAATGACCTTTTGCCAGGTAGAAAGTCGAATAAATCTTATAGACTGTTTCTAAGACAAATCTAACTCAACTAGACTTTAGTAGGAACATTGTTAATAATCAAGTCCTGTTCATAGCACGGATTGACTCTCTCTCTCTCTCTCTCTCTCTCTCTCTCTCTCTCTCTCTCTCTCTCTCTCTGTACTTATCAGCATTCACTCTTGATAGGTCTTCTAAACTGCATTCAATGTCCGCGCAGAGCTGATGAATGTAAGTTCTTGCTGGTCACTTAAATCTGGTGTTTGTATGTGTAGGAATGATTATTTAATAATCATCGAAAATATAACGTAAATAACAAAGGGAATTTTGACGTCGGGGGTGGTGTAGTTTCGTTTACAGACAAGTATATGATTTCTTTCATTATAAAAGATTACGCTGTTTGGATAATGATGATCGATTTTATTAGACAGTTAAACATAATATCGGCTATTATTTTCCAAAAAAAACAATCATTTTGTGCATGAAACTTTCTTTTTTCTGTAGAGTACAACATACAATGGTACAGGATATGATAAACGCTACTTTATAAGCAATGGACATATATTGATCATCTTTTCCTCCCGATCAATCATCTGTGACTTTATGACTAATAAAACAAAACAACTGTGCATGATTCATTGCTTAATCATCAAATGTTTCACTACCACCAGAAAATTTTCGTTCAGCAGTGCTGCAAACAATTAAGCAAATCAACGAAAGAATCAAATAATAACAGTAAATAATGGTCATCAAAAATCAAATCATTACCAACATTTAATTAGTTATATGTCATCAGTCCTAAAATACAATGAAAAATGGGAGCTATTTTTAGTATGCAGTCTATCCTATTGTCTCTATGTTATTCTGATGTCAACTTTAGTGTCTCTGTTTTTAGTATGCGATCTACCGTAATGTATTTCTGGAATTCTGCGGTCTACTCTATTGTCTATCTGTTATATTGCAGTCTATCTTATTGTCTCTATTGCAGTATGCAGACTACCTTATTTGTAGTATGCATTTTACTACATTGTCTATCTGTTATATTGCAGTCTATCTTATTGTCTCTATTGCAGTATGCAGACTACCTTATTTGTAGTATGCATTTTACTACATTGTCTATCTGTTATATTGCAGTCTATCTTATTGTCTCTATTGCAGTATGCAGACTACCTTATTTGTAGTATGCATTTTACTACATTGTCTATCTGTTATATTGCAGTCTATCTTATTGTCTCTATTGCAGTATGCAGACTACCTTATTTGTAGTATGCATTTTACTACATTGTCTATCTGTTATATTGCAGTCTATCTTATTGTCTCTATTACAGTATGCAGACTACCTTATTTGTAGTATGCATTTTACTACATTGTCTATCTGTTATATTGCAGTCTATCTTATTGTCTCTATTGCAGTATGCAGACTACCTTATTTGTAGTATGCATTTTACTACATTGTCTATCTGTTATATTGCAGTCTATCTTATTGTCTCTATTGCAGTATGCAGACTACCTTATTTGTAGTATGCATTTTACTACATTGTCTATCTGTTATATTGCAGTCTATCTTATTGTCTCTATTGCAGTATGCAGACTACCTTATTTGTAGTATGCATTTTACTACATTGTCTATCTGTTATATTGCAGTCTATCTTATTGTCTCTATTGCAGTATGCAGGCTACCTTATTTGTAGTATGCATTTTACTACATTGTCTATCTGTTATATTGCAGTCTATCTTATTGTCTCTATTGCAGTATGCAGTCTACCTTATTTGTAGTATGCATTTTGTTGCATTGTTTCTATTGTATTATGCAGTTTACAATATTATGTCTATTGTATTATGCAATCTGCAACATTGTCTCTATAGTTGTATGCGGCCTTACATTACTGTCTCGGTCGTAGTATGCGATCTATCCTCTTATCTCTATGGTATTTTCTGGGCTAGTGTCTTTATTGTAGTATGCGGTCAACCATATTGTATCTTTCGTATTCTGCGGTCAACCCTATTGTCTCTCTAGTAATCCACGTTCTAACCTATTGTCTCTTTGATATATTGCGGTCTATCTTATTGTCTCTATTATAATATGCAGTCTACCCTATTGTTTTATTTGTAGTATGCATTCTGCTACTTTGTTTTTATTGTAGTCTTCATTATTATGTCTATTGTATTATGCAATCAGCAACATTGTCTCTATTGTTGTATGCGATCTACCCAATTGTCCCTCTTGTAGTATACAGACTACCACATTATGTCAATTGGATTTTGTGATCTATCATATTATTTCTATTGAAGTATGCTGCCAACAACATGTTTTTCTTTTCTAGTTTGCGGTAATTAACCTGAAATGAAATAAACAGCCTTGTGCAGAATTTGAATGTGACTTGATTTGCTACGACGATAACCATTAAAATACCAGCAGATGGCTAAATTACTGAGTTTCCACCATTGATGGTTGGTTGGTTGGGTGATTGGTTTTTTTACTGCATGTCAACCTTCTTTGAATTATTTAATGCAGGAATCAAAGTTTTTTCTTTTTTTTTCTGTTTTCTTTTTTTTTTGCGACAATTATTGTTATATAAGTAAGGAATGAATTTTATTTTTATTTTAATCCTTTTTCATTAATTATATTTTATCATTCAGTTAGGTTGGGCTTTGAAATATTCTGGTTAAGAGTTCAGGTGTATAGTCAATTAGTGCAGTTTACGCCCGCGCGCAAAGGATATGACAATCACCAGTGTCATAATAAACCCCAGACAAGAAATGGGGCAAGAGTGTGGATGAAGTCATGCCCAGAAGAGATGGGCTGCGAATTTGAGGATTTAAAAAAACACGTCAGGTGAGTTCTGACCATGATATGGAGAAGTTGAGTCCGACGATGGTGTTGAGAAGTTGAGGTTTCAACCGTTGAGGCATACGGTTGATTTTTTCGGATCTCTACCAGCAAAGATGAATTGAGATCTAAAACACCACGAGATGAACCGAACGTTGGTGGTGGGGTTAGCATAGTATGATTACGAAAGACTTTTAAGAATTGTGTGTCTCTCCTCGTGTCGAAGAACCGAAGTCAGAAATTAATAAACGGTTCCTACCTAAACAACAGAGTCCGCTTGTGTTTTTGCATATGTATATATACCGTTGGATTGATATCATTATGGTTGTGATTATATAATATTATATATCTACAAGGTTTGGTTTGGTTTCTTTGTTAAATGACGTATTAATCTTCGTGGGGCATTTAATGCTGAAGCCGTCCTTATAGAACAGCAATGGTACTATCCAACCCATAGCTGGAAAACTAAGGGATTTCATAGCCTTCTGAAATATGTCCAGCCGGAAGTGAACGAAATAAATCCAATGGAATACGAATTCGCCTAGTACGAAGTCACAGTCCAGCACTTTTGCCATTCCGCTAGGGGGATTTTTTTCTATAGGGTTTCAAGCAATTAATAATAATCGTTTGTAAATAGTTATAGCTTTGATTGATTATTCTTAATACGAATGATTTGCACGAAGTTATGTGATTTCAATTAATCCAATCTAGTACAAAAAATTTGCTCACAATCATATGACTTCAATTAAATACTTGGATCTTGCCGGAGAACCGAATTTGTGGAACGTGAGTGTGACGGTAATAGCAATGGTAGTTGGTGTTTTTGGAGTGATTCTAAAAGGCATAGAAAGGGGACTGGAAGAAATGGAAATCAGAGCAAGAATTGAGACCAACCAGAAAACAGCAATGTTGAAAACGGCCAGAATACTGAGAAGAGTCCTGGAAATCTGAGGACATAGCTGTTACTCAGTTTCGAGCAAACGTTGGTGTGAAAAACTCGCAAGAAATAATAATAATAATAATAATAATAATAATAATAATAATAATAATAATAATACAGTCAGGACATAGGAATGGAATTTGGCATAGAAAAATGTGCCATGCTTGTCATGAAAAGTGGAAAACGACATATGACTGACGGAATGGAACTACCAAATCACGACAGAATTATGACGCTGGAAGAAAAGGAAACCGACAAATACTTGGGCATCTTGGAGGCTGACACCATCAAACAAGTGCAAATGAAAGACATGATCCGAAAAGAATATTTCAGGAGAACGCGAAAACTACTCGAGATAAAACTCTCCAGCAGAAACCTCATCTAAGGAATAAATACTTGGGTTGTGCCACTAGTCAGATACCCCGGACCCTTTCTCAAGTGGACCCGAGAGGAACTTAAACAAATGGACCAAAGGACAAGAAAACTAATGACCATGCATAAGGCATTACACCCCAGAGACGACGTTGACAGACTATATGTATCTAGAAAACAGGGAGGAAGAGGATTTTCCAGCATCGAATACACCGTTGACGCATCCATACAACGGTTCGAAGACTACATAAAAAAAAAACGAACGAGGACTAATGACAACCATCAGAGTCGATACGGACAACACGATAAACGAAAGAATGACAACAACTAGGAAACAAAAATGGGAAGAAAAACAACTCTATGGCCGCTTTAAACGTCTAGTAAACAACATCTTAAACCAGAAAACCTGGACCTGGCTAAGAAAAGGAAACCTTAAGAGAGAAATGGAATCCCTCCTAATAGCAGCACAGGACAACGCCATAAGAACGAATCATATCAAAGCGAGAATAGACAAGATGCAACAAAACAGTAAATGCGGTGACAGAGACGAAACGATCAATCACATTATAAGTGAATGCAGCAAATTAGCACAGAAGAAGTACAAGGCGAGACACGATTGGGTCGGCAAGGTAATCCACTGGGAAATGTGCAGGAAATTTCAATTCGACCCTACAAACAAATGGTATATGCACAACCCGACGCCTATCCTAGAAAATGACTCGCATAAACTTCTATGGGACTCTAACATACAAACGGATCACCTAATACCGGCCAGAAGACCAGACCTCATAATAATCAACAAAAGAAAGAGAATCTGCAAAATTGTTGACTTTGCTGTCCCGGCGGACCACAGAATAAATCTGAAGGAAGGTGAAAAGAAGGATAAGTACCTCGACCTTTGCTAGAGAATTGAAAAAACTGTGGAACATGAAAGTAACGATTGTGCCAATTGTGATGGGTGCGTTAGGCACAGTAACTAAAGGATTATTAAAAGGCCTGGAGGACTTGGAAGTTAGCGGACGGGTAGAGACTATCCAAACGACAGCATTGCTGAGGATGGCCAGAATACTGAGGCAAGTCCTTGAGAGTTGAGGAGACTTGCTGTCACTCAAACTGCAGTGAAAAACCATCAGCTAATTCTGATAGGAAAAACTCTAGAGAAGTCAATAATAATAATAATATAAACAAATGGACCAAAGAACAAGAAAACTAATGACCATGCATAAGGCATTAGACCCTAGAGACGACGTTGACAGACTATACGTATCTAGAAAAGAGGGTGGAAGAAGACTTGCCAGCATCGAAGACACCGTTGACGCATCCATACAACAGCTCGAAGACTACATAGAAAAACACGAACGAGGACTAATTACAGCCATCCGAAACGATACGGACAATACGATAAACGAAAGAATGACAACAACTAGGAAACAAAAATGGGAAGTAAAAACAACTCTATGGCCGCTTTAAACGTCTAGTAAACAACATCTTAAACCAGAAAACCTGGACCTGGCTAAGAAAAGGAAACCTTAAGAGAGAAACGGAATCCCTCCTAAAAGCAGCACAGGACAACGCCATAAGAACGAATCATATCAAAGCGAGAATAGATAAGACGAAACAAAACAGTAAATGTAGGCTATGCGGTGACAGAGACGAAACGATCAATCACATAATTATTGAATGCAGCAAATTAGCACAGAAGGAGTATAAGGCGAGACACGACAGGGTCGGCAAGGTGATCCACTGAAAAATGTGCAGGAAATTTCAGTTCGACCATACAAACAAATGGTATATGCACAATCCGACGCCTATCCTAGAAAATGACTCGCATAAACTCCTATGGGACTTTAATATACAAACGGATCACCTAATACCGGCCAGAAGACCAGACCTCATAATTATCAACAAAAAAAGAGGATCTGCAAAATTGTCGACTTTGCTGTCTCGGCGGACCACAGAATAAATCTGAAGGAAGGTGAAAAGAAGGATAAGTACCTCGACCTTGCTAGAGAATTAAAAAAGCTGTGGAACATGAAAGTAACGATTGTGCCAATTGTGATGGGTGCTTTAGGAACAATAACTAAAGGATTATTAAAAGGCCAGGAGGATTTGGAAGTTAGCTGACGAGTAGAGACTATCCAGACGACAGCATTGCTAAGAACGGCCAGAATCCTAAGACGAGTCCTGGAGACTTGAGGAGATTTGCTGTCACTCAAACCCCAGTGAAAAACCATCAGCTAACACTGATATTAAAAACTCTATGATAATGATAATAATAATATGGACTATCGCCACTACTGTCTATAATTTCGATGATGCTACTCAACCAC
The DNA here is from genome assembly GCA_963585895.1 of Sepioteuthis lessoniana. NCBI lineage: Eukaryota > Metazoa > Mollusca > Cephalopoda > Myopsida > Loliginidae > Sepioteuthis > Sepioteuthis lessoniana. The sequence continues at coordinate 47,658,120 of OY757907.1, forward strand.
ATATTTAGAAAATGCACAGCCGGATACGAACTCAGAAAATCGCAAGAAAAGATCAATTATCTAATGTACATGGACGATACTAGACTTTGCAAAAAATTAAAAAGAATTGGAAACTCTAATACATGTAGTGAGAATATACACTCAGTACATAGGGATGGAATTTAGCATTGAAAAATGTACTATGCTTTAATGAAACGCAGCAAACGACACTTGACGGGCGGAATTGAACAACCAAATCAAGAAAAATTAGAGCGCTCGAAAAAAGAAACTATACAAATACTTGGGAATATTGAATGCTGACACCATCTAACTAGTGGAGATGAAAGAAAGAATTGAGAAAGAGTATCTCAGGAGAACCAGAAAGCTACTTGAGACAAAACTATATAGCTGAAACCTTATCAAAGGAATAAATAGCTAGGATATTTGGGACTATTCTTGATGTAGAGCAAAGAAGAACAAATGGACCAGAGAGACCAGAGAGCAAGAAAACTAATAACCAAGCATAAAGCATTACATCCCAGAGATGGCGTTGACAAATTATGTGTCAAGAAAAGAAGGAATAAGAGGACTTACCAGCATTGAAGACAGCGTTGATGCATCAATAAAACGACTTAAAGACTACATTGAAAAGTTCGAAGGAAGACTAATTACAGCCATCAGAAACAATACTGGCAACACAAGAATCAATAGAACGACAATAACCAAAAAACAAAAATGGGAAGAAAAACAACTTTTTAAGTGACTAATAAGCAACATCTCACACGAGAAAACGTGGATGTGGCTAAGAAAGGGAAAACTTAAGAGATGAACAGAATCTATCCACATTTTCTTTGAATCTCCCCTAGGTGATTTAAAAATGTTGACATTTGTATGGGAATATTTTTCATAGAAAAGCAGAACTTATATACGGAGATCACTTGCGGAAGATCCCGATAATATTGACAAGGATGGTGAATAGGAGGCGACTTTAAAATTATATCATAAAGGAACTCCCATAGAAATGTTAACATTTTTTGAAACATCCTTTTTATGCGAGGAAGTGCAAAAAAGTTCATATGCTGAAAAGCTATATAATGTCAAATGTGTCAATGGGATCTAGGCACCTCAACTCCGATGAAAGAAGTGTGTGAACAGTACAAGGATCTACGTTGAAAAGTAAACTTCTTTGGTCACATTCCATGAGAGTATCTTGGTCAGCCAATGGGCTTTTTCAGCTGACCCTCGTAAACATATATATACCACGCTCATAGTATAGTGTTTACCGTCGTAGGAAATAGACTCGTCGGCTAGAGTTCAAACCCTGGACGAAGCTGTTTGCTATTCACAAAGTACATGTGAATTGTATGCACCCAGCTATTCTCCTTCCGGTCATGAGTGAATAGGGCTGACAGGTCTCTTTAGCCTTGGCATTTCAACAAATATAGGAGAAGGAAAACTCTCAATTTAAACCTATTACACCCCGCTTAAAAATTTACTTTGTATCAAATCCTGCTCATCTAAAATAGTGTATATATATATATATATATGACGAGAATAGTTGAATTCGGAGAGTCATTCAAAAGTTTACGTTGTAATTTGAAGTGAGTTAGCGCTTGGGGGCGTTCGGAGATGAGTTGGGGAAATATGAATCCCTAATACAGTTGAAGGAAAATCCCTCTATCAAACCATTACCACAAAGGCTTGAGAGAGAAAACATGTAAGAAAAAGCTTTTCACGCTTGTTAAGAGATTCTTTGTGTTTTGTTAATAACTTTCCTTTCATACAGACGATCACGCCACAACAGAAGCAATTGGACTTTCTCTTATAGAGATGTGGATTATCTTTTCATTGAACGACAGCTAATAATCGCTTTCGGTTATTTTGTCGAGTTAAGTCAGCCGTCCCAAGCGTAAAATTCAATGTCTTCACTGTAATGTTAAGTCCCCCAGATCGGAATACATCTCTGTCCACCCCTTGAAATCATCGTTATTCTCATTATCATCATCTCTTGCTTATAGCAAGAAGTTCCGCCTGCTGTCTCTCTCTCTCTATCGGCCATCATTCCAAACGATTCTTTAAAACTACCTCCAGTGTTCGCACGGGGCCCATGTATGTAAGTCATTGATGGTTAGCCAACACAAGCAAGCTCATATGTAAGAGTCTAAAAAAAAGAGCGTCGCTCATGGGTTTATCGTTACTTCTCCGGCAATGCCCTACATGTCTCGTTCATTTTACTAGAATGGTTTGTGAGATAAGAGGTGGGTGGCCATACAGCTGCTGTTTTATGAGATGTTAAAATTTCATTAAATAACTCTTTACAACTGATTTAAGGTCAAATTAATCTGAAAGCACCGGTTCTCATCAGGTTGTGGCAGTATCGATCCGCAGCCTGTCTAGTCTCGCCTACTGATTGCCCTCTCCACATGCTGTCTTTTTGTAAGTCAGTCGCCGGTTTTGGTCAAAACTGTAAAAGCCACAGTTTAGGTCCGCCAAAGAAAAAGAAACGAAATGAATCCAAGAAAACAATCGTATTTTCGTCTTTATTTACAACGATTTCTCTTTGAAACAATCCTGGAGGTGGAGATGGTGTGTAAGACAGCTTTTCTGTGTAAGTTGAACAAACTCTAGCGATAGGGATACAGACTGTTGACGAAACTTAGTCACTGGCCAGATGTCTACCTCACTCTTTCTAGCCGTGATTCACTGCTAAACCTACCAACAATTTTTCTAGAAGTGCTACGGGATCCCAGCTTAGACTGGCGGCTGTCTTTCACTGTATTTAACGGCCAACTGCTCACTGCTAGTTTTTATTCAAATTTCCAAAGAACTCCAGCTTGGCTCAGTGCCTCTCTTTCTCTGTGGTCCGCCAGTTAACTGCGCACTGCTGTTCTACCCTTGGGACTTACTACCTAATGCTGAATATATGGAACTTGACTTCAGAATGCTACTCTCTTTTCCCGTTTCAACCACTCAATACTAAAGATTTTAAAACAATATTTTTCTCTGACGACCTCTGATCATAGTGGCGCCAAAGATATTTAAAAGATAATCCTTTCATTTCCATTGAGAAAACATATTTCTTTTTTATAATCTATCTTTAAAAATTTGCCGATCCATCTTATTTAGCAAACCCTAAAATACTATCACACACACATACCGTGTACAAGCATATATATATATATACACTTCGCCTACGCTTATGTGTACATATACTGATATGCTCAAACCTACGTGGATCAGCCGAAAAGTTCATAGACTTAACAAGATACTCTCCTCGAATGTGACCAAATGACGCTTATTTTTCAACATATTTTTCTGGTCACACTCTTCTTTCATCAACATTGCAATATTCCCACTGATCAAAAAGTCATCAACAGCGGATATGACGTCATTTAACCTATGAACTTTTCAGCCCACCCTTATACATACATTTATATCAGTATACTTTACGCCTTTACACACCTACCTACATAAGCATTACTGCCCCAAAATATGTGCACTTAAACAGAGAAGTGCTTATAGTGTCATAAGATCACCAAAGTTAAGTAACGATGAATCTGCTCAGTATTCATATGAGTGACCACTCAGTAACAACAGGCACGGTAAGCAATCTCAGATTTATGCGCCAGACAAAGCTACTATGGGAGAGTGGTTAGGCGAAGTGCTCATTTAGTCACTATTTTCTTTTATAGTATCGGTGGCATATCAGAGACGGAATATTTGTCAAGATACCAAGTAATGGAATACCAGTACTTGCAATTTACGAAACTTACCTTAGTTTGTCAATAGGTCGGAAGTATTGGGCACCTACTGAGAATCAAACTCACTAACGATGGTCTGATATCCAAACTCACAAACCGTCATAGTGTGTGAGGGGCCTAAGTAAGCATAAGTTGCTTCTGTCGAAATGCAAATTTTGTAAGTAGATTTCCTTTTATGTGTCAGTAATTTGCTACTTAGAAGGTGCGTTTCGCGTAGCGGTTATCGTCAAGGAAAATAAAATCAGCGACCCGATTTGGTTAAGTTTGGTTTGGTTTAATTTTTTGACACATCAACCATTATAGCTAATTAATGCCGAATATATTTTTATTCATATAAACAGTTCTATTTTAAACAGTTCAGTTTAGCATATGTACAGTTTCAATGTCAAAAACAGTTCCATTTCAAACAATTCAGTTTAGAATAAGCACACAGTTTCAATGTCAAAAAACAGTTCTATTTAAACAATTCAGTTTAGCATACAAAAACACTCCCATTGTAAACAATTCAGTTTAGCATGAGTAGCCAGTTTAAATGTCAAAACAGTCCTATTTCAAGCAATTTAGTTTAGCATGAGTACACACTTTTGTACTATTCGACCCATATATAGGACCTTATCAGGTGCTTCCACTACAGACCAGAGTGAACCAGTGAGTAATAGCAACGAAGGGGTACTTCACATTCTCAAAAGTTCCAGCATTACTGGGACCTCACCATCATATTGTTTAGCATCATATCCGGGACACTTGTTGGTGGGGGGTCTTACTATTTTGCAGAGAAGCAGTCGGTGTATTCTACAGCCCCACCCGACTGGGCAATCGGCTACCCGAGTTTAAATATTAGACGAGACAGTTTGCGTTTCACTTGACCTCAATACTCTTGGGAAAAGCATGAATTCCTTTCTTCGCCATTATCTATGGATACGTATTTACCCTACATCACCCAGGGATCAATTTTTAAGCGGAGTTCAACAGGTTTAAATTCAGAGTTTTCCTTCTCTTAGACAGGTTGCAATAAAAAAGTAAAGTTTATGGAGGTGCCCGTGGTTTAATGGTTTATGGAGGTGCCCGTGGTGTAATGGTTATTGTCATATGAAATGGACACGGCAACACGAGTTCAAATCCTGGACGAGACTGATTGCATTTCACATTGCACTAATACCCTTGGGAAAGGTATGAATCCAATTATTCTCCCTCCAGCTATAGGTAAAATCCTGGACGAGACTGATTGCATCTCACATTGCACTAATACCCTTGGGAAAGGTGTGAAACCAATTATTCTCCCTCCAGCTATAGGTAAAAAGTAGGGCAGACTAGGTTCTTCGGCCTTGGTGAGGCAACTAGTCTAGGAGAAGGAAAACTTTGAATTCAAACCTGATAAACTCCGCTAAATAAATTGACCTTGTGTCATATCCTGCCCGAGCGGAGGGGTTGGTAAATATAAGTAAAAAAGTAAAGTTGGCGACCGTAGTCGAGGGTGACCAGAAGGCTCCCTTTTTCAATTGCTACTACACTGAGGTGTAGGGTAGAGCGCTACTCCTTTCCCTGGATTGCTCCATTTTACCCTCGATATGTACCTTATATTGCTGAGTGTTAAGCAAGGAGGTATCAAGTACCATTTTTAAAGTCTTTGGTATGACGCGACCTGGGATTGAATCCAGGTCTCCCGTACCATTGGCGAACACTCTACCAACTAGACCAATGAGCCGGTTGGCCTGAGTGTTCGCCAATGGCCCGGGAGACCGGGTTTCAATCCCAGGCTGAGTCATACCAAAGACTCAAAAAAGGATACTTGATACCTCCTTGCTTAACACTCAACATTATAAGGTACGGATCTAGGGCAAAGTGGAGCAATCAAGGGAAAGGAGTAGCGCCCTTCCCTACACTTCGGTGGACAAGCTATTGAAAAGTAACCTTCGAGTCACCCTCGACTATGGTCGCCACCTTACCGGTTACATTACTAAGGTTTTAAAAAAATAGCCCGTTTTACGGTATAACAATAGCTGCCGGGAGAAAGTTGGATTCATTCCTAAGGGTACTGACGCAATGTAAAACGAAAATTCTGGTCGCTGTTTCTACGACGATAACCATAAGGCCATCAACTATGAGTAAATAGTAGGGCAAACACGGTTTTTTAACCTTGGTATGGCAACCAGTCAAAGAGAAAGAAGACTAAATTCAACTCAGCATCACTTCGCTTTAAAATGTACCTTGTGTCACATCCTGTCTATAAAAGAGGGGTTGGGTAAATACATCAGATTACGCTACGTGTAAGCCTTTGCAGTATTTTCACAGCCCTTTTTCCTTAAATGTATATAGTGTTATTCTCCTCAACTTTATCTCATGGCTCAAACACTTATACTACAGATGCCTCTAATCTTAATGCGTCTAGATTTACAAAAACCGAAGAGATTTATCTCTAACATTTTATCTTCCATCTTGCGTTCCCGTTTACCTAAGTTTGTATCTTTTGATGTCCAATCCGCTAATAGATTAATAGGAACACTAAAACGCGGGATGATTTTATTTCTAAGTGATTGTCAAACCTGTGTTAAGACGCTACTTCTCTTTATCAGTGTTCTATACGTTCGAATCCTAAGGAGTGTAGTTTAAATAATATTCTAATATTCTAATTCTATTGCAGAATTGTATTTATCCAGCCCTTTTACAACGGACAGGATTAGACATAAGATTAATTTTTTTTTTAATGGATTACGCAGGTTTGAATTCGGTTTTCCTTCTTTTTAATTAGTTGCTGTACCAACGCTTTACAGGGAAATGAAATGCTGACAGCTTCGTCCATGATTTGAACTCTACTCGCTTTGTTTATTTCCCAAGACAAAAAGCTTTACGCCTGAGGGACTTAAGAGTGCTAAATATCGGTGGCAGAGCCTATTGAGATCCGTTAGGATTGTGTAGACTTGGAGTCAACGAGGCTTGGTGACAGCCAGGCAAGAAACTAACCATCACCTCGCGCTGTTTATGCCGTATATATATATATATATATATACGTAAGTTTGGATAACTTACACACACACACACACACACACATATATATATATATATATATATATAATCGTTGGGTAACGATTGATGTTGTTGGAAATGTGCTTGGCGACCTAATTTCAAATCACAGTGAGACAGTTTGCGATTCATTTTGCGTTAATGCTCTCGGGAAAACAAGGAACCTAGCACTATCTCTCTAACAATGTCAAAATATTAGGACATACCGGGTTATTTAGTCTTGGCATAGCAACCGATCTAGGAGAAGAAAAAAAAACTGAATACAAACCAAACTTTACACTACTTTAAAAACCGACTCCTTGTATCATCCTGTCTGCGTTAGTGGGGCTGGGTATATATATATATATACATAACTTGATCTGACGCGAAAGTAATAGGATAACAAAAGTCTTAGTAAGAAAATTAACAAGTGCATTCGTATTTTTCTACAAGTAATAACTACATCCTTCTCTCTCTCTCTCTCTCTCTCTCTCTCTCTCTCTCTCTCTCTCTCTCTCTCTCTGTTCTTTTTCTTATACTTTCTAGTGTCACCATATTCTTGCTTTCATTTTAAATTTCACATTCCTTCCAATTTATTCTTTCTTCAATTTCTTCTTCCTGCACTTTTTTCTTTCTTCTTTATTCTTCTGTTTATTCGATAGATTTGAAAGTTTCAAAGTGGAACCATACCAATACCTCATATGCTACTATCTCGAAAGCCATAGACATACAGAAGTGTCCATGTATTCGTAAATAATTCCGTCACTCCTGATGCGAAATTTGCTTGCAGACTCATAAAACCTCAGCAGATTGAAGTAGAGATGAACGTTTTGTAAGTTTGTTCGGTGATGGTGCTGCTGCTGCTGCTGCTGTTCTAAATGTAGAATTTCTGCTCCAGATCTCAATCGATTTATATACGGGAAAGCACCTGTAGAAAAATAGATACCAACTTAAAAAGTGAAAGTCATGCCGAAACTCTCAATAAATAAAACAAAACGAAAAAGCTCTATCACTTAATAACGCCTGAAAGGTTTCGGTTTCTTTGTTTAATGGTATATCGTGGGTTATTAATGCCAACGTTGTCATTAAAAAGAGAACAGCAATTATACTGTTTAACCCACAGCATTTCCAAGAGTATTATTCCGAAAATAAACGAAACAGCGCGATTGAGGTTCGAACTCACTTACTTCGAGACTGCGGTCCACCGTTTTAACTGTCACACCACTCAACCGAAAGAACTTCTGTTTATCTAATAAAAAGCATTATGTGCAATTTCTTTGATTACATGGGTTGGTTGGCTTGGTTTTATAACATATCAACTTTTATAGGTTATTTAATGCCCGATCCTGTTTACATACATTTATATATATATATATATATATATATATATATATATATATATATATATATATATATATATATAATTTGTTTGCATACGGTTATACAGCTACAAGCGTTGCTTTCTAACATGACTTATTCTATTGAGTAATGATCATTTGTTCGCATAGTAAAAGGTTTTACGTATTGGTCGGCTAGTTGTTTAGGTTTTATGGCATATCAACTTTTGTAGGTTATCTAACGCCAAATCCATTTTTTATGCAAATAGTTCTATTTCAAACAATTCAGTTTAGCATGAGTACATAGTTTAATTGTCAAAAACATTTATATTTCAAGCTATTCAGTTTGTCAAACAGTTCTAATACAGCTAATTCAGTTTAGTATAAGTACAGATTTCGTTTACAGGCAGCTAAATGCCAAAACAGTTCTATATTATACAATTCAGTTTAAGTATAGCTTCAATGTCAAAAACAGTTTCATTTCAAACAATTATGTTTAGCATAAGCACGCAGTTTAAATGTAAGTACAGTTTAATTGTCAAAAACATTTCTATTTTAAGCTATACAGTTTACTCAAACAGTTCTAATTAAAACAATTCAGTTTAGCATAAGTATACAGTTAGTTCTATTCAACCCATAGATAGGGCCCTATCCGGTGCTACCATTCCGGACCAGAATGGATCTGGAAGCGATGGCAATGATGGGGTACTCAGGATTCCCCAAATCACCAGCATCACTAAAACCTCACCATCAGATTGTTTAGTGTCATATCAGGACACTCGTTGGGTGGGGTGGGGGGATTACTCCTCTGCAGAGTTGCAATCGATGTATTCTACAGCCCCAGCCGACTGGGCAATTTTACACTAATAGTTATATTTACTATCAGTTAATTTGTTTCAAGTATTGGTATGTAACACCAACAATTAAATTTAACTGTGTATACAGTTAAATGGTTGAACAGACTTTTTTAACCCTGAGAAAAGACCCTAAAAAGAATTGTCATTCCGGGTCAGAGTGAACTTGAGATTAATGGTAAGGAAGGGATACTCCTCATCCACCAAACTTCCACGACTGAAACCTCACCATCAGACTCAGTTTAATACCATATCTAAGACACTCGTTAGAAGACGGGTTTTACTCCTCTACCGAGATTCAGTCAGCGTATTCTACAGCTCCAGGGTTGTAGAATTCTACACCTACAGGGTTGTAGAATTAAGCACTTACAATAACTGTCTTAATAGAAATGATTATTACTAAATAGAAATAATTATTGAAGCCATATTATTGTGTATAAATTATTAGTGTTAAATAAGAATACTTGAAACCATACAACTGCGTGCGATTGAGATTAGCTTTAAATGACAATACCTGATGTCATATAATTGAGAAAAAAATCCCTTATGAAACAAGTTACCAAAAAGAAATGTTAACATAACAAATGCGATTAGGGTGCCATCTATAGTTCAAATATATATATGTGTGTGTGTGTGTGTGTGTGTGTGTGTGTGTGTGTGTGTGTGTTATCATGGTAAGGAAAAGATACTCAACGAAATAGAGTTGATTATTTATTAACTTAAGTGGTACAGTCTGACTAGTATCATAAGTCTCGCGCCGTTGGTGTTACGTCCGAAGTTAGTCTTACTCCTGACCGACGTCCTTTCAGAGCTATCTCTCTGCTTCTGCTTTTGACTCTGCTTCTGTCTTCTCGTGCTTCAGAAACACGGCGTCTTTATACTTCCGCGATACTGAAGTCATGTGGTACAAATCCCTATACAACAATATGAAAATCACTATTGAATAATTAACATTGGATAAGAATACGTGAAACTATATAAATGTGTGCAAACAAATGGTTATTATTAAACAGAAGACTTGGAATATAAGTGTCAATATTTACTACTTGAATCCAAATAACTGCTTTCAAACTATTTGTGTTAGATTAAAGGATTTACACTCCTACGTTTTAAAATGGCCGTGATGCTACTTGTTCCCGAAACAAAGATGGCGGACGTCGGTAAACTAATCATTCTCGGGAACCTATTGGCCAGGAAAACCGCGTGGTTAGTGCTCACAACTACGTCCACAACTTCAATTTTGTCCCGCGTTTTTGGAGCCTACTGCATGACAATGATTGTCTATAAATACTCTCATCTTCCAACACTCATACTCTTTTACATTTTCACTTACAGGGTCAACATACTCTGTCCAATGAGACTTCCAGCGAGAACATGCTCACTCTCTCAATTTCGACTAACAGAGTCAACACACTCTTCCTCTTTTTTACATTTGATTTCCAGCAGTCAACCGCCACGAAAATGTATACTCCATGCAACCATTCTCTTCCTTGTTATACTTGAGACTTTTTTCAGCCTCGAACACAAAAAATTTGTCAAACTACAGAAAGAAACAAACAGTAGAAATACTTAGTCAACATGTATAGGACACTTTTGTTAAACAGTCCTTTTTTGTAGTATTACACACACACACACATAGAGAGGAACATTTAACGAACAGTATTTGAACACTAGTAATGTTTTAAAATAATTCATTGAATGTATTGTTGATATATAAATTTGAATTTGTTTGTACTGCTTTTTTTATATATATATTTACCAACCAACTCCGCTCGGGTAGGATAAGACACAAGGTCAATTTTTAAGCGAAGTTTAACAGGTTTGAATTCAGAGTTTTCCTTCTCCTAGACTAGTTGCCTCACCAAGACTAAAGAAACTAGTCTGCCTTACTATTTACCCATAGCTGGAGGGAGAATAATTAGATTCATACCTTTCCTAAGGGTATTAGTGCAACGTGAAATGCAGTCAGTCTCGTCCAGGATTTGAACTCGTGTCGCCGTGTCTATTTCCTACGATGATAACCATTACACTACTGGCACCACTGCTTTGTTTTACATGTTCTTTTTGTAAGCGTTGTTTCACAGGTCTTTACTTCGTTTGCCTTTTCCAAATGTAAAACCAAACTTAAATTGTGGGGGACCAAAAATGTTCACCAAACAACTATATGTTCCCCTACAAGATAGAAATTGTTGAAACTATATAACTGTGTACGTTACTGATTTTTAAGCATAAAATAACCCTTGAAAGTTTGACATGCCATGAAAATCAATCATAACTAATCCGAACGCCAATTGGGTAGCATTTATGGTTTTATCTGTAATACCAACACGACATATGCAACAATCTCGAAAGCTGTAAACAAGCAGAAAAGCCGATGCATACATAAATAATTCCGTACACTCATGACAGGAAATTTGCTAGCTGATCAATAAGACCCTACCAGATTGAATTAAAAATGAACGTTTAGAGAATTTATTTTTGTTTTTATTTTTTCTTTTGTTTTCAGTTCCTTTTCGGTGGATTTTCAGGTTAATCAAGTTATTACAAAAAAAAATTATCACATCGTAGAAAATGAAACCTGTTAACCCTTTCAACCCTGAGTGCCTGAGACTAAATTTAAAGAAATTAAATTACCTCAATCACTGCACCAGTAAGCCGGAACTACGGTGAGTGGGGTAAATAAAAGTAGCACCGGTATTCCGGTGTAAATGGGCTCAAAGGGTTACGAGTGTATTATTTCTACTGGTTCAGTGTTTGTTATATTTAATGGTATGCTTTGGTTTCCTTGTTTAATAGCATATCAGCCTTCGTGGGTTATTTAATACCAAAGCTATCCATAGAGTAAACAAATGATTACTTCGAAATAAAAATCATCATCATCATGTCGTGCATCCAGCACGGACATCTCTTACCCTCTCTCGCCACTCCTCCCTATCATTCATCGCTTTTGGCAGGTCTTCAGAGTGTGCGATTTATTTGTTTTAGGTGAGAATACTTAATATCATATAATTATCCAGAAAAAATCTTATAAAATAAGTAAACGAAGAGAAACTATTTAATCGATAGATGAGGATATAAAAGGGTTAATTCCTTTCTTAAAGATATTAGTCCAAAAGTAAACCTGGAGACGTGGCTGGTGTTCGAACACGTTTACTTCAAGCCCACAGTTTAGCACTTTAGCCATTACGTCACACTGAGACCTAACTTCCGTTTAATGAATATCAAAATTGCTTCTATAGAATAATTCTCTTTTGCTATTGTAGTTATCGGAGTTAAGTTGATGAAACAATTATGTTGTTCTTTGTTATTTTTTAAGTAGTGAAACAATTTCGAAAACATTTTCTGAATTTAGAATTTCTACTCCAGATCTCTATCGATTTATCTGGTAGAACGCACCAATAAAAAACAACAAGAATATAAACTGGCTTTAAAAGTGGAAGTCACGCCCTTACTCTACATAAACAAAACAAAGCAAAATAAAAGGCTTTATAACTAAATAGCGCCTAAAAGATCTAATATTTACGTAATAACAAGAATCGTGCGTAATTTCTTCGATTATATAGAGCAATCAGCATAATTCAAAGTTAGAATATTTATTTTGAGGGCTATTAACAGTAATTATGTACTAATTTTTAGCTTTATCGATCTGTTCTGGTACAAACGTTGGATTAGGAAAATTGGCATCTATGGAGATTTAATTTGGTTTCTCTGTTTAATGGCATATAAACATTTGTTGGGTATTTAATGCAAAAGACATCCTTGTAGTAATACTATTGAACAGCGACCGAGAGGGATGAAGGAATTCATGCCTTTCCCAAAAGTATAAGTTCTAAGATGAATGCCTGGAGCTCAAACTAACTTAATACGATGTCTCTGTTTAGCATATTAACCACGATGCCACGGGGACTTTCCCTTGTCTTTAGAGGTGCGCCTGATATAGGGTAATGGTTAGCAAGCTGGATCAGCACACTATTGTTATTGAATTCAATCGTCGTTAAGTGGCCTATGCTTCTGGTCTTGTACCTGACAAAACTAACTTTGGAAAAACAAGTGCCTATGTGGAACATAACAGTTTTGCTTTGTTTGTCGACAAAGAACGATTGTGGTTCATGTGCTTTTACGAGAACTAAAAATGTGTTTTTTCATAACGTGGAAATCATTAATTCTTAGGACGGCCTCGAAGTAAACGAGTTCGAACTCCAGTCGCGTTCACTTTTGGACAAATACCCATAGGAAAGGTATGAAGCCCCTTATCTCCACCGGCTATGGGTTCCACAGTATCACTGCTGTTCTTCGACAATGATGGTTTTGGCATTAAATTATCCACAAAGGATGATGTGCCAACAAAACCAAAGAAACCAAAATAAAAAAACCTTGAACCACGTGCTTTTCACTAATCTGAACTCCTAGGAAAATAAACTGAAAAAATAAACTAAAAATAGGCCGTTTAATTATAGATTACAATGTTTCATAGGCAATAGCGATGTTGAAATGGGAATTCCTAACAGACCACACAAGTATTTACACTTTACGATAGCCGCTCAATACCAGCCACTCGGATTCCAAGAGCTAAATATATATACATTCATTAAGCTTGGATTATCAAATGATAACAAGTGTCTGTCATTTGAAAGGTGTATTTCGTTCTCATAGGTCTAATTTATAAAGAGGTCTTTAATTTTATCTTTCCATCTCGAGTTTTAATTAATGGGCGAAAACAAACAAAAATAATTAAATTCCCCATATCAGTCGATCTGTCCATTTTCTGGTTATTTCCTTTTCACTAATTTTAATCACGTGCCAACACAGTTTATATCCCCCGACCTCTCGACCTCTCGACCTCTCTCTCATTTGCTCTTTATGGTTTCATTTTGGAAATAGATCCATTTTAACTGTAGATAGGTCCCTAACAGGAACTACGACGCCAAATCAAGAAGACGCTCTTATCATAACGGTTATCAATTAAAAAATGGAATTGGTGACTCGATTAAAAATATTGGACAAAGCTGTTTGCATTTTTTTCGCGTTAATGCCTTAGTAAAGGCATAAATTCCTCTGTTTTCCTTTCCATCTGTGAATAAATAATAAGCAGATTGAGTTCTTTAGCCTTGGTAAGGCACTCAGTCTAAGATATAGCCTACTCAGCTATGGCGGCAGAATACACCGACTGCTTCTCTGTGGGGTGGGGGTAAGACTTCCCCAACGAGTGTCCTGTATATGATATTAAACAATCTGATAGTGAAGCTTCAGTAATGCTGGAGATTTGGGGAATGCGGACTACCTCTTTTATTGCTATCGCTCTCGGGTCCACTCTGGTCGGAGTGGTGGCACCTGATAGGGTCCTATCAATGGGTCAAATAGACTAAACCGTGTACTTATGCTAAACTGAATTGTTTGACATTCAAACTGCGTATTTATGCTAAACTGAATTGTTTGAAACAGAGCTGTTTAAATATATAAAAATGAGTTTGGCATTAAATAACCTACATATGCCATAAAACCAAATGAAACATACATCAGTATAAGAGTAAGAAAACTGTGAATTCAAACCAGCTGTACTCCACTTAGAAATTAATCCTACCAATAGCAGTGGGAATGTAAATACATACGACTAATCCGTGTCAGAGTGGGCGTGGGAGTAATGGCAACGAGGGTGTAACTCCTCACTACACACAGCTACCGAACTGTGAATATTTACGCTGACTGAATCTTCTGTAGAAGATACAATCAACGTATTCAAATAGATAGATAGATAGATAGATAGATAGATTAGACAGGATGCAGGTTGATAAATGAGAACAGAATGTGATAATGGCCAAGAGAGAGAGAGAGAGAGTAAGAGAATACCGAATTGACCAGTTATATCCTTACTTTTCCAACCACCATGTCGGTGGTTCTTCATATCTGATGATTGTATCCCCAGCAGAAGGATAAGACCCCACTAAACTGTATCTGATGTTGTGTCTCTAGTTCTGGATCTCTGAAGAGTTCATAGCCATTACTCCCAGCTCTACTCTTACTCGGAATAGCATTACATTTTAGGACCTCATCAACGATTCAAATAGTTCTGTCTAAAATTCATTAGTATTGTATAGGGGACCGTGAACCAGTATAACTGCATGTAAACAAATGATTATTATAAAATAGGATTACTAATTTTAAGAAGACTTGAAATCTAAGAATTGTTATTAGTTACTTGAAACCAGGTAATGTTTTGCAAATTATTGGTGTTAGATAAGAAAACTGTGATAACACCCCTGGCCGGCCGAGCGACCCCCACTATATCAGCTTCTTTCAACCAAACTACTCATGGCCAGTGATTCGTCCACTGGTTTCCGACCAGGGGTATTACACATTTCTTTACGGCCTTACACAATACAACCGAGATGGTGGAAGAAAAGAACAAACGAACAAACATGGACTTGGATCAGCTCCAAGCGCAAGAAGAAGGGGTTTATGTGACACTGTGCAGCTCTCCGTGCATTTGAAGAAAATCGCGGGCGTGTATTTTGCGCGAAACTTCTACAAAGCCACTAACAATGCAGACATCTTCTCGCGTTGGTTAACCCAGCCTCTGTAGGTCAACAGGTCTTAGCAGTTGCCTTTCTGACTTCTGTTGACTCTCTTCTCTGCCCTACCTCCATCTTCTCACTACCTCCTTCTGCTGACTGTCATTCTCTGGACAGCTATCTCAAGCCGACTTGTCTCTTCTGCCTTGCTTTGTCAACATCTCTCTCTGTCTTCTCTCGGACCTTCCTCCCCTCCTCCACTTCCGGTGACGCGGGAGATCTCGTCTTCAGGCCCTTTGTGTGGGTTTCGCACCAAAACAGACAAAGAAATCGTCTGAGTGGTGCCAGCACAAAAGGAAACGAATTGCTAGACATCGTGTCGCAATACTTAAACCCCTAAAACTGTGTGCTTTTTTGACCATCTGACATGAAATAACCTCTGAAGGTTGACATGCTGTTAAAATCAATTAATCTATAATTACTTTTCTAAACGCCACTTAGGTGGTGTTTGTGGCCGCATCTGTAAGGCGTTGTAATGGAAAAACAGGTTTCTAATACAGAACACTGGTTTAAATGTTATTAAAGACTATTTTTTTATTTCCGTATTCTGAGTATGACATGAAATTGCATCTGATGGTGAGTCTCCAGTCTTGGGGTTCGAGGAAAGTAAAGTACCTTTTCATTAGCATTATTCTCATGTCCACTCTGATTCAGAGTGGTATTACCTGTTAGGATCCGATCTCTGGATTCAAATAGAATTATTCATTCAATGGCCTTAGAGACTGGGATTCAATCCCAAGTCGAATCATACCAAAGACTCAAAAAATGGTACTTGATATAACTTTGTTTAACACTCAGCATTATAAGGTAAGGATCAAGGGTAAAGTGGAGCAATCCAAGGAAAGAAGTTGCACACTCCCCTACATCTCGGTGTAGTAGCTATCAAAAAAGAAGCCTTCGGATCACTCTCGACTAAGGTCACCAACTTTACTTACTAATTAGTGTTCAATAGCAAAACTTGAAACCATTTAATTACGTATAAACAAATGATCTCTGGTTCGTTTAAAAATAATCTCACCAACAAACTATTCCCTTACCAATATATATATATATATATATATATATATATATGTATATATATATAATTTGTAATTGAATATATATATATATATATATATATATAAACAAGATTTGGCAATAAATAACCCGCAAGGGTTGATATGCCAGAGACACATCCGAACCAAATCTTTATTTTCGATCTACATCGTTTATTAATGATCAAAGATTAACGTTCTGAATGTAGTGATAAAAAAACAAGAAAAAGAAAGACAAAAGAAATAACATGTCAAGTGTTTTGTCATATAAATCATTACACACCCAGTCTCTTCTTTATATTATTCATCTCCAGTTTGTGAAGAGCGAATTATACTGTCAGTCAATTTTAATGGCATTAAAGGCACTTAACTTCAAACTGTCAACAGCTTTTTAGTGCTAAACTCTTCGATCGCATTTACCAGGCATGTCAAGAATGACAGTTGACGTTGCACTGTCACAAATTCTTCGATGTACATAGAAATCAAACAAGAAAAAACCGTTTTATCACCCGACCCTTAACACTAGATGTTCATACGCATGAAATTATTTATCAATTGATATTGCAGACCCATAGAGGTACACGTATATACGCCCATAGTTCTAATATGCAACGTTGCACATTATATAACACTATGCTAAGCCAGAGCAGACGCAAAGCATTGATCCAAGAATCTTTCTCTTCCTCCTGTCTTCATCTGCCCTAAGGGTTGTTTCATTTTTACCTACTTTGAGAATGTCCAAGAGATATACATGGGTGTTTTATCTTCGTTTGCAAAAAGGTTCCTGTCTCCAAGTGTTAGCTATGAGGAGCATTCTTTTAAGCGCCTACTGGTCCTCTTCTATGAAACCCACTTCATCTACATATTCCATCTCTAGTAACGTCCTTAGTAATGAGATTGGAGGAACAGTGCATGTACCGTATCTTACGCGTTGTGTAACGGGCAAAATTGAGGATTCTACTAACAAAGAGACTGTACCTATATGATGCAACATATGTGTCGTTGAGGATGTACAATCACAGTAACCGAGCAACTCCAAAGGCTCCTATAGATAAGCTGTAAACCACTGTAAACATCTGAGAATCATTAGAAGACTTTGATGGCCAAATAGCCTTATCTCCCACAAGGGTCAGTACAAGATGTTCGACGCCATTTTACTATCAACAAGGTGGCGTAACTATCATGGTCCATGTTTGGTCATTTGCTGCAGTTGTCCGAATAAATAAGTAAAGTTGGCAACCGTAGTCGAGGGTGACCCAAAGGCTTCCTTTTCGATTGCTACAACATCAAGATGTAGGGGTGGACGCTTCTCCTTTCCATGTATTGCCCCACTTTACCCTAGATCCGCACCGTATAATGCTGAGTATTAAGCATGGAGGCATCAGGTACCATTTTTTGAATCTTTGGTATGACTTGACCTGGGATTAAACCCAGGAGTCCCGGGCCATTGGCGAACACTCTAACTATTATGCCAATGAGCCGAATAAATACCGACAGAAAAATCCCTAGAATTTACTTCAATAAAGTTCAACAACTACAGGACTCGAAGAGGGTGCCTTATATTAAATTTGCCAAATAATCTGTGATAGGTTCGTTGATGTTTTATGGCATATCAGCTCCTGTATATATATATATATATATATTTCTTTAAGAAAAAAACAAAACCAGTCACATTAGGATTATAAATTTATTTCCATCCTGTTATGTGTTTTTGATATAAATCAAAAACACGAAAAAAATTAACAGGACTTCTTCAGATCTTAT
Organism: Sepioteuthis lessoniana; assembly: GCA_963585895.1. Lineage (NCBI taxonomy): Eukaryota > Metazoa > Mollusca > Cephalopoda > Myopsida > Loliginidae > Sepioteuthis > Sepioteuthis lessoniana. The sequence goes on from OY757907.1 coordinate 47,676,418, forward strand.
GGATAAAATAATTCAGAATAAACACAGGAAAGAAGGGTGGGAGGGGATAGATGAGGGGTGAAGATTTTCCCTTCATTTAGCCAACTTCCGGTTTCTTTTATTTTATTGCCGGTTGGAATTATAGTAAATATATAATTTTTTTATTTTTATTTTTGTATATCTAAATACTTTTCGACTTAAAACTCCAGATTTAATACTAATTTAGATGAAATAATTTTACGTAAGGATACAGTAATACTTATATTAAATTAAACTCAAGATTAAAAATTAAAATCAAATTTTTTTTATTTCCATTTTATTTTCGAGACGATTAATTCAGTTACCCCTTTTTTTTTTTTAAAGTACGTATACATGATATGGTTTCTCACATTTTTTATTTTATTTTATTTTTATTCATTTACCTTGAATTAACTGGACCGAATAATACTATATATATATATATATATATATATATATATATATATGTGTGTGTGTGTGTGTGTGTGTGTGTGTGTGTGTGTGTGTGTGTGTGTGTGTGTGCTTTATGAGCGAATAGTTAGTGTGTAACTTTATTTTTAAACGAGTTATTGGAACTTATTTCTTCGCATCTAGTTAAATGGTTTCAAGCACTGCCATTTAACATTTGTAATTCAATTTATCTAGTATTCATATGATGTATACATAATACGCACATAATCGTAAGGTTTCAAATTACAAGTAATTATGATAATTGTCCTAATTGAATGATCAAACAGATCTATTTGACCCATTGATGGGATCCTAATAGTCACCAATGACTCGAGTCAGAGTGAACCTGAGAGTCATGGCACACCCCCCCCCTAAAAAAAATTCATTTTCATAATTTCATAAAATTCCCCCTATTTATTTAATGACTCTTGTATATATATATATATATATATATATGCACTGTTGGCGTTGCAAAAAAGCTTCTTTTTATTACAAAAACTTTTAGCCCTAATGTTGTCTAATTGTCGAAAGTAATTGATAATGATAATTGATAAACAATATAAAAGTGATATTTCTATTTGTCTTATCTCATTGTTCATCTTGTATATATATATATATATATATATATATATATATATATATATATATATATATATGCAAAAATCAATGCATTCCTAAACTTTTAATCGGTGGTGTTTTTATACATATATATGTATATATAAAAAATTGTTGATATCAAACACACACACACACACACACACACACATATATATATATATATATATATATATATATATATATATATATATATATGTATGTATGTATATCCCCCAATCCTAAATAGTTCGTCAGCTTCCTTAATTTCCAAACTGATATTGAGAAAAAAAATTCCATTAAGCCCTAAAAAATCTTTTCTCCCTAATCCTCCCACGTTGTATTAATCCCGAATAGAAATAATAGGGATCTTTATAAATTAGAGGGATCAGATGGTACGATGATCGCCTAGGTGAGAAACTGACAGTCACCAAACAAGGTTCACTCTGTACGAATGGTATCCTAACTTATATATATACGCTCTATCAACAACAATTTTGAGACCACAGTTTGTTTTAAGGAAACTTATGAAATGAATGAAATTTCATGTCTTTAAAGAAATGAATTTATTTTTACTATGTTAACATGCAGTTACGCCATAATCTAAATCAAAATGTATATAAAATGATTATAATTTTAACCAAAGCAAATTTATGATTTTTTTTTTTCATCAAAGAATCCACCACGAACATTTATCACTGCAGAGCAATTTCTTGGCACCACAGGAAAAAGCCTGGAAGAAATAGAAATCACTTTAAGAATGGAGACCCTACTGATCACAGCATTATTAGGAACGACTAGAGTACCCAGAAAAACCAGAAGACTTTGTGTCATTGAGAGTTGATTAGAAAAACCCCAGCAAACGTTGAGTAAAAAAAACTCACAAGGAATGAAGTAATAATAATGATTATAATCGGTACAGTAACTAAAGGACTGTTGAAAGGAAGTGGAAGACTTGGGAGTTAGAGGACGAATGGAGACCATCCAAACTACAGCATTATTGAGAACGGCCAGAATACTGAGAAGAGTCTTGGAGACTTGAGGAGACTTGCTGTCACTCAAACTCCAGTGAAAGACCATCAGCGTTAGCTGACGTGAAAAACTCTAAAGGAGTAAATAATAATAATAATAATAATAATAATAATAATAATAATAATTAGAAGAAGAAGAAGAAGAAGAAGAAGAAGAAGAAGAAGAAGAAGAAGAAGAAGAAGAAGAAGAAGAAGAAATGCAGCAAAATGGCACAAAAGGAATTTCAAGACTAGGCCCTACGTGGTGGGAAAGGGGATCCCATGAGGATGGTTTAAGAAACAGAAATTTAACCATGTTTTAAAACGGTATATGCACAAACCAAAATCTGTCTCAAGAAAATTCGCGGGGAATTTGGTTTGGTTTTGGTTCGGTGACACATCAACCATCGTCGGTTATTAATGCTAAATACATTTTTATACATATTAAAAGTTTTATTTCAAACAATTTAGTTTTACATAAGTACACAGTTTAAATATAAAAAATCTTGAAATAAAAATATCGGAATAGAAGTGAAGAAAGAGTTGTAGGGATAAAAGGGAAAGTAAACAACAGTTAAAGAAAGTGAGAAAGAAAGAGAAACTTAATACAGAATGGGAAAAAGAATGATTACATAGATGAAAGAAAAGTTTTGAAGAAGAATACCAAAGAAAGAAAGAGGCTTCACTACAGAGACAAAAAAGGTAAAGCATTATTGAATGAACGATTGAAAGTCTCAGAAAGAAAGAAAGAAAGAAAGAAAGAAAGAAAGAATTTGCAAACAATCACGGAGATAATGAAGACAGAAAATTGATAACCAATGAGAAAAAAATAAATAAATGAAATTTTTGAAGTAGAATATCAGGAAAGAAAGAAAGAAAAAAAAAAGAAAGAAAGAAAGAAAGAATGTTATCAAAAGTACACTGAGAAAGAAGAAATGAAGATACAATAAATAGGTCGAAACAAAAGATAAATATATCTTAAAAGGACGTAAACAATGAACAAAAAGTATCAGGAAGGAATCGAATTAAACAAAAAACAAAATGACGAACACACGGGAAAAAAGCAAACGCCGGTTTGCTTGGACAATCGAGGATGATGAATAGATAATAAAAAAAAAAGAAAAACGAAAATCAGAGCTCAATATGCAAACAAGATTAATACAGAAAATGCCAGCGTGTGAAATTCATTCTTCCTGCACAGATGGTATCCAGGGCGTTCCACAAAGACGTAGCAAAGATTTAAAAACAACTGGTCAACGTCATTTTTTTTATTATTATCACTATTTTGCAAGGACACCGTCGTCTTTGATTCAAGTAGATGCACATTCAGAAGTGTTGTAATGCATTTATTGTTTCATGTTTCCATAGAATTGTCGAAAATCTATTTAGTTTAATAAGAAATTGTTACTTTTTGTGGCTTTCTTGTTATGTCTGCTCCATAAATATATATATATATAGAGAGAGAGAGAGATTTGAAGCAGATATATATATATATATATATATATATATATATATATATATAATGTGTGTATGTGTGCTTCAAATTATATATATTCTCTTTATATATATATATATATATATATAAAGTAAGTCAAATTGGCGACTATAGTCGAGAGTAACCCGGAAGCTCTCTTCAATAGCTACTTTACTCTGGGTTGCTCCACTTTACCCTTGATCTATATCTTATAATCATGAGTGTTAAGCAAGGAGGCATCAAGTAACATTTTCCATTTTTTGAGTCTTTGATATGACTCGATCTGGGATTGAACCCTGGTCTCCTAGGGTTTTGGCGAACACTTTAATCATCATGCCAATATCCGTTACACCTCTCCACGCTCACTGCACTCTTTTTTCGTGCCCTGTATCCAAATATATATATATATATATATATAATTCTAAAAACATCTTACATGACAAAATAACAACATATCACGTTAAGGACGATATAATTGAACTAATTGTATTCAATGTATTTATTTATAATTAAATTGGGTTAGTCCCGGTGGTGTAGTATCTTACGTGCTTAACTGCCACATCGTAGTAAGCGAGTTTAAACTACAGTCACGCAATTACATTCACTTTCAGACAAATACCTTTGTGAAAGCTGTTAACCCTTATGAGTAAAATAGTACCAGTACAAAGGTTGATATGCCATTAAACAAAGCAACCAAACTATTATTTAAACCACCTTTTCAAAGCTAGAATGACATTTTGTTTATTATGTTTTTTTTATCATTATCAATTGTCTGTAATCTTTTTTTGCAGCCAATATTGTATGAGATACGAGTGTCATCGCTATTAGAATTCTAATACAGAGAGCGACCAAAATACCTTCGACATCTTAAACTGTCACCTGTGTGGCGCAAGATAACTTAGGCAAGTGATAATGGTAGCTCAAGCTAGCTAATATGATACCATTTTTTTTTAAGGTGTGAACAGTTACAGTCATGGCTTGGAACAGTTTGTTCTTGAATAATTTTTTTGAGATTGGTGAATCTGTAATTACTATGCTGAGAACTTTTCGTATTCATTTTATGTTACGTCAGAATGAAGTTGTTCCCGAGAGAAAATCGATATTTTTATGGGTTTAACGTTTCAGAACCACAGGTTCATCGATTAAAAGCCACCTGGAAAAGTTCGAAGAGCTCAAACTCGATAAATGCTCAGACTGTGAGACAGCCTCTTGTGCAATTTTCTACAGGTTCAGTCCGTAAACAGGTTTCTGCTTTGGGATTATCTGATTGAACAAAAAAATATGAGACATTCGTTTGATGGAGCAACCATTGCTACTTGCCTTCGTTCTCTTGAACCATACAGGAGAGAGTTTAAAACGTGTGAGGTATTCATGTCGTTCCCTGTATTTGTGGTAATGTTTTATATATTTACAAAATTGTTAATGTGCATTCGAGTAGCACTTTGATCAGATAAGTAATTTTTTTTTCTGAAAGTATCGTACTTGGATGATCGACATAAGTGTTCTTATTTTCATGGTAGAAATGTTCTTCTTAAGGCAATGGAAATTCATTATATATACATCATCATCATCATCATGCCGCGCCATCAGCACGCATATCCCAGACCCTCTCCCGCCACCCCTTTCTATTGTCCATCGCTTCTGGTAGATCTTCAAGGCACCGAGTTGTTGTATGTAGGTTCTAGCAGATCGTCCTGCTTTTGTTCGTCTAAGTGAAGGGGTCCACAGGATTATGGCACTTATGAGTTCGTTCCTACTTCTCCAGTAGTGTCCTGCATGTCTAGTTCGTCTAACTTGGATATTTTTGTGATAGGTGGTAAGTGGCTGTACAGCTACCTCCTGGACTTGTTCAATATTGCTCGCAACATTCTTGTGTAGTTGCCGTCAAGCTTTTTCTCCATACCTTTAGTTAGAGTCCATGTAGTGCATCCATATAGCTGTATCGACACGACTGCTGCTTGGAAAAAACTGCGTTTCATTTTATCGGTCTGGTCTGACTTCCATATGACCGATAGTCTATTGTTAGCTGTCCATGCCTTAGCTTGTCGCGTGTTGATGTTAGTCTCGGTTGATGAGGCACTTCTTTCTAGGAGGGCGAACTAGTCTACTAGTTTCAGAGACCTACTGTTTCGTCTGGAATATATATATATATATATATATATATATGGGGAGGGTGAAAAAAACGTAAATTTTTGTGCGCGTTTCCGCGCCTTTACACATTAAAATGATTTACATTATATAAAATCTTCAATTTGCATGATCAATGTGCAATGCATATAATAGGTACTAACTAACACCATATATCACAGTCATTGGATATCTAATTAACACAATGATTCTAAAAAGCAAGTTTTAATGAATAACTGTTTTGTGTTATTTACATTTCATGTCATTGTTTTATTTTGCTTTTCATGTGTATATATATATATATATATAGACGGTAGTTTAATAAGTAATTATATATATATATATATATATATATATATATATATATATATATATATATATATACTGTCGTTTAATGAATCACTTCTATGAGAAAATCATTACAAAAAAGAAATAAACGTCTAAAATTACAAATTAAGAACAACTCATTTCATGACGACTATAATGATAAAAAAGGATACAGTTACGGTCTTCATATAGCATCACTCAGTTTCTAGGAGTATAAGTTCTCGCCAAGATAAATTCCTAGCGAGAAAGCAATACCCGAGCTTATTAAACATTACACCAAGCTTAGTATCCTAAAAAATGAATTTTAAAAAACCATAGCACAGACCAGTTATGATCGAACTCATTACTCAGTATTAATTGCCTTACGATTCTAGGTGACAGTACCATCATTTTTAAGACCAAATGGATCTAAGTACTGCCACACCAATCGAAGAATTGTATAGACCACAAAAGGGGCCATGTTGAAAAATTGACCCGATTTGGTCATATTCCATGAGAGTATTTTGGTCAGCCTTGGAACTTTTTCAGCCAACCCTTGTGCGTAAAACGGCTTGAACATTACAATAAAACTATCTATAAATATGAACCAAAAAAGTCAAATGAACAATAAAAAAAAGACATATCAGCAAATTATGGGAAAGATCATTTTCCTCAGTAAATTTCTGCTCTTTTTACATTTTTCGGGACATCTCATTTATGAAAGTAACGCTTTTTTAACTTACTTTTTTTCTGTGACTAACAATAAATTGGATATCACGAAAGATATATGAGTGTTTTTCTTTTTATATCAATCTAAAATAAAGCACACATTTTTAGTGTCTGTCACTGTCTACGCCTTTTAACATGACGGCAAACGTTTTTCATAGTTAAAATTGTATTTTAATATGCTTTTCTTTCTTTCTTTCTTTCTTTCTTTCTTTCTTTCTTTCTTTCTTTCTTTCTTCGGTGTTTCTCAATTGTTACTTTGTCTTTTTTATTCAAGTATTCTCTACTGTTTTTTTATAACCGTTTTTCTTTCTTTTTTCTTTTTTCCTTTCTTCGTTGTTTCTTTTCTTTATTCATTTTCAATATTTTCATTCTCCCGGATTTTTTTCTCCAATATTTTTTTTCCTCTTTTTTCTTTCATCGGTGTTTCTTTGTTTCTCTCTATCATTCTTCAATACCTTTCTCTTGTGACTTTCTTTTTTCTTTCTTATATTAATTCCTTTTTTTTTTTTTTGTTTCCTTTCTTCAATGTTTCCTTTCTTTCTATCTTTCTTTCTTTCTTTCTTTCTTTCTTTATTTATTTCTTCAGTATTTTACTTGCCTTGTTTTCATTCATTTATTTATTTCTCTCTTCTCCTTTTCTCTTTAATCACTGTTTGCATTCATTTTGTTTTTCATTCTTTTTCCCTTCAAACTTTTTCGTTATTTCTTTTCTTTATTCATTTGTGGTATTTTCATTTTCTTTAATTCTTTCTTTCTTTCTTTTTTCAATGGTTTTTTTTTTTCTTTGATGTTTTCTGCCCCTCTTTTTCCATTTTCTTTCTTTACAGATTTTATTAATTTATTCTTTCTTTCCTTCTGATTTTTTCCCTTTATTCCATCGTCTCTCGCTCTTCGTGGATACTGTTCCTTTTTTTCTTTTCTTTTCTTTCTCTTTCTTTTAGTATTTCTATCTCTTTCACTGTTTCTGCAGTATTTTCTTTCTGCGTTCTTTCAATGTTTCTGCAGTATTTTCTTTATGCGTTCTTTCACTGTTTCTGCAGTATTTTCTTTATGCGTTCTTTCATTCTTTCATTTGTGTTTTCTTTCTTGTTTTCTTTCTTTATTCTTCTTTTCCTCACATCTACAGTGTAACCCGGATATAAGAGACCCTGATATAAGAGAAACGCAGATATATAAGAGATTTTCTCTAGTCCCAAATTAGAGCCAGTGTTACCTAAACAAAATAAACCAAACCCGGATATAAGATACTTCTTCTCCGGTCTCGACAACTCTCTTATATCCTTGTTAAACTGCATATCTATCTATCTATCTTGATAGGATTTTCGTTTTTTTGTTTTTGCTTTTTTTTTTTTTTTTGCAATGTTTCAATCTAAAACTCTCATTCTTTGGTTTATCCTTTATTTTTCTTCTATGAGAACAAGATAACAAAAGGGATTTATCTTCTTAAATAAACCTATTTTATTATCAACGTATAAATCGTATTATCTACTCCACGTTCATTTTCTGTCAAAATCTCCCTCCAGGTCCAACTACGTTTGTGAGAGGAGAGTTCCCGTGGCGTAGTGGCTACCATGCTAGACGGCGACATCGCACAGTGTAACCCAGATATAAGGGGGTTGTCTCTTATATCCGGGTTTGGCCTGTTTTCTTTAGGTAACACAGGCTCTAATTTGGGACCGTATAAAAATTATCTTATATCCGGGTTACAATGTAGTTTGTGAGGGAAATGAAAGAAAATTTAAAAAATGAGATAGAAACGTAAGAATTTGGTAATTTCAAAACAAAACTACCCCTTCAACAAAATAAATACTTTCTGTTTTAAAGACTTGTTTTCGCCAATTCAGAAAAAACATATTTACTTTCCTTTTCCGATATCAACTCAATCGTGTCAGGTAAATTCATGGGGTAATTTCATTATGTGGTAAATTCACCGTATTGTTTCTAGTTTGGTTTTTTATTGACATATCAACTTTCTTGGGTCATTTAATGCCAAATCCATCTTTTTAGAACAGTAGTGATACTATTTAGAGTCATCAAGTCTATTTTCTACGAGAGTAACCATGACATCACGCTCGCCTCCTATTTTTGAGTGGGGGGTGTCCTCATGGTGTAATGGTTAAAGCGATTGACTGCGGAATCGTAGTAAGCGAGTACGTATTTCAGTCGCTCTATTACGTTAACCCCCTTATCCTCCCAGCTATGAGTTAAATAGTACCACTACTGTTTTTCTTGGAGAATGGCTTTGACCTTAAATAACCAACAAGAGTTGATATGCAAAGAAACCAAACCAAACCTGTTTTTGTTCATTTGAAGCCATAACACTAAAAATGGCACATCATAGCGATATTCTCGTAAATACTCGTACACAACAAAGAAATTACCAGGCAAATCTGCCGCTTAATTATCAGTGTGAGGTCTGCAATCGCTATACTTCCTCAAGGGAGATAACTATTAAATGCTAATTAAGTACTTATTTATTCAGTCGTGATTCAACTCGAGGTTTATGACCGCTGTGGACTGTCTTTAAATGGTGAAATAATAAAAATCCTATTTTCTACCAACAACTCACAATATGTATTTAGTAGATATATTCTCGGAGATATGAAAAAAAAAGAGAAATAAAAAAGGACAGTTCGTTTCCAAGAAAAGTCGACCAATGAAGTTTCATAAAAATACACCAATATTTTTCCACTGCATTTACTTAACAGTCGGGCACAAATGAAGACAAGAAAAGTGTTCATTTTTTATACGGAATACGTACGTACTTATATACACGAAATGTTACAATTACTTATATAAATATAATAGCAATAATTCACGAAGATTTTCTTTTCTGGTACCAGACTTTCTTTGTTTTTTCTTTTCTTTCTTTCTTTTTTCTATTTTTTTCTTAAAGTCTGAACATTGTTCTTTCATTATAGTCTTACATCAAAATAGAGCCAACTTATCACGAGACAGTACATCTTTTCAACGTGTAAATTTGAGGAAAAAAATTATTTGAATTAGATCGTTCGGGCCAACCCCAGCAAAAGAAAAAAAAGAAAAACAGAAAATAGGTCTTTAAATAGTAACCATACTGTCCGACTTTCAATATCTTCTGGCGCATATATATATATATATATATATATATATATATATATATATATATAGCCGCCAGATAATGTGTATTGCACACAGACATACAAATACACACATACACGCATATATATGGCGGATTAGGCTTATTGTCACTGTTCGTATAACTGTGCTGAACTTGTTACATTGGCAAAGACATACACGCGCGTGCACACACACACACACACACACACACACACACACATATATATATATATATATATATATAATTGTGTGTGCGTTTTTGTATAAATATATATACATATGAATCTATCTATATCTATATATATATATATATATATATATATATATCACTGGCTGATAATGCTTACTGTCGCTATTTGTGTTACCGAACTGAACTTACTACGTTAGCACAAACACACTCACACACGTTCGTGTGCACACACTCACATATACTCGCACACACACACACATGCACACACACACACACACACACACACACATATATATATATATATATATATATGTGTGTGTGTGTGTGTGTGTGTGTGTGTGTGTGTGTGTGTGTGTGTGTGTGTGTGCTTGTCAATGCCAATTTAAATTTATTGTCATTATTTGTATTACAGTGCTGAACTTAAGTCGCTGCCATAAGTATCGTTCAAAAAATTCTATGTGAACTTGTCCTTATAGAAAATAAAATATTTTTAGCATCCTTATATTTTAAAGAGATTTCCACAAAATTAAATCAAAAAGAGTTGAATGACTCGAAAATATTTTCAGCATTTTTTCTCACAAAATGGTCTTTTCATAAATTCATTCAATGTATTTATAAATACAACTACAACCGTATACAGCTTCTACGAAGCATTTTTATACAGAAACTCCTTGAATACGATTTGAGGTTATTTTGTTGCTTAAGAATGTAGTGGCCATGAATGATTTTGTTTTGGTTTCTTTGCTTAATGGCATATCAACCTTTGTGTGTTATCTAATGCTAAAGCTATCTTTGTAGAAAAACAGTAGGGATTCTATTTTATCCACTAGTTGTGGATAAGGGGGTTCATACGATTCTGAAGGGGATTTGTCCGAAGTGAGTGTAACTACGATGTCGCTGTCCTGTACGTTAGCCACAACCCCACAGAGACACTTGCCTTAAGCATTTTTAATTGAAGTAAAGTCCGAATTAATTCATGAGTTAGGTAATTCTACATCATAGCAGTTGAGAAATAACTTTTTTTTTTTTTTCAGTCTGCTTAATGGTAGTAAGCGGGTTCGAATCCCAGTCGCTCTATTACGTTCATTTTTTTAACTAATACTCATGGGAAAGATATGAACCCCCTTATATGCCCTGCAATATGGTAATTGGTACCATTGCTGGTTTTCTTCAAGAATGGCTTTAGCATTAAATTCCTCATGAAGGTTGATGCGCCATTGAACAAAGAAATCGATACAGTCAATCTGTGTGATCAATCCTGAATAATTTTTTGGAGGGGTTAAAAAAAACAAATATATATATATATATATATATATATATATATATATATATATATATATATATATATATATATATATATAATAAAAGACTAAGACGAATTTTCGAAGCCGCTGCTATTTCACTCTGTAATTCCCTAAATACTCGTCCTGGCTTTTATAATATTTCTCTCTACTTGAGCAAATCTATTTTAAAAATTCGACAAGCATTTTCTAAAGATTCAACATTTATAACCACAACGCGTTTCAGGCATGACTAAACACATGCCGTGTCATACTGCTTGCAATAACACTTGTTTTTGTTTGTTTTTAAAGTGTTTTTATAAGTAAATTATCTCTTTGTTCAAATACTATAAAACAGTACCACACACACCCATACACACACACACACACACATACGCACATACATACAAAGCACTTGTAGTGTAATGTTTATCGTCGTTTGAAATGCACACGGTGACCTGAATTCAAATCCTGGATGAGACTGTTTACATATCACATGACACTAATATCCTCGAAAAATGTTTGCATCCACCTAGACTCCCTCCCCCTGTAGGTAAATAGTGGAGCAGATTAGGCTCTTTAATCTTGGTATAGCAACTGATCTAGGAGAAGGAAAACTCTGAATTCAAACTAGTTAAACTCCGCTTAAAAATTGACCTTGTGCTGAATCCTACCAATGAAGAGGGGTTGAGTGAATACATATTTGTATGTGTGTGTGTGTGTGTGTGTGTGTGTGTGTGTGTGTGTGTGTGTGTGTGTGTGTGTTAGGATAATGTACTCAGTAACACTTGGGAATGTCGGTTTCTTAACTATGTGATTCTCTGACCCAGTGATTTCCACAAGGTATGATGGGAAGGGTGATCCAGTTTCGAGGCATCCTGGATGTCGGATCTAGTTTGCATAGCTCTCTAGGGAGGGCGGTTTAGTTCATACTGTGTGGTTGTTCATGTGGGTAAATTGATTTGGTTTCTTTATTTAATGGCATTTCAACCTTCGAGGGTTATTTACAAGTAAAACTATCCTAGAAGAACAGACGTAGTACTATTTAGATTATAGCTGGGGAGATAAGAGGAGTCATACCTTTCCCAAGGGTATTAATCCCGAAATGAACGTAATAGGGGGACTGGAGTTTCAACTCGTTGACTACAATGTCGTAGTCCAGCACGTTAGCCACTACGCCCCGGGGACTTTGCATGTTGGTACATTACATTAATTTTGTGATTTTTTTAGAATTTATATCCTCTGTTATGTTTAAATCATTATTTGTGCTATTTGTGCTTTTGAGTTTTTCACATTAGCGACAGCAGGTTTCCGAAAATTCCCAGGACTCTTCATTTTTTTTTTTTTTTTTTTTTCTTGTTTCGGTCTGGTATTCTAGCCTCGATCTGTTTTTTATCTCAAAATCCCAGAAAATTTTACGTATCTCATTCACCAGGACAAATTCAGATTTGTGCATATACAATTATTATTGTTAGTATTATTATTATTCATTCATTCATCTATTTATACATATCTGGCATTCAACTCACTAATTCTACCAAGTTTTTATTTGATAGAAAATTCTATTAACGTTATTGTTTGAATAATGTAGTGCTGCACTTTCGTTTTTTTTTATCAATTCCCTCCATTTCTTTAAATATTACCCTTGATATGAATTTTCAGTTTAGAAAATGTTGAACTAGTGATTTTGCGCTTGCAACCCTCTCTTTTGCCAAAAACTACTGATGAAAACAAACTATCAAAAAATGTTGAGAATTGGTTCTGTCTCTATCCAGACTCCTATCCAGACGTCAAAATTTATTTTTATAACATCTATCCTCACACCACGAATTAGATTCATTACAATCTTTTTTATTCAATTAGAATTCAGTTTCGATACATTTTGATAAGATCTCGTACATATTATCTTATTTTATATATTCGAAACAACGAAGAAATTTGAAATAACATAGGAAATTTATTCAATCGAAAAATTTCATACATGTGTGTAACCTGACTGAAGCCAATGCGCTTTCTGAACAGTTCAGTGACGCCATTTTCCAAGAATTTGAACAACGATTATCACAATAGAAAAAGATTTATCTTCTTAGAACATTGTTACAACCTAATCTTTATTTTTGCATTCTTTCGTTGCCAGGTTAAGTACAGCATGTTAAACATCTTTAGACGTATATAAGCCGTTCTCTGGTGCACCCTGTTAGCCGATGTAAATGCACATTTCCGATGGTCGAGGCAGAATAAAAACCAGAATATCGAACAATGATTCTTAAGGCAGGTAAACGTTCTCTTTTCAGGTAGAGAACTAAGAGATTCATGCCTTCCCAAATGCATTATCATGAAGTAAAACGGAAACAGAGTCGTTCCGGATTTGAACACGGTCCGCTTTTTCCATATCTTACGATGATAACCATTACACAAAGCGCGCCAAGTGTAACATATTGGCCCTCGACCCAGTCGCCAATCAAGAAACAGGTGCATCCAGTCGAAGATATCGGGGTATCATCTTGACTTGTGGACGGGTTGAATTCGGTGCAATTACGACGCCCACAGGAAGCAGGTGGCAGTCAAACAATTATATAACCAGGTGCCTCAGATGGCTTGAGTTAGCTGGAGCTCGAGTTGCAGTTCGAGGCAGTGAGAACCAGCTCCAGAAGGAGGGCTTGGGCCCTCAGGACCCCGGTTGAGCAGCCCAGCAGAATGAGGAAGAAGTGCTGCTATAGTCAGAGAAACTTGGAGTCTGTATGTTGCAATCTGTTCCGTCTCCAACTCACCTCTCACACATAACCAATATCAACCCTTTCGCAACCCTTTCGAAAATAAAGTGTGAGAGGTATATTTTTCTAAAAAAGTGTGTTCGTTCGTCATTATTGTTGACTATGTTTCCGCAAATATATATATATATATGTATATGTATTGTGTTGTTGTATGTGGCTATCCAACACAAGTAAATCCAAGTAAATATTCAAAAACGTATATATGTAACCCACTTGGTGTTTGGTGCAGGTACATATATATATATATATATATATATATATATATATATATATATATATATGTGTGTGTGTGTGTGTGTGTGGAAAGTTGGATAAATCAAACACTTAACTCCGATTTAGATATGTGATATTTCGTTTGGGCTTCATTTCATCTTCACGAATATCTTCAAGATGGAGACTGTTTTCTGAGTTTTTTCTATTTAAAAACATGTGAGGGGAGCGGAGAGGCTATAGTTGTAGCAGAAAATGTTGGAAGGGATTCACAGTCGGACGTATCAGATTTCGTTAAAGATTTTTTGTTTTGAAAGTGGAGATAGATTTTAGAGAGTTGATTAGAAATAAGAAAGGAAGGGTTTGTGTGAAATGGGGATTTAGCATGACTTGTTTCATGGAAAAGATATTGACTACTCTGTGATGTCGCAGAAAATTGTCTACATTGTGTTGTCTGGGTTGTAATTGGGGTGAGGAAGGGCTAAGAGGTAAATGATACGCCCGAACGAAATATCACACATCTAAATCTTAGTTAAGTGTTTGATTTATCCAGCTTTTCACATATTTCTATTATACTCTCAGATTCACTACAAACCTATCTTTTCATCATGAATATAAATAGTTTTCAAAAATATATTTTTTAAAGCTTATAGATTTTAGAATAACTGAAAGATTTCCACGAGTACTGATACTATACTCTAACCTGGAGGAGGACTATCGCAGTTTCAGTTAGAGAGAACTCTTTGATTCTAGGTAGAGGCTCGATCCACCTCTAAATTACCATGTCATTTTTGCAGGTACCATTGTCGTATACACAGGGTAATCGAAAAGTAACTTATTATTCTAAAATCCTTCGAATTCATTTCTTCAGTATGATATTTACAAGAGATGAATTTAAAATGTTTTAAGACTGCAGTTTTCTTTTCAATCACCCTGTATAATAATATATAATAATCAACATTGAAGTATAGTCTAAAAATCGATGCACGCCATATATCTTCTTTTATCTTTTTAAAATCTTTTTCAAGTCATCCATGAAGGTTAGGAAGGAGAATCGGTATTTCTTCAAATTCAAACTTGTTTACGACAGATTTTGTGCATCTGCAAATCTTCTCAACTTGTTTGTCGCTTCTTCTGTAAATACACAAATATATAGAAACCGTTTGAAACCAACCATATAAAAATGCACAAACGAATAATTACAATTATCAAATTGAAATTTGCACTGAGTACCAATCATCTGTGTTAGATTGGAATACTTGATTCCAATTGTGTACAAAATAAGTATTTATTTTCTTCTAATTGAATAGGAATACTAATTAAAGCCGTATAATTATTAGTAGTATATTAGAATACTTGAAACAATATAACTGAGTGCAATTATTTGTATTAGATAGGATTATTTGATGGTATATAATTTGTGGCAAATTGATTATTTTATTCTGTTTCTTGCGAATTTTTCGAACCAGCAATTCTCTTTCACTAGAATCTGAGTGGAAGCAAGTCTCCACACTGCCTCAGTTTCCTTCTCAGTATTCTAGCCGATCTTAACAATGCTGAAGTCTACATGGTTTCGATTCTTTCTCCAATTTCCAAATCGTCCACTCCTTTTTCTGATTCATTGGGGACCGCTCCAAGTGCGCTAGTTGCCCTATTTACCAACCCCTCCGCTCGGACAGGATATGACAAAAGATCAATTTTTAAGCGGAGTTTAAGAGGTTTTAATTCAAAGTTTTCCTTCTCCTAGACTAGTTGCCTAACCAAGGCTGAAGAACCTAGTCTGTCCTACTATTCACCCATAGCTGAAGGGAGAATAATTGGATTCATACCTTTCCCAAGGGTATTAGTGCAATGTGAAATGCAGTCAGTCTCGTCCAGGATTTGAACTCGTGACGCCGTGTTCATTTCCTAGGACGATAACAATTACACCACGGGCACCTCCAAGTGCGCTAATTACAATCACTATCATCGTCACCTTCATATTCGGGCTTAGGTGATCTGTTTGTATCACAAAATACCATTGCCCAGTAGGCTGGGGCTGTAGAATACACCGACTGCTTCTCTGCAGAGGGGTAAGACCACCCCCCAACGAGTGTCCTGATATGACCCTAAACAATCTGTTGGTGAGGTTCCAGCAATGCTGGAGGTTTGGGGAATGCGGAGTACCCCTTCATTGCCATCGCACCCAGGTCCGCTATGGCCCGGAGTGGTAGCACCTGATAGGGCCCTATCTATGGGTTAAATAGAACTAACAGCGTACATATGCTAAAATTAATTGAGTAAACTGAATAGCTTGAAATAGAAAGGTTTTTGACAATTAAACTGTACTTACATTTAAACTGCGTGCTTATGCTTAACTGAATTATTTGAAATAGAACTGTTTTTCGACATTAAAACTGTATTTACACTCAACTGAATTGTTACATATAACTGTTTGAATAGTTTGAAATGGAAAGGTTTTTGACAAACTGTACTTATGCTAAACTGAATTGTTTTAAATAGAACAGATTATTTACATAAAAATGGATTTGGCGTTAAATAACCAACAAAGGTTGATATGCCATAAAACCAAACAAACCAAACCAAACCATCAAAATACCAGAGATTTTTAAGCGTCTCATTTTCCAAGATGATTTCTGGTTTGTGCATATATCATCTGGTAGTATAATCAAATTTAAATTTCTTACACAATTATTATCATCATTATCATTATTATTATACCTTGTGAGTTTTTTCACATAAGCAAGGGCTGATGGTCTTACAGTAGATTTTGACTGAAATCAAGTTTTTTTCTGGTCTCCAAGACTCTCCTCAGGACCTCAACAATTCTTTAGTTTGGATGGCCTCAGTTCGTCTTGCAATTTCTAACTCCTCCAGAGCACCAATTAAAATCGATATCACCGTCAGCTTCATGTTTCATCGCCTTTTTTTAGTTCTCTGGCAAGGTCTAAGCACTAGTCTCTCCTTTCGTTTTTTGTTTTTTTTCAATCCACTAATCGGCAGTTTCCCTTCTTTTTTTTATTAATTATCATTATGTATGGTTTTCTGGCCGGTATTAGGTGATCTGTTTGTATCTCAAAATCGCACATTATTTTGTGTGTTTCAAATTTCAGGACAGATTCTGGTTTATGCATCTACCCTTTGCTGGTATTATTATTATTATTATTATTATTATTATTATTATTATTATTATTATTTAGGTGAGTTTTTTCTACTAGTTTTAATTAGTTGTTTTTCACTGAAGTCTGAGTGACAACTAGTCTCATTAGATTTCCAAGGTTCTTCTGAATCTTCGTTCGGATCTTTTACAATTTTATTGTATGGATCGTCTTGATTCTTTCTCTGATCTCCAGTTCACACCT
>OY757907.1:47699019-47846519 GCA_963585895.1 Sepioteuthis lessoniana
TAAAAGTGCCCATACGAAAATAGTCTGGAAACTTATCTAATGATCCTCGTATATATATATATATATATATATATATATATATATATATCCAAGATGTGTTGCCCGGTCGGCTAGGGCTGTAGAATACACCGACAGCTTCTCTGCAGAGGGTAAGACCCCCAAACGAGTGTGATGGATATGACACTAAACAATCTTATGGAAGTTTCCAGGAATGCTTTAGCTTTGGGGAATGCGGAGTACCTCTTCATTGCCATCACTCCCAGGTCCACTCTGGCCCGGAGTGGTAGCATGTGATTGGGTCCTATCTATGAGTCAAAGAGAAGTAAACTGTGTACAAATGTTAAATTGAATTGTTTGAAATAGAACCGATTTGACATTTAAGTGTTTTTAAACAAAAACTATACTTATACTAGTAAAGTTAGCGACCATAGTCGAGGGTGACCCGAAGGCTTCCTTTTCGATAGCTACTACACCAAGGTGTAGGGGAGGGCGCTACTCCATTCCCTGGATTGCTCCACTTTACCCTGGAACCGTACCTTATAATGCTGAGTGTTAAGCAAGGTGGTATCAAGTTCCATTTTTAAAGTCTTTGGTATGACTCGACCTGGGATTGAACCCAGGTCTCCCGGGCCATTGGCGAACACTCTAACCGCTGGGCCCTGGAGAAGAAACTAGATGGCAATTACACAAGAATGCTGCGTGCAATCCTCAACAAGTCCTGGCAGCAACACCCCACAAGACACCAACTGTACGGCCACCTGCCCCCTATCACGAAAACTATTCAAGTTAGGCGAACCAGACATGCAGGACATTGCTGGAGAAGCAGAGATGAACTCATAAGAGATGTACTCTTATGGATCCCCACACACGGCCGCGCAAAAGCAGGACGACCAGCACGAACGTACATTCAGCAGCTATGTGAGGATACAGGTTGTTGTCCTGAAGACCTGCCTAGGGCGATGAACGATAGGGAGGAGTGGCGAGAGAGGGTCAGGGATATCCGTGCTGCCAGCACGATATGATGATACTTATACTAAACTGAATTGTTTGTAATTTAATTCGGCGGTAAATGAACCGAAAAGTAATGATACGCCATAAAACAAAACACCGTGGTGTAATGGTTATCGTTGCAGGATGTGGACTCGGCGACACGAGTTCAAATCCTGGACGAGACTGATTGCATTTCACATAGCACTAATACCCTTGGGAAAGGTATGAATCCAAATATTCTCCCTCCATCTATGGGTAAATAGTAGGGCAGACTAGGTTCTTCAGCCTTGGTGAGGCGACTAGTCTAGGAGAAGGAAAACTCTGAAATAAAACCTGTTAAACTCCGCTTAAAAATTGACCTTGTGTCATATCCTGCCCGAGCGGAGGGGTTGGTAAATAGGATAAAACAAAACAACCAATGAAGATGTGATTATATATGTGTATATATAAATATATCATTCTTATTATCATTTCCAAGATACATATATATATATATATAAGTGTGTGTGTGTGTGTGTGTGTGTGCGTAATTCTCCTCATATATGTAATTTTTCAAATACATATGTAGCTTAAACACTTTTCCATTCTTCGCTGCCACATTAATATACACTACTGTTAGTGCTCCTCTGAGAGAACCTTCTTTTTCATCGTTACAGCTCTATTGGAGACTTCAAAACTGGTCCTCTTGAACCTGTAGAAGTCACAGGATCAAGTGAATTGTGAGGGTTTTTTTTCAATACGGTGACGTTCCTCTCTGCCAGGAACTACCAAATGCTCAAGGCGTTGTGAGTAGGTACATTGTCATGGTGAAGTACCTATGATTTCTCCTGCCACAGCTCTCGTCTCTTCTCGCAAAGAGCGAAGTATATATATACCGCAGGATCCTGTTGACTAGCTATATTTATCGTCTGGCTCGGAAGCAAGAACTCGCTGTGGACGAAGAACAGGATCAATATGACGCAGACTTCTGACTTAATCTTATTTTCCTCGGCCTTTTTTCAAACTCAAAAGAATGTGTGCACGACATGATGTCATCTTCATACCCTTACTAAAGTTTTCAAGTTTTCTCCAACCGGACCTCAAACTCCCGGTTCATTCGTTGCTCGGTGTTTATCGTTCGTTCCTCAGTGCTCATTGCTGAAGGACCTGAAAAATAGGAGGTGTAAACAAAAGCATGAGAAAAAAGTGCAGATGTTGCAGAGAGCTAAGATTACAGTAATATACTCCAAAGATATGTTAGATGATACCATAATACGCTTATCCCTCTTTCGCCCATAGCTCACTCAACACACCCAGTTCAGTTACTTTTCAGACAGACATTTTGTATTCTAATCACCCAAGAAAAGCAAATATAAATGCATCCAATTTAAACACACACACACACACACAAACACACACATATACACACACACACACACACACACACATATATATATATATATATGCGCAGGAAATGCACTCAGTGTAACGATTATCACCGTTGGAAATGGAATAGTCGACTCGGGTTCAAATACTGGACGAGGATGTTCACGTCTTAAGTTGAACAGATGCCCATGGGAAAGGCATATATCTATCAGCTATTCACTATGGAAAAATAGTAAGGCAGACTGGGTTTTTTACCCTTGGTAATGCAATCAATCTAGGAAAAAGAAAACCAGTTGTACTTCGTATAAGAATTAACGTTAACGGCACTGTGGGGTTATATATATATATAACGGCACGGATGGGTTATATATATATATATATATATATATATATATATATATATATATATTTGTGTGTGTATGTGCGCACGCGCGTATTATTCATTGTAAATATGTTTATGGTATGAAAGCGGGTAAGGGTGAAAAAGCACGGTCACTAAAAAATAATCATCCGATTTAATTCAAACATTCTGATTATCGTTTTGCAACCCTTAATATGAATAAACAGAATATTAATTCCCATAATATCCCAGTCATTCATATGAAATAAAAGAAATACTATAAACTTCAAATAGGTGCGTTAACATATATATTTGTTTATTGAGCCATTGATCGTAGTGTTATATTCACAGGTTTTTCATCTTATTGGGGTTCTCTACCAGACCAAGTTTACTTCAAACAGGTTTTATGGAGCCTGCCGTAGATGAACTGTTAACAATTTTGAGTAATCTAACTTGTTTGATTTGCATGGTTACAATTGTAATAACACGTATCAATTGATCATGAAATGGACAGTGAATCTCAAGTCGATTTGTCAGTAGAAAAATAAATCACAGATCTTTGCTTTTCTCTGGTTGAGAGCTTTCGTTTTATTCTAACGTAGAATAGAAGAAGAAAAAGAAAAACCAAAGAAAATGGTTTCCTAGCTTTAAATCATCTGATCACCAAACTATATTGGTTGGTTGTTCGGGTTCTATGGAATATCAACTTTTGTTGGTTATTTAACGCCAAGTCCATTTTTATGCAAACAGTCAGTTATATTTCAAACAATTCAGTTAAGCATGAGTACACAATTTGTCAATAAGTACAGTTTATGAAAATAGATCTATTTCAAACAATTCAGTTTAGGATATGTACGCAGTTTTAATGTATGTACAGTTTAATAGTGAAAAACTTTTCTATTTCAGGCCATTCAGTTTAGTCAAGCAGTTCCAATTCAGCTAACTCAGTTTAGTATAAGTACAGATTTTGTTTACACACAGTTAAATTTCAAAACAGTTCTATATTAGACAAATCAGTTTAGTCTGAGTACAGTTTCAATGTCAAAAAACAGTTCCATTTCAAATAATTCAGTTTAGAATAAGCACGCAGTTTAAATGTAAGTACGGTTTAATTGTCAAAAACATTTCTATTTCAAACTATCCAGTTTAGTCAAACAATTCAGTTTAGCCATTAGTTCTATTTAACCCACAGACAGGGCCCTATCAGGTGCTACCACGCTGGGACAGAGTGGACCTGGGAGCAATGGCTATGAAGGGGTACTCTTCATTCCCCAAAGCCCCAGCATCATTGGAACCTCACCATCAGATTGTTTAGTGTCATAATCAGTACACTCATGGGTGGTTCTTAACCCTCTGCATAGGTGCAGTCGGTGTATTCTACCGCCCCCGTCGACTGGCCAAACCAAACTATGACCTCACGAAAGTTACTATTTGAATTGTACTGGAAATTACTTTATTCTCAAAACTAGAGTACTTTAAGTGTACGAGGGTCGTTAAAAAAAGTACAAAGCCTCGCTGAGAATGGAAAGCTTAAGTGAACATTTGTATTGTGGCAACACAGTAACACTTTTTATAATCGTTGAAAAATCTGAATTATTTTTAAAGTTTTATAAGAAGTGGTAGTTTATAGCTACAATAAAAATGTTCAGCTGTGATATTCTTTTTTGGTTAGGCTAAGAACTTTTTAAACGACCCTCTTATTGCTCTTTAAAAAAACTTTCAATAATGTATCATTTTGCTGGGTTTCAGTTAGATATAAATACAAACATGGTGAGAATTTTATTACAACAAAGTATGAAGTATCTACCAGTTTAGAATGGTAGTGAAGATATATTTTCATGTTGCATATAATTGGAGACCATAATTGTAAAATTGGGTTTGGCATAGCATAACTCAACAAGGACTGACACGTTGTAGTCAAGGACGACCAGAAGGCTCCCTTTTCAATAGCTACAATACCGAGGTGTAGGCGGGGGGCGCTACTCCTTTCCCTGGATTACTCCACTTTACCCTTGATACGTACCTTATATTGCTGAGTGTTAACCAAGGAGGTATCAAGCGCCATTTTTAAAGTCCTTGGTATGACACAACCTGGGATTAAACCCAAGTCTCCCGGTCCATTGGCGAACACTCTAACCATTAGGCCAATGAGCCAGTATCTGTAAATCTAACTAACCAACTATTGTTGCATTTTTGTGGTTTGTCAATTTTTTTAAAGCAATCTTCCGAAATTATTACAGTAATATTGATGTTATGTGTAGAAATAACAGAGATATTAAAAAGGACAACTGAAATCACGTCTATTCCGCATGACATTTAAACACCCCACGTGTTTACAACGTCCTAAAAATATTTGAACATCCAACATCGTGTTCATTTAAAAAATGTCTATGACGATGAATTTTTTTCCTTTAAAATTAATTAGACTCAAATAAATATTATTTTGCATTGCTCTAGCCCTCTAATACCGGCTCATTGCTCAAGTGGGTAGAGTGTTCGCCAATGGTCCGAGAGACATGGATTCAATCCCAGGTCGTGTCATACCAAAGACTATAAAAATCGTACTCGACCACCTCCTTGCTTCACAATTAGCAATATAAGGTACGTATCGATGGTAAAGTGGAGCAATCCAGAGAAAGGAGTAGCGCCCTCCCCTACACTTTGGTGTAGTAGCTATTGAAAAGGGAGCCTTCAGGTCGCCCTCGACTACAGTCGCCAATTTTAATTTTGCTTTTTATAGCCCTCTAAATTAATATAACGCAATAAAATAAAATTATTTGTACAATGCTTCAAGCAAATTACAAAATACTTTTATCAAAAATTTAGTAATAATAGATAAATATCCCTGTTTTATTCTTTTGGTCATCATGCTTAAAATGATCGTGAAGATACATTTTCGTGCTATATATAATTAGAGACTATAACGGCTAAAATGACACGAACATAAAACTTTCTATAATGTACCATCTATGCTTGGTTTCAATCAGATTTATAAATACAAACATAACGAGAATTTTATTTATGGTTGGTTTAGTTTCTTTGTTTAATGGCATATCAATCTTCGTGAGTTCTTAAATGTTAAATCAATTCTTGCTGAAGAAGAGTGCGATTTAACTCATAGCTGGGAATATAAGAAAGTTCATTACTTTTCCAAGGGTATTAGTCCGAAAGCGAACGTAATAGTGCGACTGGAGTTCGAACTCGCTCACAAAGATGTCGCAGTCTAGCACATTAACAACAATGTCGCAGTGACTCACCGCTAATAATAGTTGCTAATACTTTATCTAAAAATAGATAAAAGATAATATTAATTCTGATGTTTCATTTTTTTACTTATACGCTTACCAGAGGATAACTCTTCTCTTTTTTTGTCACCTATGACCTCCTGGGTACTGTGATCTGAAACACTATCTTGTCCAGTCGGCTGGGTTATAGAATACACCGACTGCTTGTCTGTAGTGGGATAAGACCACCCCACAACGAGTTTCCTGGACATGACACTAAACAATCTGATGGTGAGGTTCCAGTAATGCTTCATTTCCATCGCTCTCTGGTTTACTCAGGCCCGGAGTGGTAGTACCTGATAGGGTCCTATCTATGGGTCAAATAGTAATTAACTATGTACTTATGCTAAACTGAATTGTTTGAAGTCGAACAGTTTTGATATTTAAACAGCATACTTAAGTTAAACTGAATTGTTTGACATTTAACTGTGTGTAAACGAAATCTATACTTATACTAAACTGAATTGGTTGAATTAGAAATGGATTTATTGACAAAATTTTGCGTCAAATAACCTACAGGGGTTGATATGCTATAAACCCAATCGACTGACCGACTTAGACACTGCCATTGTCAAATACTAGTTGGCAACTCTAAATCAAGATCTCTACCATATATTGCTACTAATCGTTTCACATTTTCACAATCTACAAGCCATAGTAGACTTTAAAGAAACTCAGTATTACGAGTGGAATGAAAGGATGGCACACGGAAAGCACGGAATATAAAATTGAAAACTACAAAAAATATGAAAAGAAGTCTGGAGAACAAGTGTCTTAAAAAGATTGGAAAAAAAGTCAATGAAAAACTTATCATGAAATAGACTGTAATCTTCGAATCTATTTGTCTCTCTGTGTGGACACTGGATTTCATATAGAGGAACAGCCAGGAGCGATGGACAATAGGAACGGAAAGCAAGAGAGAGTAAAGGGTATCTGTGCTGTCGGCACGCCTTGGTAATGAGGAAATGTAGCTATTTGGAAATAGTTTTTGACGAGATATTGTAAGGAAATTACTGGAAACATTATACAGAAGTTAATAATCTAATAAAAGGAGACTGAATCCGTGACTATCTGTTCTTTTGGTTCTGGTTCTTGCTTCTTCATTTAATGGCATATCAAACTTGGTGGGTTATTAGAGGTTGCAACCCTCCTTGTAGATGAACAGCAATGATACTGTTTAATCCATAGCTGGTGCTTTATACTTTCCCCAAAGGTATTAGTCAGTCTGAAAGTGAACATAATAGCTCCGGAACTCGAACTCCCGCACGTCAAGGCCGCAGTCCAACACGTTAGCCACTATGCTGCGGGAACTCTCTGTTTTTCTTCTATAAGACAGTACAAAACAATAATTTCTACCGTCAGTTGGGCGTAAAATATGCCGATTGTATCTTCTGGAGAGGTGAAAAAAAACCATGAAATGAGTGTCCTTGGCATGTCATTAAATTGTATTTGATGGCGAGGCTACAGTTTTGGAACGCTGAAAAGTGTCGAGTAATCCTTCATTGCCATTAATCCCAGGTCCACTTTGACTCAGATTGGTATTACTGTTGTATACCAATATAAGTTATATGTATATGTTATATTGTTATGAGCCTGGCACTACGATCGTACAGCTCCCATCTGCTCACATCACTTCAGTTCATTCTTTACATTTCTTCTTTGGTCGATTGTCTTGTCACCCCGGTCGCTTTGATATTTTCTTCCTGTCGCAATCTTTGTACTTATTCGTAGTAGATGAATGACAACGCGACCACTATTTCATGAGCAAATTTTACTTTTTAGATGTTGGTGACTTTTAATCATTACCCGTTCAGCCTAAACGGAGAATCATTGTGAGCATGATGCAGCATTTAAACACCCACGTTGAGTGGTTTTCACTGATTAACTACACTTCATGTCAAAAAGAAGAGTTTACCGATTTACTACGCAACCGTACTTGTTAAGGTCTAATTTATGTGTTAAATACATACGTTTACAAGTTGATAGGAACACCTGAAAAGAAAACTCTTTGGAAACAACACCAAACGTTCAAGTAGGCACTCGATTCCCTAACTTCTAAACATAAAATAAACAGACGTGTGAGGCACCCGATAAGAATCGAACGTAGCAGTGGTGATCGGCAGGCTTAGGTCGCTAATCATTGTACCACGTGGCTTCTATAGATACTGACGCGTTTGCGTAACGTTACCGGCGTACAAATGTCTATGTAGACATTGCTATATTCGGCACCATCGCAGGACAAATGAAGTGAACCATGAGGAAATAGTCACTGGTTGATCGAGCGTTGTCTCAGCAAACCAGTCACTCACTGAAGTGTAAGATAGACAGAAGAAGCGACTTTGTTTGATGTTTTAGAAGAGAGAAAACACGGATTACATTGTTCCTTTTCGTTGATTCTAATGCTTATGATGCTTTTGTATCAAAGATAAGAAGATCAAAAAAAGAATTTAAAGAAAAAAAAAACAGAATGGGAAATATCCATAAACAGATTAAATACTATTTTGGGTTCTCGCCGTGAATGCAAAATGAAGAACTCGAGTTAACTGCCTTTTTTTTTTTTTTTTTTTGGATTACAACAAATAAATATTTTTGCAGTCTTGAAAGCGACCGTATGGTTAATCAGATTGAAATATACACTTCTTGATATGTCATCTATGTGGTGGGGGAATCCGAAGAGAGAGATGCATTTTCGTTGGAGGAAAAAGGCTTATACGTTTCAAAGTTGGTACATTTAGATAATTGAAATCAATTGTGGTGGGGATTGAAAAATTATAATAGCATCGACTATTTGGTTTCCGTAAACTTTCTACAAGCCTCGATGAATGTTAACGTCTATTTTTCTTTTACTTTTTCCTTTGTTCTTTTTTCTTTTTTTTTTTTTTTTTGCTTTTTTGTATTGTGGAAGTCTGCATTCAAATCAGGCGCAATTTCCCCATACTAACACTCAACTGCTATCATACCAAAGCAAAAAATGATTTCCCAAAATGTTATGATAATTGGAGAGGGTTCGAATGCTGTTTCTGTATTATTTTATGTGTGCAGTTTTAAGAATTGACTTAACTTGGGTGCTTGGTGAAATGGTCGAGAAGTGTTTTCCGGATACATTAAAGTTCGGTGGAGACAGTTTCGCATTTATCTCAGGTAAAAGCTGTTTTTGTTTCTACTGATAGTCACTGCAGAGGAAAAATCAGAAGCGAAACACAAAGGATATCTTTATAAGTTTGAAAAGATTTCCAACATTTATATAAACCTATAAATTTGTGTAAACTCACATATACATTTACGCATATGGGTTTGATCGGTTTACGTGGTATGAACTAATCTATGGCAGCTGACCATTGATAATGATGTAACACTGTGTAGTGTAAAATACAGCTTGGCTCACGATATGAGACAAGGTAAAAATTCTCACCGTGCCGTAAAAAAAAGTGATGCACCGGAAGAGAGTGACCTATGAACTGCATGATAGTTATTTCCGCTCGATGACGATCACACCTGCCATTCCGAAGATAGCGGAAGTGAAACATCCCAATGGCCAATAATCGAAAGAAATCGCGCAGATTATCGCTGATAATACGGGACAAGGTGAAGGTCCCACTTCAGGGTGATGCACCGGAAGAGAGTGACCTGTGAACTTCATGACAGTTATTTCCACTCGATGACGATCACACAGGCCATTCCAAAGATAGCGGAAGTGACACATCCCGATCGCCAGATATCGGAAGAAATTGCGGAGGCGTGGAGGCATGTCCATATCTCCACGTGGGAGTTTGAAGGTAATATAAGGCCGACGAATTGAACAGAAGGCAGTGAAAAGGATCCCGCTGTTCACGAAGCTGACCTCGTCGTCATTCTGTGTGCGTTGTCTCGGCCATCGTCTACTTACATTGAAGAGTTCAAGCCTCATCGACGAACGATTCTAATTCCTCTCCAGACTGCTCCTACTTCACACAAGCGTCCGTCGAGAAAATAAATATATATTGTTATATATAAATTCCGTGTTGTCGTTTGTTTGACCAGAGAGCGGAACGTAACAGTAGGAGGTCCGTCAAGCAGACGATTCCTTTGTCTGTTTTGGCGCGAAACCAGACAAAGGGTTTTGGACTCGAGATCTCGGCATGACCGGAAGTGGGTAAGGGAACGCGAGAAGGGAGTTGGAAAAGGAACTAGAAGAAGGGAGTTGACGACGGACGACGGACAGAGCAGTCGACACCGAACAGCAGAGAGGCCAGTCGGATGAGATGAGGTCCAGAGCAGTGAGGGAAGACGAGTCAAGATGAGTCATCACTCCTCATGGGTTGTAGAATTTTCGCTAGAAATCCACGCTAGCGTTAGTCTATATATGCTCACAGGAATGCAGAGTGTTACATAACTCCTTGTCTTGCATTTTTAGTTAACCCCAGGCTCGTATTGTTCGTTTTGTTCGTTTGTTCTTTTTCTCCCACTAGAAAACGCAAAGTTAGAAAGTGATCCAGGAAAACTAGTCGGAGAGTAATTTGATAACATTCAATGATTTTAAAAATTTCATGAAAAATGGCTCAAAGCTTAAGATACTGGCGTAAGTCAAAAGTCTTTCAGTATTTTGTTATGTGCTTCTTAGCAGAGCGTATATCAGTTGACCAAAACAAAGTCTTTGTAAGGTACCTGCTGGTGCACTGACACGTTTAACTTTGCTTTACTCATAAGAGTCATTCGAAAACTTCACAGACGAACCTGTAACGTAGTCTAAATCGGTAAATTATATTTTACGAATTCGAACTGGGCCATAACGCCGCAGAAGCTAACAAAAACATTTGCTGTGCAAAAGTGAAGGTTCAGTTGATTACAGTACAGTAATAAATGGTTCAAGAAATTTCGTTCAGATTGCAAGAACCTCGACGATCAGACAAAGTCAAGTAGGCCTAAAAAATTGATACTGAAACCGTGTTTCAAGCCTTAGAGAAAATCAAGCAATGAACAATCAGAGAATACGAAGAGAGCTTTGGCATCTCACAGTCGAGTGTGGTTTGTCACTATCAACACATCGGTAAAAGCATCCGGAGGTAGTGAAATGTGCCTCATGTTATCAAAATATTGCAAATCTTTTTACTCGTCCTAATGTAATTAAAGTGGTAAAAAGTAAAGTTGGCGACCTTAGTAGAGGGCGACTCAAAGGCTCCCTTTTCAATAACTACTACACCCTTGATACGTACATTATATTTAAAGTCTTTGGTATGACGTGACCTGGGATTGAACCCAGGTCTCCCGGAATATTGGCGAACACTCTACCTACTAGGCCAATGAGACTGATTAAAGTGGTACTAGAGATAAATACCGGACAAACGTCCTGGTTCTAATTGCTAAATGATATAATTGGTAATAACCTCCTCATCGATTCACGAAATCAACAGAACTCAACCATTTAAATTAGATATATACCTCGGTAGAAACATCTCATCAACTGAAAGCTATGTCAGCATAGGCATAAGTAAGATGTTTACTGCTATTGAAATGTTATCGACCATATGGAAATTGGATCTCTCTCTAAAAGTGTAATTCTTCAAAATTAGAACTGTCAGTAATATTGTATGACAGCACCACTGGGACTCTTACGAAACGCTTGGAGAAAAATCTGGATTGAAACCATACTAGGATATTGGGGGCTATTTTGAACAAATGCAGGAAGCAACACAGAACCGCAACGGTCCGACCATTTGCCTCTTATCTCGCAAATGATCTGAGAAGGAAATCGAACTCCTAAGTGACATTCTCCTCTGGACTCACGTTAACACTATTGCTGGTTGAACTGCAAAAACTTTCAATCTTCATCTCTATGCGAACACTGGTGTCATCTAAACAACCTATCCAGAGTGATAGCGAGAGAGAGTCAAGAGAATCCGTGTTTTTGTGACGCTTTGATGAAGATGTAAATTAAAGTTACCAATCAAGAACGAAAAGATATCAGTAAATTGATAAAAATATGACGGTGTATTAAAGGTATTTTCTTTGATTTAATTTCTAAAAGTTCAATGGGGACAACTCGAGAACTTTTAGGTGAAAATATAATGCTCTTCACAATCTTAAGTCAAGGTTGCCAACCTGAAAAATTAAAAGAAAATTTGTCTTATCATTTTCATGCGGATATCATATTTCTAGATTAGCTTTACTCGATTCACGTAAAAAAATTATACTGCGCTATTTTCTATGCTTTTTGAAGAGACCAAACAAATTGCAGGAAGACAATAAGTAATTATCTTCCCTTGAGTTTAGGCACATGTCCAGGGACATCAAATGTCCATTGGTCACGTGAGAATTCAGAATCCTTACTCGCTATCTTTTCGTGCCGGTTGTTCGACCGAAGTAGACTCACCTCTTTTCATCTATGTTCATTGAACAGAAATGGTCTCACCACCCAGCAAATTACGCCGTCATTCACCACGCTATAGAAATGAAAGCCTAAATGACTAAATCAACAATTTTATCATTTTGAGTCCTCTTTTTTATATACTGCTAGGTCATGTAACAATGGACATATTTCAACAGTTAGGACACATTTCTGTATTGTAATATTTCATATATATTTAATGTCATATATGTGTGGTGAGCCTGTCTGGTCTTTCCTTCCGTCTGCTTACCGTTAGTATGTCAATGGATATACTAATACTAATATTTGACCTAGGTGAGTTGGGACGTGACTTAATATCCTGCCTTGCACCAACCGTTACCAATTACAGTTAACCATTCCAATACAGCCATTGCCTGCAAATGGCAATTACCTTTGAATATTGTTTTTTTATTTAAGCGTTTTAAAGAGAAAGAGAGCTTTTGCACATATTACAGCTGGACTAACTCGCATTTCGTCTGTCCATTAATCCAAGCTGTCGTGAGTTGTTTATTTTATTTCGTTTTTCCTTATGAGGAATTAAGTTGTCACATTATTTCATTTCGAAACAAGTTGATCAATGGAACTGGCTATCTTTAGCTTTACTTAAGTATTTTCGTTTATCCTTTAGAATTGTGTGCATACAGCTGAAGCTGCCAAATTTAATTTATTTGATAGACCTTTTACGCTTCTATCATTTTCGTGTTATTTTTTTTCTTTCATATTACTTCGCTAAAGTGATAGCTTTACTCTTCTTATTATTAAATTGAATTTCCCACGTCTTTTTTCTTTGAAGATATAATGAGTGTATGCACACAGAAAATCAATATCATAATGATTTTTCTATATTTATATGTAACTATAACACAGTAAAGATGTCTGTGTAGTGAGATTTTTGTTAGTGAAGTGTAGTTAAAATACTCTTAGAGAAAATAGTGATTTTTAATTCAATTTGCATATTAATTACCAAATAAAAAATTAGAAAATTAAACTATTTGTGGATTGAATTACCATGACCAAAAAATTCGGCAAACACTTACGCGTGACAGATGGAAATACTAGACTGATATTTCGATCTTATTAGGTCTCATCAGCAGTGTATACCATGATCTCCACAACTGGAGATCGAATCAGCGACCACAGATTGCAGAGCCAAAAATCTACGACTGAGCCCTCAAGCCCTATCGCACACAAGTGACGCCAAATTAACTAATCATGGTAATTGCACGGTCAATTAACCTGAATGTGTCTTGCAAGTTACATCCGTACTCTTTACAGAGGACACAGTCACCTAATAAGGGCGAAACAACTGTCCAGTGTTTCCATATCGCGCGCGTAAGTGTTCACCGAATTTTCCGGTCATAGTCATACAATTCACAATATAATTCTTCTACTTAAAAAAGAAAAATTGTACATCTAAAATTTTTGTAAAATGTGAAATTAGTATTCGCACTCACCCCGAATATTATAATTTTTCTTAAAGTAATTTTTGCCTTTGGTATTTTTGGGGTTGTGTGTCAGTATGATAAAATCGCACCCGACATAAAAGCAGAATTATATCATTGAATTCATTCACGCAAGAAAAAATGCTCACTTTAGGGTTCATCGAGGCTTGAAAGAAAGTTTACGGAGACCAAACAGTGGATATTGTTATTATTATTTTCCCATCGGCCGCAATGACGGGATTGACAGAAGCTTAAAATGAAAATCCAACAAAGAGACGAGTCTTCCGAATGAACAATCGCAAAAACTGACGTTTTAAGCTGACACTGAGTCCGACTGCTCTCCACTTTTGGACGATGGAGGTCGTTGTCGCTTGAAAGGTCGGCCCTCAAGAACTGGACGACTTATTTCACCAGAATTACTTGCCGAAGCCGTGGCTTTTGGATGTCAAGATCAAACAGCGGATATTTTAGGAATTGGAAAATGCTTTTCAGCAGTGGCGACAGCGATGTGAGTAAAATCCGAGTTCAACACGCCTGTCAAGAAGAAAATAATTTATCAATTGGCGATTTTTGTTGTTCCAGCGGACCACTGAATGAAAATAAAAAAACGTGAAAAACTGAAAAAAATACCTGCATCTTGCCTAAGAGTTGAAAAGACTGTTGAGTATGAAAGTGACGGTGATTGTTCCAATTTCAGTTGGATCATTTAGAACTGTTTACAAAGGCCTGGAAAATATACTGGAGAAAGTGGAATTTAGAGACCATCTAGACCACAGCACTATTAAAATCAGCTTGAATACTTAGAAGCGTCCTAAATATCTGAAGAAAGTTGCTATCACTCATACTTCGGTGCGAAGCCACCCATTTAGATTGGTTTGAAAAACTATCAAGGAAGTAAAAGAAATTAAATAAATAAATGAATAGGTAAATAATAATAATAATAATAATAATAATAATAATGTGGAGATGATACCAATTGTAGTTGGTTCCTTTAGAACAGTCCCCAAAGGCTTGGAAAAAAGAATAAAAGAATTGGAAAGCGGGAAAAGATTCGAAACCATGCAGACCATAGCATTGCAGAGGACTGCTTGAGTCCTTAAGAGCTGGGGAGATTTGCTGTCATTCCGACAGCAGATAAATGCCACCAGCTAATAAGGGTGTGAAAAACTCGCTAGGCGTGAAATAATAATAATAATAATAATAATAATAATAATAATAATAATAATAATAATTATAATAATAATAATATCAAAGCGAGAATAGACAAGACTCAACAAAATAGCAAATGCAGGCTATGTGGTGACAGAGATGAAACCCTGAATCATATAATAAGCGAATGCAGCAAATTAGCACAGTGGGAGTATAAGACGAGACCCGACTGGGTCGGCAAGGTGATTCATTAGGAAATGTGTAAGAAACTTAAATTCGACCATGCCAACAAATGGTATATGCACAACCCAGCACCAGTCATAGAAAATGCCACTCATAAACTCCTATGGGATTTTGACATACAAACGGATCACCTAATCCCGGCCAGAAGACCAGATTTAATAATAATCAACAAAAAGAAAGAACTTGCAAAATAGTCGACTTTGCTGTCCCGGCTGACCACAGAATAAAACTGAAAGAATGTGAAAAGAGGAATAAGTACCTCGACCTTGCAAGGGAATTGAAAAAACTGTGGAACATGCAGGTGACAATTATACCAATTGTAATTGGTACGTTTGGAACAGTAACAAAAGGATTGCTAAAGGGACTGGAGGACTTGAAAGTTGGAGTACAAGTGGAGACCATCCAAACGACACCACTGTTGAGAACGGCCAGAATACTAAGAAGAGTCCTAGAGACTTGAGGAGACTTGCTGTCACTCAGACTCCAGTGAAAAACCATCGGCTAACGCTGATGTGAAAAGCTCTAATGAGTGAATAATAATAATGCCATAAAGACCAATCATATTTAATCAAAAATGGATAATGTGCAACAGAAAAGAAAGTGTAAATTATGTGGTGATGGAAACGAAACCATTAATCACTAAATAAGCGAATGTAGTAAACTGGTACAAAAGGAATATAAGACTAGATATGACTGGGTGGGAAAGGTGATCCATTTGGAAATTGTGCAAAGATTATGATTTGAACGTGCCACCAGAATACGTCCTGGAAAATGAGACGCTCAAGCTTCTCTGGAATTTTGAGATACTAACGGATCACTTTATCTCGACCTGACGACCAAACCTTGTGATAATTCACAAAAAGGAGAGGACTTGCCAAATTGTGGACTTTACTGTCCCAGCAGATCACCCAGTAAAATTGAAAGAAAGCCAAAAGAAAGATAAGAACCTGGACCTTGTTAGGGAACTTAAAAAGACTGTGGAACATGGAAGTGACGGTGATACCAACTGTAATCGGTACTCTCGGTACAGTCACCAAAGGATTGATACAAGGACTAGGGGACTTAGAAATAAGAGGACGAGTAGAGACCATCCAAACTATACCATTATTTAGATCGGCCAGAATACTGAGAAGAGTCCTGGAGACTTGATGAGACTTGTTGTCATTCCGGCGAGAAACCATCGGCTAACGCTGGAGTAAAAATAACTCTCAAAGGAGTGTAATAATAATGCAAGAAATTGAAATTTAACTATGCTACCAAATGGTACATGCACAAACCAGAATCTGTCCTGGAGAAGGTGACACATAAACTTTTCTGGGCCTTTGAGAATCAAACCGATCCAACTAGATGACCTGATCTAGGGTTAATTAAAAAAAAATACTTGTCAACTGAGAAATATTGCTGTTCCAGTGAACGACTGAGTGAAAATGATTGGTTTGGTTTGGTTTCTTTGTTTAATGACATATCAACTTTTGTTGGTTATTTAATACCAAAGCTACTCTCCAAGAAGAACAGTAGTGGTACTAAATAGTACCACTACTGTTCTTCTTGGAGCAGGGAGAATAAGAGGGTTCATACCTTTCCTAAGTGTATTTGCCCGAACGTGAACGTAATAGCGCGACTGGAGTACGAACTCTCTTACTACGTTTCCGCAGTCCATCGCTTTAACCATTACACCACGAGAACACCTCCTTGAGTGAAAATGAGAGAGAATGAAAAGACAGACAAATTCTTGGATCTTTCCAGAGAACTAAAATAACTGTGGGTGACGGTGATATGAATAATAGTTGGCGTGCCAGGAATATTCCTCAATGGCATAGAAAAGAGACTGGAGGAACTGGAAATCAAAGGAAGAATCAAAACCGTACAGACCACGGCATTGTTGATATCGGCAAGTATACTCAGAAAAGTCCTGGAGACGTGAGGAAATTTGCGGTCCCTTACATTCTAGTGAAAGACCCCCAGCTAATGTTTGTGTGGAAAACACGTAAAGAGTGAAATAATTATAATGATAATAACAATCATACAACCAGACCTTATAATAGTCAACAAATAAAAAGAGAACTTGCAAAATTGAGGATTTGGCTGTCCCGGCCGATTACAGAGTAAAATTTAAAGAAAATAAAAAGAAGGATAAGTACTTCAACCTTGCTAGAGAATTGAAAAAACTATGGAACATGCAGGTGACAATTATACCAATTGTGGTTGGTGCTTTTGGTACAGTCACCAAAGGATTATTAAAGGGACTGGAGGACTTGGAAATAAGAGTGTGAGTGAAGACCATCCAAACAACTATATTATTGAGAACGGCCAGAATACTGAGAAGAGTCCTGGGGACTTGAGGAAACTTGATGTCATTCAAACTCCATTGAAAGATTATCAGCTAACGCTGATGTGAAAAACTCTCAAATTATAAAAACAAAAATTTTAGGAATTTTAATATAGAACATCATATATTTTTGAAAATATGCAAATACTATGGAATACTGAAATCTGAAAAGTAGTATAAGCAATGACGAGAATCAATAATATAATCCACAGAAGATTCTATTCTCAGTTACTTTGACAAAACAAACTGAAAAATTAAGAGTTGTAGATCAGATATAGTTGTTAAGGACTTTCAAAGAAAAATGTACCAACTAATTGATATGCCAGTGCCAATAGATAATATTAGTCAAAGGATATCATAAAGTAAGGAAATATAAAGACTTAGAAATAGAAATTTAAAAAATCTGGTAGCTCTGGGTGTGATCAAGAAAAGGACAGACGGACACATAAAAAAGAAGACTGGCAGTCCCAGCAAATATGAAATATACATATTGCACTTTGAAGAACCGCTCATCTCCTGAAGAGAATATTATCAATATAATAGGAAAAGTAACACCCAATAGAGGAAGCAAACAATATGAATACATAGAATACGTAAAATCACTAACTTCTATTCCCCTAACTCCTGCTAGAAACCAAAAAGGAATGCTGACAATTACATAGAAATAATAATAGATATCAATATTGCTTTACAAAGCGTGTGCATGGTGTTAAGAACATTTTAAAATCATAAAAACGAATTAAAATCCCCCAAAAAATGATCCCTTCGTTTCGGTCATTTCTCCTTAGAGAATTGTCACTGACAATCGATTTTGTGGTTGTGGAATTAAACATGGGATGATGATCAAAGGAAATTCCAGTTTCTGGGGAAAGAAAACACTAAAAAGAAAAATGACCGCAAGCCAGTAAAGTTGATACGGATAATGGTGTTTTTTTTTTTTTTTACTTCGGGTCAGCGAGGTTTATTAAAAAGCGAAGCCGTGTAAAATTCCTTCTGGGTATACAATCCGGTTTGTAGTGCATGCCAGATTGGCCAATAGATGGCGACCAATGGCGGAAATAGAATTTTGTCTGGTAGGTGCCGCAGTGAAGTTAGAATTATGCGTTCGGGTACTCGCAGGAAAATGTTGGTTTAAATGTTGCCTGGTGCGGCCTATGTAGCTGATATCTCACATTTGCTTGAAAACCAATAAATGAGAGAACTTTTATGGAGACCGGTCAAACTGTCTTAGAGATCAGGGAGAAACATCTAGGACCGGCAGAAGAAAACAACTTAACCTGTACCAACTTGACGGGTTTACGGTCATTTTGTTAGTGTTTTCATCACCCCATTCTCGAATTTCCTTTGGTCACCATCCCATGTTTACTTCCTCTACCACAAAATTGTCACGGACAATTCTCTGAAGTGAAGTGACCGAAACGAAGAGATCAATTTTTTTACTTCCTCTACCACAAAATCGTCACGGACAATTCTCTGAAGTGAAGTGTTAATTTACTAAGCTTTTTTTTGCTTAGATGCAGCACAAGGCCGCATGAATGGGGCACCCAATGAGAATCGAACTCACTCGTGAAGGTTTGCTAGTCTACCCCACTAACCATTACACCACCTGAGGTGCCCTTCTCTGAAGTGAAGTGACCGAAACGAAGAGATCAATTTTTTTACTTCCTCTACCACAAAATCGTCACGGACAATTCTCTGAAGTGAAGTGACCGAAACGAAGTGATCACTTTTTTTAGGATTTTAATTGTTTTTTATGATTTTAAAACGTTCTTAACACCATATACACGCTTTGTAAAGCAATATTTAATTTCTCTACCTACCACAAGATCTTCAGATATGAATATAAAATACAGGAACGACAGGAGTGGGTGGAGAAAATGATCCACTTGGAATTGTGCAAGGGATTGAAGATTAATTATACTGACAAACAGCTTATGCATAGTGCAGAATTTCTCCCAGAAAATGGGTGTATAAATTTCTCTGGGATTTTAAGATGGAAACGGATTACCCAAGCAAAACCAAAAGATCGAACCTGGCTTTATTTTACCGTTCAAGCAGACCCCTGGGTAAAAATAAGGAAACGTAAAAAAAAGGACAAATACATTGACCTTACAAGTGAACTAAAAACGTGTAACATGAAGGTTATACCAATCGCTATAAGAATGCATGGAACAGTCATAAAGAGCCTGGTAGAAAGACAAAGGTGAATGGAGATTAGAGGTAGAATCCAGACGATCTAGACCACAGCATTGCTAAAATCAACTAGAATACTTGGAAGACTTCTAGTCATTCAAAGTTCAATGAAAACTATTGGTAGAACTTGTGCAAAAAACTCGGAAGATTAACATGGTAATTATTATAATTAACAATATCTAATAGATAAAAAACAAAAAACCTACACGCGTAATGTTATAACAACGGATTTTTTATTGCTCAGGATCGAAACTCGGTTTCGTGTTTTACATATAATCAGATAGAATCGTAGATGAGAAAGATATGCTACATTCAACTTGAAATAACTTTTTCGCAAGCATCCTCATCGTGTTTTTTGTTTGTTTGTTTTGTTTGTTTGTTTGTTTTGTTTTTTTTTTATTTTTTGGTTTTGTTTCGTTTTTATTTTTTGTTTTTTGTTTTTTTGTTGCTGTTTTGGGCAGAGTTTATCGCTTGACGTTTAAGGCACCCCAAAAGCAGAAAATATTTTTGTTACGGCCGCACATGAGTCTCGATGTTCCCACACAATAAAAAGGAACTTGGATGACATCTGACCTGATTTGCGCGTTTTTTTTTTCTTTTGCGGAGTGGGGTTACTTTAGACTTAAGTCTGGTGAACCATAAAGTTAAAATAACAAAAAGCGAAAAGCTGGGAAAATACCTGTATATTACCAGACTGCTGAAAACGCTGTTGAACATAAAGATGACAGTGATACCAATTGTTGTTGAATCTCTTGGAACAGTCCTCCAAGGCCTGGAAAAAATTGGGGGAACTGGATATTAGAAGATCTTTATAAGCAGATGAATTAAGTAAAATGTGCACGAAGCGTTAAATTTAAACTATATACAACATTCGCACATGCATCCTAATCAAGTCTTCTTTTTTCTTTTTCTTTTTCTTTCTTTTTTTTTTTTTTTTTGCGGGAAGAGGTACTGTCTTCGGTTTTCAAACAAGGTTTTGGCTCTTGTACAACATCGATATTTACAAACGACATTGAAGTTGGCAGTGTGTTGCTTTCATCCGTCTGCGGCATTTGAACCCGGTATTCTTGTGCCAACTTTGAAAAACGGTCACATATACGTGAGGCCCCTCAGCGAGGAATTATCTCGAAAGCATTACCTTACGAGGCTGTTCTGCTGACAAGGAATCGATATTTGGCGATCGAATATGCATAATTTAAGTGAGAAGAAAATAAATGTTATCATTTGGTGCAGCCAAAAGTTTTGAAAATATAGTTTATGGAAATGGCAGAGATTTATTCCTAGGTCATTTGCTGACTGATGACACTATATAAACAAAGATGTTTATAGTTAAAAGGGATTTCAAAATTCAGTTCGGGAATATAGAAGCTGCATAATCACTACGTTAATACTTTGACGTGACAAAAAAGCTGCCATATATATATATATATATATATGTGTGTGTGTGTGTGTTTGTGTGTGTGTAATGACTATGGGTTGGTCTTCTCGAAATCAATCCGAAGAAAAATTCTCTCAATTCTATTTTGAAGCAATAAAACTTCTCTCGGGACAAGTTATTTATTCTTGATTTTGATTGAACTCAGTGTCCTGACACAAATAATTTTGAATAAATATTTTTAGTCTCTAACTTTTATAACTTTGCTTGGTTTTCATGTCCTAAAATGTGAATTTGAAAAAATTTTGCGGACAGAAAGAAACAAATAACCACAAGAAAAAAAAGAGAAAATAATGTGCCTAATTATGTCTGGCCCATGAAAATCAGCTCAAAATACGAAATCTTTCTAAGATGACTAAAACAAAGAGAGATGCGGTTGAAATGATGAAAAAATATTTATTTATAACAACAACAACAATAATAATAATAATAATAATATGCTGAATAAAATTATATTAGCTTTATTTATCGACAAGTGGCCCTTTGATTTAAAACAGGAGATGGATTCATCACCATCGTCATGTCGCGTCACCAGCACGGATCTCCCTAACCACCTCTCGTCACCCTTCTCTATCGTCTATCGTTTCCGGTAGGTCTTCAAATCTACATCCTGTATCGGCACAGAGCTGTTGTATGTAGGTTTTAGCTGGTTGTCCTGCCTTTGCTCGTCCATATGAAGGGGTCCACAGGAATATATCGCTTACGAGTTCGTCCGACTCATCTACCTTGGATAGTTTTCATAATGGGCGGTCGGTGACCATACGGATGCTGCCCCCAGGACTTGTTCAATATTGCTTCTTGCTTTCTCATCTAATTGCCGTCAAGCTTTTTCTTCTTACGTTTAGTTAGCGTCCATGTAGTGCATCCATATAGCAGTATCGCTGCTTGGAAAAAACTGCGATTTATCTTATCGGTCAGGTCTAACTTCCAAATGACCAATAATCTATCGTTAGCTGACCATGCCTTTGCTCGTCGCGTGTCGATATCTTTCTCGGTTAATGAGACACTGCTTCCTTGGTAGGTGAACTTGTCCACTAGTTCCAGAGAACTAACATTTAGTGTGGAGATGTCGCCTCTTTGATGAAAGCACATGTATTCCATCTTGTCTGCATTGACTTGGAAGCCTATGCCACCAGCTGCTCGTTCCAGTCTATGTAGCAGGGTTTCGGCTTGGGTAGGTGTATTTGCCAGAAGTACCATGTCATCAGTGTAGTCGGCGTCCATAATTCTTTGTGCGGAGTATCTTCTGTTTCTTTCCTTTGCCAGCTTGAAACCGTTATCTTTCATTTTATCAATAGATGTTCTAAGCACGTTGTCTAGGTAGATGATAAATAGGTATAAGGCTAATGTGTTTCCGTGTAGCACACCTGCTCCAATGTCGAAGTTGTCTATGTCTCCATCCGGGGAGTGGACTTTTACTTCCGTGTTTTTATATAGCATCATTATGGCTGCGATGTTTTTTTTGGGGGGAGGGGGAGGCCGTAGGCGAGTAGTATTTGCCCCATCTTCCCTCTGTATATGGAGACAAAGGCTTTGGAGAAGTCGACGAATAATACTGTAGCCTCTAGGTTTTTTGCATTCTCGAATTCGACGGACAGTCAAAATTTGTGATGTCGTGGATCGATTTCTTAAAAAGCCATTTTGGTTCTTCTAAGTATCTTCTCAATTTTGGGTTCCATGCGGTTGTGTAGTAGAGCATTGTAGATCTTGGCCGCTATGTAAGGGTTATACCTCGGTTGTTCTTGGCTATTCCGAGGTCACCCTTCTTAGGTAAGGGGAGGATGCATCCCTTTGTCCATCTGTCTGTGTTTTGGTTATATACGGCATTGCACTCTCGGAGCAGTATGTCATCGAATTCCCTGGTCTTCCATACTTCTGGGGGTATTTCATCAAGCCCTGTTGATTTTCTATTTTTAATTTTTCTTGAGTAAGTAAAAACAACTGGAATGATTTCAAAGAGCAAAGATGGATGGTGAATTTCCCATGCAGAATATACATCTATCTCCTCTGACAGTTGCAGTCTTGTGGCCTCTCAATACATTTTTCAGTCCAAAACGGGTTTGACGCATCCTCAAACACACATGCTTGGCAAATGCGTACTTGTATTCCAAAAAAAAAAAGTATCTTTTCATCCCAGTGTGACGACCCGTTTAGTATCATTAAGTAATTTTCATAATTAACACTGAAGTGTCCCTCTGCCCACTTTAAAAGCGAGGATCAGGTGAC
Organism: Sepioteuthis lessoniana; assembly: GCA_963585895.1. NCBI lineage: Eukaryota > Metazoa > Mollusca > Cephalopoda > Myopsida > Loliginidae > Sepioteuthis > Sepioteuthis lessoniana. Next base: position 47,722,380 of record OY757907.1, read on the forward strand.
TGCATTGTATTTTGTTTTATAACTTGAGAGAAACACATCGCAGAATCAATTTTGGACGGGGAAGAAAAGATTGCTTAGATAAGCTAGAACACTGAGACGAATCCTTGAGAACTGAGAAGACTTTAGAGAAATACCACCAGCTAATGCAGGTGTGAAAAATTCGCTGGGAGTGAAATAATAATGAGACTGGCAGTAATATCAATTGTTGTAGCTGCCCTTAGAACGGCTCCCAAAACGTTGGAAAAAACTGGAGAGTTTGGAAACAAGAGGAAAAAACGAGACCATTCAGAAAACGATGTTGTTGAGATCAGCAATGATTTAGAGAAAATTCCTGGAGAACTGTCGCGTAGCTTTGAGTGAAAGACCACCAAACTCACAAGTAGCAAAATTATAATTATTTTACTCCTTGGGAATTTTTCACACAACCGTTAGCAAATGATCTTTCACAGGAGTATGAGTGACAGCAAGTCTCCTCAGGTCTTCAGGACTCTTCTCAATATCCTAGCTGATCTCCACACACTATAATGTAGATGGTCTCGATTCTTCCTCGGATTTTCAATTCCTCCAACTTTTCTTCAAAACTTTTTGAGGCCGTCTTCAGCGCGCCAATTACAATTGGTATCATCATCATCATCATCATCATCATCACTAAGAAGTTCCACCGCTTATTTTAGTTCTCTGGCAAGGTCCAAGTATTTGTCGCTTTCTTTAATTTTTACTCAGTGGTCGACCAGAACAGCAAAATCATCTAAACAGCAAGTTCACGTCTTTTTTCTTTTTTCTTTTTCAATCAGCATTTGGTCTGATCATTCGCTGACAATGGGATTAAAGGTTTCATCTTTTTGTCTGCCTCCATGCGTTCTAATGTTTTGTTTTGTTTTATTTGGTGGTTCTATTATTTCCACTGTGTCTCTTTTCCCACTTTTCATTAAGATCCAGGCACCTTTTTCAAACCCAATTTCATTTTTATATCCTATGTATATATGCTTATTGTTTGTATCAGGATCTCCAGTTCTTTTTAATTTTTTGTAAATACCTTTACGACATTCATATACATAAAATGAATTATCTTTCGTTGAGATTTTTTAAATTTTCACTCCAACGATTTTTTCACACCTGCACTAAAAGGTGGTCTTTCACTGAAGCCTGAGCGAAAGAAAATCTTCTCAGGTCTGCATGTCTGTTCTGAGTATTTTGTCGAGGTTATCAATTTTGTGGCATTATTATTATTATTATTATTGTTATTATTATTATTATTTTACTCCTTGAGACTTTTTCACATCAGCGTTAGCCGATAATCTTTCACAGGAGTTTGAGTGACAGCTAGTCTCCACAAGTCTCTAGGACTCTTCTCAGTGTTCTGGCCAATCTCAACAATGTTGTAGTTTGTATGGTCCCCACTCGTCTTCTTATTTCCAAGTCCTCTAGTCCTTTTACCAATTCTTTAGTGACTGTACCAAGAGCACCAATTGCAATTGGTGTAACCATCAGTTTCATGTTCCACAGTTTTTTTTTTCAATTCCATAGCAAGGTCGAGGTACTTATCCTTTTTTTCGCTTCCTTTCAGCCGGGAAAGCTAAGTCTATAATTCTACAAGTTCTCTTTTTATTGATTATTATAAGGTCTGGTTGTCTGGCCGATATTACGAGATCCATTTGTCACTCCTAGCGATTTTATCTCGCCTGTTTTACTTGGTGGTCGTTCACTAGAGTTTGTGTGACTGCAAGTCTCCTCAGGTCTCCCGGTATCTCCTGAGTATTCAAGCCAATTTATAAAATTCCGTAGTCTGGATTGTCTCGATATTTCCTCTGATTCACAATTCCTCCAGTCACTTTTCCGAACCTTTGGAGATCGTTCCAAACTGGTCAACAGCAGTTTGTATCACAGTCACTCTCATGTTCAATAGCTCTTTCAGTTCTCTGGCAAAGTCTAAGTACACGTCTATTCCTTCGCCTTCTTTCACTTTCGCTCTGTGGCCGACCCGAACAGCAAAATCCTCTCGACAAGCTCGGTTTTTCCCGTCAACCAACACTGTCTGATCTTTTGACCGAGACTAGGAGATCAGCTTGTATCTCAAAATCCCAGAAAAGCTCATGGGTCTCACCCTCTAGAACGGATTTCTTTTTATGCATATACCACTTGGCAGTATGGTCAAATCCCAGTCTCCTGCACAACTCCCACCAGATTTCCTTTCCCACCCACTGATCCATAGTCCAGAACTTATTTGTTCTGGTTTGGTTTAGTTTGGTTTCTTTGTTTAATGGCATATCAACTCTTTTTAGGTTATTTAATGCCAAAGCCATTCTCCTAGAAAAACAGTAGTGGTACTATTTAACCCATAACAGGGAGGATAAGGGTGTTCATACCTTTCCCAAGGGTATTTGCCCGAAAGTGAATGTAATAGCGCGACTGGAGTACGAACTCGTGTACTACGATTCCGCAGTCCATCGCTTTAACCATTACACCCCCCTTATTTGTTCTATTTTTCTGTATATTTATTATTATAAACATAGTCTTTTTAATACTAAGTCCTGTACAAGGTTGTGTGTCTGTGTTCTTATTTGGATCTGTTATCTTTTTTACTGACTTAGACACAGAATAGTTAACATCAAAGAGTCTAGTGGTGACTTAGACAGGTAATTAACCAGGTTCAAAGCCGTTTGGTTTGAAAAATATAACAGATAAAGAGAAAATACGGTTTGGCTTTTTGTAGAATGATCAGTTGTCTAGTATCAACAGTGTAGACTTGCATAGACACCGAGATTTGACGAACTATATATAGATGAAAATGTAGTTGAAGGCTAAAATTATTTTTGTTGTTCTGAATAATACATTAAGTTAAAAATGTGAACCCGTGTAACGCTGATGACCATATAGTCACCATTTTATATATGTATATATATATGTGTGTGGGGGGGGTGAACCCAGTCGGTTGAGGCTGTGGAATATGTCGACTGCAGAGAGTTAAAACACCAGTACCATATCCTAGATATGACACTAAGCCATCTAATGGTGAGGCTCCAATCCTGAAGTTTTGGAAAATGTGGAGTACTTCTTTATTGCCATTACTCCCAGGTCCACCAAGACCCGAAGAGGTAGTACCTGACATGGCCCAACCTATGTGTCAAATAGAACTTTTTGACCATTTTACTGTGTGCAGGCGGGTGACTGATCTTGGATGGAATTATTGAAGTTGCATATCAATGTTTGGAACTATTTAACTATGTGCAAATGAATGAGTTGTGTTGAATGTAATTATTGCTGTTAAATAGAAATACTTGAAACACTTTAAATTTGTAAAAAAATTGAATTATTGGTGTTACATAGCAATACTGGGAAACATTTGATTTCGTGCAAATAAATGTATTTCGTTGAATAAAATTGTTTATCTTAAATAGCTGTACATGAAACTATTTGACTATGTGCAAACAATAACAATACTTGACTGTGTGCAAACAAATTAGCTTTAACTTTTTAACACTGGAATTACCTACAAACTATTCACTAACGAGTCATTTCCTCTGATTCACAATTCCTCCAGTCACTTTTCAATACTATACTTTTTCAAGTTTCAGCTGATATGACGCCATCATAATAATTATAATTTAACTGTGTGAAAATAAAAGATTGATATTGAATAGAATTATTCGTGTCGTAAATTTTATAATTGAAATGATTTAACAGTGTGCAACAAACTGATAAATATTATATAGAATCATTAGTGTGAGATAGCAATGCTTGAAACCATTTAACTATGTGCAAAGAAATAAGCTTTGACTCGTTTAAAAATGTTACTTACAAACTATTTGTATACAAAAATATATATATACTTAATATATGTATAAACAGGATTTGTCATTAAATAATCTACAAAGGTTGATATTCCATAAAAGCCAACCAAACAAACATCTCTCTCTCTGTCTCTCTCTCTGTCTCTCTCTCTCTCTCTCTCTCTCTGTGTGTGTGTGTGTGCACGCGCATGAGAGGAACAGTAATAAAACAAATTGGAATGTTTGTAGTTACTTATTTTTTGATTTTTCTCATTGGTTTCGACTTTACGTCATCTGCCCGAGAAAAGTATTTGTGAAAAAATAATTTTTTTTCAAGTTTTTGAAATTATTTTTAAAAAAATCTTTTATCCCACAAAAAGAACCGACGAAAAATGGACTGTTAATATAGCATATCCATTCATCGAATGAAAATTATTTTCTTTTTAACTGTTTTTAGAGGTATAATTATCTATTGAGCTGCCCACTAACGCACAAATATAGCATAAGTCTATGTTTTTATTAGATCTAGGCGCAGGGCCGTAGTCCAGACGCGCCTGACGGGCAAAAAAAATGCCCCGGTCCCATCGGGAGTCCCCTAAAAAGGAGCACGTCAGGTGCCAGGTGATAAAAATAGCCCCACCAAGGAGGGTTAGACTTTGAGTGGACGACCCCCCCTCCCCTGAGGCTCGAGGAATGAGTCAATCTAGGGCTACATGTCTGCGAGTGCTAGGCTATCCCTTGCAGTCGAGTCAAGCAGTCTAGACCGGCCATCAACCACCACAAAACAAAACCAGTCTTGAACCAAACAGCCAACCCCAAGTGGCCGACCAGAAAAGGACTGCTTTTAGGGTTATAAAACTTCCATAAGATGATCCATTTTATTCGTAGGCTTGTCAGTCAGCAGCGAAAACTTACAGGGTATAAGATCAGCGGCAATTGTCTTCATTACTGTTCAGCAAGACGAATCTTTTGTAGTAAGAACATCAGAACTGAAGGACAAAATGGCTACCCGATTTCAAACACAAGTGTTTTGAACTGATTATTTTAGGATTTATGTAATCGTGAACACCCGGCAGTGAGATCTGCATATGGAAGATAATGGTTAGGCGGAGTATGTTTCAAATTAACCGCAACTGTTTTAAGTATGAGTTAAATATACATCAAACCATATCTGTCAATTCTATTTCAAAGTACGGATGGTTTAGTTTGATGTTAAATCCATTTGATGTCAATTTTTTGGGTCGTTTAATCCACTTATCTTCGTGTGTTCCTAATAACACCGTGATGTTGTTCAATGCGTTGTTTTTTTTTACATTTTCTTTTGTTATTTGGTGAGTGGGGCGTATGAAAATTAGTCACCTTGTGATATTTCTAGAATTCTTGTAAAGAACAGCCATCAGATATTCCAAAATATCTTTCCAAAGGAACATTGACAATATAGTTTTGATTTTAATCAAACATGCACAAATAAATGAGATTTCGGCATTTAATATCCCATAAAGAGTATATATGTCGTTAAACAAAAGTAAACAAAGTTTTTGAACCAAATCTTGAAAGTATATATTTCTCTCTTGAGTGTAAATCGAACATGCAAATGGCGTGTTCGTCAATGGAAACATCGATTTGAGTACAAATTTTGACTAAAGCAGTTTGTGTACAATCCGGTTAAGGGATTGATTTTAGCACCATTTCAACTTGTCCTGGATTCCTTTATGCCTAGATGTTTGAGAATCGTGTTCATTGCTCATACGAGTGTTAGCTGAAAGGTTCAATAGCTAACCAAGATACCCTCGTAAAATGTGATCAAATGATTTATTTTTCAATATAGATTCCATTGCAATCTACGCACTTCTTCCATCAGTGTAGCTGTGCGAGGATTTCATTGGTCAAAGCGTCGTCAACAGCTGATATGACGCCTTCATATGAACTTTTCCGTTCAACTACATATTTACATGTTTTTTGTAATAGCTTCTTAACAGGTTCTTCTTTGTTTTTTGGTTTTTGTTTTTGCTTTTTTCACACGTTTCAATTAAATACGAATAATTTTTAAGCAGATCTATTTTACTAATTGATGGAACTCCAATACGTTCAACCACTCCGGGTCAGAGTGTGCCTTGGAGTAATGGGAATGAAGTTCTTCACACTCCCTAGATCTCCAAAATTAAAAACTAACTATCAGATTAAGTGTAATTTCATACATAGGACACCCTTTGGGGGTTGGGTTACTCCTCTACTGGAGATATAGCTAGCGATTTTTAATCCTGCAGAGAAGTCGATGTACAAACAAAATTAATAATCTTGCAAAAGGCATGAACCTATTTTGCCTTCCAGCTATGGGTAAAATAGCCGGGCTGATGCTATGCTACCAGTTTAGCAAAAAGATGCTTTTGAATGCAAGCCTTTTAGAATAGAAAGGGAAACCACTCTGCTCTCGACTATTTTAATGTACAGTTTATGACGAAGAAAACTGAAGATTCTTGATCAACTAAAATCTAAAGGGGAACATCAATTTCAATTTAAGTGACAATAGTTTTTGAGTAAAACAAGTCATACAGGAAATTTGCTGTATTTCCCAATATGAGCATTTACCCCTCCCTCGTTTACATTTTGGAAGAGCTTATGGTATAATGGATATCGTTATATGCAAAGGACACGACTACCTGAGTTTAAATCCTAGACTAGACTGTTTGCTTTTCACATAGCGCTAATACCCTCGGGGAAAGATATGAATCCAACTCGTCTCCCTCCAGCTATGGACAAATAGTGGGGCTGACTGGGGTCTTTAAACTTGGTATTGCAACCGGTCTTGTAGAAGGAAAACTCTGAATTCAAACCAGCAAAACTACACATAAAAATAGACTTTGTTCCCGCATCCCGCACGCGCAGAAAGGTTGGTATATACATACATCCGGGATTGACAATTCTCTCTTTGTAGATATAAAATGAACCTTGAAAAATGTTCGGCGACAATCAATTAAAGATTATTTACTCCTTTAGAGTTTTTCACATCAGTGTTAGCTGATGGTTTTCACTGGAGTTTGAGTGACAGTAAGTCTCCTCAAGTCTCCAGGACTTGTCTCAGGATTCTGGCCGTTCTTAGCAATGCTGTCGTTTGGATAGTCTCTACCAGTCCACTAACTTCCAAATCCTCCAGGCTTTTAATAATCCTTTAGTTATTGTTCCTAAAGCACCAATCACAATTGGCACAATCGTTACTTTCATGTTCCACAGCTTTTTTTAATTCTCTAGCAAGGTCGAGGTACTTATCCTTCTTTTCACCTTCCTTCAGATTTATTCTGTGGTCCGCTGAGACAGCAAAGTCGACAATTTTGCAGATTCTCTTTTTTTTTTTTTTTGTTGATTATTATGATGTCTGGTCTTCTGGCCGGGATTAGGTGATCTGTTTGTATATTAAAGTCCCATAGGAGTTTATGCGAGTCATTTTTAGGACAGGTGCCGGGTTGTGCATATACCATTTGTTTGTATGGTCGAATTGAAATTTCCTGCACATTTCCCAGTGGATCACCCGGCCGACCCAGTCGGGTCTCGCCTTATACTCCTTCTGCGCTAGTTTGCTGCATTCGCTTATTATGTAATTGATCGTTTCGTCTCTGTCACCGCATAGCCCACATTTACTGTTTTGTTGCATCTTATCTATTCCCGCTTTGATATGATTGGTTCTTATGGCGTTGTCCTATGCTGCTATTAGGAGGGATTCCGTTTCTCTCTAAAGGTTTCCTTTTCTTAGCCAGGTCCAGGTTTTCTGGTGTGAGATATTGTTTATTAGACGTTTAAATCGGCCATAGAGTTGTTTTCCCTCCCATTTTTGTTTCCTAGTTGTTGTCATTCTTTCGTCTATCGTGTTGTCCGTATCGTTTCTGATGGTTGTAATCAGTCCTCGTTCGTGTTTTTCTATGTAGTCTCCTCGTGGGTTTTTTATACTAACATTTGCTGGTGGTCATTCACTCGACTCTGAATGAAAACAAGTCTCCTCAATTCTACATGACTCTTCTCAGTATTCTAGCCGATAAAATGGATTCCGTATTCCTGATGGTCTCGATTCTTCCTCTGATTTCCAGTTACTCCAGTGTTTTTCGAAATCTTTGCGGACAGTACTGGACGCACTAACAGCATTTAATATCACCATCATCCTCATGTCCAACAGCATTTTAGCTCTCTGGTAACGTCCAAGTATTTTCTATCCTTTCGTTTTTTTTTTTTTGTTTTTTTTTTCAACTTTCACTCTGAGGTCCAGTGGAACGGCAAAATCCAGTAAACGGCAAGTCTCTTCTTTTTTTTTTTTTTTTTTTTTTTGCTTTCTCCCTTTTTAATCAACTTCTGGCCGGGATTAGGTGATCCAACTTTATCTCCCAGAGAATTTTAACTGTCTCATTCTCAAGGATGGATTCTTGTTTGGGCATTTACCATTTGGTTGTATGGTCAAAATTCAATTTCTTGTACAATTCCCAGTGGATCCCTTTTCCGACCCAGTCATGCCTTGTCTTATACTCCTTTTGAGCCAGTTTGTACATTCGTTTACAATATGATTAATTGTTTCACCGCTTTCTCCCCATAACCTACACTGGCTATTCTATTACGTATTATTGATTCTCACTTTAGCGTAATTCGTCTACATGGCGTTGTTTTATGAATGCTATTAAAAGAGATTCATTTTCTCTCTTGAGGTTTCCCTTTCGTAGCTATGTCTATATCTTCTCGTGTGTAATCTCGCCAGTTTTTAGCTTCAAATATCCATACGTATGTTTTTCTTCCCATTTCTATTTCCTAGTATTTGTCATTTTTCTCTCTATACTTACATTATCATTGCTGCTATTGGCTATTGTAATTAATCTTTTGCTCTTTTTAATGTAGTCCTGGAGTCTTAGTATTGATGCATCTACTTAATTCTCAATGCTGGACAATCTTTTTCACCTTGTTTTCTTGACACATACGGTCTGTATCTTACAATAGGAACTGCCCAGGCGTTTATCCCTTTGATAAAATTTATGCTGTAAAGTTTAGTTTCGAGAAGCTTTCTCGATTCTCTGAGGTACTCCTTTCTTCTTTTCTCGTTCATCGCTTGTTTGATTGTGTCTACTTCCAATATTTCCAAATACTTGTAATTTTCCTTCTGTCTAAGCTTTCTAATGCTTTTCTGATTTATTAGTGCTTTTTCTTCCGATGATTTTGTATTCTTATTTGGATCCCTTGGGGGGAATGCCTATTCTCTCCCCAACTAATTTTTCTCCTGCATAGATTAAATCGGTCAGTTCAGTGATATTGCCCGCTGGGATATGTTTCAATAACTTTTTTCTGCTTCTATCTTGAATTATTCCAGTCTTGATTCCTTGGGAATGATAATGTAATTTTTTGTTCACACATGACATTTTTTTATTCATTCAAGATTTGTCTTGTCTTCTTTTGTTAATATTGATATGGTGCCGGGTTCCGTGATGGTTTTGTTTTCAATATTTAGTGTTTCAATTCGTTTAAAGAGTTCCTTTTGGGTTGATTTTTCATGATTTACATGCCCACATATTTTTAGAATCACAAGGTCAGAAAAACCAACTCTTCATTAAAATGAATCTCATTTGGTCGTCAAGTCTTTGACTTGTCTCTAATTTAGTTGATTCTACTCAAATCTCCGAATTCTATATCTATATATACATTTTTGTTGTCATCTCTAGTCTATTTTGTCCTTTCGTGAATTTCAGATGCTATGTTGCTTTGGTCTTTAATTACGTATCTGAAATAAGAACAGCCAACATCCGTAGGATGTCGACTTGATAACCATTGTTGGCTATCAAGGGTTCAACAGCCAATCATGACACTCTGATCAGTCGTCTGAGTCCCGTGTTAATTTGGATTTATCATTTTTCAAGGGTAATATACAATGTCTATACCAGACACAGGGGTTGAATAATATCTGTGCTTCTGTCACAGATGTAACCTGTTGTTCTTCCAAGAAAGAGGACACTTCCCTGGGCCGAAAAAGAGCGAAGTTTGGGTATTGTGAAATCCCCCCCAAAGGCTCCTGTATAAGTGTCTAAACATCTATATCTCTATTTGTCTTCCAGCCCATCAACCGGATGAGTATGGCACAAAGCCTTTTTAAGGTGGGTCCGGGCGCAGGTCCACAGCCCACACGCATCCGGCATTTGGAAAAATACCTCAGACCCCGTCGGCATTCCCTTAAAGAGGGGCGACTCAGGCGCCAGGCAATTAACCTAACCCCTTCAAAGAGGGTTAAAGCCGTGGGGGACGGTCCCCTGAGGCCAGAGGGATCTTCAGTGCCGAGGCACACCCGACCGGAACCGTGCAGTTGACACCACGGCCGGCCGAAGTGCAACCCAACAACTGAAGAGGCGCACCAAACACGTGGGTCTGGTCAACTAAACATCTATATCTGTCATTAGCCAATTCACGTAAAATGCTGCAGGGGAAATAAGTAGCTGAGATTTAAACCCTAACAGTTTTTAAAAGGGACTCTTGGACTTTTATTAAGTTAAGTGTTCACGGTATGTGTGTTGTTGTTCAATAAGATTTGCTTGATCCGTCAAACAAGCTGCAGGTTGCTTACAGTACCAGCTGTAATAAATTGAAGCCCTGTAGGTAATCGTTGCCTACCGAGTGGTTTAACCTAAAGTTCATTAGAATCATTTATGATTATTAAGCAATTAAAAATATCTTATAAAAAGAGGGAAATTTTTCTTGCCTTTTTATTGTTTTTCGGTTTTTGCTTTTTTGTTTTTGCTTCGTTTTATTTATGTTTGTTTGTTGTTGCTTTTGGGGAGAGTTGTTTATGTATTTGTTTTGTTTTTTGTTTTTTTATGTTTTTATTTATTCCTTTATTACTTTTTTTGTGGGGTTATTTTTTATTTTCTTAAACCAGTTAATTTCTCGTGTGCCATCAATATTTCATTATTTTCTTCGGCGTGAAGCTGACAATTATTCAGTTTATTCATCACAACAATTTGTTCACGATATTTTTTGCTAAAATCTCATCTCGATCTTTGACATGTGATTCGCCACGAGACATGAAAAATGATCCCTCAGGTCTCAGTGTTAAACATGTACTACTGCTGCGCTTGATCTTGAATTTTACGTTTTCTCCAAATGACTTGCAAATTATTCAGGAAGAGGTCTCCAGAAAGATGGCGCTCGCAGGAATCTATGCGTATTCATCAAAAATTGTATACACGTAATGCTGAAATTGATGTTTGAATGAAATATTATTTTTACAGATGCATATTCAAATAAATTAGAGAGGGAGTCCCCGTGGCGTAGTGGCTAACGTACTGGACTGCAAAATCGTAATAAGTCATACTAATACGTTTTCTTTCGGGCTAATACACTTGAGAAAAGTAAGAGGCCCCTTATCCCCTTGTTATAGCTTAAATAGCACCAGCACTGTCTTTCTATAAGGATGTATTTGGCATTAAGTAACTCAAAGAGGTTGATATGCCAATAAACAAAGAACTCAAAACAAACGAAACAAATCCAAATCTATTTATATGGAAAACCTCTAACAAGGAAACAAAAAAGGAAACCGAGTTTATAATACCCGATGATGTCAATGCCAGAGAAGATATGTAAAAAATTGTAAAATTTCTTAAATTTATTCAAATAGGGTCATCAAAGTGAGCTCAACTTCATATTCAACGACTATGGCCCAATCCGAAGTTATATTTTTTATTCCACATTTAAAGAAATCTGGGTTTGTCCCAGGAATAAATTTGTGACATCGTTTTCGTTTCTGAATATTCTACCAACTATGAAATTTCCTCGTCATCAAAACAAATGAAAATGTGTAGGTGTTAAATCTGATGAGTATGAAGGATGTGGATGAGTTGCCCAACCTAATAATCTTATCTGTTCTTAAATCTGTTTGTCTGTAGTCATGGAAAATAAAGTTGACGAATAAAAGTGATTTCATTTTTTATCATAATATCTTTTTAGATTCAACTTACTTGTTTTTATAACTTCTCTGATAAAGCGTAATTACTTTCCAAATACCCTTAAATTATATGGTAAAACTAGTAAATACATTAAATTTAAATATTAGGGAGACTGATATACTCAAATTTGGAATTTATATACAAGATAAGGTGAGAAGTTTTGCAATATTTTGTTAACATGAGACACGATTCTGCAGTTCCGAATGATTTTGCTGAAATCGTAACCATAATGAACTACACTGTGAGATGCCCAGCTCACCTGATACTTTCTGAATGCTACGCGCCGTATTTGCGTCTCTGGCTTTGAACCACAGCCTCGGAATCCATTCTTTTAGACCTGCTTCAACTTTCCTGATTATCGATGCTCTTGCTGTCCAATGGAAATTTCTTTAACCATCTTGTTACTGCACTGCGCATTCACTTTTCGTACAACAAATATTTTTCGTTGCTTCTGTGACGTAGTGGCCCAGTTCAAACTCGGCTTTCAAATCATACACAAACTGAAGCAATACACAACGTGTCAGCGCACCAATTAATATGATATGGCCATCTACAGCAGGTACCTTACAAAACTGTAATTGCTTCATTCATGTGAAATGCGCACCGCAAACTAACACGTACCAAAATATTGCAAAACATTTTACTTACATTAATATATATATATAAGTTGGCCGACCGTAGTCAAGAGCAACCTGAAGGGTCACTTTTCAATAGCTACTCCTTTCCATGGATTGCTTCACTCACCCTTGATTCATACCATATAATATTGAGCATTAAGGAAGGAGGCATCAAGTACTATATATATATATATATATATATATTAGGACCATGAATAAGTTCTCGCTGATTTTTCATGAAAAGTAATATTTTATTTTTAAAAATTAGTAAGAAACATGTCACTGAAAGTATTGTCCATCTCTAGCTACTCCTTTTTTCCATCTTTCTGGCAGCATGTGAATTTCACGTCGGAAAAATGACATGTCTTTTGAGGCTAACCACAAGTCCCACTCATTTTTTGGCATCTCCATTAGAATGTAAGTGCTGCTAAGCCAGGCTTTATGCCATCGATCAGAACAAGTGATAATTGGACGGGTCATTGTCTGATGAATACGGCGGTTCGGGTAGGACTTCTCATTTCAATGTTTCCAAATGGATTTTCACCCGTTTTGCAACAATTGGCCTAGCGTTGTCATGTTGCAAAATCACATTGCCGTGTCTCTGCTCGTATAGCGGCCGTTTTTTCTTCAATGCACGGCTCAAACGCCTCAAGTGTAATCATAGTAATATACTGTGATGGTTTCGGTCGGTTTGAGCTTTTCATCATAAACTACACCCAGCTGATCCCATCAAATGCAGAGCGGAACTATGTGTATTTGGTTTTCCGACCGATGTTGACGCATGGCCGGGCTTACACCACGATTTTCTACATTTATGGTTATTGTAGGGTATCCAGTTTTCATCGCTGTTGATGATACGATGTAAAAAAAACATTCTTTTCTGTCGTTAAAGCAGCTGTTCACACGTGACAAGACATTGTTCGACGTCTCTCGGCTTCAACTCGTACGGCACCAAATGTCCTTGCTTTTGAATCCTTCCTAATGTTTTCAAACGTTTTGAAACTGTTTTGGGATCAACTCCAAATCATTCTGCAAATTCAGCTTGCGCCTGACATGAGTCGTCATGGCGTAATGCCTCCAATTCTTCGACTTCAAACTTTTTCGGTATGCCAGAGCGTTCTTTATCTTCAACATCAAAATCATTATTTTTGAAACGTCTAAATTAACCTCTGCATGTTGTTTGACATGACAGAGCATGGACGCTGTAAGTCTCAACAAGAATTCTGTGTGCTTCAGCTGCAGATTTCTTTTGAATAAAGTAGTGCAGTAAAATTCTCCCCCAATACACTTTCTCTGGCACGAAATCCGACATGTTTAACGCTCTTAAAAACAAAGTTGCTTACGCTTCAGCTATATGACATTCACAGAATCTCAAGCTTGCTTATAGTACTTCCTAATAGATTCGTAACCAACTGAAACTACACGCAGCAATTGGAAAACAGCAAGAACTTATTCAAGATCTTGAAAGGGAGGGAGACATTTTCTCCCATTAGAAATTACCCTAAACAGCTACACATTCATATTTTTGGCCGAAAGTTTACTTTATACATGTAATCATACGCCCCCACTTGAACCACAACAAAAAAAATGGTAAAACAAAGCATAGATTTTAATTGGGCAATAATTTATTCTTTTTTGAGCATTTTAATGCTAAAAAAAGAATAAAATATTTACCGGGCCAATTAGCAGCTGAATGTTAGTTTTATTTATTTATTTATTCTTAATTCTTTCTTCTTATTTTTTTTTTTTTAGCTTGTCTGTTTTTTGAGGGGTTGCGAGGGTTCCATGTTTGCTTAAACGTCTTCTTCAAATCATTCGAATTCTGATTACAAGGAAATAACTATAGAATGCTAATTAGAATCCCTCCCTCCGTGCTATTACAGCGGAAACCCAAGGTCGTCTCGAATATTACCACACACACACACACACGCACACATACACACACACACACACACACACACACATATATATATATATATATATATATATATATATAACTCCTTGAAAACGTGGAGTCGCCACATTCCAAAAACTTTTCTTCCGGGTTATTTATGACAAAAAAAAGTACAAATCTGAGACAAAACCTATCTTATTTTATAGCCTAACTATATATATATATATATATATATATATATATTAGCTTCTATAAAAAAATATAGTAACGGCGGATTTATGGATAGTACAATACGTAAATATCATTATTTTGATTTGTTTATATAATACATGTTGATCCGAAGACAAGAAACAAGAAAAAAATCGCTTTCAAATTAAGTTTAAAAAACCTATACTTCGCAGAATTTAAGTATCAAACTGCCATGTTAAACATCAAACATTGAGATGAGTATATTTTTATTTGTTGGTTTATTTGTTGTTTTTGTTTTTTGTTGTTTTTTTTTTTGTTTTTGTATTTTGTTTTTTCCTTCTTGCTTTTTTAGTTTTTTTCCTCCTTTTGTTTTTATTTTAATTTTCCTCTTTTTTTATTTTTTAAAAGCACAGTTTTAAACTGCTTTAAAATCTCCTTCCTCGTCATCATTCAATTTTATGCCGATACAATCAGTAAGATTTAAGTGGCATAGCTCTTGACAATCCGAAAATGAAGGATAAAGAATCTTAGAAGAGGGCAGCATAACACTGTATGCTAACCCTCGGCCTCTGATGCCATTGACATAAGATTGGAAGATAATATAGATCTTCTTCGCCCTGTGAGTACAGTGGCATGGTAATATTTCATGATAGCATGAACTTTTTCACTGACTGCTGCGTCCGAAACA
Source organism: Sepioteuthis lessoniana (assembly GCA_963585895.1). Classification (NCBI taxonomy): domain Eukaryota; kingdom Metazoa; phylum Mollusca; class Cephalopoda; order Myopsida; family Loliginidae; genus Sepioteuthis; species Sepioteuthis lessoniana. The sequence goes on from OY757907.1 coordinate 47,737,496, forward strand.
TTTTGACTGGATATTCAGTGTGTGTCGACCCTATGGACCAGCATAGATACGACTAAAAAGCATCGATACGAACAGAAAATAAAATAAAAGACTGTGAAAAAATAATTATTCAAAATTAAATGATGTCAAAGCAAATATACATTGCATTTTAAAGTGATTTATTGGTACTATGGTTGGCGACTGTTGTCGAGGGTGACCTGAAGGCTCCCTTTTCAATAGCTACTACACCAAGGTGTAGGGGAAGGCGCTACTCCTTTCCCTGGATTGCTCCACTTTACCCTTAATAAGTACCTTATAATACTGAGTGTTAAGCAAGGAGGTATCAAGTACCATTTTTTTAAGTCTTTGGTATGACTCGACCTGGGTTTGAACCCCGGTCTCTCGGACCATTGGTGAACACTCTACCCACTAGCGAATTAGCCGGTGTATAATTCCGAGGTCCAAATGAATTAAAATAACTTCATGAATGTTTTAGATTATAGCAGCAAAAATACAAGCATGAGTCAAAATGGTTTTGTTTGGTTTGGTTTTATGGCATATCAATCATTGTAGGTTAGTTGATGCCAAATCCGGTAAGAAGCTAGACGGCAATTATACAAGAATGTTAAGAGCAATATTGAACAAGTCCTGGCAGCAACACCCAACAAGACACAAACTATACGGTCACCTACCACCTATCACGAAAACTATACAAGCTAGACGAACCAGACATGCCGGACACTGCTGGAGAAGCAAGGACGAGATCGTAAGTGATATACTCCTGTGGACCTCCGCATAGGTTCAATCAAAAGCAGGACGGCCACCTCGAACATACATACAGCAGCTATGTGATGATACGGGATGTAACCCTGAAGACCTGCCAGATGCGATGAATGATAGGGAGACGTGGAGAGAGAGGGTCTGGGATATCCGTGCTAGCCGCACGACATGATGATGATGATGATGATGATTTGTGAACATATTTTGTAGAAAACATTCTTAAACAGACCTGTTCTCTTTTTTGCACACAATTAAATAGTTTCAAGGGTTGCAATATAACAATCACAATTTAACATCAGTCATTTGTTTGTACTCGTAGTTTCTTCTATTTGACCCATAGATGAGACCCAATCTGATGCTATCTCTCCGGGGCAGAGTGGACCTGGGAGCAATGGTAATGAAGGGGTACCCAGCATTCCATCAATGTCCAAGGCTGGAGCCTCGGCATCAGATTGTTTACCGTCATATTTCAGGACATTCTTTTGGTAGGGTGGGAGTCTTACCTCTCTACAGCCGACTGGACTAGTGATTACCAAGTTTCGCAATATTTTCCTTACGTGAGACACAGTTCGACAGTTTCGGATACTTTAACTGAGATTGTGAAAGTGACGAACTCCACAGGACAGTGAGAAGTCAAGCTCGCCTGATACTCTCCAAATGCTACTCACCGTATTTGCCTTTATGACTTTGAGCACGACCTCGAAATCAATTCTTTTAAGACTGATCAAGTGCGTCTCCATCTTTTGCATAAAAAATGTTTTTGGTTAATTCCTCGGTGTTATGAACCGCTTCGAACTTGTAAAGCATAAGTTACTGAATTAGACAACGTCGCACAAATCATATGTACGACTTTCAAATCACACTTATGAGTGAAGTAATGCACAACGTGTTAGCACACCAGCTACCGCGAGACTACCGACAAGAGCGAATACCTACCACGGCTTGAACAGGTTCGATTACGTGTAATGCCCATCACATACTAGCACGTTACAAAATATTGCGAATTACTCCAGTATCTTAAGCTTTGAGCTGTTTTTTTAACATCATTAAATGTCATCAAATTGTTCTCTTATCAAGTTTACTTGAGTCACTTTTGAATTTTGCGTTTTCCATGGCGTCTAAAGCGCACGAATATTAATATCGTAAATTGCGGTCTTTAAGTTGCCGTTTTAAGCCCGAAACAATCTCTTCAAAACTGGGGACTGACTCACACGGCAGGGCTAAAATCCAAACCTTTACCACTGGTTGACCAATCTGAGTAAATATTTGGAACTTAACCCTACCGTAAAAGTCGAACTCTTTTTTTTATAGCCATTTTTTCTGGTTAAAATATCAACTGATATACCGAAATTTCCAATACATCTACTATTTACTATTTTTTGTTTGTTTGTTTGTTTGTTTGTTTGTTTGTTTTAGGGGGTTTATGGAATATCAACCCTTGTAGCTCATTTAATGCCAAATCCATTTTATACAAATAAACAGGTCTATTTCAAACTACTCCTTTTAGCACAAGTACACAGTTTAAATGTCAAAAACATTTCTATTTCAAGCAATTTAATTTTGTCAAACAGTTCTAATTCAAAAAATTCAGTAAAGTATAAGTATAGTTTGTTTATACAAGGTTAAATATTAAAACAGTTCTATTTCAACAATTTACTTTAGCATACAAAAACAGTTTCATTTCAAAGAATTCAGTTTAACATATAAGTGTGTAGTTTAACTGTCAAAACAGTTCTATTTCAAACAATTCAGTTCAGTATAAGAACGCAGTCTAGTTCTATTTGACCCACAGATGGGACCCTACCTGGTGCTACAACTCCGAGTTAGAGTGACCCTAGGAACAAAAGCATTCCCCAAAGTTCCAGCATTACTGGAACCTCACCATCAGATTGTTTATTATCATATCCAGGACACTCGTTGAGGGTGTCTTACCCCTCTGCAAAGATACGGTTGGTGTATTCTACAGCCCAACCCGACTGGGCCATACTATTTTTTACAATTTTAGATATTCGGGATTAAGAGAACATTATTGTGGATTAAGCTCATTTCTATGGATTAAATTGATTTAATAGAAGAGAGATCATTTCTAAAAATAAGGAAGCCATCTTAAGAGAAAAAACTATGCAACTTATTTACTCGTTCAAATGACTTTTTCTGACGAATTTTCACCTCAAAACAACGAGTACCCTCCAACAACTGTTTAAATTATCAAGTACCAAAATATTGCAAAACTTTTGACTCATACTAATATCAGAACTAAAATTATGGCATTCTACTTCATTTTTTAATCACCAACATGAAAATATGACCACTTTTGTTGTGTTTTGTTTGGCTTTGACTTACAATTTGCAAAGCTTTTATGTTATTTCTCATCAATCAAAAATGTTTGGGGCAAAGTTGTTTTTGTTTTTTGTTTGTTTGTTGGTTGTTTTTTTTTGGAGGGGGTCGTTTATTCAGACTCGATAGGATCAGCGAAGAAAGTCATTTTTCATAGATTAGGAAACTTCACCATTGAGATTTAACGACTTATAGTTGTGAGGGAGAAATACTGAATAAGAATAGCAAGACTTATATCTGATAAGAATTCCTCAGTTTTCTGAGATCTGATTGTTGACATGTTAACCCAAGGAACAGGGAAATCTCATTAATCACATATACACAAGTAGATGTATATTGAATTCTTATTGTATAAATGAACATAACCCATCAACCACTGACAGGATGTGAAACAAGGTCAATTTAAAGCTGGTTTCAATTCAAAGTTTTCCTTCTTCTATCCTAGTTGTCTTACAGAAGCTAAAGAACTAAATCTTTGCGACTATTTAGCTATAGTTGGGGGAATTCCAAGTGGTGTAATGGCTAAAGTGCTGGAGTATATCCTTGAAGTAACCCAGTTCGAATCCAAGACGCGCTAATACGTTCCCTTTCGGTCTAATACCCTTTGGAAAGGTATGAACCACCCTATCCTCCTAGCTATGGGTTAAATAGCATCATTGCCATTCTTCTACAAAGATATCTTTGGCATTAAATAATTCAGGAAGGTTTATATGCTATTAAACAAAGAAACCAAACCTATTGCTGGGGGTAGCGGAAAAAGAGATTGAATCATACTTTTCCAAAGAATAGTAACCCTAAATGAAACGCAAATAGTCTCGTCTCGGATTAGAATTCGGTCACCGATTTCATTTTCTACTGTGATAAGATCTACGCTAAGCGCCCCATCCTGCCCTTCCGCCACATTCATAATAATTTGGCCTAAAAATGGATTCGAATCATTGCTCCTGTTTGTTGAAATTTGAACCTACTCTAAAATTTAGTATTTTGATAATTTCGTATTTTTTGGTTGATAGATTTTTTTTTTTACAAATCAACCCTCGCAGGTCATTTAATACCCTCCCTACCCCCTTGGGGTTTAGTTCTCTGGCGAAGAAGTAATCGTGTTGCCATTAGCGTCTATTGCAAGCCTCTCCGTAGTTGAATTGAGGTCTCGGCTACCGTTGAACGGATGTATGTAAACAATAGTAATTGTGATTCATAACCGTTTAAAATTTACTTCGCAGCTAATATCTCCTCGTGGCTGAATGGTTAGAAGTTTTGGTTGGACGTTTGAGTCAACCGGGTTTCGATCCCGGCTACGGGAAGATACTGTCTAGCCACACTGATGAGTTCTGATAGAACGAAACAGATCTGTCTGTGGATGACTATATATATATATATATATATATATTCTTTAAAGAAAAAAACCAAAGACCGGTTATTTTAGGATTATAAATTTAATTCCATCCTGTTTTGCGTTTCTGATGTAAACCAAAAACACGAAGAAAAATATAACAGAACTTCTTCAGATCTTACGGATAAAATAAAACAGAATAGACACGGCGGGTGGGGGTAGAGGTGAAGAGTTACCTCCTCGTTTTATTAAACTTCCGTATTTTTATTTACTTATTTATTTTATTAATTTTCCTAATTTTACCGTCGGTTGGAATTATGGTAATTTAACTTTTTTATTTATTTTATTTATCTTCTTTTTTGTTAAGTTCGATAATTAAGTTCGATAATTTAAAGAAAGTATTGCTCTGTAATATTAATTACATTGAGCTCTCTACTAGGAAAATGTAAATGTTCAGCTTTTGAATGATTTTCTTGTCCTGAAGGAATTACTCCCAACTCTGGTTTAACTGGACCGAATAATACCTATATATATATATATATATATATATATATATATAATTGGTAAATAAATAGTTTGCTGGTAACTTCATCTTTAAAGAACCACAGTTCATTTGTTTGCCCACAGTTAAATGATTTCAAATGTGGTAAATGATTAAATGGCTCCTTTTGACCCATAGATAGGACGCTAACAAGTACTTCCTCTTTGGGTCCGAGTCGAACAGGGGGTAATGGCAGTAAAGAGATATTTCACATACCCCAAAACTTCTCACTGTCAGATGTAGTTTTGTGTCGTATGCAGGATATTCTTTGATGTAAGGTCTTACCGCTCTGCAAAGATGCACTCAGCATATTCTATAGCCCCAGCCGACTTAGTTGTCGTATATTTTTTATCATATTAATTTTTGTCTATGACAAAATTGTAATAGTTTTAGTTAACGCGGGTTAAAAAAAAAGAACAAGTGAAATAAATCGCAACAAGGAACGCTTGTTTGTCTTCAGAAGACATAGCAGCAAATAATACAAAGGAATTGATGCTCAGATGACGCAAGCGCAAGACCCAATCAATTCAGTTGCCGAATAGAGTGGTACCGATTGATTTATTATCTAGCACAAAATTTACGTTTGTGTAAATTTTACCTCCTTATTCTTAGAGTTAGGACCTTTGAGGAATTACATATATATATAGATAATATATATATATATATATATATATATATATATATATATATAGAAAGAGAGAGAGAGAGAATACACTGACTGTATCTCTGCAGATGGTAAGAACCCCCCCTCAAACGAGTGTCCTAGATATGACACTAAACAATCTGATGGTGAGGTTCCAGTAATGCTGAATTTTGGGGGAATGTGGAGTACCCCTTCATTGCCATCGCTCCCAGGTCTACTCAGGTCCGGAGTGGTAATACCTCATACGATCCTATCTATGGGTCAAATAGAACTAAACCGTGGTTTCTTTAGTTTATTGGGGAGTTAAACTGCGTATTTATACTAAACTGAATTGTTTAAAATAGATTTTTTTAACATTTAAACTGCGTACTTATGCTAAACTGAATTACTCGAAATTGAAATGTTTTGACATTCAAAATGCGTACTTATCCTAAACTAAATTGTTTGAATTCGAACTGTTTGACTAAACTGAATTGCCTGAAATAGAAATGTTTTTGACTTTTAAATTGTGTACTCATGCTAAACTGAATTTTGAAATAGAACTAATTATTTAAATAAAATAGATTTAGCATTGAATATGCTACGAGGGTTGATATGCCATAAAACCCAAACAGCCAACCATATATATATATATATATATATATGATACTATTTACCAACCCCTCCGCTCGGGCAGGATATGACACAAGGTCAATTTTTAAGCGGAGTTTAACAGGTTTGTATTCAGAGTTTTCCTTCTCCTAGACTAGTTACCTCACCAAGGCTGAAGAACCTAGTCCGTCCTACTATTTATCCATAGCTGGAGGGAGAATAAGGGGGTTCATACCTTTCCCAAGGGTATTTGCCCGAAAGTGAACGTAATAGCGCGACTGGAGTACGAACTCGCGTACTACGATTCCGCAGTTCATCGCTTTAACCATTACACCATATATACATATATGATACTCCAAAAACAACAACAACTGTGCCGCTAATAAGGCCTTTATCAGGGATAACTCCGAGGTTTAGATAATAGAAAACGGGGAACACTCACAGATAGATTTACATAATGCAAATTTAAAAAATCAAAAATGTAGGCAGATCTGTTAGAAGGTGGGGAAATACACGGATTTATATTAAGCAAATGAATAATAGACTAACTTTTGAAAATCTAATTTGCTTTGATCTAAATTAAAGAGCGTCGTGAGACATACACACAAATTTGCATAATACTAATATATAGTAAATCTGATTAACCATTTTTTACCAGATAGTTTAGTTTTTCTGTAAAGGCCTTTGGGGGGACTGAATTTTTAGGCCTAGTATGACATTTATCTTTGCGTTTTCCTTGTTTCATTGTGATGTTATCCAATGTGTCTTTTATATTTATTTTTTAATTCCTTTAGTTATGGTAACTTTTACATCTCCGTTAAAATCATGATCTCACAAGTGGAAATGTTTTGTTTGTCTACTTATTTGATTCTATTTCAATAGCCATTTTATCTAAAGAAAATGTTAACGTATGCATTCTGAAAGGTAAATGACGTTTCTGATTCGACAATTAGAATGGTTAAAATTTTCAAACATTTACAAAACTTATAAACGAGTCATAATTTTGAGGCAATTTCAGTATAAATTGCCTGTCATTGAGTATGTGTTACAAGGACTATTTTCTTCGCCCATGACTTTGTTTGTACATAACATTTCGAGACGCTTCGAACCACCTACCCTACGGTGTTCTTCTGATGTATTTACTGTGAAGTTCTATACAAAGGCAAAAGAAAACGCATTGAAAGACATAACAAGAAACCTTTCGTACTTGTATAGGACATCACAAGGAAGAGTTCATATCACCAAGTTCACAGTAAACAGACGGAGGCCTGAGGGTAAGCAATAAAAAAGATATGAACAAATAACAACACAGGTAAGAAAAGTGGGATGTCCAGTAAAAAATGAAAGGCAAAAAAACACTAACAAAAGAATGCGAAGAATTTCTTTCTAATATGTCATGGTTGAAAAAATGTAATATATTTTATTATAAACTACACACACACACACACGCACACATACATGCACACATATAAACAAGTACACTTCCAGTTATCGTCGTAAGAAATGAACATGGCGACCCGAGTTCAAATCATGGAAGATTCTGTTTTCATCTCTACTTTTAAGGAACGTATGAATACAATTATTCTCTTTCCAGCAATAGTAGGACAGACTGGAACCTTTAACCTTAGAATGGCAACCTGCCTCGGAGAGGGAAAACTCTGAATTCAGACCTATTGAACTCCACTAAATTGATCTCTCGTCGCATCCTGTTCGTGTCGAGGATTTAATAAACACACACACACACACACACACACACACAGAGTCACGCTATTACGTGCATTTTCGGGTTAATACCCTTGGAAAAGGTATGAGCCCCTTTATGTCTTCAGCTATGGGTTAAATTGTATCACTGCTATTCTACAAGAAAGACTTTGGCTTTAGATAACCCACGAAGATCGATTTGCCATTAAACAAATAAATCAAAGCAAACCAAACCAAACGGCACAAACACACACACACACATACATATGCGCACGCATATATATCATCTTTGTCATCAAGACATAATGACTGTATGAAGTCTCTCTCTCTCTCTCTCTCTCTCTCTCTCTCTCTCTCTCTCTCTCTCTCTCTCTCTCTCTCTCGTTCGCTAACTCGATCTCATCATCTGTTTCTGTCTGCCATCATTCGTGGTAAGTCCTCCAGACTGCATTCAGTGTCTGTGCAGAGCTGATGAACAGAAGATTTTTCTGATCAACCAACACTAGTGTGTCCATAGGCTGGAATTGATAGAAGAACGCCGCTTGTGAGTTTGTCATTTGTTTAGAATGGTTTGTGCCATAGATGATAATGACCGTACAGTCGCTGTTTTATAGGATGTTGCTTCTAGGATTTGGCTTGGTTTTGTTGTGTTTTATGGCACATCAACCATTGTAGGTTATTTAATGCCAAATCGTATTTATACCTGTTAAATATACGATTTGTAAAACCGTATATTTAATAGGTATAAATATACATTTTCATAACATTTCTAAACAAACTTGAGCTCTTTTTTTTTCTCACACAGTTAAATGGTTTCAAGTATTTCTTATAATTTCTCATAACAGTGACAATTTCACATCAGTCATTTGTTTGAATACAATTTAGATGTATTGTATAATGGTTCGTACCACGTGACTTCCGGTATCTCGGAGGTATAAAAGACGTCGTGTTTCTAAAGCACGTCGGTACCGAAAGATCTCTGCTTCATGCAGAGGTTTTTCAGCGGAATGTCTGGCATCCGTGCCAGACGGTCAATGCTCCATGGCAGACTTGTGGCCGAAAGGTCTCCAGCTTCGGCTGGGCCACCTTCAGATGGGTGTGCTGCATCACTAACACCTTTGTCACCCTTGTATAGCAGTAGACCTTGCTGTCCAGTTTAATCTATAATCAGGAATGCGTGTCTGGACTCATATTTGGGCCCAAGTCCAGCAGGATTATCAGGCCCACATTGCACTAAATGGGCCGATGACCAACACAGTCCAGTAGGGCTCAAGCCTCGGCTTGTCCCCGACCTTCCCCTCCTCTAAATCCCCACTATAATCGACTTTCGGGTATTTGACCTTGTGTCAAGTCCTGTTTGGTGGAAGACAGAGACAAATATTCGGGAGTGAAAGGTCTCGGTCTGTATTAAGACCAACTTCGGACGTTACAGCAACCGCGCGAGACTTATAATATTTGTTAGACTGTACCACTTCAGTTAATAAATAATTAACTCCATTTCACTGCGTATCTCTTCCTTAGTACGATTCAATAAAATGTCAAACAGTTCTATTTGATCCATAGATAGGACCCTATCAGGTGCTATCACTCCGGGTCAAAGTAGACCTGGGAATAATGGCAATGAAGGAGTTCTCCACGTTCATAAAAGCTCAAGATTGGAGGCTCACCAATAGATTGTTTAATGTCATATCCAGGACACTAGTTGGGAGTGAGGGGTCTAAACACCCAGCAGAGAGATGTAGTCAGGATATTTAATAGCCCCAGCCGACTGGGCTTTCTAGGATTTGTTCAAAACAACACTCAGCGTCCTTATGCCATCCAGCTTTTTCTCCCGGCGTTACATTAAAGTCAAAGTGGCGCAACCATACGATAGTTCTGACCTGGCAACTACTATGAAGAATTATATATATATATATATTGTTGAGTTGGTGACTGTTATCAATGGCAACCCAAAGGCTTTTCCTTAACTACTACACCGAAGTGTAGGGGAGGACGCTACTCCTTTCCCTGGATTGCACTACTTTACCCCTGATCCGTACCTAATAATGATGAATGTTAAGCAAGGTGGCATCAAGTACCATTTTTGAGTCTTTCATATGGCTCGACCAGGGATTGAACCCGGCTCATTGGTGAACACTTTACCTAATAGGAGAATCAAGATGATTTTCGACGAAATCGATCCACAACATCAAAAATTTTGAGATCCGTTAAATCATAGAGAGAGTCCGAGCAAAAAACCTCGATGCAACACTATTATTTGTGGATTTCTCTAAGACATTTGACTCCACAGGGGGAAGATGAAAAAAATACTTCCAGCCAATGATCTCTAGAGAAACTGTCGCAGCCATTATGATGCTCAATAAAAACACGAAAAAGTTCGCTCACTGGATGGAGACACAGACTTCGTTGGCATTGTCGTATGTGTTCTGCAAGGAGATACGTTAGCCCCATACCTGGTCATAATCTTCCTAAACTACGCACTTCGAAAGTCGATATATTTAGTTGAAAGAAAATGACTTTACACTGGCAAAGACAAGAAGAAGACGATACCGAATACAATCAATTACGGACACAGACTACGCTGATGACGTAGCGCTTCTGGCAAATACACCCGCCCAGGCCGAATCCCTGCTGCATAGTCTGGAGCGAGTAGCAGGTGGCATAGGCCTTCATGTCAATCCATACAAAATAGAATACATGAGCTTTAATCAAAATCAAAAAGAAGACATCTCCTAACTAAACGGTAGTTCTCTGAAACTAGCGGACAAGTTCACATACCTCCGAAGCAGTGTCTTATCTACAGAAAATGAAATCAACGAGCGACTAGTGAAGGCATGGACAGCTATTGATAGGCTATTGGTCGTATGTGTTATATAATGACCGAAGGATTTCGTTTTATGCCTTTGGGTTTTGTTAGGCTGAGAACCTTTTGGCTCAGTGCATGGGTTACTTAGATGCAACATTAACGCAGGTGTTCACGCGTGCGGGCGGAGCGGACGAGTCACCCAGAGATGTCACAATAGCCCAGATGGAAAACGGGGCTAGGGAGTGCGTGTGACGTCACGCATCGGAAGCGCGCGGAGGATTTGGGGGATTTTGAAAAAGTCAGTTGAGTTGAGTTCTGCCTCGGGAGAAGACGGTTGGCTTTCGCTTGCTCGCCGAAGCCAGGCCAGTGGCCTTGTGGCGGGTGCCACACGTGTTGGGAGGGCAGATGGAAAAGTCATCATAGAAAGATTTTGCATCTCTCTTCCTGATGTCGAAACCTTTAACTCAAAGGTAATAAAAGGTTTCGTACCTAACTAAGAAGTCGTTACGTGTTTTTCGCTTTTCGGGATTCCAATGTTCTATGTATATAGAATGTTCATAACATATGGAGGTCAGACCTGTCCAATAAAATAAAACACAATTTTTCCTGGCAACTGTCATGTCCATACTACTGTATGGATGCACCACATAGATGCTGACTATAGAGAAAAAGCTTGATGGCAATTGCACAAGAATGCTACGAGCTGTATGGAACAAATTCTCGAAGTATCATCACACAAAGCAGCAACTATACGGACACCTGCCTCCCATACCCAAAACCATCCAAGTCTGACGAACAAGACATTCTGGACACTTCTGGAGAAATAAGGACAAACTCATATACAACGTTCTCATCTGGATCCCTTCACACGGACGTAAAAGTGTTGAACAACCATCTAGAAATTATTTATGGCAGCTCTGTGCAGACGTAGCCTTGAAGACCTGCCGGAAGTGACAGACGATAGAGATGAGTGGCAAGGGAGAGTCAAGGAAATCCGTGCTAGAGGCATGATATGATGATGATGATGATGATGATGAAAATGACGATATATATACATATATATATATATATATATATATATATATATACGAGTGTCAGGTGAAAAGTTTATCAGTGAAGATACTCCCATGAAATGCAACCAAATGAGACTTATTTTACGACATAGTCCTCCTCACGGTCCACAGACTTCTTTCATCGGTATTACAGTGTTTGGAACTCATTGGTCAAAAACATCATCAACAGATAGTATGATGTCATCAAGGGAACGTTTTTGCCCGCTCACGTACTGACCGTTGTTGCGTGCTAGAACGAAAAAGACCGCCATTTTGATTTTGGTGATGGTATGTGTTGATGGATTTGTTTACATAGAAATGAATTTTAATTATATTAATCATACAGGCGATGGCGAAGATCATAATAACAACAGGCATAAATTCACACAGTAATCTTATTTTCTATAAGATAATGATCCTTGTGACATTTTATAATAATCAATAACTCCGCACTTGATAGACGACTGTATGAGGCTGTTTTGAGTGTTGGTGGTGACAGAGACGATGTCGAGGTTCACGAAAATCAATCTAAAGAATTACAAGAGGCAGTATTATGGAACGTTTAGTACATTTCACATTAACCATCTTAGATATTGCTTTTTCCTTTTCATTTGAAAGAATCTGTTTGCTATTCTGAGTAATTTAGTAATTTATCAATGTTTTTTTTTTGTTTTGTTTTTTACTTAGATGGCTTTCTTCCTTTCTTATAATCAACTTAACCATAAAAGAAAATGTGTCGATCTCTCTCACTCCCTCTCTTTCTCCTTTTCTCTCTCTCTCTCTCTTTCTCTCTCTCTCTCTCTCTATATATATATATATATATATATATATATATATATGTATGTACATAAATACATATATATAACTTCCTATTTCAAAATAGTAATGATTTATTTCTTGTAAAAATTATCAAGAAATAAATTTTGGTGATTTTAATAGATAGATAGATAGATAGATAGATAGATTTTAAACTTACTATAATCTACTTCTTAATAACTTTTACAAGAAATAGATTATAAATATTCTTAAATCAGGAGTAACTTTTCTGTCATCCAGTATATATTGTTTTACCTTAAGTATTCTTGTGCAATAAATTGTTGGACTAAGTATATTTCAGGTTTTTCTTCATTGTCTGCAATTGTCTTAAGGCACTTTAGTACGCTGATATTTTTTACAACGTGTATATTTACGCAATTAAGGATTAAATATTAATTTATACTTATTGTATTTTTACCTTTGAAGTCATTCTTCGTTTTGAGATTGGAAGTTTAATTTATAGTTGATTCATTAGAAAAAAATTACATATGTCCAAGTTCAGAAAATTGAAGTTTAATATATAGTTGACACATTTCAAGATATTTCATTTCACCTCGTTTTGGAAATTGAAGTTTAATTTATTGTTGATTCATTCAGAAATATTACATACAACCTCGTTTTGAAAACTGAATCTTAATTTATAATTGATCAACTTGCAAATATAACATCCCTCCTCGTTTTGGAAATTAAAGTTTAAGCTATTGTTGATTCATTCGAAAATATTACTTATGTCCTCGTTTTGAAAATTGAAGAGGTGTCCTCGTGGTGTAATGGTTAAAGTGATGGACTGCGGAATCGTAGTAAGCGAGTTCATACTCCAGTCGCGCTATTACGTCCACTTTCGGGCAAATACCCTTGGGAAACGTATGAACGGCGAGTTTTTTTGGTAGAAATTAGCTCCAAAATCAAAACTGAAGAAGTAAGCTCTTGCATTAAAACTTGCCAGACTTAGAGGTATCCTTTGACTAAAAAAATCTAAAAGAAGGTACTTTGAAATAAAACCAGCAGTTTGCATGCTTACCTGTTAACTTGCAATGCTTGTCACTTGGCTATAGCTATGTAGACACGGACAGTGGCGTATGTGTCGTATAAGCATATGTCACTATAATCCAAGAATGTTAAGATACCTTTCAACCTTATCCTCTTAAGCATCTTGTTTGTTCGTCACAATTTGAATTAGTTATTAATCAGTATGTTTATGATAAAGACACCTTTCATCTGCCAAGATGTGGAAGTCATTATATATATATATATATGTGTGTGTGTGTGTGTGTGTGTGTACTAGCTTTACCCGGCCACGCGTTGCTGTGGCTCAGTTTGTTTAAATGGGTGAAAAAAAGAAAATGCATGTTTCTAACATGTTTAATTTTCCAATACTTGTGGATACACAATATTCTTGATAGTTCCAGTTTCCGTGTAGATAAAAAAGATTGTCTGGAACAGGCAACATATGATTGCCCAAGTTAACCAAAAAAGAAATATTAGTGATAAAGACAGAAAAAAAGTTCACGTGTAAAATTCTTAGAAAACGAAAGTAATGTTTACTTTCATAATTTGCGTTCGGCTTTTCTCGGAGAAAAAACGGCTTATTAAAAATATTTTTTTTAATTATTGTAATATTTTTGGATATTAAGTATATAAAAACACGCCCGTATTCGAATAAAATACTCCCACAAAATTTTAAACTAATTAGTGGTATAAAACTGGAGATTATCGGTTAGTAACAAACATTTACATTTTCATTTATATATATTTTTGGATATTAAGTATATAAAAACAAGCCCGTATTCGAATAAAATACACTCACAAAATTTTAAAACAATTCGTGGTATAAAACTGGAGATTATTGGTTAGTAACAAACATTTACATTTTTATTTATATAGATGTCTTTCGTTGAAGTTTAAGAGAAAAAATGTCATATTGAAAAAAGAAAATAAAATATTTAGTAAACAATTCGTTACTACTGAACCAACGAATTATGTTTTAAGAAATAAAACTTTTTAATGGATGTCTTTCGTTGAAGTTAAACACAAAAAGGAATATTGAAAAAATATAAGAAAATATTTTGTAAACAATTCGTTTAAATAAAAAAATTTACTTACTACTGAACCAACGAAATATGGTTTAAATTTCAGTGTCTCTGTTTAAGTCAACCAAAAAAGAAAGAAAAGTGACTTAGCAGGAAAATAAATCACGTATAAAATTCTTGGAAAACGGAAGTTATGTTTTCACGTTCGGCTTTTCTCGGAGAAAAACGACTTATTAAAAATATTTTTTTTAATCATTGTAATATTTTTGGATAATAAGTATATAAAAACACTCCTGAATTCGAATAAAATACTCTCTGAAAATTGTAAACCAATTAGTGTTATAAAACTGGAGATTATCAGTTAGTAACAAACATTTACATTTTTATATATATATATATATATATATATATATATATATATATATACGAGTGTCATTAGAAAAGTCCTGAGTATCACCTAGGAAGAGGAGCCATTGTTGAATATTTTCGTTGTGTCAATAGACGAGGACTTATTATCAAACAAGAAAAACTAATTCAGATTTCTATCTTAATTTCTATGCTGATGAGGCCCATCATGATTTGTGAGGTATGCGACAAATCTAAAAATCTGAGCGAGGCTTAAAACTTCTTGAATGACACTCGGGTATATATGATAACAATTATTATAGAAATTCACTACTGAAACTGTTTTAAATGAATGAAAAACAGTTCTCCACGCTCAAAAATGTTGGGTTAAGTAACGATTTTTTAAACTATAAGATTAAATAAACTGGAAGAAAACTCATGAGTGAATTTTTGTCGGCCGATCTTCAGGCGAGCTTGTATTGATACATCTTATGTCCTTTGAATTCGACCGAGAAAAAAATCGTTGTGCAATAAAACTGTATGTCATCATAATCTATAACTATATATATATATATATATATATATTGTCATCCACAGACAGACTGCTTCGTTATATCACAACTCCTCTGTGTGGCGAGACACGCAGGTCCTTTCAAGCTGGGATTGAAACCTGCTGAACTTTATGATAGATTTAGTATCTTACTGCTCAGCCAACAGGCGATCTACGTCAGCTTGGGCATTTTAAAGCATTATTTATTAGGTTTCATTTGTTTACATTTTGCGTTACAGCATACGGAGTGCTCAGTTCTTTAGAGGAGTTTTGCATTACGTGAGTGGCAACCTTTAATAGATTGCCAGAGTGGTCAAACCGCGGGAGGGGAGCGTATATATATATGTATGTATGTATGTATGTATGTATCCAGGGAAAGGAGTAGCACCCTCCCCGACACCTTGGTGTAGTAGATATTGAAAAGGGAGCCTTCTGGTCGCCCTCGACTACGGTTGCCAACTACGTTATATATATATATATATATATATATATATATATATATATATATATATATATGGTGGGGGAGTACCGTTATCGTTGAAAAAATCCTAAGCTTCACCCAGAAAGATGAGCCATACCTGAACTCTTGTTGCCACTAGACAATAATGCGGCTTAGTAACATGGCTCAATCTGGCAGCAAATTGTAAAGTAGATAATCCCCTTCAGAGTGTCCTCGGGGTGTAATGGTTAAAATGCTGGAATGCAGAATCGTCGTACACGAGTTCGAATTCCAGTCGTGCAATTACGTTCACTTTCGGACAAATACTCTTGGGAAAGGTATGAACCCCCCCTATCCCCCAGCTATGGGTTAAATTGTTCCAATACCGTCCTTCTAAAAAAAGGGGTGGATTTTGCATTAAATAATGCCTTTAAACAACAAACAATTTCCCTTCAGATTCAGCAGATTACGAGAACCCAGAAAACTAATTTGATATTTTTCCTCCGGGCAATATTTGCAATGTTTCCAACACGCATTACAAGCATATACTCTTTTTAAAATAGACTACTTAACGTCTAATCTTCACGATATATATATATGTTCCCAGATGTAGTTAGGCAGCCTTGTGCTCTTAGCGTAGCATTCATTGATAGAATACCGTGTGCTCATAATGAGGGTTCAAAGAATTGCAAATTGAACACGGAAGAAAAATAACTAAGTTTTCATATTCAAGCAATTTGCTGAATAGAAGGTGAAAATATTAACGTTAAGACGTGTGTATTTATTCCAGCCTTCAATTACAGTCTGGATGCGACATAAGGTTGATTTTTTTAAGCCGAGTACAACTAGTTTTTTCTCCTTACCCTTATTCTGCTCCTTGTTATGCATTCATATAGTAGTATTGACAAGTCCGCTGCTTGGAAAAAAACTGCGTTTTATTTTATCGGATAGGTCTGACTTCTATATGACGGATAGCCTATCCATAGCTGCTCATGCCTTCACTAGTCACGTATTGATGTCATTTTCGGTAAATGAGACACTGCAGCCGAGGTAGGTGAACTTGTCCACTAGCTTCAGAGAACTACCGTTTAGTGTGGAGATATCGTCTCTTTGATAACAGTACATGAACTCTGTTTTATCTGCGTTCACATGGAGTCCTATGCCTCCTGCTGCCTGTTACAGACTATGCAGTAGGGTTTCGGCTTGGGCGGATGTATTGGCCAGAAGCGCTTTATCATTAGCGTAGCCTGCGTAAGTGCATGGAGGAAAAGCTTGACGGCAATTACCCAAGAATGCTACGATTTGTATTGAACAAATCATCGAGACAACATCCCACAAAAAATAGCTGTACGGCCACCTACCACCCATCTCTAAAACCATTCAAATTAGACGAACAAGACATGTAAGGTCGGACTCATAAGCGATGAACTTCTGAGGACTTCACTCACAGGGACGAGCAAGTGTTGGATGACCATCTATAACCTATCTACAACAGTTCTCTATTGATACAGGATGTGGCCTGAAAGACCTACCGGAAACGATGGACGATAGGAACAAACGGTGGGAGAGGGTAAGAGAAATCCGTGCTAGGGGCACGTCATCGTGATAATGATTTCAACTAGTTTCAATTCATTTTTTCCTCCTTGATTTGTTGGCTTACCTTGGCTCAAGAGCTTTGCCTACGGGACTATTTAGGCATAGCTGAAGGGAGAATAAATGATTAACGCCTTCCGTAGAGACATTAACCCGAAGGGAAATGCAATCAGCCTTGACCAGGATTTGAACTTAGGTCACCGATTCTATCTCTTTCGACAATAACCGTTACGCTTAGCTGTTTATATACGAGTGAGTGGTTGTCAGGGTTTTTGCAATATTTCCGTTCAACAAATATTCCATTCAGCATAATGATTTTGTGACCACTTTAATGGGAAACCAAATTACTCAATCTATGTCTGAGTTACCGTTAGTAGAAAAATTAACGGCAGTATTGTCATTATATAATTTTCTAAAACTAACTGACTATATATATATATATATAAAAGTAAAGTAAGTTAAGTTGGCGACTGTAGTCGAGGGCGACCCGAAGGCTCCCTTTTCAAATGCAACTGTACCGAGGTATAGGAAAGGGCATTACTCTGGATTGCTCCACTTTACCCTTGATACGTACCATATAAGCAAGGAGGTATAAAGTACCACTTTTTGAGTATTTGCTATGATTCGACCTGGGATTAAACCCTAGTTTTCTCGGGCCATTGGCGAAC
The DNA here is from genome assembly GCA_963585895.1 of Sepioteuthis lessoniana. Lineage (NCBI taxonomy): Eukaryota > Metazoa > Mollusca > Cephalopoda > Myopsida > Loliginidae > Sepioteuthis > Sepioteuthis lessoniana. The sequence continues at coordinate 47,755,700 of OY757907.1, forward strand.
ACTTTACCCACTAGGCCATGGTGTAATGGATATCGTCATTGGAAATAGACACGGTAACTCGAGTTCAAATCCTAGACGAGGCGGTTTACATTTCTCATAGATTTTATACTCTTAGTAAAGGTATGAATCCAATTAAACTCCCTCTAGCTATGGGTAAAATATGGCAGACTGGGCTTTTATCCTTGGTATGACAACCAATCTCGGAGAAGGAAAACTCTGAATTTAAACCTGTTAAATTCCTCTTAAAAATTAACTTTTTGTCGGGGGTGTCCTCGTGGTTTAATGGTTAAAGCGATGGACTGCGGAATAAACGAGTTTGTACTCCAGTCGTGCTATCACGTTCATTTTCGGATAAATGCCCTTGGGAAAGGTATGAGCCCTCTTATCCTCCCAGCTATGCGTTAAATAGGACCACAACTGTTCTTCTTGGAGAATGGCTTTGGCATTAAATAACTTACAAAGGTTGATATGTCATTAAACAAAGAAACTGAAATCTCACTTTGTGTCACATCCTATTTGTGCGAAGGGATTAGTATATATATATATATATATATATATATACCACTACACTTCATAGAACTAATGTATTAATTATGATTTTGTAATATTGGAAAGTTGTTTCGAGTAGGGTTTTTCTTTCCCATCTTACTTTCCTAACTTCTGCACTTTTGAGGAATAATAATCTTTCTTTGTCCATTCTACTCGTATCTTTCATCAGAAAATTTTTTTCACGAATAAAAAATATTATAATCATGGTGTGAAACCTTCATTTATATTGGGTTTTATCCTCTGTACAAGCAAGAATTTTAATACATTTCTAATTTAAAAGAAACAATTTTCTAAGAATTTGTTCGTTTACCTATCTCTCTCTGTTTCTCTCTCTCTCTCTCTCTATATATATATATATATATATATAAGCTAAACCATTTACAATATTGCACTGTATTTGCTGTGACTATTGTTTCATGAGGTTACCCACTCAGCAAACAGCAACAATCGTCTTTTCACTGTCTGATGATAGTGTAAATCCATGAAAGTAGCATTTCAGTGAGAGTACAATAATGCAAAGAAAAATGACTGCCTCAAAATACTTCGTATGTCATACTGTCATTTACTTTGTACATACAATGACAGAACGAAGAAGCACTGTCCTAACAAATATATGAATACATTCGACAAAATACACGTAAATTAAACTTGTTTATCACTAAATTTACGTCTCATTGTCATATGCCCAATATATATATATATATATTTGATTGAACATAATAGACATTTTTTGTCTACATATTTTTTGTTAATCCTTTCGAATTGCCGTATTGATCTTATGATATTCAACGGGAATTAGTTGATAAACCTTCCATAATTAGTTATTTCCCATGCACTGATCGTAATAAGAAAATAAAACTTATTATATACTATAATTGATTTAAAACCTCTAACTTAGTCATTAAAAATAATTCCTCTCCCTCGATTGGACTTTTGCAAAAAACCAACGTTATATATCAATTTAAACGCTCTTTAGGAGATTGTATCTCTGAAAACAACAATGTATATGTCGATTTAACCTCAACTACCCTATCGAAAAGACTTACAATGCACCTTTCTGATACAAGTTCCATAGCACAGCATTTTAAAAAAAAACATTTCATGCCCAACAACAGAATTACGGAAAATTCTTACCGAAATCATTAAATAAAAAATATTAGAACAACAAAATAACAAACAAAAACTACTGATTCTCGAGGTACTACATATTAGGAACATACAACCTAAACTAAATAGAATTAATTTTGAAACCAGTGTTAATGTACATAAATGTCTTTAGCTACTGACGCTACTTATAGAAACAAATTTGAAAAGTAAACGCTACACTATACAACAGTACAAACGCTCATTGTTACAAAGTAGTAATGTACATAAAAAAAAGTTACATCACTTTAGTAATACATCCTCCCTTGATGATTGCCCAATGTTGGGCAGAAAGTACTTGGGAAATAACAAATTATTCCCGCCGAATATCATAAGATCAATACGGCAATTCGAAAAGATTAGTTAAAAAAATATGTAGACAAAAAATGTCTATTATGTTCTGTCAAATATGTATCAATGAAGAAATGCGGCCAAAATACACTTACACACACACACACACACACACACACACACACACACACACACACACACACACACACACACACACATATATATATATATATATATATATATATTAAACGGAGGAGCTACGCACAAAATATCATTTGACTATTTTAGGATACGAACATAGCACAACGCTTTCTAGACACAAACGAGACTCTGAAAAAATAAACTAAAACCGGGACAGTGCCTGTGATGTAGTGGCTAACGTGCTAGACTGCGACATCGAAGTGATTAAGTTCGAACTCCTGTCGTGCTATTACATTCAGTTTCGCACTTATACTCTTGGAAAAGGTAAAAAAAACCCTTACTCCCTTAGCTTTGTGGTAAATAGTATCATTACTGTTCCTCTACAAGAATGGTTTGGGCATTAAATAACTTACAAAGATTGATATGCCATTAAACAAAAGAAACCGAATCGTTCATTTTATAATATGATATACACATGTCCATGAAAAGAAAAAAAAACAGCTGTGTGGTTAACAAAACCTTCATATTATCTGTTAACATGCCTTATGGCGGAACTAAACAATCATTACCACGAACCACAGTAGTATCTTAAAATATCACAAGACTTGGTTGATTTTCTGTCATATCGAGGGAATGCCAGATCAAGATGCAGTCTCTTTGCATAATCGTTTGTTGTATACTCAATTTGGATATTTCGGATGAATCCTTTTCATGTTTATCTAGAAAATAATAATCATGGCTTTAAATATCAGTAAGTACTAAATCCAAACATTGTCATTAAAATTAATCAGTGTGTCTAGTGAAAATTTATACCAAAACCTATAATTGAAAAACCAGAAAAAGTGCGTCGTGAAAAAAAATGTCGCATGAACAATAGAAATCACTGCAAAACAATTTTTCAGGATGTCAATGTATCTCATGCAAAATTATGCTAAAAACTGTAATTTAAAAAACATGCGTCTTGAAAGATTGGTATGTGATGGGAAAAATAGATTTCTTTTTTCTTTATTTCTCCTTTTTTTATTCTGTAATCAAAATTGCGTAAAGTGCATCTGACATGATCAAAACTATTTGACACGCAGCGCTAAGAAGGAGCACTATATTTATGCATATGTCACTGTGTATTTGTAGACAAACTAGTTTCGTTTAAGCTTGATCGTAGATTGACTTTGTGGACATACTAATCGAGATAGATAGATAGATAGATAGATAGATAGATAGATCATCATCATGTCACGCTCCTAGCACAGATTTCTCTCTCTCTCTCTCTGTCTCTCTCTCTCACAGACACACACACACTCTCTCTCTCTCTCTCTCTCTCTCACTCTCTCTCACACACACACACACACACACACACACACACTCGCAATTCGTCCCTAACATCCATCGCTTCCGGAAGGTCTTCCAGACTACATCCTGTGTCTGAACAGAGCTGTTGGAGGTACGTAAGTTCTAGTTAATCAGCTAACTCTGGGTCGTCCATGTGAAGGGGTCCATATGAGAACGTCACTTATCAGTTCGTCCTTGCTTCTCCAGCAGAGTCCCACATGTCTTGTTCGTCTTATTTGGATGGTTCTAGAGATGGGAGGTTGGTGACCCTGAAAAAGAATAGATAGATAGATAGATAGATAGATAGATAGATAGATAGATAGATAGATAGATATGAGCAGGCAGAACTAGAAAGAAGGAATAGAATAGAATTGAATTGAATAGAATTTATTTAAAAAAAAAAAACTCCCGATTTTAATTAAATGAAATAAAAGAAAACTTTAGCAATCGATGTAAAAAAAAAAAATCAACAAACTATTAAATTAATTAACAGAACGAAAATTTTCTATCATTTGTTTTCTAATTTTTCATTTTTGCTCTGTAATTGTGCATCTGACTGTTTTCTTTTCTTTTTATTTTTTCTTGTTGATCTTAAGTCTTTTTCACTTTATCACTTTTCTTACCTGACGTCATATTCTAGAGAATATCCATTGTTCACGACAACGCCTAAGAGCACTCTTGAGTTGGCAGTATATTCTGTTCCCTCTTTATTTCCCCCCACTGTATGCTCTCACTTTCTCTTCTCTGCCTAGAAGAAAAATTAAAACGATGTAATGCCCAAACGGTGAAGTATCTCGGCACTGAAAGGTTGTCAAATTATTTTTACTCGACTTTTTTCTTTTATTGTATTCTTATTATATTTTATCTTTTGAGGAGGTGTGTTAATGGAAGTGTATCTAGATCTGTGTGACTCGGCTACGTTCAGTAACAATGCGCAAATTAGAGAAGTTTTTGTTGTTCTTTGAATATGCATTTACCCAACCCATAGATAGATAGATTGATAGATAGATATAAAGAGACTGAACTAGATAGATAGATAGATGTGACCACACACATACACACACACACTCTCTCTCTCTCTCTCTCTCTCTCTCTCTCTCTCTCTCTCTCTCTTGTTAGTAGGCTTGTAAAATCGGTTGTAAGCGCGAGAGGTCGCAAAGGAAGTGATAGATAAGCAAGAACCAGGTGTGTTTTAAATGCATTTCTAGATACAAATAGTGACCTGCGGAATAAACTTTGACATTCTGAGTCGTCAGTTCATTGTTCTGCTTCTCAACCAAAGGAATTACACAATGGAACTTGAGAAAATTATCCAACTGGGCAGCTTCAGATTCTGATCGTTTCGCCTAATAAATAATGTCGACGAGAGAACCATAAATCTTCATTTTTTTCAACACCGCACGCCATCAACAGTCATCGATTTAGTCTCGCCAGGTCGGTCTCACGGCAATATCGAATTTGGTAAGAAAGAATGATGGCGATCCTGTGCAAGTTTTCTTTCCGGATAATCTAATTTTACTTACAAACATCGACATTCAAATTAGATTATATTGACTCGATCAATAATAAAGCTCGCACCGTTCAACAACAAAAACGTCTCTTGGCTCGTAAGGTAACAATCTAAATCATTTCAAGATCGCCAAATGAAAAAGTGGAGGCCGTAACAGTATTTTACAAAGCTTACCTGGCGCAGGGTTGCCAATGGGAGGTTAGACTTCACTTCAAAAGTAATGGCTAGAAAGGCTAGCATCATAACGATCACTGCACTGCGAGAAACCTAAAAAAAAAAAAGTAGATTCACACCTCTCCAAAAGGGAGGTATTTACCCAACCCAGTAGAATCCCTCCTCCAAATTGTGACACAGGGTTATCTTTTTAATAAACAGTAAATCTGGTCTGAATTCAGAGTTTTCATTCTCTTAGACTGGTTGCCCAGCAAAAGCTAAAGGACACTGCTATTTAGACCATAGTTGGCAAGAGAACAGAAAGTTTCTTGCCTTTTCGCAAAAGCATCTGCGTGAAGTGAAAACGCATTCAGCTTTGTCCAGGGTTTGAACTCGGGTTGCTGTGTCCATTTTTTACGATGATTATCGTTATGCTAAGCGAATCTCAAGAGTATCGTTTTGAAGTGAACATACAAGGTGTGCGGTAAAAGTACCGAAACTGAAGCTATATTCACCCAGTCAGGAAAGAACGATGAATTTTTAGAGATGCTTCGATTAGTGAGCTAAATGAGAAGGGTCAATTTTAAAAGAAAACTTAAATTTCATTCATTGTTCCTTCGTTTGTTGCTGAACGGTGTGCAATAAGCACAACCCTTATCGTATGTAGGAAATGGAATCAGAGTTCCGTAACCTTGGCTAGGTCACCAGTCTAGGAGTTGGTACATTTAGAATCCACACTCTCTTTCTCTTTCTCTCTCTCTCTCTCTCTCTATATATATATATATATATATATATATATACCGGCCTATTGGTATAGAGGGTAGAGTGTTCGCCAATGGCCCGGGATATCAGGGTTCAATCTCAGGTCGAGTCATACCAAAGACACAAAATATAGTACTTGATGCCGTCTGGCTTAACATTCAGCATTATAAGGTACGGATCAAGGGTAAAGAGGAGCAATCCAGGGAAAGAAGTAGCACTCTCCTCTACACCTCGGTGTGGTATCTTTTGAAAATGGAGCTATCGGGTCGCCCTCGACTAAAGTTGCCAACTTTACGTTAGTTTACTTATATATATATATATATATACATGTTAGTATTGAAAAAAACTTTTTTTCATCACGTCTTATCAGAGAATACTATGATAAGAGGCAATCAACACAGAGGAATATGGAGAGCTGAGTGTTAGTTGAAATAAAAAAAACAAAAAAGAAAAACCCACTAGGGAAAAAAACAACTGTTACTTTGAAGGTTCAGTTATCTTACTAATGATGTAGGCTCTATTTAAAGTTATACTAACATTTTCTTCGTACCACAGAATATATATATATATATATATATATATATATATATATATATATATAATGTTATGTATATATATATATATATATATATATATTTAACTAAGTTATTTTGTTTCAAGACTTGTCCAATGTCCTCTTTTGTTATCTCCTTGATTTGATAGAATATCAATTGTTCCAATTCTCTTTGATAAACCACCAAGGAAATTTTCATAATTGCTTTATAGTAACTGTAGTCAAAACTAAATCGGTGATTCTATTTTCACCTCCATATTTTTTGTTGTACTTGTCTTTCTTGGCTCTTGTATAGGAAGAGAAACATCTTATCCAAGTTTCTACAAAGTCTCGTTTTATCTCCGTGAAACAGAAATCCTATGAATCCTATTGGCGATGGTAAATTGAGGTTTTCTTTTTAAAACCGCTTTTACTTCGCTTAAAAATTGGCCTTGTGTCATACCATACCCGTGGATAAATTTACAGGTATACCCCACCCTGCGTCATAAATTGGTCCCAAAAGCCTAGAAGAGACACGTTTTTTTTTTAAGTAAACTGGACGTCTTTTTCAGTTTAATGACATTTCTATACCTGAAAAAGAATACATATCAAACATTCCACATCGAGTTATTTCTGTATATTCTTTTAAAATTTGAGATCATTTGAATGAGAATTGGTCAAGATTTTAGATCACGAAATTATATAATTTTTTACGAAACAACTCACACACACACAACGCGCGCACACACACACACACACACACACACACACACACACACACACACACACACACACACACACATATAAGAAACTAGATGGCAATTACACAAGAATGCTGCGTGCAATCCTCAACAAGTCCTGGCGGCAACACCCAACAAGACACCAACTGTATGGCCACCTGCCCCCTATCACGAAAACTATTCAAGTTAGACGAACCAGACATGCAGGACATTGCTGGAGAAGCAGAGATGAACTCATAAGAGATGTACTCTTATGGATCCCCACACACGGCCGCGCAAAAGCAGGACGACCAGCACGAACGTACATTCAGCAGCTATGTGAGGATACAGGTTGTTGTCCTGAAGACCTACCTAGGGCGATGAACGATAGGGAGGAGTGGCGAAAGAGGGTCAGGGATATCCGTGCTGCCAGCACGATATGATAATGATGATGATGATATATATATATATATATATATATATATATATATATATACCGGTTTGCTTGTTTACTTCTGTACATAGGTGCTTAGACTCGCTGAAATAAGGGTGCTGAACACCAAGGCTACTATTGTTTTTTGTTTTTTGTTTTTTTTTACTTCTGTACAAATTTAACCCTTGTTTATATTTCCAGATGTTGCGGTTGCGGTATGATGATGCCATGATGAACAAACCGGAGGAGGATGTCAGTTAACGTGGTCTTTTTAACAATCCTGCTGTTTTGTCTGTACTCCCCGTCACGGATCAACAGCAACACAGATTCGGATTACGATGAGATACGGATTCTGGGCCTCTGCGATTCCGCCCTCCATGCCGACTGTGTTGCGGCCTTTACGCAAGTTCTGTCGGACAACGACGAAATGGCCACGCACGCCATATTCTTCAACTGGTCAGTGCTTCAGGCCAGTGAGGACCTCGTGACCGGCCTCCGTGAAATGGATGGTGTCTGTAGCAAGTACCCGTATGATATAATGGTGGCCTTCGGTCAAACACCCACCATGATGACCGCTATGTTCACTGCCGATGCCTTTAATATTACCCTCTTGGCTTACGACACGACACCCGGGCATGTTCTGGTAGGTGGACAATTTTTTTAAATTCTTTTTTTCTTTTCCAGAAATATTAAGTCGTTCTTGGTTGACTAACGAAGTTCGTTCATTTAGTTTTGATTTGTTTAACTAATAAGACGCCCTGTCGGTGATGTTTACAATATACTGACTGTACCCGCCCCCGCAGAAATGGAAACCCCCTCATTAAAAAAGTGAGGCGTCGTAACTATGATACTAAAATGCATCTGATGGCAAGTCTCCAGTTCTGGAGATCTGAAGGTTGTGGAGTACCACTTCATTGATATTACTCTCAGGTTCAGTATGACTTGGAGTGGTAGTACCTGTTAGGGTTTCATCTTCGGGTCAAATAGGTCAGTTTGAAAATTATTACCGTTGGATAGGAATAATTTATATCATAAAACCGAATACAACATGTCTCAAAAACTACTCAAAAAATGTAAATAAGAATGTACAAATCCCATGATTCCGTAACCACTCGGCAAAAAATAACCTCATTCAGGTTGACATGCTGTAAAAATCAATCAATCAATTAACTTTATATGAGTTTATTTATTTAGTGATATTTGTTTGCTTTAGCAAATAAATTAGAATGCAAACAGGGTAGTCTCCGTGGTTTAGTGGCTAACGTGCAACACTGTCGTAAGCGAGTTCGAACCTCAGTCTCGCAATTATGTTCACTTTCGGACTTATACCCAAGGAAAAGATATGAAGCTTCTTATAATCCAGTTATGGGTTAAATTGTATCACTGCTGTACTTCTATATGGATGGCTTTGGTATTAAATAACCCTCGAATGTTGATTTGCCAATACACAAAGAAACAGAAACATTAGGCTAATCTAAAGTTTTGGTTCTCTACCCTCCATCCCTCCTTCAATAGATGATTGGGAATCAAATTCTCCGTAGATGTAAGAGCGGTTTCGGATTTTTCTTTTTTTCTATTATCAATATTTCGACTGCTTACTTCGTTTTTTCTGTCATATTAGCGTGTGAGTGGGACCCATTCACAATATATGTCCTTATTGCATTAGTTTTGGAGCTAATAGAATAACTGTTTTAACTGATTGTCTCATATCTTTGTGCCACAAGTAAACAAGAGCCCTGTCTGCTGAAACTGTAGAATACACCGACTGTTTCTCTGCAGAGGGGTAAGACTCCTTCCTACAAGTCTCCTAGATATGACGCAAAACAATCTAATCGTAAGTCGCCAGTAATATTAAAAATTTGGGGAATGCAGATTACCCTTTCATTGCCGTTGTTCCCAGATCCACTCTGGCCTAAAGTGGTAGCACCTGATAGGATCCTATCTATGGGTCAAATAGACATGTATGTTAAATTAAATTGCTAGAAATAGAACTGTTGTTTTTTTTTTTACATTTAACGGTGTATAAATAAATGACTGATGTTTAATTGAATTGTTAGTGATACATAGCAACCATGTAACTGTATGCAAAAGAATAACCTTAGGCTCGTTTATAAACGTTATCAACAACACGTGTTTATAAATCATTTATATAATACATATCTAAAGAAGATTTGGCATTAAATAACCAACAAGGTTTAATATGCAATAAAACCAAACCAAACCAATCAGTAATAAATAAACTAATAATACATAAGACACAAAACATCTTTCTTTAACATATATGTATAAAGAGGTGTTGGCATTAAATAACCAACAAGAGTTGATATGCCATAAAATCAAACTTAACCACAAGTAAACAACCCTTAGGAAATAACCAAGAATAAGGGACGTATTTTGGCGACAGTAGTTAGAAATTTTTTTTTAAATACATGCGACATTATGGTGACTTGGTTTGGTTTCGCTTGGTTTTATGGCATATCAACAATTTTAGGTTATTTAATGCCATTTTATACATACATATCAAATATATGATTTCCAAACACATTTTGTTGATAACATTTTTAAAAGAAGCCAAAGCTTATTTTTTGTGCCTACAGTTAAATAGTTTCAAGCATTGCAATTTAATACTAACAGTTGAATAAATATCAGTCGTTTGTTTACACACAGTTAAGTTATCAAACAATTCAGTTTATCGTATTTTGTTTGCACTTAGTTTAAATTTCAAACATTTCTATTCGACTCATAGATAAGACCCTATCAGGTGCAACCACTCAGGGCTAGAGAGGATCTGGTAGCAATGCTAATGAAGGGGCACTCCCCATTCTCTATAGATCCAGCATTACTGGAGCTTCACCATCAGATTGTTTAGTACCATATCCAAGACTCTAATTGTGTGTGTGGGGGGGTCCTAACCTTCTGTAAAGATGCAGTCAGTGTATTCTACAGTATCAGATTATAAAATTTATCATTTGAAACGTTATATGATTTAATCACTTATTTTATTAATAACATTTTTAAACGAACCAAAACTAATTTCTTTTAAAAATGGTTTCAAGCACTGCTTTCTAATACTAATGATTTTATTCCAAATTGGTTGGATTTGTTTGGTGGTTAAGTTTTAGGGCATATCAACCAATATAGGTTACTTAATGCAAAATCCTTTTTATACATATATATCAAATATATGATTAATATTTTTAAACAAGCCTGGGCTCATTTTTTTTCGCACAGTTAAATGGTTTCACTAATATCTAATACAAATACACAGTTAAATTAAAAACAGTTCTATTTCAAACAATTCAGTCCAGCATAAGTACATAGTTTTTTGTTTAAATACACTTTTTTGTTTACCCTCACTTAAATGCAAAAACAGTTCTATTTCATAGAATTCTGTTTAATGCAAGTACACGGTTTAAATCTGTTTGACCCATAGATAGGACCCTATCAGGTGTAACCACTCTTGGCCAGAGTAGACCTGGAAGCAATGGCAATTAAGGGGTATTCGGTATTCCCCAAAGCTCCAGAATTACAGAAGCCTCACTATCTGATTGTTTAGTGTCATATCTAGGACACTTGTTAGTGGTGAGTCTTACCCCCTCAGCAGAGATGCAGTCAATGAATTCTACTGTCCCAGCCGACTGGGTCAAACGTTATGGTGAAAGTAATATAGTTTGCTTGTGTCAGTGAATAAAAATAAGTTAAGGTTTGGTTTGATTTTTTTATTTTATAGAATATCAAATTTCGTTGGTTATTTCATGCCAAAGTCATTTCTTTATTAAAACAGCAGTGATATAATTTAACCCATAACTGGGGGTACAAAGGGTTCCTACCTTTCATAAGGGTATTAGTTTGAAAGTGAATATATTAGACCAACTGGAGGTCGAAACGAGTTAAGATTAGAAGAATAATCTCTCTCTCTCTCTCTCTCTCTCTCTCTCTCTCTCTCTCTCTCTCTCTCTCTCTCTCTCTCTCTCCAATTATCAGGTTTCGTGTCACATTCTTATATTCTTATATACAAATAAATATTTTGTTGGTTCTCAAGCAAAGTCGTCGAACGAGGTAGTCACTCGACGAATAAGGTTGTCACTTGAACCCGGTGATGAAAAAATGGACGAAAACGCTATAAAAAAAACCTGCTCACATTTATTTCAAATATGTAACCCCCAAATATGGGTTCAATAGTACCACTACTGTTCTAAAAGGATGGCTTTGATATTAAATAACCCTCGAAGTTTGATATGCCATTAAACAAGGTGACCGAAACCATAATGTTACACTTCCTTTTTTGGAACTGTCTTATAAAAAGGAGATGTGAGGTGGGTTTTTTTAATGGAGGAAAAATTAATTTTCTTATATTATAACCCACTATCAATGGAACCCCTCTTAAACTGGTAGAAAAATTCACTTACCTTGGAAGCAGCGTCGCATCAACCGAAAAGGACATCGACACGAGGTTAACGAAGGCATGAACAGCTATCAATAGGCTATCGATTATATGGAAATCAGACCTAACCGATAAAATGAAACGCAGTTTCTTCCAGGCAGCGGTCGTATCGATACTGCTATGTGGATGCACTACATGGACTCTAACAAAACGGCTGGAGAAGAAGCTAGACGGCAATTACACAAGAATGCTGCGAGCAATCTTGAACAAGTCCTGGCGGTAACACCCCACAAGACACCAACTGTACGGCCACCTGCCTCCTATCACGAAAACTATTCAAGTTAGACGAACCAGACATGCAGGACACTGCTGGAGAAGCAGGGACGAACTCATAAGTGATGTACTCTTATGGAACCCCACACATGGCCGTGCAAAAGAAGGACGACCAGCACTAACATACATTCAGCAACTATGTGAGGATACGGGATGTAGTCCAGAAGACCTGCCAGAGGCGATGAACGATAGGGAAAAGTGGCGAGAGAGGGCCAGGGATTATGATGATGATGATGATGATGACCAATGGGAGAGAAGGCGTTTTCGTAGAAGCCCCAAAATATACATGTTTTACTTAAGGTCCAAAACTTTTTGAATCTCAGTTTTAATTTAAACGTGACTGACCCCTAAGGCATTCATTATTTCACCAAACTTAAGATTTCAACTTTGACCCGCCATCTGCCAACCAGTCCAACGCAACGTTCATTACATCCTCTGAGTCAGCGGAGGAAGTCATTGCATACCATTTGGGTCGCTCTTTGACATAAAGATAGAACTCACAATCGACAAGTAGTTATTAATACACATAACTAACATTTATAGTACCCATTGATAAGGTAGATACGATTGTCTCTTTAACATTGTCCAATCAGCGTTTAGCGTTTTTGGTTGGTTCGTTCTGTTTATCCAATTTGTGTGATGAGAGGTAAGTAACCGAACAGCAGATGTTTTGTGCTTCCAGGGTTTGTTCAAGAAAGCGTACAGCATTCTCGTGTAGTTTCTATCTAGCTTTTACTCAAGGTGTCATCTATCTATCTATCTATCTATCTATCTTTATTCTTATAAATGGTTTGGTTTGTTTGGTTTTATGGCATATCAACCTTTGTAGGTTATTTAACGCCAAATCAATTTTTATGTAAATGATCAGTTCTTTTGAAAACAGTTCAGTTTAGCATAAGTACACAGTTCAATTGTCAAAAACATTTCCATTTCAGTATTTAAGCAGTTATATGTAATAATTCAGTTAAGTGTAAATACAGTTTTAATGTCGAAAAACAGTTCAATTTCAAATAATTCAGCTAAGCATAAGCACGCAGTTTAAGTGTGAGTACGGTTTAATTGTCAAAAACGTTTCTATTTCAAGCTATTCAGTTTACTCAATTCATTTTAGCATAAGTATGCTGTTAGTTCTATTTAACCCATAGATAGAGCCCTATCAGGTGCTACCACTCCGGGCCAGAGTGGACCTGGGAGCGATGGCAATGAAGGGGGTACTCCGCATTCCCCAAAGCTCCAGCACTGCTGGAACCTCACCATCAGATTGTTTAGTATCATATCAGGACACTCGTTGTGGGGGTCTTACCCCTCTGCAGAGAAGCAGTCGGTGTATTCTACAGACCCAGCCGACTGTGCAATATTCTTATAAAGTTATTATTCAGTTTTGATAATCATGTGTGACTGCCATCCATATTTACCAACCCCTCCGCTCGTGAGCGGAGTTTAATAGGTTTAAATTCAGAGTTTTCCTTCACCTAGACTAGTTGCCTCACCAAGGCTGAAGAAACCAGTCTGTCCTAATATTTACCCATAGCTGGAGGGAGAATAAATGGATTCATACCTTTCCCAAGGGTATTAGTGCTATGTGAAATGCAATTAGCCTGGATTTGAACTCGTGTCGTCGTGTCCATTTCCTACGACGATAACCATTACACCACTGTGTGACTGCCATCTAACAGCGAAATAGATAGATAGATAGATAGATAGATAGATAGATAGATGACACCTTGAGTAAAAGCTAGATAGAAACTACACGAGAATGCTGCACGGTTTTTTTAACAAATACTGGAAGCACAAAACACCTGCTGTTCGGTTACTTACCTCTCATCTCACAAACCATTCAAGTAAGATAAACAAGACAGACGGGACACAGCTGTAGAAGCAAAGACCAACTCATAAGTGACGTTCTCCTACAGACCCCTTAACATGGACGTGCCAGAGTTTGCTCAACGAACAAAGACTTATTTACATCAGCTGTATAGTCACGAGATGCAGCCCATAAGTGTCAGGAGTGATGGATGATAGGGACGGATCGTGCGAAAGAGAGAGAGAGAGAGAGAGAGAGAGAGAGAGTCAAGGAACTCCGTGCTGCCAGCGTGAATTGATAAGGATGATGATTAAAATGACAGTCTATATATTGAAATAATGCTCGGAACTCAAAGAAAACGTTAAATAAACATAATGTACTTAAGTCTTAGGTCGTTGGAATATATATATATATATATATATATATATATATATATATATATATATATATATATATATATATATTGGTGTTAGATTGCATCTGACATAGATACAGTTCTACAGCCTGACTGGTTCTATAATCACGTGATTATCAGCCACCATCTCAACACTTCAAACGAGCACCAATAGCCTAAGAATGCACACATGACGTCACGCCCACCAAAAAATTCTTTGAACACAGAATCGATCCGGCACTCCAAAGCACAGAAGCTCCTATATACTCGAAAATAACCGAACATGGTCGAAATTATTTGAACATAGACTACACTCACAGAGATTTCAGATAGTTCTTAAACCGCCTACAACCAGAATTGCAATATCTCGTTCGCCAAAACCTGAATAAAAAGCTAAACACTATCTCTTTGCCCGTCATCTTCAATAAGACATGCCGACAAAAGAATCTGCTGCCTATAAATACACCATATATATGTATATAAATATATATATGATGTCTGTGTGTGTGATAGATATATGTATATAGTGTGTGTGTGTGTGTGTGTGTGTGGTGAAGTCAGCCATAGTTAATGATCCACATCTATCTTTTCAAAGAATTTCACTTTAACTGATGTTCGAAGAGTTTTCGTTAAATATAGATATATTTGAAAAGCACTTGTCCTCCTCGTGTATGTGATGAGGACTAATTTTTGAGAGTTAATTCTGATAGCATAAACCATTTTTGCTCCCGACCCTCCTCAGACATTTTATACCGTCCTCTTTCCAGTACTTAATGGATTCTCCTCCAATTGCAGTACACTTACGACGCATCGTGAGAACTGACGAACAATAGCTCGCTTAATCGTTTTACCACACAAGAGATCAGAATAATTTTGTGATTATCCTTATTTACTAAGATTGCTTACTGTACCTGTTGTTTCAAAGTGATCACTCATCTAAGCGCTGAACAAGCTCATCGGTGCTTAACTTTTGTAATCTGGTGGGAACTAGTGACTTGACTGTGGTTCAGTGCCGTCGTAATTGCTATTTACTCCGATACATTCAAGCAATATATGGAATCTTGTGCCAATCTTCCAAATATATTGTTCTTATTTCTCGAGAAAATCAATATTCAAAAGTTTTGTTTTTGGTTTTGTTTTTTAAATTTTGTTTACCTTCTTTTTCTTCAAAATACCTCATCATTGATAACTAAAAGAAAGGTAAGAAAAGAAAATAGTACTAACAGAAACAAAATCAGAGGTGGAGACTGGGGCTTGAAAGGGAATGGAGGCTTTGGTTCCTAGAAGGACCTAGCTCAATATTTAGTGACATTTGTCATTACATAATGTCAGTAAAAAAAATGCAATAGTTGAATTTCTTTTTATGGGGTTTTTGGAAGCCCTCCTTCATTTCATGTAACGTGAAATATGCCCCCTTCGCATCTATCTCTGTTCAGCGTCTACACAGAGTATTGTAAATGGGAAGACACGCGAAACAGCACATTCTCAACCAAGAAAAAAGAAAAAAGTGACATAATTTTCACGTAAAAAAGAAAGCATAGTTGATGTTGTAAGGAAGAGAGAAAAGGCGGGAGAATCTCTTAAATATAAAAAGAATTTGGAATAGTAGTAGTAGTAGTAGTAGTATCATTATTACTTTTATCATTATTATTAGTAGTAGTAGTAATAGTAGTAGTTGTTGTTGTTGTAGTAGTAGTAGTAGTAGTAGTAATTTAGTCGAAGGTAAAATTTATAAAGGAAGACGCAGTGTTAATAATCATAGCAGTGGTTGTTTGAATAGAAAAGATCCTTTAAGAAAAATGATCGCTTTTAGCTGAGTCTCTCAATAGGTTTCGTATCACCCTCTTAGCGGGGGGTGGGGATTGGGAGCTGTAAAGAGGCGCTAACAAAAATTATTTCACAAGGGAAGGGCATTTAGGTCAAATTAAAAAAAAAAATTTATATCATCAGTTATGATAACATAATATAACTTCTTTTTCTTGTTCTTTGGTAAAAAGTATTATTTCCCATTTGCTTATTACCACATTCATATGGTCTTTTGCCACATCTAAGCAGAAAGTTTAGTAAATTACTATTTCCCATTTGCTTATGCCTCAAGTAAATCGAAAATACTTGTGTTCTTCAAACTTTACTTTTGTGACCTAAGTGAGGAAATCTTCAAATTTACCCATTTTTTCCAGAACATTACAACGAGTTTTGGAGCTGATTGAGAATTTTCTACTCACATCTAAAAAAATCTGTTCACTTTAGTATAAATTTGAGTGTAAATTTTGATTCATATGGTGTTTTATTTATAGGGTCGGCTCGCCTCCGACCTCTATCTCTCTTGCCAATATGCAGCAGTCCAAAAATGAATATATTCCTTATTTATACTTTACAATTTTACCTTTGGTAACGGAGTTACAGGTAAATTTGAGTCTGGGTACCTCGGATGGTGTAATGGTTAGCACGCTCGACTAGTAAACCTTCACATGAGAGTTCGAGTCTAATTGGATGCCCTATTTATATGGCTTTTGGCACATCTGAGCAAAACGCGTAGAAAATTACAACTAGTAAATTTGAGTCTCACTATGTGCCCTTTTCGTGTCACAACTATACAAAGTTCCTGTGGTGTAATGGTTAAAACGCTGGACTGCGGAATCGGAGTACGCGAGTTTGAACTCCAGTCGCGTTATTATGTATGTTCACTTTCGAACAAATACCCTTGGGAAAGGTATGAAGCCTCTCATCTATGGGTTAAATAGCACCGCTACAGTCTTTCAAAAAAAATGTGGGTAGTATTTGGCATTAAATAACCCAAGAAGGTTGATATGCCATTAAATAACAAACAAAGCAATGTTTTGTAAACAACAACAAAATTTATACTATAAAAGGACATTCAAATTCAATTTGTTGTGTTTTTGTTTTTTTGTTGTTTTTTTTTTTTTTTACTCTTTATTGTAGAGTTTGAAATAAAATAAACAAGAAAGAAACTCATGTGGATCAAATGCAAGATATTCAAAAAGAAAAGGGTCGATTGTTCACTTCTTTTCCGAATTCCTTTTCATAGCGGATTAAACGCAAGATGGCGACAGGACATTGGTGCTTATGAAGTGTGTGAAGATGAGCAGCTTTTCATCGCCTCATAAAATTCTTCTTAGGGACCGTGCCAGCAGTAATAGCAAATTGATTCCGCAACAGAGTTAAAAGTTTTTTTGTCGCAACTGTAAACAAGTAAAGGCAGAAAAATTCGAAAACAGTCGAAAATAACGTTAATGACTAAAATACAAAAGAGACAGATAGACAAGAGAAGACAACTAAAGGACGAAGAAAGATGTAAAAATAAAGGAAATAGTAAAATAAAACTCTTAATGAAGTACAAGCAACTACAAAAACAAAAAGACGAAAATATGTAATAGAAAATGAAGCCTGGGTAAAGTTAAATTGAACAACTGTAGAAAGCTGTGTTGAGGTCTATTATACTCAAATAAATATCGTAAAAGAAAAAAAATTGTATAAGAAAAAAATCTGCGATCAAGAGAAGATCACATATAATGAGGGCTTAGAAGCAATTCGGTAACGTATTTTTCTGTTAAGTTTTTTTTTTTTTTTTTTTGCTTCCATTTTTAAAAAATCCCATCCATAGTCATCGCCCTATTTGCAACGTCACCATACCTCGACTCGAAAGAATGGGATTAAAACAATGATACATGAATGGCGCTGAGAAATACGAAATTGAGCAAGAAAATTAGGAATTTTCTTTTAGACTCTTTATTATTTTTGGAATTCCCTTTTTTTTAAGGTGATGACTCATTTGCGTGAAATAAAAAAAGGAGTAAAAAAAAATATTCATCGTCGAATTAGATGGGAGGGGAATTGTTCATGTGTTCAAGTATATATGTGCAAATATCTGTACGGGAAGGAGAATGATTGAATGAAAGAAATAAAAGAGGCTGTGATAGGAAAAAGAAGAAAAAAAGAAGTAGAAAGAAAGACATAACTTTGTGAGTAATAATTACAACGACAAAGAAAAAGATAAAGAAAAAAGAAAAGAAAGTATGAATGTAGTTTAAGAGAAACTTATAAATAAATGAACGAATGAATGGGGGGGAAGAAAGAAAGAAAAAAGAAAAATAGTGATTAAAAGAAAGAAAGAAAGAAAGAAAGAAATACTAGAGGATAAAACAAAGAAAGAAAGAAATAAAGACTACAAGATAAAAGAAAGAAAGAAAGAAAGAAAGATTAGAGGATAAAAGAAAGAAAGAAAAAAGAAAGAATGAAAGAAAGAAATATTAGTGCATAAAAGATACAGGCGAAAAAGAAAGAAAGAAAGAAAGAAAGAAAGAAAGAAATTAGACTCTGACGACGATAAAACTTTTTATGATTTTAATTTACTCATGGAGGTTGTTTTTTCCGCCGATCTATCGACATTGTAAATTATAACCAATTTGCTTGTAAGTATTTCCTTTGCAATATCAAGAAGGGAAGTTTCACCGTACTTTCGTGCCCCGCCATTTCTGTGGAAGTGGGGGGGTTGTTTATTTTTTTAAGCTAAATGGCGGGAATCTCTCGTCAGAAAAATCAAGATTTAAGTATGCGACTCCAGCAAACACCTCGGATGTTACTCGGTACCCGAAATAATTCCAAGCAATTAGCTTTTGTTGTAGTCGCTTGATGTCTGTCCTTTGAGTTAGAAAATTCAGTGAGTACACTTTCGAAGTAGAATGTATCCCCTTTGTAAAAAGTAAAAAATCATTTGCACAAGATAGATAGATAGATAGATAGATAGATAGATAGATAGATAGATAGATAGATAGATTTGGAGAATCTAATTGAGATGAAAAGTTTGTAAGAGATGTATTACATTTGTTACATGTTTCTATATGAGATTTTAAAAAGAAATTTCAGAGTATTTTCTTTCGTTATCGTTATCATATATTTTGGAAGATAGATAGATAGATAGAAAATGAGGGTTTAACATAGACAGGAAAAGTTTGTGAGATACATAATATTCGTTATTCATGAGTATGTTAGATTTTTTAAAGAAATTTCTGAGTGTTTTGTATATCTTAGAAGATAGGTACTCTACACACCCCAGAGGTGTGGCCCCACAACTAGATGCAGTTTAGTGTTTATGGCATGTCAACGCTTGTGTTATTTAAATCTAATATCAGTCTTCTTTTTTCACAGTGATATAGTGTTAAGTGTCTATTCGTATTTGATAACAATAATAATAATAATAATAATAATAATAATAATAATAATAATAATAATAATCAAAGCAAGAATAGACAAGACGCAGCAAAATAGCAAATATAGGTTATGTAGTGACAGAGACGAAATGATTCATTGTATAATAAGCATTGCCCAGTCGGTTGGGGCAGTAGAATATACCGACTGCACCTCTACAAAGGGGTAAGACGCACTCCGACAAGTGTCTTGGATGACACTAAACAATCTGATGGTGAGGTTCCTATGATGCTGGAGCTTTCGGGAATGCGGAGTACCCCTTCATTGCCATCGCTCCCTGGTCCACTCTTACCCTGAGTGGTAACACCTAATAGGACCCTATCTATGGGTTAAATAGAACTAGACTGCACTCTTATGCTAAACTGAATTGTTTGAAATGGAACTGTTTTTGACATTGAAATTGTACTTACGCTACACTGAATAGTTTGATATAGAACTGTTTTGACATTTAACCGTGTGTAAAGTCTATTCATATACTAAACTGAATTGGTTGAATTAGAACTGTTTAACTAAACTGAATAGCTTGAAATAGAAATGTCTTCGACAATTAAACTGTGTACTCATACTAAACTGAATTGTTTGAAATAGAACTGATTATTTGTATAAAAATAAATTTGGCACTAAATAAACGGCAAATGTTGATATGCCATAAAACCCAACCAACCAACATAATAAGCGAATGCAGCCAATTAGCACAAAAAGAAATTTCTACTCACATCTAAAAATAAAAATTTCTACTCACATCTAAAATAAAAATTTCTACTCACTTCTATACAACAAGTCGAGACATGACTGGGTGAGCAAGGTGATCCACTGGGAATTGTGTATGAAGTTTGAATTTAACCCTACGAACAGATGGTATATGCACTACCCAGAATCCGTCCTGTAGCATGAGACGCACAAAGTCCTCTGGAAATTTGAGATACAAACGGATCACCTAATCTCGGCCAGACGACCAGACCTAATAATAGTTAACAACAACAAAACTACCGAATAGTGGACTTCGTCGCTCAAGCTGATGACAGGGTAAAATTGAAAGAAAGTGAAAAGTGAGATGACTACCTAGACTTTGCTAGAGAACTGAAAAACTGTGGAACATGAAAGTAATGGTGATACCAATTGTAATTGGTGCGCTTGGTACTGTCAGCAAAGGATTGATAAAGGGACTGGAAGACTTGGAAATATGAGGACGCGTGGAGACCATCAAAACTACAGCATTATTGAGATTGGCCAGAAAACTGAGAAGATTTCTGGAGACTTGCAGAGACTAGCTGTCACTCAAACTTCAGTAGAAGACCATCAGCTAACGCTGGTGTGAAAAACTCTCAAAGGAGTAATAATAATACTTAGAAAGAAAGAAGAACCATAGCTGAACATTTCTATGTTGTTGCAATGCACTACAACTTCTTTAAAAAATAACAAAAACTATTTCAGATTTCTGTCTTATTTTCTGTGCAAATGAGGCCCATACAAAAGTGAGAGGTCTCCGACGAATCTAAAAATGAACAAAACAAAAGTCTGAGCTGTCATAACGTATTCGCACAAAAAGATTTGACACCCACGGAAACCCATGTAGACATTGTACGGATATTTGCTGAGGACTTTGGCCTAGCGGTTAGAGTGTTCGCCAATGGCCCGGGAGACCTGGGTTCAATCCCAGATCGAGTCATACCAAAGACTCAAAAAATGGTACTTGATGCATCCTTGCTTAAAACTCAGCATTATAAGGTACGGATCAAGGGTAAAGTGGAGCAATCCAGAGAAAGTAGTGGCGCCCTTCCCTACACCTTGATGTAGTAGCTATCAAAAAGGGAACCTTCTGGTCACCCTCGACTATGGTGGCCAACTTACTTCTTTCCTATGCAATTGTGAAAAAGTGGTCTATAGAACTCAATAGAATAAGGTAAGCGCAGATGACCCCTCAGTCAGGGCGTCCGAAAGTTGATGCCATTCACCGCATGGTTTTGGATGACAGATTTATTACTGTCCGGCAAATGCCTAAAACCATCGGCATTGGTATTGAGTCCGTCAATATTGTTTTACATGTGATCTTTGGGAGGACTAAGTTATCTGCAAGACGGTTCAAGCTAAAGGTTTGAGCTCAAGCAGAAAAGAATTGACATTTCCAGGACACTTCAGAATTAGATGCTAACCCTTAGAATTTACACCGCAGATTAGCAACTCAAGATGAAACCTGGCTTCCCCACTTTGAACCTGAATCAAAGATTCAAAGCAAACGGTGGAAACACTCTAGTTCTCCACCCAGACGAAGTTCAAGTAGGCAGCGCCAGTTGACAATGTGATGGGTTCTTTTTCTATTCTAAAGTCGTAAGAATGATAGACTACCTGCTAAAAAAGGGAGAAAATATTGACAGTACTTAGAGTGTTCGCCAATGGTCCAGGAGACAGGAGTTCAATCCTAGGTCGCGTCATACCAGAGACTTTAAAAATGGTACTTGATACCTCCTTGCTTAACTCTCAGCAATATAAGGTACGTATCAAAGGTAAAGTGTAGCAATCTAGGGAAAGGCGTAGCGCCGTCCCCTACACTTCGGTGTAGTAGCTATTGAAAAGGGAGCCTTCTGGTCGCCCTCGATTACAGTCACGAACTTTACTTACTAACTGTACATCAGAATTAAGACCGCTAAATGAACAATCAAGTCGAAACACAGAATGAAGCTGATAGCAGGTGTGCTTTTGCTCCACAATACCGCGTCGATTCACACTGCCCAGGTTACAGTAGCTGAAGCAGCCAACTGTGGCTTTGAATTGCCTCTTCATTCTCCTTATTCACCTGACCTATAATTTTTTCCTGTTTCCTAAACTCACTTCCCACCGGCGTGCTCACCATTTTGGAAACAACAATTCAGGTCATGTGAAGTGAAAGAGTTTTAGGAAAACTAAGACGCTACCTTCTTCCCTGATGGGATTTCAGTGCTTGAACATCGTTGGACCAAGTCCGTTGATATCAAGGTGGACAATATTCAAAAATTTTCTCCGACTCCTTCTGAGTGAAGCTGAGAACATTTTTGATTATCCTCGTTGATAGATTGATATATAGACAAATAGATTATCGAAATCATTGACACGGTCTGATTTTTTTAATTTAATGGAAATAATGACTAAAATAATTGTTGATTGGAAACCAAGCCAAATCAAATTAACAATTATTTGTATCATTTTTTCCAATAAATTAAAAAAATCAGACCGTACCAATGATTTCGATCATCAAAGTAAAGTAAAAGTAAAGTCGATGACCTTGGTTGAGGGTGACTCGAAGTCTCCCTTTCCAATAGCTACTACACCGAGGTGTAGAGGGGGGTGCTTCTCCATTATCCTGGATTGCTCCACTTTACCCTGGATCCGTACCTTATAATGCTGAGTGTTAAGCAAGGCGGCATCAAGTACCATTTTTTGAGTCTTTGGTATGATTGAACTCCGGTCTCCTAGACCATGGGCGAACACTCAACTCATCAAGTTGGAGAGATTTTTTCTACTTGGTTCCTTGGTAATTCAACTTCTTGTGGATTATTTAATGCCAAATTATCCTTGTAGAAGAACGTCGGTAATACAATTTCACCTATTGCTTGGATATTCAGGGAGTTCATACCTTCCCCAAGTTTATTAGTCCGAAAATGAACGTAATAGGGCAAGGGAAATTCGAACTCGCTTCCTTCGAGGCCACAGTCCAGCACGTTAGCCACAACGCCACGGGGATTCCAGTTCATTTTGCAGAGAAATACCACCAAACAATAATATTCCCTCTTCTATGTTTTGTTGTAGGGATGGTGTTCTTTAGATTTAAAGCCTCACTTTGAGGTCCCCAAACAAACTAACCGTCATTATGCCTCCAAAATATTTCTTTCGTCTCATCTGACTGATATATTCGCTCCAAATGAGACAGACTTATCAATGCATTCATTTGCAAATGCTTGACAATATTTTATATGAATAATCTTCAAAAAAAGAGGTAAAAAAATCTATGGGAAAGAAAGAAACGAAATCATTAAAGCCAAACGACAAAAGTAAAAAATGTCGCAAAAGAATGAAAACAGAGAGAAATAAAAAAAAATGTACAGCAGAGAAAGAAGAAAAAGATTGTTGATTGATTTATTTTAATGGCATGTCCACATGTCTAGAGTTATTTTATGCCTAGAATCTTGAGAATTGCATTCATTGTTCACATTTACAATTTTTGCATCTGAAGAGGGTTTTTTTCCACACGTTTATGCGATATCCTATTGAACACGAATTATTTTTAAACATATTAATTTGATCTTATTGATGATAAGCCAGAGTACATTAATGGCATCGAAATTGCGACTCTGAAATCACCAGGTCTGCAGATACAGTTTAGCGTCATACCCAGAACATCCCTTTGTGGGGGAGTTTCTGCAGGCTATACAGTCAAGGCGGAAGAAAAAGCAGTTGACTAGAAAAAGCAAAAATGAAGAATGTGGGAAAACAAAGTTGAAGAAGACGATGAAATGAAAAGAGAATGTTATGAATATCGGCAAGACGAAAAAGAAGAGGGATGGAGGAAGCAGAAGATGGGGTAAAGAAAGAGGAGGAAGAGAAGAGTAGAAGATAAGGAAGGCTAGTGAGGAGTTTCAGCATGAAAACTGGAAATGAAAGAAGAAAAAAAAAACACCCCAGAAATACCTCAGCAATAAATCTGATAATGGAATCATGAAGCAAGAACGTACAAAAATGAATTAAGGAAGATAAAGAAAACGAAAAGAGAAGAAGAAGAAGAAGAAGAAGAAGAAGAAGAAGAAGAAGAAGAAGAAGAAGAAGAAGAAGAAGAAGAAGAAGAAGGAGGAGGAGGAGGAGGAGGAGACCCCATACATTAGCAATAAATCTGATCCTGAAACATGAACATAAAAAAAGGACAGAAAGAAGGGAAAAAGTAGAAAATTTTTAAAAGAGGGGGAAATAAGCAAAGAAAGAAGACATGGATGTTTACCGGAAGACGGTTGTAGCAACTAACGCGATGAGAATGTAGAAACGAATTCGTCTATACAACAAAACTTCGTAAGACATCTACTTTCAGAAAGTAAAACTATTGGCAACCACACTGAAGTCAAAATAAAACAAAAGCCTCTTCGAAAAAAAAAAAGCGAAAATAAATATAAATGTTTAAATTTGACAATACTACTTCTTTTTTCTTTTTTTTTTCTTTTTTTTTTCTATTTTTGATAAACAAAATAGAAAGAAAACAAAATTACTAAAAAAAGCCAGTGTTCAGAAAATGTTTCAGTTTTGTGAATTTTAGTTTTAATTTCCGTTGTTTTTGTGCATTTAAAATCCCTGTCATCATTCAACATTTTTTCTGCTTTCTTCGTTGTGGTGTCAGTCATTTTAATTATGCTTGAGAATTTCCGCTAAAATTGACTAAAATAAAAATAAAGGTAACAGACGACGCGTTTTATTGATTGAATGAAATGGGAGCATGAAGAAAAAAGAAAAAGAAAAAGAAAGACGACTGTACTGTGTTCGTATTTTTAAAAAAAAGGATCATAGAAAAAAAAGGAATCGTCTTTTGATACTATATCCGAATCCGGGATTAAAATAAGCAAGCATAATAAACGTTTCAAAAAGTAAACCAATCAAAATGCGGCATGTACAAAGGGTTGATTGCCAAACGTCTATTTTGTGCCACGTGACTTTCTATTTTTACCCACTAATATTTTTTTTCTTTTCACGTCACTCACTCTCACATCTCACCATGAAAATAATTTTCGTTCAAAGTAGTCGGCTTAAAATTAATTCATCCATTTTTAGAACGAATCTGGATGGAGCTCAGTCAAGGCGACCTGGTAATTTGCTGTTGGTAATTGGATATCGAGTTTAATTTACGACAGCCTGGTGCATCTCAGTTCTTTAAAAATGCGTTTTAACTTCGATATCAAATAAAAAATTAAACGTCACTTTTGAGAAAGTGAACTTTTTTTAATACTCATATGAACTCTCTTCTTTACAACTCGTTACAATGAAAGCGATTTAAAGGCATATATTTCCAGTGTACTGGGAGGGTGACACATGCTGTGGAGGAGCGATTATTGTAACGGTTATCGTCGTTTGAATCAGTTACCCAAGTTCATATCCTCGACGAGGCTGTTTGCCTTTCACTTCGCTCTAATGCCCTTAAGAAAAGACATGAATCAATATCTTCTCTCATAACGCTTAATGGGTTAGAAGAAGGACAGGTTAGGTTCTTTAGCCTTAATCCTGTGTCACATCCTGCTCTTGGTGGAAATATTGGGTAAATAAATACATGCTTAAAAAATAAGATAAACAATTATTTAGATGTCCTATTATTATCTTACTTAATTCATCTTTACATCCGATTAACAATGAGGTCA
The DNA here is from genome assembly GCA_963585895.1 of Sepioteuthis lessoniana. NCBI lineage: Eukaryota > Metazoa > Mollusca > Cephalopoda > Myopsida > Loliginidae > Sepioteuthis > Sepioteuthis lessoniana. The sequence continues at coordinate 47,781,771 of OY757907.1, forward strand.
TTAGGGCACTATACCGAGTAATTCCCCTTTTGAGGAATATATGGGTTACTTGATGGTGCTTATCTCTTCTCCAGGGAACCGGCAAAAGGTTTTTTATCATTATATGATACAATACCCAAATTGATTTATACAGCTTGTTTGAATTCTTTTTCCGAAACCAGATACTCTTCTAAGGTCCAATCTGAGTAAATAAACCCCTGGGTGGAGAGGGCAGAAAAATTTGCTTTATGCCATATTCAAGGGAATCTGCACTAAGTGAAAATACTTTTTCCAGAAATATCTTTTGAAGAATGTTAGATTATAATGTTGTCAAAAGAAATGCTTGAACACCGACAGCGAGAAAGCAGCGAGATTTTGGCTTGGCTTCCTAACTAGTTGTTAAATAGGAATATGGCTTCGCCAATAGGACCCGTAGGATCTTCGTCGAATCAGATTAGTTTGGTTTCGTTGTTTAATGATATATCAACCTTCTTGGGTCATTTAATGCCAAACCCATTCTTCTAGAAGAACATTAGTGGTACTATTTAACTCATAGCAAGGAGGATAAGGGGCTTCATACCTTTCCCCAAGGGTATTTGTCCAAAAGTGAACGCAATAGCGTGACAGGAATTTGAACTCGCTTACTACGAGTTTGCAGTCCGACCCTTTTGCCATTACACCACGAAGGCACCCCAATTGTCGAATCAGACATTAAAAAGCTTTGGTTTGGTTTGGTTTGGTTTAGTTTGGGTTTTTGTTAAATAGCATATCAACGTTCATAGAAACTTGGAGAAGATGGTTTGCTGTCAATAAAAAACTAAAGGACCCCAAGGAATGTAGATATCTCAGTCGAATGGGCTGTAGAATACGCCGACTGCATCTCCGTAGAGAAATAACTCCCTCCACCATACAAGTGTCCTAGATATTATGGTGAGTCTCCATTCCGGATGATTATGGGAAGGCGGAGGATTACTGCTACCCCCAGGTTTAATCTGGGCCGGAGTAGTAGTTCCTACAAGGGCCAAAAAGAAATATATAATCATTTGTTTTACTTGAAACCATTTAACTTTGTACAAACAAATGGGTGATGTTAAATTGAATTATTAGTGGTACTATTTAACTCATAGCAATACTTAGAACCATTTTACCATGTACAAACGAATGAATAAAATAATTTTTAATAAATTTTTAGGGTTATATAGCAATATGTGAAACCATCTGACTGTGTGTAAACAAATGAACCATGGCTCATTTTGAAATAATACAAACGAAGCAGTAATGTAGAATAAAATTGAATTAGTGTTAAACAGCAAAACTTGAAACCATTTAACTATGCCCAAACAAATCAAATGAGTTCTGACTTGTTTAAAATCTTACAATTTATTTACAAATCATATATATATATATATATATATATATATATATATATATATATTGGGAGGTGTATATAAACATGATTTGGTATTAAATAACCCATAAGGTTTGGTATGCTATAAAACACAACTAACCATAAGAATACGAAGTTGAAAATGAAATAACCAATTTATTTTTACAATAGCCCGGTTGCAAAGCAATTATGAAAATTTCTTTTATGGTTTCTCAAAAAAAGATGAAAGAATTGACATTCAAAGAGATTATTCAAAAGAACATTAGACATCCAAAAGAGAGAGTGAATAACAGATTTGAAACAAGAAATCTTAAATGGTAATACCATAATATAATTCTAAAATTCCTTCTTGTCGCCTTGATACATTCACTTTCAGAAGAAGATTCATTAGAGAGTTATGAACCCTTTAATCTCCCACCAGCTGTTGGTTAAATAGTACCACAACTGTTCTTACAGAAGGACGGCTTCAACATTGCATAACTCACGAAGTTTGATATGTCATAAAAACAACGAAACAGAGAAATCCTTCTGCTTAACCAAGGCTAAATTTTCCTCTCTATTTTGCATTGTTAATGAAAAAATTAAACGCAAAAAGCCTCGTCCAGGATTTGAACTCAAGTCACCGAATCCACTTCCAAGAACAATAACTGTTACTCTACAAGTGCCTCAATATTTAAACGATATTGTATAAATTCCTTCTTTTTTTTTTTTTTTTGCATTCATATTAATCTTTCCTCAAGATTGCAACTCTCCTTGATAATTATCTAAGTTTCTAAAAGCATAAATATTTATTTTCCAAGAATTTTTTAACTGAGAGCGTGCAGCAAACAATATCAATCAGCTTTCAGATTGCAATCACTGTAATCAAGTGTAAAGTGGAATTATTTTGTTGGTAAAATGCTTGAATGTTAGAATATGTGCTATAGCTTTTACTGCACCCAACTCAAGACATCTTCCCAATGTCAATAATCAAGGACCTGTCTTGAGAGAAAAATTAACTTTTATGCTTATTCTGTATTTCCGAGCTTGTAAAATGTTAACAGGGTCACCGACGACTTTTTCGGTGATGGCTGTTTATCTAATGGGAGAAGAAAAACAAACAAAAAATCCAGCTCGCTTTAAATTTAGGTTCTTTTGTGGTTTTATATGCCCACTTCAATGTCTAGAAATGGATAACGGACAAAATGGGCTTGATTTCATTCTTTCTTTCTTTTAATATATCAACTTTCGCGGATTATGTAATGTCAAAGTAATCCTAGTATAAAACATAATGGTATTTTTTGACCCTTCGCTATGTGATCAGAAGGTTCATACCTTTCCCGTGAATTTGTCCGAAAGTGAACTTAATAGCGTAACTGGAGTTCGAACTCGCTTACTACGATGATACATACACTAAACTAAATGATAGTGAGTCTTCAGTCCTGAAATTTTAGGGAATATGGATTATTCCTTTATTGCCATTACTTCCAGGTCAACTATGACCTGGGGTGGTAGTAGCTGTTAGGGTTCCATCTATGGGTCAAATAGAATTGTTTGGGCATTTAACTGCGAGAAAACAAATGAGTGACTGTTAAATTACAATGTTTGCGTTCCTTAAGATTAGGTGATGAAACTATTTAACTATTAACAAATAGTTAATAGATAATAGAATTATTCGTCTTAGATAAGTATACTTGAAATCATTTAACTATGGGCAAACAAATAATCAAAACTTGATATGATTATTAGTGTTAGATATCAATACTTGAAACAATTGAGCTGACCAATGAGCTCTGGCTCATTTAAAAATGTTACCTACAAAATATTCGTTTACAAACCACCGGGGTTCAATCACACCAAAGACTCAAAAAATGTACTTGATACCTCTTTGCCTAACACTCATTATAATGTATGAAACAAGGGTACGTGGAGCAATCCAGAGAAAGGAGTTGACCTATCACTACACCTTAGTGTAATAGTTATTGAAATGGGAGCCTACGAGTCGCTCTCGGCAACTTATATATATATATATATATATATATATATATATATATAAGAGGTTTATGATTCTTACTAGGTTACTTATTATGACGAATGCTGAACACATGAAACCCGGAGTCACAGACAGTACCATGTAATATATATATATATATATATATATATATATATATATATATATATAAACAGGATTGACATAAAACAACTTACAGGGGTTTATTTGCCATATACTCAACCAAATAACGATCATGTTAGCTACTACGGCACGAGGACTCCCCCACCCTAGAATGTGTTGGGTAGATTCTTTTTTCCGGTAGTATCTAATTTTCTCGTATCTTTGAAGGGTTCATTTGCTCTCCATCCACGCTACGCTTGTCTTGTTCGTATCCTCAGTCATCAAAGTATGAGGGAATCCAAAAACCCATTTTTTTTTTTTTTACTGGGGCTGATAGAATACCGAATTCTAATTTTCGTCTTGCATACTTGACATCGCTTGATTACCCCCTCACAAGAACTGAGATCCCTGAGAGAGTCTTGGTATTTCGTCAATTTTTGATTAATTGATGTTTTCTGGGTGGAGTGCTAGATAAAGCATGTCATGTTACACTGAACATACCGGAGGAGAGTTTGAACTTTCCAAACTCGTCTCTCTAGCGACCACTGGCTTTTTTTAAAAATTATTTATCTATTCACACCCTGTGACCACTCACTCACAATTTTGTCAAATTTACTTTTCTGATTATAACTACTAATTACCATATCTTAAAATCAATGGTGTGGTAGTTAACGAGCTGGACTGCCACATTGTAATAAGTGAGTTCGAACTAGGGAATGGTTTCAACTTCCTTATCCCATCACCCCAACTATGCGTTAAATAAAAGCCCTACTATCCTTCTACAAGGATGGCTTTGACATTCAACACACAAAGGTTGATATGCCATTAAACTAAGAAACCAAACCTTATATTCCTACAATACAAATCTTTTTTTTTTTTTTCAGAAATAAAGGGAGGAAGCCTCCGTGGTATAGTTGCTAACGTCCTAGACTGCGACATCTTAGTAAGCTAGTTCGAACTCCGGTTGCGCTATTACATTCACTTTCGGACTTATACTCTTGGAAAGAATATGAATTCTCTTATCCTCTCCAACTATGGTTTAAATAGTATCACCATTCTTCTTTTACATGGATAGCTTTGGCATTAAACAACCCGCGAATGTTGATATACCATTAAACAAAGAAATAAAAGTCAATTATTATTATCAGTGTTAATAACTTGCCTATTCTATACTCGAATAGTTTTACGATTACTTTTATATTGTGTCCAATAAAATGATCCCTGTTTGATCGTGTTTGGAACGTAAATAAAAAAAAACAATATAGATCCTATTCAAAATTTAAATCTATTGTAAGAAAAAAAACAATATTTGCCATTTTATTTTGCTATGGCCATCACCTTGTTTTCAAGATTATCTCATCCAAACTCTCGCTCTCACGAGCTATACGTTATTGAAGCTTCAACTCAAAGTTCTTCGGTGCTTTATTAGTCTTTGCTTCTGGTAGTTCTGCGATTCCATGATAAACAAAATCTTTCAGTTTATCAGTTGCCAGCGGCTTACACTGACAAACTTTTCCGGGCTACGTTGGGTCAATGATTTTAATCTGGGTACAAATCTTACCCAGCTCTTAGAGAAAATTTGTAGACCATTCACAAAATTGAAGAACAGAGAGAATCAAATCCTATTCGTGATTGCTCCAGTGCCCTCGGGTTGTCAAAATAAGAATCGGGTCCATTGTACTGAGAGTTATCATTTTCCAATAAATATGATCACATCACTTCATAACGAATGCTGAAAAACAGAATTTATTTATATTTTCCGCGTGTACTGTCGAAAAAAGGTGTTACTTTAAACATACTCTTAAAAGCTTCACATTATAGCATCCTAGAAAGAATTCAACTGTAGAGATTCATCGATATAACATATGACTGTACAGATTCATTGGTATAACATAACTGTACGGATCCATTATTATACATTACAACTGTACAGATTCATCAGCATAACATATAACTGTACATATCCATCGCTATACGTTTTAACTGAACAGATTCATCGGTATAGCATATGATTGTACAGATTCATCGGTATGACATATAACTGTAAAGATTTCCAGCGGGACATATAGCATAATGGTTATAGGCGTTGGTTCCCTAAGCTTCTAAGGAGACAATCATCTGGAGGTTGCAGGTTCAATCCTGACTGCAGGCGAGTAACAATACAGGAATACTTAACACTTGTACCTGGTTATCACTAACTGAATCAGAACAGGCAACCCCCGTAGATTCAATGAAGGACGTAGTTCGAAGTTCCGTGTAGGTTCCCGAGTTTGACAAACACCAGAAGAAGGCCGAAACGTTATGGAAATAGCAATAAAGATGAAGACAATAGTCCAAAAACTCTTAATGATAAAAATCATCAAGTCTCAGAAATTTAGACTATTATATTATTTTATCAGTATAATATTATTATGTTATATTATTATATAATTATTATATGATTAGTTTTTACCCTTGTTTTTTTCCTCGATTCTCAACAGACATTTTTTCATTCATTCATTTTTTAGACTTTATCTAAACAACTTATGAATAAGATCATAAGCTATTAGATTGATTGATTGACTTTAATGGCATGTCAACTCAAGGGGTATTTTATGCCAAGAGGTTAAAGAATCTCGTTAATTGTACACTCATATTAATACTTTTTGAGTAGGTGTTTCTTGAGAGCTTTTTTTGCATTCAATCTTGTCGAATACGGATAATTTTTTTAAACAGATCTATTCGACCCATAAATACGGCCTAAACAGGCGCGACCACATCTGGGCGTAATGGTGATGACGGTGTTCTCCACAATCCTAAGATCTCCAGGACAAGAGCCTTTCCATCTGATAATTTTTAGTGTCATACCCAGGAAATATTTGCTGGGGTCTTACCCCTCTGCAAGGGAAGCAGTCAGGGAATTAAAAGACTCCTCACCACCTGACATGGTCCATAAGGTATTAGAGATTAAAGTTTCCTCCAGTGCATTATTATATATCATTGCAATCCAATAAGCTTAGGGTTAAGCATTTTTACGTGGGTATTTACTTTCGGTTTCTCACAAATTAAAATCTGTTCCAATTTGCGTTTATCTACATCTGGGAAGTTGCTGCATAATATTTGTGTATATGTGTCGATTTTTCCGCATAATCCTTTGAATGTTTATGACCTTTCTCAAATCTATTGACAGCATAGTAGTTTGGCCTTTATTAAAGTCATCGAATTTTTTTAGCCAACAGCTGCGTCATTCAGCACATCAAAATGAAGTACTCGAGGTCGAATTACATGCTTATATAACTCTGATCTTAACGTGTACAGTTGCTTTAAGAGAGTGGCCATAATTCTTGAATTTAGAAAAAAAAAGAAAAAAAGAAACCAGCCAATAATTAAAGTGATCTAAAGTTTCTCTTTCTCTACTAATATAATCATCATTATTATCATCTTTAGCATCATCGTCGTGACACTGTTAGGATGACATCGACATCAAATGGTTCTAATTTAGAGGCCTCTTTTGTAGTGGTTTCACTAACCCAGTATGAGCTTGGCTTCTTATCAATAGTTCTTTTACTCTGCAACAGAGCCGGAGTGACAAGCTTGTTCACAATCTATATCTGACTGATGTTGTCAGTAATTAATATGGACCAAAGCGGTAGAATTCTTACAACATGCGATCTTCACCTTAAATGTCAGATATCAAAGTAAAATATTTCATGTTGTTATCGAAAGGTCTGATTATAATATTGGAACCTAAATTTTGGTATTGGATTGCCACCAGAATAATATTACTTTTCCTTTGACAATATATATATATATATATATATATATATATATATATATTATCAAGCGTGCTGACGTCAAAGGAAATGTAATATTATAAGGCATGCTTAGTGTGATAGTTATTTTTGTCGGAAATGAAATCAGTGACTCGAGTTCAAATTCTGGACGGGGCTATTTGCGCTAATGCCCGTGGGAAAGGCATGAACTCATCTCTTCTACCCTACCCCTTCAAAGTTATGGGTAAATGGTACGGCAGATTGAATTCTTTGAACTTGATTAGGCAACCAATCTCACAGGAAAATGGATTATATATATATTTTTGAAAGAATACCCAGTGTTGCCCGGATGGACGAAAAACATCTCAGAAAACAGTATAAGAAATTCTATAAATATTCATTCTAAATAGATTCATTCATTTTGTGGGCTTTTTTTTTAAACAAATCTGCATTGATATAAAGTTTTGTCTCGTTGCTAAATGAACAAAATATGAATGACAAATATAAATATTTTCCTCGCAGAACTTATATTTAGAAAAATCTCAAAATTAGAATAAGCGAAGGGTAAGAGACAATTACAAATTTCTATAAAGGTTTCTTTGAAATAAAAGCGTAAAGCCCTCCGAATTTGAATTAAAATGTCTTAGTTTTAACGTATCTTTCATTTTGCGGTAAGATTTTTTGCAGGCTGATGGCTGCTGAGGCCTATACATGATTTTATGATTCTGAATATTTAGCAGGAAAAGTTGACGGTAGACAACCTAATGCTTAAGGTCAACTTCATGAACCCGGATGTGCAGGGGTGATCTTGATATGAAAGTGTAATCTGCTTGTCGGTTTGGTCGTAAGGAGAATGCGATTGCTTACGATACTCAAGATGACACGGAACTACGTGTGATGAGGCTTAAGTTCTTTTCGTAGGTTCGGTCGGCTGACAAGCTTACTCATATTCTGCGCCCGCTCAAAAATTGAAACGAATATCACGTTCCAAGGTATCCTATTTGAGTCTTGAAGAAAAGGACCCAGCAAATATAGCTATTAAATGAGATGCATGCTGTTGCTGAGTCATATGTCTCTCCTGAACTTTGTATGTGAAGTAATTGTTAGATACAATTTAACTAAGCATTTGATTTCTTTTCCTTACCTACTCTTCACAAGACGATCACTGTTCTTGTTTTGCTTCGACCGTGAGAGCCACACAATAAATATTAATTTTTTTTATAAAAAAGGTTTTTAATAGAGTTCAATGTGTACCCTCTCTTAAGGGCCACTTACAGTCGAAAGCAAGCAATAAAAAGGAATTTTGTTATATCAACTTCTTATGAACGTTACTTACTTTCGGGTATTGCTTATATACGATTGTCGTCCGAAATTTCTTAGCTTCACACCCAGAATGCCTTTGCATTTCATTGAATGTAGGCGCACTGGACCGGAACACACTTTGGCCGGCCGTGTTCGCTGATACACAGTGCCGTACGTGTGTGGCTTGGCTTGTCTTTGGTGGCAGTCGTTCGAGTCTTCCTAACATGAGTACGGGGAAACCCGATATTTGTGTCACGTGACTAAGAACGACCCTCCTTAAGCCTCAGGGGAGTCGTCCTCAGGCTCTCACATGCTTCAGCAGAACTAGGTTTATCGCCAGGCGCCTGGGGTGCCTCTTTTTAGGAGAATGCCGACAGGGTCTAAGACATTTTGGGGTCCCCGGGCGTGTCTGAGCTACGGCCTCACGCCTGTCTCCCACGTTAAAAAGGCCTTGAGCCACATTATAGTGTGGTAGGATACCAGAGAAATACAAGTCTCACCCTGAAAGAAGACCCAGAGCTGAACATTTTTGTTGCAGCAATACATTGCCACTTGTTATACAACTAAACAAATCTGAATCAGTTTTTGCCCAGTTGGATGGGGCTGCAAAATACACTGATTGTATCTCTGCCGAGGGATAAGACTCCCCCAACGAGTGTTCTTGATATGACACTAAACAATCTGATGGTGAGATTCTAGTAATGCTGGAGCTTTGGGGAATGCGGAGTACTCCTTCGTTGCCATCATTCCCAGGTTCACTATTGACCGGAATGGGAGCACCTGATAGGGACCTATCTATGGGCCAAATAAAACTAAACTGTGTACTTATGCTAAACTGAATTGCTTGAAATTAAACTGTTTTTAACATTGAAACTGTACTTGCACTACACTGAAATGTTTGAAATAGAACTGTTTTGACATTTAACTGAGTATGGACAACAACTATACTTATACCAAACTGAATTGTTTAAATTAGAACTGTTTGACTAAACTGAATAGCTTGAAATAAGAATGTTTTGAATTAAACTGTGTACTTACATTTAAATTACGTACTTACACTAAACTGAATTGTTTGATATAGAACTTATTATTTGTATGAATATGAATTTGGCATTAAATAACCTACAAAGGTTGATATGCCATAAAACCCAAACAACCCACACACCTGAATCAGTTTTACTTTCTTAGAAGTGGTAGTGTGTTGCCACAACAAAAATGGTCAGCTATTGTGCTCTTTTTCAACAAGAGTAAGATAGAAAATGGAAAGCCTAAACAACTTAATCTCTCTCTCTCTCTCTCTCTCTCTCTCTCTCTCTCTCTCTCGCTTACTCACTCTCCCACTCATATACACACACGCACATACGCACACACTCTTCTGCTTTCTTCTTCTTGCTTCACTCTGTAATTTTCAGTCGCCTCCGATTTTCGCGTCACGTGTTTTCCTACTTTCTTTGCTTTCTTTCTTTCTTTGCTTTCTTTCTTTCATTTTTTTAAATTCTTATTCAACATAACTGATGCTCTGTAATTTTTCAGTGTCCTCTCTCCTCCACGTCACGTGTTTTTCCACTTTTCAATTTCTTCCAATCATATTCTTTCTTTGCTTTCTTATTATTCTTTCTTTCTTTCTTTTTTCTTTCTTTTTTCTTTCTTCCTTTCTTTCTTTCTTTCTTTCTTTCTTTCTAATTATTCGATTTACTTTAAAGGGCTCCAGTCGACCAATGCTCCTGTGTTGTCAGCTCACTAAAATAACTAATGCTAAGAATTTTTCAGTATCCTCCCTCCTCTGCGTCACGTGGTTTTCTAGTTTTCACTTTCTTCTTCTTTGCAGAAAACAAATGCAAATGAGCAGTTAAAAGTGTATCTGACATCTACCTCTCATACAAGGTTCAGAAGAGACATATGACTCGGCAACAGCATTCATATCATTTAATTACTATATTTACTGGGTCTTTTTCTTCAAGACTCTACTCCAAATAGGATTTTTTTTTTTTTGCTTTCTTTCAATTCTTTCTTTGTTTCTTTTTATTTATTCGACTTACCTTAAAGGGTTTCAGTCAATCAACGCCTCTGTGTTCTCAGCTCGTTAACTCGACCATTATCACCCTTGAATTTGTAAGCCAGCAAAACTGTTCATCCAAACATAAATAACAATGGTTTACAAAAATAAATTTTTGGTCTGAGGCAACAATGGGGATAGGTGTTTTTTGTTAATTTGGGTATGCTGAATTCAAATTTATAAATAGTTTTGCTCTATCACCTCTAGTCTTCTGACTTTTAAATAGTCTCATTTTAGTATTAACAGAGAATATATGTGCATATTTCAAGAGTTGCAGCAGCTTATAACAGATAAAACAGGATAGATAAAGAACACTGATTGAATCAATATACTTGGATGACACAATTACACAATTCATAGTACCACAGACAGTCAAAAATGTGTTTTCTTAGATGATCTGGTGTATTTGGCCTCCGGGATGTCACGCAAGAGCATCCAGCAGAAGTCTCCCATCATGCCGGGGTTCCATTTGCCTTGATAGTTGCTCTCCATCTTCGAAATGTCTTGGTGGAATCTTTCTCCATGCTCATCATTCACTGCTTCAAGGTTTGGCGGGAAGAATTTGAGGTGGGAATGGAGAAAATGAATTTTGAGTGACATTCGGCACCCCATATCCTCGTAAGCCTTTAGCAACTTCTCAATACAGGCTTGGTAATATGGTATGCGTGTGTTACCAAGGAAGCTACTACAGACTGACTTGAATGCTTCTCATGCTCTCAGTTCCTTTAAGTTAAGAAGCTCCTCAAAATCAGTATCCTTCTGCACTTCTCGGATCAGAGGTCCGACAAAGATGCCTTCTTTGAGCTTAGCAGCACTAAGATATGGGAACACAGTAGACAAGTGTTGGAAGGCAGCACCATTTTTGTGCAACGCCTTCACGAAATTCTTCATCAAAAAAAGCTTGATGTGAAGAGGGGGGAAGAAGCACTTGATTCATGTCCACCAGAGGATTCTCCTTGCGGCTATGTTCACCAGGAACAAAAGTGCTTCTAGACCCCCAGTCTTTCTGCTTGTAATGCTGGGATACAGCTCGACTATCCCAGTGACAGAGAAAACAACAGTACTTTGTGAAGCCTGCTTGCATAATCATAAGAAGACCATTGACCTTATTTGTTCCGATTCCTGAAACTGGTGATCCTTACATCTGATGAGGAAAGAAGATCCTTGTTTACTGGAGATGTAGGTACAGGAATATCATCTGAATGGGGAACGGGTCTCATAGCAGATCGAAGGTTGGGATATTTGATCTCTTTCTTAGAAGATGCATTGAAACCAGTTATATTAGTTAAACAAAAATAACAATCATCTGCGTGGTTTCACGGCTCTCTCCAAACCATCGGGACTGCAAAGTTGAAAGCCGCTTTCTTGCCATTAAACCATGCAGTTAGTCCATTGTAGCAGGGTTTACAACAGATGTGTGGAGCCCAATACTTGTCCTGATCACCAAATTTTACAGTCAAAATAGTGAAAGTAGACGGTTCTGAGGAGGGAAGTGATGGTTCAACGCTGTGCAACTGTTGTGAAGTCCCCACACACGTCGCAGAAAGAATTGGCTTTGTTGAGGCATCATCGACATTTTGACATGCTATAGCCAGTGGAGAATCTGAAAATATAACTAAGTAAAACTAAATGTGCATTTGAAAATATAATACTAATATTTAGTAACCCAAAAGATATGTAACACGATAGTTGAGGGACACCAATCTCCTGCGCCTCCTGCGAGACAACCTCTTCCAATGACTGCCAGAGTGTGGATTTAGACCTGCTGCCTTAATTGTCAAAATCCATCTTGATATATATATATATATATATATAACTATATATAATGTAATGCTATCAATTACATTTAGTGCATAATAACTAAAAAATAAGCCATAATTCACAATATTAGAATTAACTCTGAATTCATATACGCCTTTATGTATCGTATATGCACAAAATGCACACAATGCATATCTAAAAAAAATTAGAGGTGATGAGTAAAAACGGATTTCAAATTTGAATTCAGCACCCTCAAATTAGGTAAAAACGGGTATTTTTGTGCTTGCCTCAATTTCTTTGTAAACCAGTGTAATCTGATCATTAATGATGGGAGCTATTGATAGAAGATGCTATCGGCAAACTGTCGTCTAAATTATGCAAACATGAAAATAACACCGACATCTCATTTTACCAGATATATTTACAGAAATTACTTTTAAAATATCTTTCTATAGACTAAATTTATTCAAAGATATGGCCAGTGGCTTTAACCATGGCCTTTTGATGACTTCAGAATCTCCTCCAAGCCTTTTCGATGGTCTTATTGTTTAAATCAGTAAATCCTGCCGTACCCTTGCTTTCAGCTAATGTACTGTGTTTTGCTGGTCTCCCACACAATTGCGCCTCGCTTATAACAATCAAGGAGAATGCTAAGAGTGATGTGGTCACAAACCCTTTCTCCTATTTGTGCAGCATTGCGCAGAGGCCTATTGCAGGACGTAGAGTTTTCCAGCAGTGACCCTCTCGATCCAGGTCAGCACTACCTCCTCCAGGCCATTCAGGAAAATGAATGGAAGCATAACGTCACCATTGCTGGTGGCCACTCCAAACGCTATAATGTAAACAAGGTGTTTATTGTTATTTTTTTATCAATATGAATCTGTCCTCAGATTGATAAACACTCTGAAATCTTCATATTGGCGCAACGAGCGTGAATGCAACGCAACACAGCATGCCGCTTCAAGAGTTTCGGAAAATAATGAATAGCGTCAGGTGCTGCTTTCCTCAAAGTGGCCAACTGACTCTAGTTTGTAGCGCAGTAGACAAATCCGGAAACAAATTAAGTGCATGCGTTATATGTATGATATTAGATAATTTACTTATTGCACTTAAAAAAAAGACAAATCATACTGAGATTTAGATTAGCGCAATAAATTTAAAATGCTTTATAGGACTAAAGGAATTTCCAGTCTATTTTGCAAATATGAAATAGTAACTAGAATCTACCTAAACAGAAGCATCAATATCATCATAGACAGCTGCTGCAACAGCTGAGACCCAATGAGTTTGTCTCGTGTAAAATACTATGGCGAGACAAAAGATTTGTAATATTTTGGTTACGTAATGTACAACTCAATATCTCCACAGAGGTTGTGAAGGTGAGGAACCACATTGGACAGTGGGATTCCAAGCTCGCCTGATACTCTCCAAGTGTTACTCGCCAGATTTGACTCTGTTGCTTGGAGCTTAGCCTGGAGACCCATGCTTTTAAACCAACCTGATTTTGCCTGATCGTCGAGGTTCTCGCGACCCGTGCGAAATTTCTTCAACGATTTAGTTACTGTTCTGTGATCAATTGCTCCCTTACATTGCGCAGAGCGAATGTTTTTTCTTTTTTGTTTTTTGTTTGTTTGGGGTTTTTTTTGTTTTTTTGTTTTGCTTTTTTGTTTGTTTGTTTGTTTGTTTTTTGGTTTTTTGTTTGTTTTTTTTTTGCTTTTTGTTTTTTTGTTTGTTTTTTTTTGTTTGTTTGTTTTTTTTTGTTTCGGTGGCATTATGGCCAGTTCGAATTCTTAAAGCATAAGTTCCCCAATTAAACAACATCACAGTTTCATTTGTACGGCTTTCAAATCCACCACGAAGTGAAGCAAAGCACAAAATGTCAGTGCAACAACTACAATGATACTACCAACCACAGTGAGTACCAACCACGGTTTAAACAACTTCGGTCACGTGAAATACCCACTGAAATCTAATACATATCAAAATATTGCAATACTTTTGACTCGTCCTGGTAATAATAATTGGCAGTGGTTTATATAAGAGATTTTAATGATATCACTGAAAAAATCTGTCTTTTAAGTAGCTTCGAGAATCAAGACTGTTTATTGGAGAATTTGCGTGCAAAATAAATAAGAAAAGGAGAGGAGAACGAATACGTAAGAATATAGAAAGTTTCACGTAAGGAAACATGAAACGAGAAGTCAGATAAAAAAGACGAAATTAAGAGTTGAAGAAAAACGAAACGAAAAACGTGTAATGAGTACTTGTTTTAGTCACTGGTACAATTTATGTTTTTGGATGTACAGCCCACTGGGTTTTTATTTGTGATTGGCTGCTTATTTGATCGATTTTTGCTTAAGGAAATCGTTGAAAAAAAAGGAGAGAGAGATACAGGGAAGGATAAGAATTGAGAAAAATAAGGAAGATGTGGATTTTAAGAATTTAGCAAAAACGCAAAGAGGTTGTTAAGGCAAAATAAAAAAAAGGATTTTAACAACTGCAAGTAAAAGAACGGGAAAAGGAAAAAAAAGATAAAGTTGAAGAGGAAGAAGAAGAAAAAGAAAAAAAGAATAAAGAGTGGGAAACGAGGAAAGAATGAAAAAAAGAATATAGGACAGTAATGAAGTGAAAAGTGGTAGAGAAAAAGAAAAACTGAAAGAAAAACAAACAAAGGATTCTGGGAAGAAGAAGAAGAAGAAGAAGAAGAAGAAGAAGAAGAAGAAGAAGAAGAAGAAGAAGAAGAAGAAGAAGAAGAAGAAGAAGAAGAAGAAATTTTAAAATATAAAACGAGAAATAAGAAGAAAAGTAGGAATTAAAATAGAGGAAAAAGATTTTTTAGAGAAAGAAAAGAAAGTATCAGTAAGAAAAGGAAAGATTAATAACTTGTTAACTGAAAAGAAAACAAAAAAAAACAAGAAAAGAGTGGAAAGAAGAAAAAGTTGAAGAGAAAAATAAAAGCAAGAAGAAAAAACATGTAAAAGAAGAGAAAAATAAAGAGAAAAAAGAGCAACATCAGAAAAATAGAGGAAGAAACGATAAGGAATAAAAAAAAAAAGAAATTAATAAAGAACAGGAATAACGAAAAAAATGAAAAAAGAACCAGAGAAAAGAACATTGAAGTAAAGATAGAAATATATTCAGTGGAAAAATATCACAAAATCGGTAAAAAAAAAATAAAAAAAGATCTATGAAATAACTAAGAGAAATTTTCTTTTAAAAAAAAGAGTAAACAAAGAAGGGGAAGAAAGATATAGAAAGAAGAGTAAGAGTAACTCAGACAACAGAGAGGAAGAAATTCTTGTGAGTAAAATTTGAAAATAGGAAATATAACTTTTAAAATTGAAAATGTATAAAAATAAGAGAAATGCATTGGGGGCTCAAAAGAAAAAAAAGTTAAAGAAACTGTGACATCTAAACCATGTTTAAGACAAAGACATCGAAGACATGTTAAAGAAAATTGCGATAGGAATAAATAAAAAAAAAAAGAAAAAAGCCAGACTAGAAATAACAGGGGAAAAGAAGAAACAGTATTAAAAGCAGACGAAAATAAAAGCATTTAGATTATGAATCAAGTTTGGGTAGATGCAAAAACAAACGAAAAGAGCCAAGAGGATACTAAAACTAAGAAAACGAAAAGCGAAATAAAATGAAACGCGGAAAAAAATCAAGAATTAGAGAAGAGGTTTTCTTAAATATGGTGCAAGGAATTTCTCCCGGGGTAAAAAAATAAAAAAGGAAAAAATATCTTATATTTGAAAACTATATATATATATATATATATATATATATATATATATATATATATATATATATATATATATATATCATCAGACAGGTTTAGTTCCTAATACCCCGAATAAAGATGGTTTCTTACGAATAAAGAAGTCTGCTGTCAGCGTCAGTCAAAATGATTTACGACTTCTATTCGACATAAAAAGTTATTTCCTCATCACAAGAAAACCAGAAATTTCAGAAAGAAAAAAGATTTCAGAAGAAAATATCAATGAGTTTTGAAAAGTAAATAAAAGTATTATGTTAAGCTTTGGGGAGAAATCCAGAGCGAGATTTTAGTATTTTTTTTTATTTAATTACAATGTAAGTAGTTAAAAGTTTAGTAAGAAATTATATCAGCCCATCTTAGTCTGATGGTTGAGGTGGATGTGATTTTTTCCTCCAGGTTTCTGAATATATTTTTTACAATTTTAGGCAGGCCTTCTCCAGTTGGAAGTGATGCGATATAATCTACGTACCCAATCAGGAGTCAACAGATTTATATGCATGTAAAAAGTTCAAGTTAGGGAGGCGCACGTCGTATAACGATCATCATCGTAAAAAATGGGATCGGCGACCAGAGTCCAAATCCTGGTCGAGGCTGTTGTGTTTCGCTTCGCGCTAATACCATAGGAAAGGCATGAATCGACCTGTTCCCCACTGCTATCGGTAACTAGTAGGATATACTAGGTTCTTTAGCTTTGGTTAGATAAAGGAAAGCAATAAATTCAAATCAAGTTTACTCAGCTTACACTAACCTTGCGTCACATCCGGTCAACAGCAGAGGATTTGGGTAAATACATACTCGTAAAACATTATGTACGCTCGTGATTTGAATATCCACCCAATACCACACACACACACGTACACACACACACAAATATATATATATATATATATATATATATATATATATATATATATATAGTTTGGTTGGGTTGGGTTTTATGGCATATCAACGATCGAAGATTATTTAATGTCAAATCCTATTTATACATATATATTAAATATGAATGATTTGTAAACGCATTTTGTAGATAACATTCTTAAACTGTTGTATAGCTGTAATACAAATAAAAGCGGAAACATAATCAAAGATATTGACGAACTTCAAAGAACGAACGAACCCTTCTTTATCAAATATGTATCTCTCACACTTTATTCTCGAAAGGGTTGATATTTCTGTGGTTTATGAGAGATGGGTGAAGGGATATATACTCAGAGAGAGGACTTCTTCCCATATCTTCTTCCGGGAGCCAGGGGGTGCTAACGCTTGCACCTCCTTGCAAGCTCGTCAGAGACCCCTCTAATCGGCAGCGTGTCTCTCGCTCGACTGCGATTCTCTGCACTCTCTCTAAATCCGACTGCTTGTTTCTCGTCATGTGGTCTCCTTCCGGTTACACACCCATTGTACCCGACTGCCCTGATCGTGCTGTCATCTTCCTGTTTACTAATCAAAATGTGACAGCTTGCCAAAGCACACGGGGTCACTAGGAAGGAACCGAAAATCCATGTCATATATTATATAACAAAACGAGCCTGTGTTCTCTTTGCATACAGTTAAACGGTTTCAAGTATTGCTATATAACAGTTACAATTTAGCATCAGTCATTTTTTTACACACAGTTTGTTCTATTTGACCCATTGATAGGACTCTATCTGGTGCAACCACTCCGGACCAGAGTGGACCTGGGAACAATGGCTATGAAGGGGTCCTCTACGTTCCCAAAATCTCCAAGCCTTGAGCCTTGCCATCAGATTGTTAATGTCATAATCAGAACACTCGTTTGTAGAGATGCCGACGATATATTCTAAAGTCCCAGCTGACTGGGCTAATATATGTATATATGAATGTATATACTACTCCTGACAAAAAAAAATGAAATTAACATACTTATAAGATGTTCACCTTGTTTTTGTTTTTTTTTATTTACCAGTAAATAAACTTATAAAAGATAAAACGCAAAATATTTTTATTTAATAGCTGAACATACTGTCTTCAGACAACTTACAAACAAATAAGATTAAATTATCTAAATTAATGATATAATTTTTTCCTAGCCATTCAAAGGAAAATATTATTGAATAAACCAATATTGACTGAATTATTATGGGATGATCTTGTGATTTGAACTCCTAAAATAAATACAAGCAGAAGCCTAGATATGCAACTTGTTCTACAATCAAAAAAAGAAAAAACTTCCATGCATGCATGGACTCATATGTCTCTGTGAGTCGAAAGAGTATGCATGTGGATAGATATAAGAGGTAATTGATAAGTTCGTGACCCCACGTAAAAATATTAATTTTCAAAAAACTTTAGATATTCATTTGAACTTCACAGCCTCAATGATGTAATTGTCAGGGGCAAAACGGCAACCGCTGAGTTCATTTTTCAATTTAAGAAACAGGCAGAGGTCCAATAAGTTTAAATCAGGGGAATAAGGTAATAATCATCAAGTGTAAGGCTACAGTCTTGAATAGCAGCAGGGTCACAGCTGGTTTGTGCATTAGTGCATTGTGTTAGTAGAAGGGTACCCTAGATTCAGCATCTGTTTTGCTTCATTTTTTCTTGTTACAGCATTAAGAGATTGGCATTGTAGGCAATCCATGAACCGACCTCTTTTGCATCCTAAAAAAGCCATCATGTTCTCGATAGACATCACTGAATTGGCCTTCTTTGGAACCAGATATAAGGCATGCTTCCATTGTTTCGACTATTGTTTTGTCTCTGACTGAAAGTGGTTGCCCAAAGCCACATTCGCAGGGACAAATCGCTTCAGGGATCCCAATAAACTAACTTTAAAAACTCTGAGATTGTATCTTGACTAGTGCCAACGCCTCTTCTGGCCAGGCTCAAGAAACACTGTGTATGTAATATTCATTTGTTGGTCGAATTGCTATTATCATATCGTGAATTTTGTCAATATCTTCCTGTGTGATGACTGGGATGTCTTTCTTTAGGGGGCTCGTATTTATCTTCAACGACCCGAATTCAAATCCTGGACGAAGCTATCTGCATTTCATGTAACGCTAATACCCTTGGGATTGGTATGAATCCACATGTTCTCTCTCCATCTATGGGTAATAGTAAGGCAAACCTGACTCTTTACCATTGGTATGGCAACCAGGCCAAGAGAAGGAAAAACTATTTAACCCCGCTTAAAAATTGGCCTTGCGTTACATCCTGCTCGTGCGGAGGGTACACATGGACGAGCAAAGTCAGGACGAACAGCTCGAACCTACATACAGCAGCTCTGTGCCGATACAGGATGTAGCTCTGAAGACCTGCCAGAGGCAATGGACGATAGGAATGGGTGGCGAGAGAGGGTCAGTGATATCCATGCCAATGGCGTGACATGATATATATATATATATATATATATATATATAAATGATCTCTTAAGAGAGTAAATATTCTTTTAACGGGATTCAACGAAAGATAGTTGAAATTTAAAATTTAAAAGCAAAAAGACGTTGATCCCGAAACTTTTAAGAGAAAAACATTTTTTCATCGGATTTGAACGAAAGGTAGTTGAAATATATATGTGTACACAAATACATACACACTTGCATATATATATATACACACTAGTATATATATATATATATATATATATATACACCCACACACATATATACCCACATGTATGTACACCTACATGTCTACACACACACACATATGTAAGTGTGCATGTATATTAGTATGAATGGTTAAAATTGTCGGGTAGATTTAATTGTCTACCTTTTGTGGGGTGACCAGTCTAGGAGAAAGAAAATTTCTGGATACAAAACAAGAGGAGAGTTATTCACGAGAATCCGGGACCCACTGGTGCACCATTCTTTCGTTAGCAGCCTATCCAAGATTTGTGGCAAGTTCTACACAAACCTTCACCATTATAAACACATCACGCTTTTAAGAATTCAAAAAGTTCATTTCCTTAACCGAACTGTTGGGCCCTCATACTTTGAATCAAGAAGAGAGTCCATCATATATATATATATATATATATATAATAATAGTGTTGGTTGTCACTAAATCACTTGGTGGGTTTATGGCAAACCAAGTGCAATATAATATGGTGAGTGGTCAATATCTAGGATAGAGCTATTATATAATAATAATAATAATAATAATAATAATAATAATAATAATAATAGATATATATATATTTGATTTATATATTCAATGCAATGGAATTTAATCTGCGATCCCTGGGTTTCATGGAGTTTTTACAAAACAACAATCATCAGGCAGTTAACAAAATAAAAAAGCACCATGAAATCCAGGTTTAGTCGCTGTCTAAATTCCATGGCAATTAATATATAAATCTAATATATATTTATTTACTATTATTATCATTATATATATATATATATGTGTGTGTGTGTGTGTGTGTGTGTGTGTGTGTGTGTGTGTGTGTGTGTGTGTGTGTGTGTGTGTCCGTTTGTGTATGCATATAATTAATGTTTTATTTAACGCGGGTTTGAATTTATATATGATTTTTTTTTATTTGAACAATTTATTATCGTTAGTTTTATATATATATATATATATATATATATATATATATATATATATATATATATATATATATAAAACTAACGATTATACATACAAAAAAATTCATATATAAATTCAAACCCGCGTTAAATAAAACATTAATTATATGCATACACAAACGGACACACACACACACACGCACACACACATACATATATATATATATATATATATATAATGATAATAATAGTAAATAAATATATATTAGATTTATATATTTAATGCCATGGAATTTAGACAGCGACTAAACCTGGGTTTCATGGTGCTTTTTTATTTTCTTAACTGCCTGATGATTGTTGTTTTGTAAAAACTCCATGAAACCCAGGGATCGCAGATTAAATTCCATGGCATTAAATATATTGAATTAATAGTAAAATTAAGAGTAAAATTAATAGTAAAAGTAATTGCCAGTAAATTTTCAACCTTACTACTTCAAAAGAAAAAAACTCAAGACTAAAAATATACCCACACACACTGGAACAACCAAACCCAAACTACACATACACTCACACACACACACACACACACACACACACACACACACACAAACACAGTGAGAAAGAGAGGAACAAATAAAACAAAATGACCAATAAACTCTATAATATATCAACTAAACATACACACAAACACACACAGCGACCCAAATTAGCTCAGCGAAGTACTTTATAACATATCAAATATCAAAGACTATATATACCCAACAGGACAGGACAGACCAGTCGACACACTCTGAGAAAGGGAAACAGATGAGGAGGAAGAGAAATCTAACATAAAACTATGACCTCTCGATAAACCTATACAAAACCTGAAGAACATACCACGACAAACCTTCACGAGTGAGTTTGAGTCTCATTGGGTGCCCCATTCATAAGGCATTCTGCCATACATGTTCTCTGACGAAAGCAATCAGCTGGAAACATACACGTATGTAAGAACAAAAGAAATAATTATAAAAAATACAAATCTCTTAGTGTAGTGGACCTATTCATTTTATATATATATATATATATATATATATATATATATATATATATATATATATTGTTTGGGATTTCATAACAATGCATCCTGGATGTAATACTAAACGGCATCTGATAGTGAGATTTTAGTCTGGGAGCTTTTGGGAATGTGAAGTATCCCTTGATTGCCATTACTCCCAGGTGCACTGCGACCCGGAGTGTTAGTATATTTAAGGTCCCATCTACGTGTCGAATAAAAACATTTGATCATTTACCATACTTGAAACCATTCAATTGTTCAAATTGTTCAAAACTATTAATGTTAAATAGCAATACTTGAAACCATTTAAACTTGCGAAAAAATAATTTCAAGCTCTTTACAAAGGCCGAGAAACTATTCGTTTATAAATCATATATATATATATATATATATATAGCAGGATTTGGCAATAAATAACATGCATGTGCACATACACACACTCATTATCTATTCTTATCACTCATCGCTCTTAGTAAGTTTTCTAAAAAGCAGTGTCCGCACAGTGCTGATGATTGTAGGTTTTTATCTGGTGGTCTAACACTGGTGTGTTCATGGGTAGGAGTCCATCGGAGAATGTCGTTTATTGTTCTTTTTTTACTTCTCCAGCAGTGCCTATCATTTCTTGCTCGTCTTACTGGAATGGTTTGTGAGACGGGAGGAAAATGGCCGAACACTTACTATTTTGGTTAGTTCTGCTTCCAGGATTTCTCCAAAACAGCCAGGAACATCCTTGTATATGTCCCATCATGCTTCTTGTCCGGATATTCCGTTAAAGGTCAAGTGTTGCAACCATACAATAGCACTGAAACGTCTACAACTCGAAGAATTCCCGTTGGTCTTCTATTATAGCTATATAATAATAAACAAAGGCTTTCAGATAGATAGATAGATAGATAGATAAATATGGCTGACTGGATATATGAGTGTAGTCTCAGACAGACAGTCAGATAAATACAATATTGCTAAGTGAACGTTCATCTTGCACGGGGATATAAGAATAGATCCTCTAATGAAAATTGAACCTCATATATATTTGCATGTAGGTGATACAGTAGTAAAAGGTCAGTTAATAAGATATAATAGGAATATTTATTATGAGGAACATTAATGACTGCCCAATTAGCTCCCCCGTACTTGGTATTAGTGCACACACACAACCACACACACACAAACACACACAAACACACGCATGTATATATATATATATATATATATATATATATATATATATATATATATTGTGTATGTATTTTTTCATACTATCCAATATACTCGTATTTTATGAGTGCACCCCTTCTAATTTTTCCGAATATCGAATACATTATCTCAATGAAAAAATATCATTGTTATCTTTATTATTTGATTTTAGTAGTTACGCTATTTCTTTTTTCAGTAAGTTTGTATTTTGTAGAATTTTCGCCAATAAGTATGTTTCAGCAAAAATGATAGATAGATAGATACATACATACATACATACATACATACATCTACTAAATTGATTTGATCAGATATGGCAGACGCCTTTCCAACCCAAAAAGAAAATTGCCAAACATATTTTCCGATTCGCCAGTATTCCTGCCAACTCCAAGCTTGCCTTTTTCCTCGGCATCTTTCTGCGACAATTAGTTCGATTCTCTTTCTCTGAATTCTCCCCCAATCCTGACTCTGCCACAAAGCGACAATTTTGATTTCAGAGACAACAAAATCCGTAAATCAATACCTCTCTCTCTCTCTCTCTCTCTCTCTCTCTCTCTCTCTCTCTCTCTCTCCCCCTATTGTTCACTTTTTCTGCAACAACAACGACATACAGAAAGAAAACAGTAGCAATACAATTCGAAACATGCCAAGAGCGAAAATGCGAATGTGACTTCAAATACGCATGCGCCAATGCCCTGGATTGCAGCCATTCGCTTAACTTCTGCCCCTGGTGACTGCGCTGTAATTTTACGAAAAAGCTCGGTTCTCGTTCAGTAATTTTTCTTGCTAGTGAATTCTATTGGGACGGAGAAAAAAGACCAATTGAAAAATAGTAATAATAATCATAATAATTACTACTTACATAATGATTAATGAGAATAACTTTATTCATAGCAATAAAATCATCAATACAATTATATATTAAGTAATAACAACAATACGATTTTGCAAACGATTGTCATTACATCATTGGTCTAATGAGTAGAGTGTTCGCCAATAGTCTTGGAGACCAGTGTTCACTCCCAGGTCGAGTCATACCAAAGACTCAAAAAATGGTACTTGATGCAGCCTTGCTTAGCACTCAGCACTATAAGGTAAAGGGTAAAATGAAGCAATCCAGGGAAAGGAGTAGCGTTCTCCCCTACACCTTGGTGTAGTAGCTAATGAAAAGAGAGCCTTTGGGTCACCCTCGACTAAGGTTGCCAATTTCACTTTACTTTATAAGCCAGAAAATCTGCAATGAAACTATGTTTTGAAAGTCGAAATACAGGAAAAGCGTGTTTATCGTAACGCTTATAATACTGAGATATCGGTGATTCAAGTTCAAATCCCTTACGAAGCTATTTGCATTTCACTTAGCACTAAATGCACTTGGGAAAGGCATGAATACATCTCTTCTCTTTCCTTGTCTCGGTGTAAATAGTTGGGCAGACTGGTTTCTTTAGCTTTGCTTTGGTAACCAGTCTAAGAGATGGAAAATTCTGAATTCGAACCAGTTTTACTCTGCTTAAAATTAGCCTCGTCTCACATCCAAGCGGAAAGGTTGGGTAAATACATCGGAATAACTTATATCAACTGTAGAAATTGAAATTGTTTTAAAATTTCATTTTTGTATCATTTCCCAATAGTAAAGTAACTGTATCACTTCCTAAAAGTAAAGTGAAGTAACAGTAAAGTAATAGTATCACTTCCTAATAGTAAAGTAATAGTATCACTTCTTACTAGCATCACTTCCTAATAGTAAAGTAATAGCATCACTTCCTAATAGTATCACTTCCTAAAAGTAAAGTGAAGTAACAGTAAAGTATTAGCATCACTTCCTAATAGTAAAGTAATAGTATCACTTCTTACTAGCATCACTTCCTAATAGTAAAGTAATAGTATCTCTTCCTAATAATAAAGTAAAGTAAATTTAGCAACCGTAGTTGAGATCAACCCAAAGGCTACATTTTCAATAGCTACAACACCGATGTGTAGGGGAGGGCGCTACTCCTTTCCTTGGATTGCTCCACTTTACCCTTGATCCGTACCTTATAATGCTGATTGTTAAGCAAGGAGGCATGAAGTACCATTTTTGAGTCTTTGGTATGACTCGACCTGGGATTGAACCCTGTCTCCCGGGCGATTGGCGAACATTCTACCCACTAGGTCAATGGACTGATACATTGATAAATAATAAACATCAATAAATAATAATAAAAAAGTTGCCCATGATTCAAAATCAAAATCAAAAGAAAACGGAAATCTCTTTTACTCAGCTCTCTTCGAATTTAACTTCCGGAAAATGACTCTCATTCTCTTTTTCAACAATCCTTGCTCTGGGTCACATGGAAACGTTTCTCCCTCCAAAAATCTAGACCACAACCAAAAGAGAGCCTCGGCGAAAGTAGAATCGTTTTCTTTTATAATCCTTTTATAAACTCATTTGTTTCGTTTCATTTATTTAACTGCAAATTCTTAATGGTTGTTCATGTCAAAATCACATTCATTTGTAAATATTTTATTGAAATAATAATTTTCAATGTTCGTGGCATTCTTTTTAAATAGTAGTTATGATATCAAGAATTAAATAAAAGCAATTTCCACAATGGTATTTGGCTTCAAATGTTCCGAGCTTATACAAATATTTTTTGCATATTTATATCGTTTAAAGTAACTATTTCTATTTGATGATTCGCGCTAACGGCTGGGGCTGAAGAATACACCGACTGCAAATCTAATCCCAAAGTATTGAGAACTGGCGCTGATTTGTTAAGACATCTTCATTCTATTGAATAAGAATTATATATAAAGTGATTTACTAAGCTTTTTTTGCTTAGATGTGGCACAAGGCTGAAGGAATGAGGCACAGTGTGACGGCAAATTCTTTAAAATCCCAAAACGGGACTTTATTTTTGCACGTGTGAAGACGGGGCAGGTTGGCACTTGATCCCTTGTAGAATAATTCCTCGTTCAGAGTTTTTTTCTCAGGCATATAAGAACTGGCATATTATGTGGGGGATTAATTTATGGCCAGACCGACCGCCACTGGCAAGGGGTTCCAAATTTCACGCTATGCACACACCCACCAGGTCGCTAGTCTTCCTCCCCTAGAACAATGGAAGATATGGACCTCTAGGTTTAGACGTAATAATATTGATTATAGTAGTCGGCAATTCCGGTTTCCCGTGTGATATTTTAAAGGAATTAATAGGACAATTTTAAGCGAGCATATCATAAGGCGAATAGAAGCTGGAAAAGAAATATGACATAACAAACTCGTAGAAGACACTGCAAATAACAACTTCGACCACGTGGGAACATTAAAATATATGAACCTTTTACTACACATAGATATACGCCTTCAACGTGTCAAATATATCATAAATGAATAGTTCATGAACATAAATGTCTTTCTTTTTTTCTGTTCTTTCGTTTTTCTTCAAATTGTGTGAGAGAGAGAGAGAGAGAGAGGGTATATAAAATTGGGTATGAGGAGAAACGGTCTCAAAGTTTACTTATCTTTTTTCTTTGATGGAGTTCCTGTGGAGAATATTTCCTCTTTTACGGGCTAATAGACTTTATGCTATTTTTAATACTGGCTTGAAGAATTGGCTCCTTCGTGTCCGAGATTCTTTTCGTCTTCTTTTACCCGGAGTACTTGGCTTTTGGTTCCGTCCACCACGAACCCCCCTGTCCAACAACTAACTTTGTCTTTTTCTTTTTTTCGCTGACGGGAAGAAGGTGCCACTTCCGTTTTTTGGGGTCCCAGCCAATCATTTGGCTTCTCTCTTCTTCCTTCCCCTGTCAGGCGACCCGAGGGAGGTCACCGAGTACAAACATCTGTTCTTAACGGTCATTCTTTGACGGCTTGCTACTGTTAATTCGAACACGAGGATAGTAGTAATTTTATTTCTATCATCTCAGTGGGATACCACGTGACACAAAGAGTGAGACTCAAACTCACTGGTAAAGGTTTACTAGTCTAGCTTAATAACCATTACATCATCCGAGATGCCCATAATACTTATATATATGAAGCAGTTCCTACTGTCAAGGGAAATTTTGTAACTTTTTTCTTAAGTACTAGTCATCTATCGTGGATGGATAGATATTGCCCAATCGGTATCAAGATGGAGAGTATAAATTCAATATAACAAGGAGGTGCCCGTGGTGTAATTGTTATCGTCGTAGGAAATGAACACGGCGACACGAGTTCAAATCCTGGACGAGACTGATTGCATTTCACATAGCACTAATACCCTTGGGAAAGGTATGAATCCAATTATTCTCCCTCCAGCTATGGGTAAATAGTTGGACAGACTAGGTTCTTCAGCCTTGGTGAGGCAACTAGTCTAGGAGAAGGAAAACTCTGAATTCAAACCTGTTAAACTCCGCTTAAAAGTTGACCTTGTGTCATATCCTGCCCGAGTGGAGGGGTTGGTAAATAGGATAAATTCAATATAACAATTGCTAAATGTTTAATCAAATTCAAACATTGATTGCTTTTATACTTTCACTCAATCTTTCTTCCATTTGTAACGAACTGCTACAGCTCGGAGGTGTAATGGTTTGCAAGTTACACTAGCAAACCTTCACGAGTGTGTTCGAGTCTTATTGAATGTCCCATTCATACTATCTTGTGCCATATATAAAGAAAAGGCTTAATAAATTACTACTGCGACAGCTGTTCACTTAAAAGCTTGACGGCAATAACACAAGAATGCTACGAGCAATCTTGAACAAGTCCTACAGGCAACACCCCACAAAAAACAGCTGTACAGTCACCTACAACCCATTACGAAAACTATCAAAGTCAGACGAACCAGAGATGCAGGACACTGCTGGAGAAGTAGGGACGAACTCATAAGCGTTATACTGCCGTGGACTCCTTCACATGGATGAGCAAAGGCAGGACGACTAGCTAGAACCTATATACAACAGCACTGTGCCGATACAGGATATTGCTTGTAAAACCTACCGGGAGCGATGGACGATAGAGACGAGTATCGAGAAAAGGTCAGGGAGATCTGTGCTGGCAGCGTGACATGATGATGATGATGATAGCTGGTTAGCAGGTGTCTAGCCCCAGAGGTTTATATGAATTATTATAGAATCGCCGGAATTAACTTTGGTAGCTTATGACGCATATATTCCTTTAGTAGTTTTCTAGTAGTTTCCACTGTGATGCTTTCATTAAAATCAAAGTTCTTAAAAGAAGCAATATTGGATAAACATCTAAAACTGAAAGAAATGTTATTTTTCGAGGTGTGTTTAATCAAACTAGTTTTTATATGGATCCATACAAAGGGAAAAAACTATTTTTCTAAGATAATAACGGTCTTGTCTTCCAGCATTTTTTGAAGACCCAATATCTATGGGATTATTTTAGGAGGTTTAAAATACCTGACAGTGAGATTGCGAGCGCAATGGGCCCTTCCCAAAGCGACCAAGCATGTTAGCTTGGCGAGCTTGTCGCAAAGAAACAAAGCCATCAACAGAACCAAGTACAAAGCCACGTTATGAGCATTGAATTTGCTAGCTTATAATAATAATAATAATAAGGTGACAATTATAACAGTTGTGATTGGTGCTTTTGGTACAGTAACTAAAGGATTATTAAAGGGACTGGAGGACTAGGAATTTGGAGGAAGGGTGGAGACCATCCAAACGACAGCATTATTGAGAACGGCCAGAATACTGAGAAGAGTCCTGGAGACTTGATGAGACTTGCTGTCACTCAAACTCCAGTGAAAAACCATCAGCGTCAGCTGATGTGAAAAACTTTAAAGGAATAATAATAATAATAATAATAATAATAATAATAATAATAATAATAATAATAATAATAATAATACGTGGGTCATTCAATTAATGAGGGGAATTTTTGGCTAAAAGCATTGTTTGAAATTGGTTTCTAACAAAAACTTTTTTAATCTTGCAAAAATATTTCTTTTGGGGCTAGTCGAAATAGCAGCAAACCAAACAATGTGCTCCAGCCTTGAACAGATGACTCATCAAATTTTGGTGTCTGAGAAAAGCAAACCATGTGAAATTTATAGAAGCATGTTTTAGGTGGAAAATGTTTACAAATGGGTTAAACATCAGTTTGCCACATTAAGCCTGAATCGAAAAGACACTTTATGAAGTGGAAACGCACAAACTCCAGACACAAAACGCACAAAGTTTCAGACCCAGTGGTCAATAAAGTAGGTTATGCTGAAAGTTTTTAGGACTAGAAAGGACCCATCACTATTGATGTCCTTCAATAAGGGGCAACTTTTAATAGTGCTTCCCGTTGCCAACTACAAAGTCCATATTCACCTTATTTATGAACGATAGGGAGGAGTGGCGAGAGAGGGTCAGGGATATCCGTGCTACCAGCACGATATGATGATATATATATATATATATATATATATATATATATATATATCTGTGTGTGTGTCAGATCTTGTCATAGATGACAAGATGTGATGAATGTGTCAAAACTGAATTTCTAATTTATTGAAATTTTAAGATTAAATCCAGATATGTGCTCAGCTAATTAACTTGAATAATTAGATATGTAATAATAATATATTATTTTCTCCTTTGAGAGTTAGCTGATAGTTCATCACTGTAGTTTGAGTGACAACAAGGACTCTTCTCAGTATTCTGGCTGGTATTAATAACGCTGTAGTGTGGACAGTCTCTACATGCCTTCTTGTTTTCAAGTTCCTATACCTATCTTTTGGGGATTATTGCTGGGGTGCCAACTACAAATGGTATCACCGTCACCTTCATGCTGCATAGTTTCATTAGTTATCCAGTGAGGTCTTGTTACTTAACACTCTTTTCGCTTTCTTTTAATTTCACTCTGTGATCTGCCGGAACGGCAAAGTCCACTATTTGATAGGTTTTCTTTTTTTTTTTTTCTTTTTTCTTTTTGTTGACTATCACTAGGTCTGATCGTCTGGAAGAGATTAAGTGATCCGTTTGAATGTCGAAATTCCAGGGAACTTTTTGCGTCTCATTCTCTAGAACAGATTCTGGGTTGTACATATACCACTTGTTTGTATGGTCAAAGTTCAAATCTTTGTACATATCCCAGTGGATTACATTTCCTACTCAGTTGTATATATACTTGAACTCTTTTTGCGTTAATTTACTACATTCGTTTATTTTATGATGGATCATTTCGTCTCAATTAACACATAACCTACACTTGGAATTTCTTTTTTTTTTTCGTTTTTTTTTTTTTTTTTTTTGCTTCTTATCAATTTTTGCTTTGCGTAGAGTGTCCTTATGGCGTTTTTTAGTTCTGCTATTAGAAGAAATTTAGTTTCTCTCTTAAAGTTTCCCTTTCTTTGCCATGTCTAAGTTTTCTCGTGTGAGATTTTGATTGTTTGTCGCTTGAAATGTCTATGCAATTGCTATTCTTCCCATTTTTGTTTTCTAGCTTTTGTTCTGTTGATACTTTTGTTGTCTGTGTTGTTTCTGGTCGCTGTCATCTGTCTTTCTTTGCTGTTTCTTATGCAGTCTTCGAGACGTCTTATCAATGTATAGACGCTATCTTCAATACTAATGATTACTCTTCCTCCTTCTTTACTTGACACATGTGGTCTGTATGTCATCTCCGGTATGTAAGGCCTTAGGAATCGTCATGAGTTTTCTTGTTCACTCGTACATTTGTTGAAGTTCTTCCCTCGTTCTCATTAAGAATAGTCCAGATTATCTGACAGCCTAGGTGTTTGTTCCTCTGATGAGATTTCTTATATATAGTTTGGTTTCGAGTAGCTTTCTCGTTCTCCTCGGGTATTCCTTTTAATTTTTTCTTTCACCCCCGCTTGTTTAATGGTGACCTCATCTAATATTTCCAAGTATTTGTAAGTTTTCTTTTGGCCGAGCGTTCTGATTTTTTTTATTTGGTAGTTCTGTTCCTTCTCTCATTTGTCGTTTTTCGCTTTTCATTATTAGCATAAGATATATATATTATTATTATTTAAATCATAACATTTTAAATATTATTCATTATATTTTGTAATTGTTTTTATTGATTATTATTGTTTTATAAATTTGTAATATATAATGTTATATTATCACTATTTATAATTATTTTATAATCATATGGTAAAGTTTTTTTTATTGGTTTTTATGGCATTGTAAATACGAGATATTTGGGGAAAATGGTAAATAAATCCTTCTGGTTGAAAATGTATAGAGATATACGACCTTACATTTCGTAGTAATTATTATCAATTATTATGATGTATAATACAATCATTATGAATTATAATTATTATCAAATTATATGTTATATGACATCCGGCTCATTGGTCTAGTGGGTAGAGTATTCGCCAATGGTCCGGGAGACCTGGGTTCAATCCCAGGTCGCGTCATACCAAAGACTTTCAAAATGGTACTTGATACCTCCTTGCTTAACACTCAGCAATACAAGGTACGTATTAAGTGGAAAAATCCAGGGAAAAAAGTAGTACCCTCCCCTACACCTCGATGTAGTAGCTTTTGAAAAAGGAGCCTTCTGGTCGCCCTCGACTCCGGTCATTAGCTTTACTTAGTTATAATTACGAATTATCATTATAAAATATGATAT
Organism: Sepioteuthis lessoniana; assembly: GCA_963585895.1. Lineage (NCBI taxonomy): Eukaryota > Metazoa > Mollusca > Cephalopoda > Myopsida > Loliginidae > Sepioteuthis > Sepioteuthis lessoniana. The sequence continues at coordinate 47,813,206 of OY757907.1, forward strand.
TTTATGACTATTATAATTATAAATCCTAATTATTATAAAATTCTATGATAAACTATCATTATCGTTTTCGATAAATAATGAAATATTACATAATAATTATAATAAATTATTAATATGATAATATGATAGTTACTGTTATATAATTGCTTGTATGACTTATCATTATTATCAATGGATAAACAACATGGATGGAAAAAGAGTTGAAAAGTGTCGAAGAAAGCCCTAAAGTGAATAGACCCATTAATTGACACAGAGTGACACTAAAAAAATGCCAAACAGGAAAATACCAAGCCTTGATGACATAGATGGATTCTGGTTTTTAAAAAAATCACTCCAATCCATGACAGACTGCCTATCGAAATGAATAGATTCTCACAAGAAACATAAATACCTGAATGGATGACCAAAGAAAAAACCACCCTGATCCAGGAAGATCCCCAAAAAGAAACCGCCCCAAACAATTATGAACCCATAACCTGCAGACTGATGATGTGAAAAATATTAATGGCACAAATTAGGGAGGAGATTTACGATTCGTTAATAAGCCGCGGATTGTACCCTAAGGAACAGAAAAGACGCTGTAAGGCATCCAGTGGAACAGGTGAGCTCCTATATGTATTGATCAACCCATCTTTAACGAGAGTAAAAGGAGATGGAAAAATCTGGCTATGGCGTAGATTAACTCCAAAAAGGCTAATGATATCGTCTCACAAAGCTGGATAATACTCTCTCAAAATGTACCAGATATCAGAGGATGTCAAAGATTTTATCGAGAAAACCATGAAAACCTGGTGATTGGAATTGATAGCAGGAGAGAAAAGCTTAGCAGAGGTAAAGATCCAGAGAGATGTATTCCAGGGAGATTCTCTATTACTATTACTATTCGTAATTGCGATGATGCAACTCAACCACATATCCAGTAAATGCACAGCCGGATACAAACTAAGTAAATCCCAAGGAAAGATCAACCATCTATTGTACTTGGACAACATCAAACTGTTGGCCAAAAACGAAAAAGAATTGGAAACCCTAATACTCGCAGTGAGAATATACAGTCAGGACATAGTCAGGTAGAATTTGGAATAGAAAAATGTGCCTCGGTAATAATGAAAACGGGAAAATGCTACACGACTGAAGAAATAGAATTCCCAAATCAAGAAAATATTTGAACGCAGGGAGAAACCTACAGGTACTTAGAAATATTGGAAGCGAACATTATCAAACAATGGAGATGAGAGAAAAAATTTTAAAGAAGTAACTTGGGAGAACGAGAAAGCAACTGAAAGCCGAGCTATCGATCTGAAACTTTGTAAAAGGAGTAGATACTTGGACTGTCCCTCACATAAAATACTCGGGACCAATCTTGAAGTGAACCAGAATCGAACTTAAACAAATGGACCAGAGAAAAGAAAGCTAATAATCATGAAAAGCACAGAAAAAGTATAAGACTAGACACGACTGGGTAGGCAAGGTGATCCATTGTGAATTATGCAAGAAATTAAAGTCTGACCATGCAAACAAATGGTTTATGCACAACCCAGAATCTGTCCTTGCGAATGAGATGCGCAAACTCCTCTGGGAATTTGAGATGCAGATGGATCACCGAATCTCGGCCAGACAACCAGACACAGTAATAATAAATTTTCAAAGAAAGAGAAATTGCAGAATTGTAGACTTTTCCGTCCCGGCTGACCACAGATGAAAATTGAAAGAAAGCGAAAAGAAAGATAATTACCTGGACCTTGCTAAGGGACGGAAAAATATGTGGTACATGAAATTGACGGTGATACCAACTGTAATTGATTTTCTTGGTAGAGTTACCAAAGGATTGGTTCAAAGACTGGAGGACTTGCAAATAAGAGGCTGAGTAGGGATCATCCAAAGTACAGCATTGTTGAGATCGGCCAGAATGCTGAGAAGAGTCCTAGAGACTTGATGATACTTGCTGTTATTATTAATGATAATAATAATTATTATCATCATTAATAATATTCATGTCGTGATTTCCCTGACTTTCTCTCTCTCTCTCTCTCTCTCTCTCTCTCTCTCTATCTATCTATCTATCTATCTCTCTCTCACTCACTCTCTCTCTCTCTATCAATCTATCTATCTATCTCCCTATTCGTCTCTATCATCCATTACTTCCGGCAGGTTTCTAGACGACACCCTGTGTCCGTACAGAGTTGGTGTAGATAAGTTCTTATTGGTCGTCCAACACTTGCACGTCTGTGAGGAGAGGTCCCTAGGAGAGCGTCGCTTATGAGTTCGTTCTTATTTATCCAGCATTGTCAAGCATGTCTTGTTCGTCTTATTTGGATGGTTTTAGAGATGGAAGGTTGGTGGCCATACAGCTGCTCTTTTGTGGGATGTTGATTCCAGGATTTGCTCAATATAATTCGTAACATTCTTGGGCACTTAGCTTCTGGCTTTTTCTCTGTACGCTTAACCAGCGTCCATATGGTACATCCATGTGTAGAATTAACATGACCGCTATCCGATAAGCCTGACTTTCATATGATCGATAACCCATCAGTAGCAATCCATGCTTTCGCTAGTCGTATATTGATGTCATTTTCAGTAGATGAGACTCTCTTTCAGAGAACCATCATTTAATGTTGAGAAATCTCCTTTTTTAATTATAATTGAATATATAAGATATATATATATATATATCAAATAATGATTATTTGAATATATATATATATATATATATATATATATATATATATATATATATATATATATATATATATATATATATATATATAATTATGGCATATAATATGATATGATCATTATCATAAGTTAAGATTATGATAAATTATAATTATTAGAAATATATAATTTTATATCAAATAATTTTTATTATAATTTATAAGTATTAATACAAATAGACAATAAATATTATAATATAAATATTATTACAAATCACGATTATCATTATGATTATATGATATGTGATACTATACAATTATTATTATAATACAATCATTAATTATCATAAATATATTATATGTATTATTCAAATAGTATATAATATATATTACGGTCAATAAGCTGTGAATTTATTGTCCGTCTAGAGACGATAATGAAAAAATTATTGTGCGCTAATTTTTCCAGTGAATATGGACTGCTGGCTCCAATGGAAATTATCATTTGACATTTAAAGCTTGAACTTTGACCGATACAGAGGTTGCAGCAAATGCTTTAAATTGTCTGCCGTAGGCAATCAATGGATGAGCGTGACACAAGTCGAAAAATTCCTACCTCTCTGCCTTGGTTGCCAGGGCGATAGTGTCTGATGATTAAAGACATAAAACAGTCTAAAACTCAGTGAATCACCGAAAAAGTGTTTGAGTCGTACTGGTCGGTATATTACAAACTCACAATTTATTATTATCAGAGTTATATTAGAGTCTCATTTTCTTCCTTTTCTGATTAAAATATCTCTGATTAAAAAAAAAACATGTTTTTGTACATTTTTAGAACATTTCAGAATTCATAAAAATTGAAGCGAAATAAACGTTCTATTTTCAGGGCATTCTAGAATCTAATAAAATGGAACAAAATGAATATACTAATGATTAAACTGTCTTACAAAAGGTACAACAAAATGTTCTTTTCCTAAATTAAAAATCTATTTATAGACACTAAATATAACCTTAAATCAGTTGGCTTTCAAAGAGAACTGTTTTGTATCAACTTCCAATCAAATTATTCCTTTTCATCTAAGAGTCAGGAAGACACATTTACATGAGTTATCACAACCTTTTGTTTGACAAAATTCCCCACAAAGTAATCTCCCTTTCATAAAGATCCAAAAACTATTTCTTTTAAATCACTGACCGAATTTATGTATTATTTGGGTACTTAAATCTCCAAATAAATATATATATATATATATATAATATTATAGTCTTGATTCTTTTCTCAATATATCTTAAACTAATATTCCTTAGACAAATTAGCTGTCATTGTTTTTTATGTTCGCTATATTTTTAAAATAATTACTTCTGATTTTGTTATCATAAAATTTAGTTGTTTTCTCCATCTTTTATTTCTGTTTAACTTTATTTTTGTTGCACATGCGACAGTCTTTGTTTGGAAATTAACGACTAACCTAGACAGTTAAATCAATAAGCCACAGCTGATCTTCTTACAATCAATGTTCAATCGAGTTATAATTATAAGAACTCAAGTCGCAACTCACTCATCTTTTTTATTTCTTTACGAATAAAAAAATGAATATAAAGTTATGCACACCAGACATTAATCTTCAGAAAACGTAGAAAAAACGTTCATGTTTGAATCAATATTCAAATGTGACTGTCATCTGAAAAAGGAATAACAGCAAGTTTGTGTTGTACTCCGTTATTTCTGCGGTGAGTGCAATTCTCCCAAGGTGCCTCATATTTTTGTCGTGTGCCCGCAAAAATTATTATCAGAGTATTTCATTGAGAAGCAGCTGTTAGAAAGATAACCCTGCAAACTATTACTACTGCAGTGAATTTGAGCCTCACAGTGTGCTTCATATTTGTGTCCTTGTGCCGAACTAAATTCGCTTAGCTATACTCTCAAACAATTACTACTTTTCCAGGTAAAAATCATGGAACAAGCACACTTAGTCGATGTTCACGTATTTTGTTTTGTTTTGTTTAGCAGTAAATAAACTAATAACAGATCATATGCAAAATATCTATTTATTTAATTACAAAGCATCTTGACTTCATAAGATATTTATTAAACAAACTCGATTATCAGAATAATTTTCCCAGGCTATACCGAGGAAAATTGTATGAAATAATTCATTACTGAGAAATAAAACAATGGCTTAATCTTGTAATTTACATAACTAAAATAAATGCAAATAGAAACCGAGACATGCAAATCGGTCTGCAATTAAAAAAGAAAGTTCTTACAAACCTCAAATATGTGTTTGACAGATTTAATTGAAAGGATCAACAAAAAACTGACACTTGAAACAATGGAAATTATCATAAACTCATTCAAGAAGGCAATCCACAGTGAAATGCAAAGAAAGACGGTGGTTATTTTCAGCCAAATGTGTATTAAAAAAAAGTGCAAATATAAAAGAAATGTAGTAGTAAAAAAAAGCTATGGTTCCTTTCTTCGTGGGTTATTTAATGTCAAAGCGATCCTTGCGGAAGAACAATAGTGTTATTATTTAACCAATAACTCGGCGATATAAGAGAGTTCATACTTTTTCCAAGTCAGAAAAGGGACGTAATTGGGTGAGTGGATTTCAAACTCGCTTACTTCGAGGACGTAGATCCATCACTTTATCCATTACGCCCGGGGAACTCTTCCCAATTAAAAAGAAAAACAATTTGGTTAACTACGAAAGATATCAAAGCGTCGGGATAGAAAAATCAAAGCAATAAGACTTGAAAATAGAAAATATACAAAACAAATAAAAACAAATGGATCGAAAAGGAATCAACGTTGACAAGATCGTCTTGTTGTCTGTTAGTTTTGAAGTGGTTTAAATTCTCACAAAATGTCTTGTATTTGTGGCTTTGTGTCAGACAAAAGTAATATCAGAAGGTTTCCCAGAGAATCAATGATTACAAATCTAGACTTGCAAGCTATTAATGGAGCAGAGAATTCGATAATCACAATAATTAATGGAATTTCTGATTAATTTTTAAATATTTTTCCTCAAACTGGAAATTTACGGTCAAGACTGATTTCAAAAAGTTGGTCTAATAACCAAGTGGACTTATTTTGCGGGGAAGGGGTATTTGTTTGTTTGTTTGTTGTTGGGGGTGGGTTGCCTATAGAGTAATATTATATTTTTGGAAAAAAATTGCCAAATCAGATCAAAAAAGGCAATAGTGTAAAAAATTAATATTGAATCAGATGATTTCAGAAAAAATATCTAAGATGGTATTTTGAAGAACTATCAGATGAATTACTTAACAGAATTTGCTTTGTACATAGATATTTTATTAAAGTGTATATGTCCTGTGAAAAAATTATTTTATTTTCATAGGGTCCATGTGAGGAGAAAATAAAAAGTGGAGATACCCAAGGAGGCAAAACAAACAAACAATAATAATAATAATAAAATGAGACGCAAAAATTTCGCTATAGCGTGGACTGATTACAAAAAGTTATACCATATGGTCCTGCAAAGCTGAATAATAGACTTTTTAAAAATGTACAAGATATCCGATGAAGTTATAAAGTTTATCGAAAATATGAAAAACTGGAGAGTGGAATTGACAGTAAGAAGAAAAAGTTTAGCTGACAGGTTTATCCCAGAGGGATGCGCTATCACCATAAAAATTTCTAATAGCGATGAAGTCACTCAACAACATAATCAGGAAATCTACTGGGGGATACAAACTTCATAAATCGCAAGAAAAAACCAACCACCTAATGTATATAGACATCAAACTGTTTGCCAAAAATGAAAAAAAATTGGAAACCCTAATATAGGCAGTCAAGCTATAAAGTGACAATATATAGATGGATTTTGGTATAGAAAATGGGCCATTCTAATACTGAAAAGCAGAATACGACATATAACGGAAGGAATAGAACTACCAAATCAAGAGAAATCAGAACGCTCGGAACAAAGAAAAATTGCAAATACTTGATTATATCGGATGCGGACACCGTCAAACTAGAGGTAATGAAAGAAAAAAGTTTTAAAGAGTGTCTCAGGAAAACGAGAAAACTACTCAAAACCAAATTATATATAAAAATTTCATTGAAGGGATAAACACTTCGATTGTCCCCCATGTAAGATATTCGAGACCATTCCTAAAGTAGACGAGAAAAGAACTTCAACAAATGGACCAGAGAACAAAGTAAAATTCATGACCATGCCAAAGGCCTTACATACCAGAAATGACGTTGATAGACTATATGTGTCAAGAAAAGTAGAAGGAAGAGGACTCGATAACATTGAAGATAGCATCTATACATCGATAAGACCTTCCGAAAACTACATAAAGAAGAACAAAGAAAAACTAATAACAGCGATCTGAAACAACACAGACAATACAAGTATCAATCGAACAACAAAAACTAGAAAACAAAAACGGGAAGAAAAACAATTGCTTGGACATTTTAAGCAACAAACAAGGGAAATCTCATGCGAGAAAACTTGAAGACGGCTAAAAAAGGAAAATTTTATGAGAGAAACTTAATCTCTTCAACTAGCGCCACAAAACAACACTATAAAGTCAAACTATGTCAACACAATAGATAAGACGCAACAAAATTGGCAGTGAATATTATGTGGTGATGGAGACGAAACGATCAATTATATGATATGCGAATGCAGGTAATTGGAGCAAAAAAGAGTACAAGACTATACACAACTGGTTGGAGAATTTGATCCACAGAGAACTGTGCAAGAAATCTGAATTTCGTATACGAACAATTGGTATATGCACAATCCGTCCAAAAAAATAAGACGCACAATGTTCCCTGGAATTTTGAGATACAAACGGATCACTTTAATCTCACCCAGATGACCACTGATAATCAACAAAAAAAAGATAACTCACCAAATCATTGTCTTTGCCGTACCGGTGGACCACAGAGTAAAAATAAAAGAAAGCCAAGTGATAGATTAATTCGTGGATCTTGCTAGGATGCTGAAAACGTTGTGGGAAATAAGGATGGCAGTGATACCAATTGTAATTCGTGTACTTGGAACGGTCTCTGAAGGTTTGACAAAAAGACTGGAGGAATTGGAAATCAAAGGAAGAATCGAGAACATCCAGACAACAGTATTGTTATGTTCGGCCAGAATACTTAGAAGAGTCCTGGAAACTTGAGGAGACTTGATGTCACTCATACTCCAGTGAGAGACCATCTGCTGAAAAACTCTCAAGGAGTATTAATAATAAAAATAATGAACTTCATATTTGTGCCCTTGTGCCGGACCAAGTTTTGCAAATATCAATGTTCAGCCTGCTAGACTCTCATATAATTACTCTTTTAAGGAATTTCATCTTCCTAATGTAAAAGGTTATGTGGTTACAGAGATTAAACGAATAATCACATTATCAGCGAATGTAGTTAACTAGCCTAAAAAGGGGTACAGCACTTGGCATGAAGAAAAGTGATCCACTGGGATTTGGTAAGAGATTGAAATTTTCCCATTCTACTAAATAGTATCTGCACAGGCCAGAATCTGTCCGAGAGAATGAGACCCATAAAAATTTCTGGGACTTTGAAGCATAGCTGTATCACCGAATGCAAACTTGAAGACTAGACCTCGTGTTAATTTACAGAATAAAGAGAATTCGCCGTCTGATGGGTTTTGCTGTTCCACCGGACCACAGAGTGAAAATAAAATAAAGCGAAAAGGTTAACAAATACTTGGACCTTGCCTAAGAACAGTTGTAGTTGGTGCGCTAAGAACAGTCTCCGAGAGCTTGAGAAAGGGACTAAAGGAATTGAAAATCGGTGGGAGAATCAAGACCATCCAAACTACAGTATTGTTGAGATCGACTTGAATACTTTGAAGAGTTCTGGAGACGAGAATACTTTGAAGAGTTATGGAGACAAGAATACTTTGAAGAGTTCTGGAGACGAGAATACTTTGAAGAGTCTCGGAGACCTGAAGTGAATTGCTGTCACTCAGTCTCCGGTGAAAGATCACCAACTAACGCCGGTGTGAAAAACTCACAACGTGTATACTAGTAATAATCCTTTGATAACAATTATAGCATCTTGTAATTATTCTTAATACAAATAATTCGCACACAATTCTATGATTTTAAGCAAATTCCAATCACTAAAATTTGATAACAATCACAGCTTTATTTGATAAATTAAAACATAATGTTTCAGCCGCTGTATCCTCTGACCTTAATCCCTAAGTATAGAAATTATTCAACCTGAGAAATCATTTTTACTCTTTGACTACTGACCAAACAAGACGTTCAAGAACTATAAAGATCTTATTCAAATAATGACGTCATTGTTTTTTCACGCCTATCAATCTGAGAAGCATCACGAGAAGTTTCACGAGAAGCGTTACAAGATGAATTCGAAATGTAAAATTCAATTGCATCTGTTCTTCTTGACAGTATCAATTTGTGATGAGCTAAAACACAACGTTTCGACCGCTAAATCAAATTTTTTAAGTAAATTACTTTAAAAAGCAATTTGATTTGGCAACCGAAACGTTGTGTGTTTTATCTTATCACAATAAAGATGATGACAACTGTCCAAAAAATCACAACCAAAATAATTATAGCTTTAAACCAATATAAACAATTTATACCCATTTATTACATGATTTCAATTAACTATTTCATTTAATAACAACCGTTTGTTTACTCGCAGTTGTATAGTTTCAGGTAATTCAACCATTTATATGGTTTCAAGTAAATAATAATAATAATATTTTATGAACAATTATTGCTTCAAATCACTATTTTCATACAAATGATTTGCAGATATATAGTTTCAACCACTCCTCTCTATAACAAATAATTTTCAAATGTCCTTAAAACTGATAGAAGAGAACTTTACTGGCACTACCAACCTGAATGGACCTGGGAGTAATGATATTGAAGAGAAGATATTACCCTTTGCAGTTGAGAGCCATACTTGGAATACGGGGTACACTGTGACGTCACGTTAAATATCTTACTGTTACAAAAGTATTACGAAGAAAGAATATTTCTCTAATTATTTTTACTCCTTTCTAGCTTTTCACACCAGTCTTAGTTGATGGTCTTTCTTCGTTCTCTAGCTAAGTCCAAGTACTCGTCTCTCTTTTCGTTTTCTTTGATTTTCACTCAATGGTCCACCGGGATGACGAATTCTATTATATGGCATGTTCTCTTTGTTGTTGTTGTTGTTGTTGTTAATTATCACGAGGTTTGATATTCTGGCCGGAATTATGTGATCTGTCAGTATCTCAAAATCCCAAAACATTTTGTGGGTCTCATTTTCCTGAACAAGTTCTGGTTTGTGGAAATACCATTTAGTAATATAATCAAATTTCAATTTCTTGCACAATTCTCAGTGGATCTCTTTCCCTACCACGTCTTTTCTTCATTTTGTGCCAGTTTTCTACTTTCGCTTATCATGTGATTAACCGCTTTCTTCCACGTATTATGATTTTCTGCTTTGACGTTACTGGTTCTTTTGTGCTGCGATTAAAATAAATTCAGTATCTCTCGTCAGGTTTCCTCTTATTGGACATGTCCAGATTATTAGAAATGTCCAGGTTGTGAACAATTCACTTCGTTTATTGCTTGAAGTTTTATACAATTGATACGCCGAATCACTGAATTTAGTTAAACTTTGAATTTCTCAAATTAAAATTGTTATTCTATAAAAATGAATTTAAACAGATTTCGGAGAATAAGTAATAAAAAAAGCATATTAAAGAAATAAAATGTTAAGAAACACTAGCTGAAAATAATCAACTTAAATCTAACAAAAACAATATAAATTATCCTATCTAGTAAAATTTAATTAAGAAAAATAATGACAGCATTTCAAAATGTCGATGATGCATTACACATAAAATATATTTAAATAATAATTAACTCTACTAAGAAGGATAACTCTAGCTTCTTCAACCATTCTCAGACTTAAGGAAAAATATGGAAACGAAGTGAATCTTTAAAGTCAAATCAAGTTCGTTTCTGCTCTGCGCTAATAGTCCCAAAAGCCATATATGCTGGTGAAAATTGGAGTTTGAAGGAAATTGACAACAGAAAACTGGGTGTATTTGAGAACGATTGCCTCCGGGCTATAATAGGAGTTTCTCGTACGAATCACATCAAAATGGATGATAGGAGAATTGACCTTGGAATGCCAAATAAGTTCACTGACATTGTCGAGAATAGAAAAGATTGAAGTGGTTTGGTCATGTGATTCACAAAGACAATACCAGCTACGTCAACCATTCATATAAGAACGACTTTGCTAAAAGAAGACCCAGAGGACGATTATCAAAGCGAGTGATCTAGTAAAAGAAAACATAAAACCTAATCTGCTAACAATTGAAAGAATGGCAAAAGCCAGGACAATAATTTAAAAAGGGAAAACCTTAAGCGAGAAAATGAATCTCTTCTGATAACAGCACAAAACAACGCCATCAGGACTATGTCAAAGCAAGAATAGATAAGACGCAACAAAATAGTAAATGTAGGTTATGTCGTGATAGAGGCGAAACGATCAATCATATATTAAACGAATGTAACAAATTAGCGCAAAAAGAGAGTATAAGACTAAATACATCAGTGTTGGGAAAGTGATTCACTGGGAATTGTGCAAGAAATTTAAATTTAACCATACGAGCAATTGATAAATGCACAACACAGAATCCATCCAAGAGGATGAGACACACAAACTTCACTAGGATTTTGAGATACAAATAGATCACTTAATCTCAGCCAGACAACCAGGTCTAGTGATAGATAACAAAAAAAAAGAACCTGTGAATAGTGGACTTTGCCGTCCCGGTAGACCAGAGAGCAAAATTAAAAATAAGGTAAAAAAGAGGGATAAATATCTAGACTTTGCTAGAGAGCAGAAGAAACTATGGAACATTAAGGTTACGATGATACCTATTGTAATTGGTGCACTTGGAACAATCCCCAAAGGATTGGTAAAGGAATTGGAAGACTAAGAAACCAGAGGACAACTAGAGACCATACAGACTACTGCGTTACTAAAATCGGCTAGAGTACTGAGAAGAGTTCTTGAGACTTGAGGAAACTCCTGTGATTCCATCAGCTAACGTTGGTGTGAAATTCTCAAAGAATAATAATAATAATAATAATAATAATAATAATAATAATAATAAGAAGAAGAAGAAGAAGAAGAAGAAGAAGAAGAAGAAGTTAAAATTTGACCGTACTAACAACTGGTATATATACAAACAAGAATCTTTCCAAGAAAATAAGGCTCATAAAATTCGCTGGGATTTAGTTACAAGAACGGATAACAGAATCCCGGCCAGAAGATCAGACTTAATGTTAATTAATAAGAAAAAAACTTATCATCAAATAGATTTTGTGACCTTAGTGGACTCCATAGTGAAAATGAAAGAAAGTAAAAAGATAGAGAGATACTTGGATCTTACCAAAGGGCTGAAGAAGCTGAGGAAGATGGAGGAATTAGAAATCAGAGGAAGAATCGAAGCCATACAGACCACAGCATTGTTAAGGTCGGCTTTAATATTCAGAAGAGTCCTAGAGACCTGATGAGACTTGCTGTCACTCAGATTCCTGTAAAAGACCTCCAGATAAAACTGCTATGAAAAATTCACAACAGGTAATATAATAATAATAATAATAATAATAATAATTAGAAGAAGAAAAAGAAGAAGAAGAAGAAGAAGAAGAAGAAGAAGAAGAAGAAGAAGAAGAAGAAGAAGAAGAGGAATTTTGATCTAGACAAGTTTTTCGGTAACGAGACAAAACGGTGTGACCCATCTCATTTCGTCTCTTACTTTGCCCTGGCTAGTAATGCCTTGTATTACTATAACAATCTATAATCAATATCTACATATTACTAAAATTCTCATTATCTTAGCATATATGTAACAATAACTATATCAATGCCAGATTTTTACTTGAACATTGAAATTAAGATGCTCCAAGAGAATAAAGCAATGTCGAGTCCAATTCTTACTGTATTGTTATTTTACATTATGAACGAAATTTCATCATAATCCAAATTTTGATATAATGGAGAACACTCTGAAATTCTCATTAAAATGATTCCACTTGTCCACAATGAACGCGTCAGTATCATCACACACCACTGTTACCAGGGGAACCCTAAGGGTTAACAATTTGTCAAGTAGATTATTAAACTTCTGCTAAGACGACAAAAGAGGGAGTTCCCGTACTGTAGTGGCTAAACTGCGGACTCGAAGTTAGAGAGTTCGAATTCTAGTCGCCCCATTGCATTCACTTTTGGACTACTACTCTTTAGGAAAAGTATGAACCCTTTCATTCTGTCAGCGATAGGTTAAATAGTATCACTACAGTTCTTCAAGGATGGATTTAGTATTAAATAACCTACAAATGTTGATATGAAGAAACCTCTCTCTCTCTCTCTCTCTCTCTCTCTCTCTCTCTCTCTCTCTCTCTCTCTCTCTGCCACCATTCATGATAGGTCTTCCAGACGGCAACTGAGCAGATGAATGTAAGTCTTTGCAGGTCAGCCAACACTAGTGTGTCCATATGTGGAAATCCATAGAACATCGTTTCTGGGTTTGTCCATACTTCACCAATAGTGCCCAGCATGTCTTATTCGTCCAATCTGAATGGTTTGTGGTATGGGATTTAAGCGGCCGTACAACTGCTGTTTTGATAAGAGTTTTGCTTCCAAGATTTGTTCAAAATAGCACGCTGCATCTTTATGTAGTTTCTGTCTAACTTTTTCTCCAAGGGTTTCGTTTAAGTTCAAGTGGTGCAACCATACAGTAGTATTTACATGGCTACAATTTGAAAGAATTTCCATTATATTTTACCAGCGAAATCAGATTTGGTAGCACACAAAGATGGTAACGTCGAAAATATTTTAGTTTAAAGATGGAAATGTAAAAGTACCTTGTCACGAGAGTCTGGCACTTAAATTATCGGAGATCTCGCTGCAAAAGTTTTCTTTCTCACAGAGCCTGGTTGCAATCATTTGTGACAGCAGGTTCCATTCTTAGAGGCATAATGGATTTTTGGCATTCACATCTCGCCAAAGTTGTCTGTTGAATGTCAACTGAATAATTTTGTTTATGTCCAGTTTTTGACCCTTTGAAACTGGTCCAATTTGCTAACTCCTACCTCCACTTTTTTCGATGTCTTTTATTGTAACCGGTAAAACGTACATTTTCATATCCTTTTCATGCTCAAAGAAATCCAGCCGAGTTCTTTTTATTCCATTTTATTTGATAATTCAAAATCTCAATCATTTTTTAAAAAACTTTTTATAATCATATCACATCAAGAAGGTATTAGTATTCTTCTCCAGAACCTGATTTCAATCGCTTCTTTTCAATTGATCATTTGATCTGTCAGATAAAATTACCGATCATACAAAGCATTTACTGTTCACTTAAATTTGTCTTGATATTTATCGATATATTTTTCCTCGTCTCTATAAGAAGTTGGTTGTATGTATTTACTGTAATGTAGTAGCAAGCAGCGTTCTCACGCCATGTGAACCTGACAAAAGGTCAACAGCAATATCTCACACGTTAAGTGCAAGAAACGGTCTCACGAGAGTTTAAGATTTTGAAAGAGATCTAACAGGCAGTTCGCAGCCGGCAGCTCTTCATCTCGTCTTTGTCCACTTGCACCGGGACCAAACAATGTGACGTAACCCGACCCCTCAAACACGGGCACAATCTGACGCAAGGTCAATTTTGATGCGGAGAAAGCTGGTTTGAATTACTAGTTTTCTTTCTCATAGATTGGTTGCCTAAGCAATACTGAAGAAGACAGTTCTACGATTTATTTATAGCTGGAAGGAGAAGAGATGCCTTTCCAAATGGCGTTATGTTATAGTTGAAAACCAATAGAATAACTATTAAATGCTAACGAGAAAAAATAGGCGATATTGTGTGCATTCAAGAATTGTGTCGCTGTTAATATTTCCTTTTTGATCCTTTATCCGTCAAAATTTGCTCGTTTTGAAAGAATTATAGCAGTGGTGAATCTCATTACTATTTCCTTTTTAAGGACTCGGCACATCTATCTTTTCAATCATTGACATCATAATATATGACTCATAACCATATAAGGTCACTGACCACGTAAAAAGCATTTAGGCACGTCATCCTGTTGCATGAATTTGATCTGATACTTCCTAAATATTCGTTCAGTATTTTCAATACTTCTTTGTCTCATGAAGGTTATATTTAATGTGTAACATTTTACCAAATATAACTGTTACATTTTTTAATAAAAAAAGGAAAAGAAAATATATGCATTTTTGTTCATTTTTGTATAATTTTAATAAAAATACGTGTAGATTATGATTCATACAAGGGTGGGCTGAAAAGTTTATGGGCTGAAACGTTCATATAATGACGTCATATCTACTACTAATGTCTTTTCACTAATAGAATCCAAGCACCGCAATACCATTGAAAGTAAAAGTGTGGACCACAAGAGGGACTATGTTAAAATAATAAACTTACTTGGTTAGACTCCATAAATATATATCAGTCAGCCTTTGAATTTTTCAGCCGACTCTCATATGTTTTTTTTCTTTTTTTCAGATATGAAAATTTACTTGTTTTTACTGAGAAAATGAATTCAATTCTAAATTTCATTATTCACGGCACGAAAACAGAGCTCGAAGAGAATAATAGCTATTACAACAGAAATAACACATATAATTTAGGAAATAAATTTGTCTTACATAATGTAATTATTTGAGAGGAAGTTGCTTGCAACTATTTCTAAACAAGCCACCATGAAACTGATTTTACTAAATTTCTTGTGGATGTTTGCAGTTGACCAGAGCTTCTCAAAGTGGTCTATATAGGAATGAAAAAGCTTTTAGCTCGGTGAATAAAATCTTAAGGGTCCTCAAGAAGTGAATTTACTAGTTTGCATTTATAAATCCATTTATAACAGAACAAAAATAGCAGTTCATATAAATTCGTTGCAATGTCAAAAACTATAGCAAAATATGTCAAGCTTTGTTCAACTGTTGAACCCATTTTACTAGCTTTCCCAAGTTTATATATGATGGAATCTGGGTTTATCTATGGGATTATTAACTAACTAATCACTTAGAAAATTACATAGTTTATCAATTCAATCTTCGGAATCATTGATTTTGAGAAAAATTTGAATAATTTTCATTTAATTATTGTTGAAACGATGCGCTATAAATTTAATATAATCATATAATAAATATATTATATTATAATAAATAATTATGAATAAAATATGAAATATCATATATGATATATAATTATATACAATCTATGATATATGTTATATAATATATAATATACGATATAATATATGATATATAAAATATATAATATATAATTATAATATATAATATATTATAGGTAATATATAATTATATATAATATATAATTATATATCATGTATAATATATAATTATACATAATATATATTAAATGATACATAATATATAATATATAATTATATATAATATATAATTATACATAATATATAATATATGTAATATATAATATATATAATGTATAATATATAATTATATATAATATATAATATATTTATAATATGTTTATTTTATTAATTCTATTAATAATCATTTCTTTTTCGCATAACCTTAAAGAATATTTTTCAAGTTACGAGTTTTACAAATTTTCATTATATTTCATTATCATTTTTCATACGTCGTGGGGTTCGTTAGCCCTGTAATTCAGGTAGTAGCCTGTCGCTCTCTCGATTACTAACCGACTGCTCCTTTTCAAAAATCCTTAAATCTGAACATCTCTGGGACATACTCCCAGAGTTTTTGTGATTGTCACACAGACAGACACATACCAAAAAGAACAAGATGAATACATTCAAGGTCAGATCAATAGAATAAGAAACTCAGTAGAAGATAAGCAATCACGAATAGGATGGCATTCAGTAAATA
The DNA here is from genome assembly GCA_963585895.1 of Sepioteuthis lessoniana. Taxonomy (NCBI): domain Eukaryota; kingdom Metazoa; phylum Mollusca; class Cephalopoda; order Myopsida; family Loliginidae; genus Sepioteuthis; species Sepioteuthis lessoniana. Next base: position 47,829,814 of record OY757907.1, read on the forward strand.
GAGAGAGCAAAAAGAAGAGCATCTCGAGAGCAAAATTAAAAAGAAGATTTTGACACAAAATAGTAAATTTACTCAATATGTCTACCATTTTTTTTCAGTTATTGTATCAACACACATTTGAAACGATTTTCATGCCTTCAAAATAAATTCTTCCGACATTATATTCCATTCCTTCTCAATAGCAGTCTTAAGCGAACCAATATTTAGATGGGAAGTTGCATTTGTTTTGTTTTCTAAAATGCATCATACAGCCTAATCAATTGTTTAATTGCTGTCCTCACAGTTTTCTCATGGAGTTTCAATTTATTAATGTACTTTCTTATTGGTGTTGTATGGTCCTTTTTAATCGTCATAGCGAGAACAGTTGTAAAGCCTTCTTTTCGATTTTGTTCAATCATCCACTCCTCCTATTTCTTAAAAAGACCTTTTTCTGTAAAATATTTTCTTTGCTTTGTATACGCTAGACAGAAAAACTTGGGCTTGGATTCTGTGTTAAGTAAATCACAGATTCTTTGTCCTTTCTTTTCTTGCTCACTCATCCTGAGCTGAATTTTAGTTTTAAAAAGTGCTTGAAAAATAGAGCTAATCACGAAAATTTAGATTTAGCGCATTCTTTTTTCAAAAATTGGCCTAATCAGACTAAAAAAGAAAGATATGAAAATTATTCCATATTTTGTCTTCGCATCTTGTAATTGAGACAATGATTGTTAAACTGACTTTGATATACCAACCTAAGAAGATTTAACATGGTAATTATAATAATGAGGATGTCGAATCGCTCCGAAAACGAATAGTTTTAATGAAATATAACCAGTACGAATGATAAGTATCGTGCCGTACCTCCCATAAATGTAAATTATAAACCACTCCATTGGCAAGACTTAGAATATATCCCCTTCATCACCACTAAAGTTTAACCTAGTTCCGGAAAGTTGTGAAGTGTGGAGTACCTCTTCATTGCTATTACTTCCTTGTTCCCTCGGGCTTAGAGTGATAGTATTTATCAGCGTCTCATGTATGGGTCAAATAGATCTGTTAAAAATTATTCGTATTTGTTAGGGCCGTGCACAAAAAACTCTTAAAAAACAACTACACAAAAGATGTAAATATGAACGTACAATGTACGTGATTCTCTAACGTATAGGCATAGAATACGCCAAGACGAGACATGCCATTAATATCAATTAACCTAAATTGTCACACGCCGTACATAAACGGTTGGTACAAGGTCGAAGCTGAGTCTGTAGGCTGCAATAATAACTCATAACTCAGGCTGTGTGGCTTTAAACCTTATGACCTTAGAACAAAGACAACCATTCAAGCGATTACGTCTACTTCTGCCAAGATGTTATGGCCCCACTCGTAGTGTAATGTTTATCGAGCTAGTCCAGAAGGTACTCATAACGTAACTGTTATTGTCATAAGTGAACTCGGTTTCCCGAGTTCTATTCCAAGATTGCCCAGTCAGCTAAGACTGTAGAATACACCGACTGCACAATTTAGTTTAGCATAAGTATGCCATTAGTTAATTGCATACTTATGCTAAACTAAATTGTTTGACTGAATAGCTTGAAATAAAACTGTTTTTGAGAATTTATCCGTACTTACATTTGAACTGCGTGCTTATGCTAAACTGAATTTTTTGAAATGGAATTGTTTTTGACATAGAACTGTTTGACCAAACTGAATAGCTTGAAATAGAAATGTTTTTCACAATTAAACTGAACTCACATTTAAACTGCATACTTATGCAAAACTGAATTGTTTGAAATAGAACTATTTTCATAAAAATGGATTTGGCGTTAAATAACCTACAAAGATTGATATGCCATAAAACCCAAAAAACCAACCAACCTAATAAATCCCTGAAAGAGGCTGTTTGCATTTCATAGAGCGCTAATACATTTGGGATAAGTATGAATCCAACCATTCTCTCCTCAGCCATTGATAAAGAATAAGACAGAATGGGATCTTAAACATTAGTTTAACAACCCTTTATCTAAGAAGGAAAACTCTGAATTCAAAATTTGTTATAGACGTTGAGTGAGATAGGCTCTGCCAGGCTAATTTTATCCAATATATACAACAAAGATGTCTCTCCGCGACCAAACCAAGTTACAAGATATGTCCTATGTTTCTCTAGCGGACCACTAATAGGGAGTTATATTCTCACTGGGTGGTACTTTTCTTATTCTGAGTTGTTCTAATAGAGACAGATAAAATTGGTTAATTATTTACTCAAGCTAAAATTGGCCAATATTCATGCTTAGAACAAAAACATATCTTTAAATTCATCTTGAAAATTTTTCAGCACGTCGATTTCCCGTTGAAATATTGACAATTAAATAGACTTTCAACTTAATCTGCATAAAAAAAATCTATCAAATGTTTGCACTACACAATATTGTAACATTTTGACGATTTATTGTCTTTGCTTCTAATATTGGAATATTGATTTTTCCGAACAATTTTACTTACTGTACTGAGACAATAGTAGGTGCGAATATATATATTTATGTGTGTGTGTGTGTGTGTGTGTGTGTGTGTGTGTGTGTGTGTGTGTGTGTGTGTGTGTTTATCAACCCCTCCGCTACACGTAGAATATGACCCAAGGTCAATTATATAAGCGTAGTTTTACAGGTTTGAATTCAGAATTTTTCTTCTCAAATACCGGTAGCCATACAAAGGTTAAAGAACCCACTTAGCCCTATCATTAACCCATTGCAGAAGGAAGAATACACAACCATCGCCTCCATATATATATATATATATGTATATATATAAAGAGAGAGAGAGAGAAAGGGGGGAGATTGCAAGTAATTTATCAACCTTAGCTTCGATATGACAAAAAAAAAAACAGAAGTATAGAGTACTCAGAAAGAATCAAACTCATTAGTAATAGTTAGCAAGCCGAGTTCGCTAACTATGACATCACACGAGGAACAACAGGTGCGTCAGGACTCATCTAAGTTAACGGATTTTAACTGTGTTGTGGTCTGGATGGTACCCATTCTTCCTCTGATCGACACTTACCCCAGCCTCTTTTCCAGGCCTTTTGGGGAAAGTTCCAAGTGCTCTAAATACGACTGGTATCACCGTTAACGTCATGTTTCACAGCTTTTTTCGGGTCTCTGGAACTACCTTTTGGTTTTATCTTTACTCTTGAGCCTGCTGGAACGGCCAAATCAAGTAAACGACAAGTACTTTATTTCTTGTAATTTAATACTTGGTCTAGTCTTCTGGGGGTGGGGGTTGATGACCTGTTCGTATCTCAAGGTCCCAACGCATCTTATACGTCTCATTTCCGAGGAGAGCTTCTAATCTGTGCCTATACAATTTATCAGCATGTTCTCTTACAAAATTCCCAGCGAACCGACTTTTTCCACTCTTGAAGTAAAACTTTTGTCTGAGGAAATTTGTTGTTACTCAGGCTTCAGTGAAAGACCATCTTCTGATGTTGACGTGAAGACCTCACTTAGAGTGAAATAATAAAAACTGGTTTAAACTGGTAACTTATTTTTGTTTTTCTGTATTTTTTATTTTTTGTTTTTCCTTTTTGTCTAGTTTTGTATTGTTTTGTTTTTGTTATGTTTTTTTTTTTAATAGGTAGTTTTATCTGTCGGTAGGTTATGAAACTGTCGTATTTTAGGTTGAGCCTAAAATACGGTGGCTCAAATGCTAAAGTATATGATTATACTATAATGATAATAATAAAAATACATCTAAAATGTCCTCACAACTATTTAAGTATTTAGTGTATTCTTGTGCGTAGATTTTCTATATTTGTTTATTGGTTTGTGCGCGTACGCTTGAATGTCGGTGCTAGTATACTGTTGTATTTTGACCTTCGACCCGGCCAAAAATACCATTCAGAGTGATGCACCGGAAGGAAGTGACACATTCCAATGGCAGTTATGTGAGGAAATCGCGTGGGCGGAAATTGGCTGATGAAATGGGACGAGGTAAAAAAATTCCCATGGTACACTCATTGACTGAGTGGGGTCAAAATATTGCAGTTTCTGTTAGGTCTCCAGCTCCCTCTCACACGCAAACCTTGAGTAACCCTTTTCGAACCCTTACAATAAAGTGAGAGGTACATATATTTATAAAGAAGTCTTCGCTCGCCCTTTATCATTGTGTCGTTGGGATTCTTTCTGCATGTATGTAGATGTCAATACAACAATACGCTTTCAAATTACTATGTTTAAGTCCTCGTCTGTACAAATGCATGTCAGAATGCAAGAATTCTTAAGTGTCCAAACAAATCATTCTGCTGGTAAAGATGCATATCGAGCAAGGTATTGATGAACTAAGATGCAACCACTTTTAACTAAAAAGAAAAAAGTATAGAAACTTCCGGAGAACCATGAATCTCAGATGAGCTGCGATTCGATTTCATTTTGGTTAATCGTATCCCAAAGCCAGGTTGACTCAGCGAATACTGATTGTTTGAAAAGAAAAATAAAACAAATGTCTGCCCTGTTGGTGAGGCTTAAAATACGCTGCCTGTGTCACTTGCTTAGGGTTGATTCCCACCTACAAAAAGAACATGTTGCTAACTTGTATCTAATGGCATATCAACCATTGTAGTTTATTTAATGCCAAATCCATTTTTTATATATACATTAAGTATATGATTCTGAAACACATTTTTAAACGAGCCTGAGCTTATTATTAAATACAGTTAAAGGTTTTACTTATTTATATCTAATACGAATAATTCTATTTACTATCCATCATTTGTTTAGCCACAGTTTAATTTTTTCAAGTATTCCTAGTTATCTCAAACAATTCAATTAAACATCTGTGATTTGTTTACACAGTTAAATGATCAAACTGTTCAATTTCAAACGATTCAGTTTAGCAAAAGTTAATAAAGTTAAATAGTTCCAAGTATTGCGAAGTATCGGTCATAATTCAAGTAAACATCTGTCATTTGTATACACACTGTTACATGATCAAATCATTTTATGTCAAACAATTCAGCTTAGCATAAATTAATAAAGTTGAATGGTTCTGAATATTGCTATGTATCACTAACAATTCAATTAAATATCAGTCATTTGTTTATGCATAGTTAAATGTAAAGACATGTCTTTTTCAAGCAATTTAGATTAGCATAAGCACACAGTTAACATGTCAAATAGTTCTATTTGACCCATAGATAGGACCCTATCAGGTACTATCTTCCAGGGCCGGAGTGGACTTGGGAAGAAAGGCAATGAAGGGGTACTCCGCATTCCCAAAAGCTCCAGCATTACTGGAACTTCATCATCAGATTGTTTAGTGCCATACCCAGAACACTCGTTGGGGAGCCTTACTCTTCAGCAGAGATGCAGTCGGTGTATTTTCCAATTGCAGCAGACTGGGCCAGTAACTGTTAGTAAATCATTTATATTTAAAATACTTATTTTAAGCTCTAATTGTTTACTAAGGAGTATTATCAATAGTCGTCGTCCATAGTCGAGGGTGACCCGAAGGCTCCCTTTTCGATAGCTACTACACCAAGGTGTAGGGGAGGGCGCTACTCCATTCCCAGGATTGCTCCACTTTACCCTTGAACCGTACCTTATAATGCTGAGTGTTAAGCAAGGTGGTATCAAGTACCATTTTTGAGTCTTTGGTATGACTCGACCTGGGATTGAACCCAGGTCTCCCGGACCATTGGCGAACACTCTACTCCTTAGGCCAATGGTCAAATTGTATATAAGATGTCAATATTAGATAAGAATAATTGGAATCATACAATTGTATTAAGATTATTTGTATTAGATAGGATTACATCATATTACTGCAAACAAAAAAGAAACAAGAACACAAAAAATGTAAATATTGATGTACAAAGTACGCAATTCCTTAACCTCTCGGCATGAAATACACGGGTTGATATGCCGTTAAAACAAGTCAATCAAGTATACTATATATTCAGAATTCGTTTCGAATACAAAGCAGCTATTTGCCTTGGTTTTCACAGCAGAAGTTATGATTGTAGCAATCGTATAACCGATGGCCTGCAAAAAATAAACAAGATGCAATCACTGAACCAATAATAGAATGGGAAAAAAAATTGATATTTCAAAACCACTTAGTATAACCCAAAAAGGTTTCATTAAAGATAGGAAAAGATAATGTGGACAGTTATCTGCAGTGACAAGGGAGAGGTATCTTCAAGTAACGCGAGGTATATCAAGTAACGCAAGCTCTTCAGATAAATGAGGAAGAAAAATCGTGCCAGAAACGGGCAAATGGAAATCATTCGTTGTTTTGCCTAACTACTAGACAGAATTTACGGCGAAAACGATACAGTGAACAACTTTCGGATATGATATTAAATGCAGTTTTTGTTAATAAATCATCAATCAAAATAGGATTTATTATTATTATTATTATTATTATTATTATTATTATTATTATTATTATTATTATTATTCACTCCTTGAGAGCTTTTCACATCAGCTAACGCTGATGGCTGTTTTTCATTGTTAATATAAGATGTATCAGGTACTGTATTACTATCTTGTTCATTATTCATTTTCTGGTGTATTTCTAGTATTTCAAGGTCAGAAAACCAACCTTTCCTTATTATTGCCCTGACTTGATCGGCAAGTTTTTGACTTGTCTGAAAACTAACACAGTCTTGCCAGATCTCTATTATGCTTTTCCTATATCCTCCCTTTGTAGGGTTGCTCCTAAAATAGCAGTGTCGTGCAAGTTGGTTGTTTTCTTTAGTCCATGTTTTGTGATTACGTCTCTGGTTGGTGTAGTTTCTTAAATCGTCATTCGTGTATCTGAAAAATGAACAACCAACATTCGAAGGATGACTACTTGGTCTCCCATGTTGGCTATCAGGAAAGCACTTGCCGATCATGACTCTCATGCCTGCTGTGGCTATACCAGACCCAGGGGTTATTTATTATCTGCGGCCAGACACAGATGTGACCGAGAACAGGCATAATGACTGTTCATGAACATCAGGTCACAAAAAAAAATCCTTAAGTTTTTTATCCTGCTATTTTGTGCCTTATTTCTCAAACTGAGCTAGTTTCAGGTTTTCCTGTATCACCTTTATGGTCTATATTTACTGCCTTCTTTTGAGACTTTATCTCCGATTAGTCTCCTGATCTCTTTCCGGTTGTATTGAGGACGGTAACTGTTCTTACTTGTGCGTATTTTTCATCGATTGAGAGAAGTCATGAGCCATATAGAGATTACCGCGGTAACTTTAAACAAATCTTTCTTGATTTCGAAATAGTTTAGCTGAAAATAATTTTGGGATTTAAAACAATTTCATTTAAAATACAAAAGTTCACCAAAAGATTTTATTGGTTCTTATGGCACTATTTTGTGCTGCCATAAGCCGAACGAGGACTGATTAAGGCCATCAGAAACAATACTGACAACACGATAGATAACAGTACTTTGATTGTTATGTATTTACGAACGACTTTGTCTGACTTGTCCTCGCTTTTTGTATGTCTGACTCTGTTTTTAATTATTTTTCTGTTTCTATGCTGTGAGCCCTTATGTCCGAATTTATCACAGTTTTGACATTTTTTGTACGATAGTGACAGTCCTTGGCCCACAGTGGTAGCAAGCGCTGGGTAGGTTTTTTTTTTGTTTTGTTTTTTTTGCTTTTTTTTTTTTGGTTGTCACTAGTCTGCCTGTATTGAAATTTTCGGTAATCATATTTTTTCTCTCTTTTACCGGAGAGTATGATTGGAATCTATGCTTGACTTTCCTTATGTAACCAACACCAGACTCCTCGATATTTTTTTAGTCTTTTCTGACACTCACTATCCTCTGACAGTCTTCAGCCAGTTTTTGAAGTGTGAGATCGGGTTCATTCTCTAGTTTCGACAAAACTCTGCGTCTGATTTCGGCGTCTTTTGCCGACACTAGGCCTTGTGCGAATATCCGACATTTGAAGTAATCCGCTGACAATTCGCCTAGTTTGAAATCGTCGCAGTTTTTATTGACGAATGAGGCAAACTCTAAATAATCATCACTGTCCCTTTTTGTTAAGTTGAGACATTTCCATCTTTTATGGAATAGAGACGTTTTGGAGCTGAATAATTCTGACAGTAATTCAACTGTTGCTAAAAAAACAAGTTCGCAAGTTTTTTGGGGGTTTTTTTTTGTAAGATATAATCTACGAACTTGTTGTGTTCCACAGTTCCTAGCTTTCGTAGAAGTAGCTGGACTTTTTTGCATCAGTTCAATCGGCACAGTCGGTAATATAGATATCTTCATATATTCTGTAATATGCCTCAAAGGTCTTATCCTCATCTGGTGCATAGGAAAATGTTTCGAGTGCGTTCCACACTGCATTTTGAGTGAAAATAGTAGTACTATCTATAGGCTGGTTATTACTTAGATTTTTAAAAAGTGCTTCTTGCTGTTTTTGCAATTCAAGGAAGAACCGTTGTTGTTTTTCCTCGTTTTTTAAGATTCTTTCTTCGTTTTCTTTATGAAGTTGAAGGAGTTTTTCCTCCTTTTTTTTTTGTTGAGACTCCATTTGGAACTTCATCATTTGTGCAAACATTTCTTTGTCTTTCATTCTCTTTTAGACTTTAAAAAAAATTTCGACTCAAAAAATCTTTTTTTTTCTCTGGAGGGAGGGGAGTTTTTTCTTTTTTTTTTCTTCAGTAAATATCCCCAGAAATCAAGAATAATTACTGTGTGTGTGCGCGTTTTTTGTAAAACACAAAACTGTAAGCGCCGAATTAAATTTTTCTCTCTGAAGTGGGAAGAAAGAAAAATATGAAAATCACTTTTTGATTACGTAACAATCTTACCGACAGATTTTTTAAATATCCGCTACCCGACACACTCCGTCGTTTGTACAATTTGATATCTTGTAGTTGCTTAACAAAATTCTTGTTCGGTTCTTTGTATGATGGAACTTTGTTGTAGATTCTTTAACAACTTGTACTTGGGTATCTCTATGTTGTTGAAATGTATCTTCGCCAGTATGTTGTGCGATTTACCCCTTTTGCTTGTTGGAGAGTCTCTTTTTTTCGTTCGAGTTCCTCGTCGTCAGTAGGTTGTGGCCCTGGAAAGGGTCACTAATGAAAACGCAAACACAGATTATATTACACAAGAAAGATAGAGTTATATAGAAAAGGTAAGAAGTTTCGTACTGTTCGGATAACACCGATATTGATCTGCCCGTCTGGCAGTAATCCCTGTGGCTTAGCAGCAAATGTGCTGGGTTACGACTTCGGAGTAAGTGATTTCGAACTCCTGTCGTGCAATTACGTTTACTTTCGGACTAATACCCTTGGCAAAGGTCTGATTCTCTCTTATCTCCTCTCCAGTTGTAGGTTAGATAGTAATAGATACTGTTCTTCAATAAGAATGGCTTTGGCATTAAATAACCCTTAAAACCAAATTTTTTCTCTTGAAGCTCGTAAAGGGCAGAAATATAGTAATAAATATATAAACAGTTCACCAAATTGTCTTTCACGTTTTATTTCTTTTTCATTCTGTTGGATATTTCATCGAAATATCTATTACTTATTGGTCATTTAAGTCAAAATTAGCTTCGGTCTCTGCATTCACTGTATGACAGTTCCATCATCTGCCAGAACTTCAGAAGATGAACTGCGCAAGTCATTCAACCAGACAACACTTCAGTCAGTTCTCTTGTTTCATTAGTACGATTTGCTACTTTCGTGGACGCGAAAAGTTGTTGATGCTGTCGTTTTATATTTTGTTCTTAATTCGGAAAAGTTTTCAAATCCAGTAAGTAATAAAATCCATCATATTAACCTTCTGATACTTGATTATTTTTAACACTCTGTTTTGCTTAGTTTTTTTTTTGTTTTGTTTTGTTTGTTTTGTTTTGGTTTGGTTTGGTTAAGTTTTTTAGGAATTCTTTGGGTTGACATATCAACATCGGTGGGTTATTTGATGCCAAAGCCATCGTTGAAGAAGAACGGTGGTGGTACTATTTAACCTATAGCACGTGGAATAAACGGGTTCCATACGTTTCCTAAATGTATTTGTTCGAAAGGGAATGTAATAGCAAGATTGGAGTTCAAACTCATTTACTACGATGTTGAAGTCTGGCACATTGCCATAACACCATGAGGACTCATCTATCAATAATTCCAACGCACATGAGTGATAATAACAGAATTTGATAATAAAAACTGTTACTTTTCCAAATACCCTTTAAAGTAACAATAAATATTATTACTTTATAAGTAGACGTCGCATATACATGGAATGCTGAATAGTTCTCAGCCTAACCAAGAATGGAATGAAAATACATGCTCATCCACCAGTCTCTATACTCATTGGACACACACACACACGCACAGATATATATATATATATATATATATATATATATATATGTGTGTGTGTGTGTGTGTGTATGTGTGTGTGTGTGTGTGTGTGTGGCGAAAAAGTGTGTAAATGAGTAAAAAAAACACAGTTCTACAAATTCAATAAATGTTATTTCTTTCATTTGAGTGAAAGGTTTTTTGATAATCAACAAAATTTATAGTCCCTTTTCTAGTAGGAAAAGAAGATATTAGTTAGAACGTAAATATGTCCCGATATACTATCAGCATGAAGAAAGTTAATTGCAGGATACATGGTTTTAAATGTAAATAATATATTGTGTGTTAAAGACCTTATTTTGTGAGTATGTCACCACGAGGTGGCAAAATATATTTATACGCTTATATATAAGCGAAACGCATCTGAATTATCAACAACCGGAATGTAATAGTAGTAGGAGCACATCTAAAAAGTAAAAAAGAAGAAGGATTTTAACTAGTTGAAAATAATTAAATGATTTTAAAACTAGATACATTCTTGAAAGAAACAAATATTGGATTTTTACTCAAAGAAAATAAGATGAAATTGTGTTGAAATTGAAACGAATCTATATCTATCAAAGGTCTATCTATTTTATAGTTTTATTAATAAAATTTAGATAGGCTATAAATTAGATGAAAATTGTGTTGATTTATTTCTGATTCTAATTCGTTAGAATATATTTTAACATCATAAGAGGAAAAAGATTTCTTAAATTTTACAGAGTTTTGATCCTTCAAATTTTACGAGGCAATTGAAATATTATCATTTGCCATCTCAAAGAATTTTTTAAAGACGGCATCCGAAACGAAGCCACCAATCGGTCTATAAATGCAAAATATGGTTCCAAAACTTAGTTCTTTATGAGTGTAGTTTTATAAGAAAATTAATACTTTTTAGTATAGAAAAAGACACAGAGGTTTAATATTTAGTATATTTAACCGTAATAACATAGTTTGGCATATCTATAAACACAGAGTGTCCACTATTAGTGATATATATATATATATATATATATATATATATAAGTTAGTATAGTGTAGACACAGAGTCAATAAACAGTTTCTCGCCAATGCGATCATCTGATCCCTTGGTGTCTACGCTGTCCTAATGCTATTTAAACTAGCAGTGATCATGAAATTGAGGTTGATTCCAACTTCTGAAGTGTTCGTTTTAGACTGTAATGTTCGATTCCCGTACTTCAAACGATTTGCAACCATCTTAGATAACTTTTTCCCGAATTAATCGATTTACGTCATCTGCTTCCAGTCTCCATTTTCTATAGTGAACGACATAAGGTTGTTTTGGACGATATCCTTTAAACGTTTCTTTGTTTAATATTTCGGACATCAACCATATTGCAACTCTTTATAGAACAGCTGCTCGGGTAACCTAACATTCTCCATCTTGAAAAGGTACACAGTCCAACGCATCAAAATTATTTCAATATTGGATGTATCGACTCGCCGAAAATGGTGCCTGGAATTAGAGATTGCCATATGATGTTTATATTCATCCTCAGACATATTTATTATCATCGTCATCAAGTCACATGGATTTCCCGAACTCTGTCTCTGTCTCTGTCTCTGTCTCTGTCTCTCTCTCTCTCTCTCTCTCTCTCTCTCTCTTTCCCTCTCTCTCTCTCTCTCTTTCCCTCTCTCTCTCTCTCTCCACTCGTCACTACCGTCCATCGCTCCCGGCAAGTCTTCCAAACTATAACCTGTGTTTGTACTGAGCCGTTCTTTTATGTCGACCAATACTGACATGTCTATGAGATGGGGTCCATAAGAGAAGGTCACTTATGAGTTCGTTATTGCTTGCTTCTCCAGCAATGTCCTGCATATCTAGTTCGTCTTATTTGGATGGTCTTAGGGATAGGAGATAAGCGGCTGTCCAGCTGCTGTTTCATGAGGTGTTGCTTCCAGGATTTGTTCAATATAGCTCATTATATTCTTGTGTTTCCCGTCTAGCTTTTTCTCAGTGCGTTTTGTTAACATCCATGTGGTACATCCGTAAAGTTGTATTGACACAACCGCTGCATGGAAGAAATTCCGTTTTATTTTATCGGACGATTCAGACTTCCATATTATTGATAGCCTATCAGGAGGTGCCCGTGGTGTAATGGTTATCGTCGTAGGAATTGGACACGGCAACACGAATCCTGGACGAGACAGAATGCATTTCACATAGCACTAATACCCTTGGGAAAGGTATGAATCCAATTATTCTCCCTCCAGCTATGGATAAATAGTAGGACAGACTAGGTTCTTCAGCCTTGGTGAGGCAACTAGTCTAGGAGAAGGAAAACTCTGAATTCAAACCTATTAAACTCTGCTTAAAAATCAACCTTGTGTCATATCCTGCTCGAGCGGGGGTGGGTGGTAAATATGATTGATAGCCTATCGATAGCAGTTCATGTCTTCGCTAGGAGCATATTGATGTCACATTCAGTGGATGAAATGCTGCTACTGAAGTACGTGAACTTGTCGACTAATTTTAGAGAACCACCATTTAGAGTGGAGATGTTTCCTCAATTAAAACATATATACTCCGTTTTGTCTGCATTCACATGAAGGCAAATGCCTGTTGCTGTCTGCTCCAGGCTAAACAGCAGGGATTAGGCTTGGGCAAGTGTATTTGCAAGAAGTGTTATGGGATATGAATAATCTGGGTCCATAATAGTTTCTGCGAGGTATCGTATGCTTCTTGCCTTTTTTAGAGTAAAGTCATTTTCTTTTATTAGATGTATTGACGTTCGAAGTACTTCGTATTGACAGATTATGAACGGATATGGTGCAAATGTATCCTTTTGCAGAACTCCAACTACTATGTCGATGAAGTCTGTGTCTCCATCCGGTGGGCTGACCTTAGCTTTCATGTTACTGTAGAGCATCATTATGGCTGTGAAGGTTGCTTTGGGGAGACCATAGGCTAGAAGTATTTGCTCCATCTTTCCTCTGAGTAAGGAATCAAAAGCCTTGGAGAAATCTAAAAACAAGAGTGTTGCAAGGTTTTTCGCACGAACTCTTTTGATTCGACGGATAATTGTTATATAATTAAGGTTATGATTAATTATATTAATCATTTTTCGTTCATTGAATTTTATTATTTATTTTGGTAAGGCTTTGAACTGCTCGGTGTCTCTTAGTTCAGGTGCCATAATTAGACAGTGCACTCGCAAGCCTGTGCGGAAAGGATATGACAATCATCTTCTGTTATAATAAACTTCCAGACAGGAAATGGGGCCGGACGAACTGTTGGAGTGAATTGAGTGGGTGGGTGACGTCATACCCGGAAGAGATAGTCCTGAGAATTTTAGGATTTTCAGAAGACGGATGTTGAGATTCGACGGTCGAAGCGTGCAGTTGGGTTTTTCGGATCTGATCAGATCAGATTAGTTTGGGTCTCAACTAGCAGAGATGAGTTGACACTACAAGATATACCGTGTGTGGGAGGGGGTGTCAGCATAGTATGATTAGCATAGGATTTTATGAATTGCGTCTATCTTCTGGAGTCGCCTGGAGCTAAAAGCAGAAAGAAATAAGTCCGCTCGTATCAGAAATGAAAGAATCCACCTGTATTTGTAGTATTATTTTGGAGATCATCACAGTATACAATACTATTCGAAACTGTGAAGTTGTGGATCGATTTCTCTGAAAACCGCTTTGATTTTTCTAAGAATGTTCTCAATTTGTAGTTCGATGCGACGGAATAGCAGACCATTATAAACCTTAGCCGCAATGGAAGTAATAGTTTTCCTCGCGAGTACTTGGTGATTCAGAGGTCACCTTTGTTGGGGTAGGAAAGGATACAATGTTTTGCCTATCGCTCTATTATATAAACCTGGTAAACTCCGCTTAAAAATTTACCTAATGCCCTATTCAGCTCAAGCGGAGTTTAATAGGTTTGAATTCAGAAATTTCTTTCTCCTAGACCAGTTGCTACAGCAAAATGTAAGAGCCTACTATTTCCTACCATTTGCCAATAGCTGGAGGGAGAGTAGGGTGTTTACATTAACGCCATGTGAAATGCAAACAGCTTCGTCCAGAATTTGAACACGATTCGACGTGTACATTTCTTATGAAATTATTTCGTATATATACATACATATAAATAGAGAGAGAGAGAAGGAAAAAGAGTGAGAGAGAGATAGAGAGAGAGAGAGGAAGGAAGTTAGTAATACAATAAATTCAAAAGCAACAGTTTACATGGTCATTAGATAATCGTGAAAAGGTGAAACTGACTGTTATCTGCTTTCATTTTAATAGAGAAATACATCTATCATGAATACTAACCACTGTTATAGGAAAAACTGCGAGATAATTGTACATTGTTCTCATATATATATATATATATATATATATATATATATATATATATATTGTGTGTGTGTGTGTTTGCGGAAGCAAAATTAGAACTATTTTTGTATAATAATAAATAACTAAATTATTAAACACGATTAATTTTGATTTTAGAAAACAAACAACAAGTAAGGTTTGGTTTCTTTGTTTAATGGCATATCAACTCTTTTTAGGTTATTTAATGCCAAAGCCATTCTCCTAGAAGAACAGTGGTGGTACAATTTAACCCATAGCTGGGAGGATAAGGGGGTTCATACCTTTCCCAAGGGTATTTGCCCGAAAGTGAACGTAATAGCGCGACTGGAGTACGAACTCGCGTACTGCGATTCCGCAGTCCATTGCTTTAACCATTACACCACGAGGACACCCCCAAAATAAGAAGACGCAAAACCGAAAATTTACTCAATATTGCCCCCATTTTTTTAATTTATTGCATTAAAATACCTTTGAAATGATTTTCATGCCTTCAAAATAAACTTTTCAGACATTTTATTCCATTCCTTCTCAATATTAGTCTTTAGCGAAGCAATATTTAGATAGAAAATTGCATTTGTTGTTTTCTAAAACGCCCCATATAGCGTAATTAAGGGAGTTAAGATCTAGAACTAAGAGAATTCTTATGTTTTTTTTGCGCCTAGTGAACCTTTTTTCTTTCAGCTTCATACTCAAAAAATGTCGGCGAGTCCTGGCAAACGATTTCACTTTTAAATCTCGTTTAATTGCTGTCCGCACAGTTTTCTCGTGGACTTTCAATTCATTAGCGTGCTTTCTTATTGACGTTGTGGGATCCTTCTTAATCACCGTAACGAGAACAGTTAAAAAACCTTCTTTTTGTTTTTTGTTCAATCCTCCACTCCCTCTTTTCCTTAAAAAGATTTTTCTGTGAAAAGGTTTCTTTGCTTTATATACAGTAGACAAAGAAACTCCAATTATTTCGAAATACATATATTTATCAAAAAATGGTACTTGATTCCGCCTTGTTTAACACTCAGCATTATAAGCTAAAAGGTAAAGTGGAGCATTCCAGGGAATGGAGTAGCACCCTCCACAACACCTTGATGTAGTAGCTATTGAAAAGGGAGCCTTCGGGTCACCCTTGACTAAGGTCACTAACTTTACTCAAATATATATATATATATCTATATCTATCTATATATATATATAAATAACCAAATAATTTTGATTGATATTGTGTTTAAATTGATTTTACAATCTTAATTGTTATTTCAATAATTATAACATACACGGTAAGTTCATAGCCAATCTCTGCTCCTCTCAAAGAATATAACCAAATGAGGTTTATTTTCAACTTAGTATCCCCTTACGGTCCACATCCTTTTTCCACCGAGGATGCAGTTCTTGGATCACTTTCGTAAAACAAGTCATCAACAGTAAATATGACGTCATCATATGGACTTTTCAACTAATAAACTTTTCGGCCTACCTTCGTAAGATTATTACATAATCATATGTATTTGGAAATGAGAGAGACCATAGAGATAGATAGATAGATAGATAGATAGAGAGAGAGAGAGAGAGAGAGAGAGAGAGAGAGAGAGATGGGGGGGAGAAATGCTGATTGAGACAGAGATTGGTACAGAGAGAATCATGTATGCAAAAATTAACGAATATCAATATTTTGCTGAATCGATTAATATCTTATTCAGAATTGAATTGATAACTTATCAAGTCTTTTTATAGTGAATTAGTATCTTCAACAAAATATTTTATATTTCTTTCTCTGCTGCTGAAAAAAAACAGATTTAAGGTTTTTTGAAAGGTTTAATTTACTTGGTTGTCATCTTTAAAAAAACAATTTCGTTCAGAATATATTTTCGCTCAGTTATTTTTCTCAAAATGAACGATTGCGAGAAATTCTTCTTGAAATGGTTGAAATCATTTTGTTTTTAAGAAATCTTTCTTTTTCTTATGCAGGCATAATTGGTGAATGAGAAAAGTTGTGGTAAACGAACCACAGTAAGCCATTGATCATTTATTCGATTTTTTATAAAATTC
>OY757907.1:47849019-48040639 GCA_963585895.1 Sepioteuthis lessoniana
ATATATATATATATATATATATATATATATATATATATATATGCGCATGTGTGCATATTTCTATTATGACTAAATATCTGCTTTTTTTTCATTACAACCGAATTATACGGAAAACGGAACATTTTTACATAAGCTTTTCTATGATAAGGTACCCTAAGATTTGTATTGATATGAAATTGATTTCAAGTCAATTTGGTTGCTGGGATCCAAGTTATGGATACCTTTTCAGGTATGCCAACGTATAAAATTTTCCGATCTCACATAACCGTTGTATTCCTGAAGGAATGGTAAATAACCGGAACCAGAACAAAAAGAATAAAGTTTTCTTAATTAGTTTTATTTTTCTAATTTGTTTTTCTTTTATCTCATTAATTTTTCATTTTGTTTATAAATGAATATTAATTTGCGTAAAAGAAGAGATACTTTAAAAACATTTATTCGTATTTACTCTCCAATCCAATGGACAAACTATTAGAGTCTCTCTGTAGGTTAAAAAGAGACAAAAAATAAAAGAGGGAAAACGTATTCATGCAGAGTTAAGTCCCCTTAATATGAATTCTTTTATTTCCATATGTTACAGTCTTGTGAATAACTTTTATCAGAAAGCCATTTTGAAAAAAGGAAATAATTGCAAAATTCTTAAATTACTTCTTATTTACATTTTCTTCATTTGGTGACGAGGCAAAACTCGACTTCAGTAGAGATTTTACTAAGATTCACTTCTAAATAGAAATAAACCAGTAAAATCAATGACTCAAAGTTTAAATTAATCAATTAGAATTTTAATTAATTTATTCAAAAGATGAATCATATTATTGAACATATTTCTTGCTACACTATTAAATGTGATGTTATTCCCTACACCAGAATAAAGCCGGATAGCCCTTCTATCAATACCGAAATGAAAAACTTGCAAAAATCTTAATTTTCTTCAAAATAATCCCTTTAACATTCACAATTTTAATTCCATCAAATTTTACAATAGTTGAAGCACCTTTGAAACTCGTCTTCTGTTATAGTATGAAAGCGTACCATCTTATTTCTTTTATTGCCATCCACGCCCTCAAACCTTTTGAGATGAGTTTTCAATTTAAACCAAACAAGAACAAATTGCAGTGATCTGAGCGCTGGAAGTAGGAAAAGTACTGCACTTCTTATTGACCAGACAGTATTCAAGACGTGTTGACAACATCTCTTTTTTTTTGTACAAATTTTCGTTCAAAATTGAATCTGCAAAATTAAATAGATTTAAGTTTCATGCATATATATATACATATAGTAAAAAATAAGATTTGAAAACTTAATATTAATCGTACAATTATTTTATTTCCTGTGTAACGTTTTGCTCTTCATCCGACGAGCATTTTCCAACGGTTAATCTAACTTCTTTTTTTCAAGTCCTATTCCCCCCCCACACACACACACACACATTTATATATAATGGGTTCATGGTCTAAATTACGTAATTACGTAAGAAGGAAAATAACACTGACATCTCACTTTGTCAGATATATTTGTCACTTTGTCACTTTGTCAGATATATTTACCAAAATTACATGAAAATAACTTGAGATCAAATTCATTTAAAGAAATCGCCAAAGGCTTCAACCACGGCCTACAAACGACTTCGGAATCCTTTGATAGCCTTTCTGACCATCTCCTTGTTTAAATTGGTAAATGCTACTGTTATTTTTGCCTTCAGTTTAACTTTGGTGTCGCTCGGGGTTATGTTGTTCTTTAGCAAAACCGCTCCGCACGCATAATAATCATGAGAGTTAAGTGCCAAATGGAAGAGATGATATGGTCGCAGAAATTTTCTCACAGCTAAGACAGAGTTCTTCTTCTTGTGTAGCATGGTTCAGAGTCTTGTTGCCAGACGTAGGGTCTTCTTGCAGCCACCCTCTCGATTCAAGCAATACCTTCTTTAGGTACTTGATGTTGGCCTTCTTATTGAGTCTGAGAATATGTGGGAAGATGAATAGAAGTATAATATTGCCATTGCTAGTTACTATCTCAAACACCATAATGTGGATTGTTTATTTCCTTATTGTACAGAAATAAAGAAGGCATGAAGCCTTAAAGTTTTATAGGGGAGAGGAAGGGAGCAGTCATGCTTTTCTATATTTTCTAAGGGGTCCTAGCAAGCCACATTCGCCGACCCATTCAATAATGCAATATATATACAGTCATCCATCACCAACCACACAACATTTACCAAAATACCGCACTTGCTCTGTGAGAAGACCTACTTAAAAATCCCGAAATGAAGTGTATGATTTTATTTACGAAGTATGATTTTATTTACAAAATGTGTGTTGAGGATGGGAGAAAAACCCCGAAATGAAAAAGCGAAAAAGGAATAAAACCAAGGAAAAATTCCCCGTTTGGTCGCCCTCCTATACCCCTTCTACGATATGGAGGCCGAATGTTTTCCGGTGTCCGAGAACACCGAAAACAAGCTGGACCTACCTTAAGTGGAAGAGAGTTCCTAATTTAATGGGGCAAAAGAAAAAAAGACAGGGTTGGGCGCGGTAAGGGCTGATAATATGAGTTTTATACAAGTGAAATTCCAAGATCTTCAGCAAAAGCGGGCTGGAATAGGGGTTGAGGTACAAAAAGAATAGGGAAGATCTTGGAGAATAGGAAGATCTTGGAGACTAACAACTAGGTGACGGGGACGGTGACTCACGACATACTGCTAACTAGGAAGGGAACAATGCCTACTTACTCGGGATGGGGTCCCGAAGGACCCTACCGTAGACGCCATGGGCAGGAAGAGGGAAGGATGACTCCAACGTTGCCCTCTTTCGTACGACCGAGCTCGCTGCATCCCCCCAGGGTGTCCTCGTGGTGTAATGGTTAAAGCGATGAACTGCGGAATCGTAGTACGCGAGTTCGTACTCCAGTCGCGCTATTACGTTCACTTTCGGGCAAATACCCTTGGGAAAGGTATGAACCCCCTTATTCTCCCTCCAGCCATGGGTAAATAGTAGGACGGACTAGGTTCTTCAGCCTTGGTGAGGCAACTAGTCTAGGAGAAGGAAAACTCTGAATTCAAACCTGTTAAACTCCGCTTAAAAATTGGCCTTGTGTCACATCCTGCCCGAGTGGAGGGGTTGGTAAATAGTACCCACCTTTTGTCGAATGTTATGCGATCTAAGCGTTTTCTATCGCATCTGATTTTGACCCTAAGCTGATGCCTTAAATAGAAAACCAGATCACGATGTGAAAAGTTTGCATTGTCATACCATCCCTTCTTTCGCGTCGTCCAAATAACCATTCTGGCTACAGCTAGGATCGCGAAAAACACCATACGCTTCTCACCCTGAAACAGAAATAAAATACTGCCTACGACGTAACCAACGTCGAACAGCACGAGCCGCTTGGGTTCGATGCGAGCTGTCCACTCCCCAACGGGCGAGCTCGCTTGCAGTAGTAGAAGGCGTGATCAGCCGTTTCTTCCAAACTACTGCTGCTGCGAGCGCAATCGGGCATGTCTGTCAGGCCTGCTCTGAAGTTCAACCATAATGTGGACTGGGTGTTTGGTTTTCATCCATATCAGTACCACTTGTGAGGACAGAGCAAACCAACAAATGGTCTGTGAGTTCCCAATTTGATCCACACAAAGTTTTCTCATCTGAGAAAAACCAAAGCATTTTTGACTGGAAGACACGCTTGAGTTTGTTGAAAAACTTTGCAGCACCGTCTTGTTCTTCTGGGCCTATGATAAAAATTAGCTATTTCTTAATTTATATGAGAAATACAGACTGTCTTCATGCACTAACTGCCAGACAAAAAAAAAAAACAGACACTCCCATGTCCCTGTCTACGACCTGATGGACTTGCAGGGATTGTTGTCAACCATAGCCTAGATCTCAACGAGAAATTAGGGAGGTTTTTTCTTATCAGGATGATCAGAATAAGGCTTCCGACTTTCGAAATCACCATTGGACTCATTCAATTTTTTTTAATCCTCTGCCCTGTTTCTAAATTGAATTGCTTCATCGAGCTGCTTTCTTCACAGTCAGTGCGCAACTGACTCTTGTATATTATGCAGTTGACGAAACTTAAAATAAAGAGTATTGTCGGAATTGATAATTCAAAATGCCGACAATTTACCCATCACACCCTGTGTATATATAGATATAGATATATATAGATAGATAGATATAGATATATATATATATATATGATAAAAATAAGTGGAGAGATGGAAAAATCAAACACTTACAAAGAGTTTAGTAGTGATGTTTCATTCTTTATTCAAGAATTTCTTCAGACTAAACATTTTTGTTGTTGTTTTTCTACATTTAAGCATTTGAGGAAATAACTAAAATAATGGAGAAAATAAAGGTATAAAAGGGGGAGAGAGAGGATCTGAAGACAAGAGGCAGATAAGGAAAAAAAATAACGAAGGAGGTAGATGTGATTTTAAGTGATGGTGATAGGAGTTGTTGGTTTTGACTGTAACTGTCTGGGTATATGTTGGAACTTGATGGAGTCAAATGTATCAGATTTCATACAAAACTCTTTGTAAGTGTCTTAGTTATCCATCTTTTCACTTGTTTTTATCATCTTGTCAGATTCACTAAAATCTACAATTTCACTATATATATATGTGTGTGTGTGTGTGTGTGTGTGTGTGTGTGTGTGATGTATATTTATGTTGTAGATTCTCTTGTTGGCATGTTTTATGGAAAATAACTGAAAGGATTAGGTGTTTAGCTTTTTAATCAGCTTTTCTTTTTGGCAAAGGAAATGCAGTAACTGTGGTTGTAGGCAGTTTAAGAACTGTCCGAAGTCTCTGAGAGTGTAATCAGAGTACCAGTACTTTAGACCATATTCGTTCATTTTCAAAGACTTAGGTGCTCTTGCGTTGTGGAGTGTTGTGTTCAAGAAATATTTAGGTGGACATGATATCATGTATGAACGCATAGGTCATTGGTGCTGATTTTATGTGTAGATATAGCGGGAAATGTCTTGCTATATCTACACATCAAATAACTGTAGATCCATCGAGGGCTATAGGGCTTTGTACATACGTAATATGTATCATAAGACTCCGACCCCCAAGAGAAAAGTAATTTTGCTTAGAGTTGGGTGCCAATTCTTTCTGATTTTCTTTCTTTCATTTTTTGTTTGTTTGCTTGTTTGCGTGTTTGTTTGGTTGGTTGTTTGGTTGATTGTTTGGTTGTTCTTTACAATATATGGATAATATTTTTGCATTATCAACAAGAATTTATCAAATAATTGTTCAATTCAGTCGGATGGAGTGTAGAATACACCATCTGTATCTCTGCAGAGAGGTGAGAACTCCACCCCCAATGAGTGTCCTAGATATGACAGTAAACAATCAGATGATGAGGTTTCAGTAATACTGGTGCTTTGGGGAATGCAAAGTATCCGTTAATTACCATTGCCCCCAGGTATACTCTGGCCTGGAGTGGTAGCACTTGACTGGATCCCATCAATGGATCAAATAGAACTGTTTGATATTTTAAACTGAGAGCAAACAAATGAATTACGCTAAATTGAATTGTTAGAAATAGACCTGTATGGTCATCATTTAACTGTGTGTAAACAAATGACTGATTAGTTTAATTATTACTTATGCATAGCAATGCTTGGAACCATTTAACTTTGTTGACTTCTGCTAAATTGAATCGTTAGAAAAAGAACTGTTTGGTCATCTTTTAACTGTGTGTAAACAAATGACCGATGTTTAATTGAGTTATTAGTGATACATAGCAATACTTGGAACCATCTATCTTTATTGAGTTGTTAACAAACCATATATTTGATATATATGTAAAAACAGAATTTGCCATTAAATAACCAACAATAAATACACTGTTCAATTGTCAAAAATACTCTAATTTCAAGCTATTCAGTTTGGCAAACAGTTCTATTTCAAACAATTCAGTTTAGCGTAAGTATAGTTTCAATGTCAAAAACAGTTCTATTGCAAACAATTCAGTTTAGTATACAAAAACTGTTCCATTTCAGTTCAGTTTAGTACGCGGTTTAAATGTCAAAACAGTCCCATCTCAACCAACACAGATTTTTTTTTATTTGACCTATGGATCAGACCCTACCAGGTGCTACCACTCCGGGCCAGAGTGGACTTGGGGATGATGGCCGTGAAGGGAAACTTCGCATTCCCCAAAGCTTCAGCATTACTGAAACCTCACCATCAGATTGCTGAATGTCATATCCAGGACACTCGTTGTAGGGGGCGGTCTTACCTCTCTGCAGAGAAGCAATCGGTGTATTCTCGAGCCCCAGCCGACTGAGCAAGGAAAGATAGTACTAGCCTTAGATAAATTGCATGTTAGTCTATAGAAGAAGGTGGTTGGGGTATTACGATGCATTAATTAAGGGTTGTTTCATCATTAATGTTAAAGTAATAATCTGCAATCAACAGATATCTTAACAAGTCACCATGTACGAAAAAACTAGGATAATTTGTGTCAAAAAATAGAATATTTCTAGTTTAGATTCATAATGAAATGGAGTAACGTTATAAAAACTAAAAAGTGAGAACATGACATTAGAATTTACGTTTGAGTGGATATTTACTCATGAAGAATAAAATGCATTTAAAAACTGAAAATAGACTGATATTAAGTTAATTCTAAAATAATATGAGACGAAACATGTGAAAATGTCCGTTTATTACTTAGCCAATAAGATGCAACTAAGAAGATTCATCGCTTACAGGGAACTGTTATCAGAATTTTTAAAAGACAATACTGGATAGAATCATTGATATCAGCAGGAGAAAAATGTTGATCAAAAGAAGATCAAATCAAACCGAAATGATTGGCATTTAATTTAAGTAAAAATTTACTATAATTCGATTTTTGTTGTCAAGCGCTAATTCTCAAGCCGTTGCTTATTCGTGCTCGGAAACAATGACGTTTTTTTTTTTTTTTGTACGAAAGCGAGACGGCAATGAATTGCTGCATAAAGTATTATTTTTTTACTAGTTTTGTATCACTTTCAGGAACAAGGAGCCACAGTTTTGGAGAAGAGAAGAAACCTACCAGACCAAGTGCTTGAATCACCAATGTGCTTTTGTGTTTAGGTCAATGGGTACAAATGATGTTGGGGCCCACTGCATTTTTAATAGTACCTTTACAAATAATATGTATTGAGAGATTTTAAAGCACTTCATGGTCCCAATTACAGAGAGGATTTTCCGATACAACACGTTTATCTTTCATGATAACTCTCCATCGCACCCTGCTAGAGATACTTAGAAATGGTTGGAAGACTATATGATATATATTATAGACTATATTAACTGACAATCAATTTTTCCCTATATAAATCCAATTGAAAAGCGGAGATATCATTACAAAGTAGTTAAATTCAAGCCTCTGAGTAATAAAGAACTGAATCTTTAAAAAAAGATAAAATGACGTCTCACCTATTGAAGTCAAGCACCTCATTGATTCTATTACATGATGTATACAAGTTGTTATCCAGTTCAGAAAAGGTTCGACTAAATATTGATTTGATATCTCAACAGACTTGATAATTTTCTTGTTTTGAATTAAAATATTAAAACTTTTGGTACATATGAGTTTTTAAGCGTTAATAAAAAAAATCTAATTAACTCGATTTTCAATATTTTTTGACTCAATAAGACAAACTTAAGCTACACATTCCACGAGATAAAAAAAGATAGTCATAAATGTTCTTAAAAGTGTTTAAAAATGAGTGCATGCAATAGAAATTATCATTTTAATATTTTAGTATGCTTGGTTTTGGTCCTACTTAAAAGCACAGTAGGCTGAATCAAAATCGACATTTAAGGCCTTATTTTTTATGATGCAGGTATTATTAGAGAACGAGAGGAGTTTTGGTAAATGGACCTGGATTTAGCGCGTTTATCAAAACTTTCTTCTACGATAGAGGTTCTGTTTAAATACATACTCCAACACGGTGGTTAGTAAGTTCATTTTAGCTGCTATTAATTCAATATGTCTCCAGTGAATGTCAGATAAAATCCAGCCAAGAAAAAATGTACAGTATTGAATTATTATTTTTTGTTGTTTATGTAACATATTGACCTTCGACCCAGCCGTCAATCAAGGAACAGGTGCATACGGTGGAAGACATCAAGATATAGCCTTGACCGTGGACGGATTGAATTCGGTGCAAATGCGACGCTCACGGGAAGCAGGTGGATGTCAAACAATTATATAACCCGGTGCCAGAGTTGGAGTCAGTTAGTTGGAGTCAGTTGCAGTTGAAGTTCGAGTTGCAGTTCGAGACAGTGAGAACCAGCTCTCAGCAGAGGACTTGGGCCCTCAGGACCCCCGGTTGAGCAGCCCAGCAGAATGAGAAAGTGCTGCTCTTATCAGAGGAACTTGGGGTCAATATGTTGCAGTCTGTTAAGTCTCCAACTCACCTCTCACACACAACCCTTTCGTAACCCTTTCGAATAAAGTGTGAGAGGTATATTTTTCTAAAGCAGTGTGTTCGTTCGTCGTTATTGTTGATTTTGTTTCCGCGTGTATATGCATACGTATAGTTGTATCACGGCTATACAACATTTATTTGTTTGTTTGTTTATTTGTTTGTTTTTCAGTTCTTTACAATTACAAAATTCTTGATTATTATGATGCTATGAGTCCAACGCCTAGTTTTGTAAACATGGGTTAAATAAAACGACAGAGAAAAGTAACATGGTCACTTGTTACCAGATGAAACAGTATAAAAAGGATGTCGATATTTAATAAATCTTTTTCTGTAATATTGATTTATTCCATATTTTTCTTTGCGTAGCCTGGAAAAAATTATGCCATTGATTCAAATGATTTAATCTTGTTTCTTTAAAGTATATTTTTATGAAGCCAAAATCTTCAACTATCAAATAAAAAGTAGTCTGCGTCTTATCTGTTATTGGTTCATTTACTCTTAAATAGGAATTTAAAAAAAAAAAAAAACTGACAGAACATCTAAGTGTTTTAATTCCGTAATTTTTGCCTGGGGTAGTTGTAGTAGTTGTTTTAGCATAAAACTATACCGATTTGGTCCGCCTCGAAAATTTCTGATCCTCACATGATTGCAGTGCACATTGAATTTTGGTACTGACTAAAATTTAAAGAAAAAAGAAAAATATATGTCGTTTTGTCATTCTGCCAACTCTTATTATAGCACCATCTCTTTAACAAACTAGGGATTCATGATTTCTGAATGTTTGAGACGTTAGCATAATCTAAATCCGGCAGTGGACTAGATCGTTAGAAAACTTGAACAGTTTCATGTCAGTCAAAATAACATCAGCTTTCTTCTATAAAGGCGAAGTCGGGTGGCTACTTAGAAAGACTAGAGAAAGGAGTGCTTTGCTGAGAGGTAGATTTACAGCGGCTACAAGATTAGTCTGTGTTTGATTTCACATAAATCTCTTCTCTTTCAAATATCGAAACAGTCACTTTGACTCCTTCAATTCAGACGGTTTTCCTGTGGTCATCAGTGTATAAGCGTCCTCATAAAATCGGGTGTCTCGTGAATTTATGCGACTGTATGCCCTACAAAGGGGGTTAGACTCCTTCGTCACCCCCTATAAAAGAACTGTCTCGGGTATGACACAAAACTGCATCTGGTGGTGATGTTCCTGTCATCAGGCTCTTCATTGATATTACACCCAGGTCCACTCAAATCCAGAGTAATAGTAACAGCCAGAGTCTCATCGATCTGTTTCAAAATTAATTGAATTCTATGGGAACACTTGATACCATAATTCTGTGTTAACTGTTTTTATTCAAAACTGATAAAATAACGAATTTACATGTTAAAATAAAAGAATAAAATTAAAACGTCCAGAATATGTCTTATAATTTATTCAATATTAAATGGTTTGGTCATATTGATGGATTACCCCCGCGTCCGCTGAGGCTGTAGAATACGTTGACTGCACCTCTGCAGGGCAGTACGACTCCTTCCTCACATGAGTTTCCTTGGGTATGACACTAAACTGACTCGAATGGTGAGGCTTCTGGACTTTGGAGAATGTGGAGTACTTCTTCATTACCATTACTTCCAGGTCCACTCAGACCCACAGAGATAGTATATGCTAGAGTCTTCTTAATGAATCAAATAGAATTGTTCAATCATTTATTAAGGATAATTATAGTTATTTGAAACGAAACACCGGTGTACAAATTATTTGTATTAGATAAGAATACTTGATAAATAGAATTACTAATGTTAAAAAGTAATCATTGAAACTGCGTAAACAAATAATTTATATTAAATAGAATTATTAATATTAGATAGAAATACTTGAAACCATTTAACTTTGTCCAAACAAACTAGGGCTACAACCCGTTTCTAAATAAGGTCACCTCCAAACTATTCGCTTACAACTAGCATTTATATAAAAATTATATGGCATTAAAAACCCACAAGGGATAATATTTCATTTAACATCAACCAGCCTATGCTGGATTACAATAAGTGACTACACATACAGATCAATATGTTCCCTGGTTCAAAAATGAAAGGTCTATAGACTGTACACAAACTCTATATTAATACACTGTATATCCTCGTTGGGCATAACCAGAGATGTCCATTTGTATGAAGACGATCGTCTAGATAGCGACTAACATCCTACGATACATTATTCCTCGCCGAAGTCAAATACACCATAACCTACTCGGAGTGATTTGGTTTGCTTTGGTATGATGTCTTCGTTCAGTGGCATAGCAACCTTCGTGGGTTATTTAATGCTAAAACCATCTTTGTAGAAGAAAAGAAATGGTGCTACTTAACCCATAACTTGGAGGATAAAAGGGTTCATACCTTCCACAAGTGTATTAGTCCGAAAGTAAATATAGTACCGCAATTGGTCTTCCAACTCGCATACTGCGATATCACAGTCCAGCACTTTAGCCATTACAATACCGGAAGTCCTCTTTGGTTTCTTTGATTATTGGCATCTCAGCGTTCGTGGGTTATTCCATACCAAAGCCATACTTAAAGCAGTACAGTAGTAGTACTAATTAATAAATACCAGAAGAGGATAGGATAAAGAATTTACAATTGGATCTGATGTCCGGTTAAAAATTATTTTAAAGTCTTTGATTCATATCAATGCTCTTAACAGGATAGAAATAAATTTATTATCCTAATTGTTTTTTTGTTTGTTTTTTTTTCTTGAAATAATATTATTTGCTCAGTGAATTTATTTACATTGAGCTCTTTACCAGAAATATTTAAATATTCGAAATTTGAATAATTAATTTGGCCAGACGGAATTGTTCCCTTCTCCGGATTTACTGGATTGAAGAATACCTTATATATATATATAGCCATGTCACTATATATATATATATAGTCATCCACAGACAGATCTGTTTCGTTCTATCAGAACTCATCAGTGTGGCTAGACATATTAGCTTCCCGTAGCCGGGATCGAAACCTGGTTGACTCAAACGCCAAGCCAAGCCTCTAACCCTTCAGCCACGAGGAGCCATTAGCTGCGAAGTAAATTTTAAACGGTTATGAATTATAATTACTATTTTTTACATACATCCGTTCAACGGCTGCCGAGACCTCAATTCATATGTATGAAGAGACTTGCAATAAACGCTAATAGCAACACGATTACTTCATTCGCCAGAGAACTCAACCCCACGGGGGTAGGGGAGTATATATCTCTATAGTCATCCACAGACAGATCTGTTTCGTTCTATCAGAACTCATCAGTGTGGCTAGACATATTAGCTTCCCGTAGCCGGGATCGAAACCTGGTTGACTCAAACGCTAAATATATATATATATATATATATATAATTATATGCTGCTTAGAGTACATCGACTACATCCTAATATTCACCTACCCCCAAAATACTCTAGGTATGACTCTTTCAACCGGTGTTGCACATGTATGCATATTTTTATAAAATCAAACTATCTCATTATGTTCTCTGGAATTTAACTTTTTACTTTTTCATAATCACGTATTCGTAAGTGTTAAGACTTTTCTGCTAACTTTTTTAAAAGCTACGACGTTGAAATCGTTTATTTCTATCTGATCTTTTAATCTCAAGATACTTTGATCATGAAACTGGCTTTCTATGGGCAAATATCAAACTATAGGCATTCAAATATAATTAGTCTTTGAAGCCGTATAGACATCACTAAAACCACTTAACTTGTACAGTTTAAGAAGCTGCCATTTTTTCCCATTTATAACAAGTACAAAGGAAAGATTTCTTTAAAGACTCTTCACGTTAAACCCAATTTTCCAAATACTAAGTTTTTTTTGTTCGATTTTTTCTTGTTTTTTTTTTTTCTTTTTGTTATTTCTTTTCTTTTTTCCCCTTTTTTTTTCTGATGCTAAATCATTTTTATGATTTAAGCATCAATATTTGCAATAGAATTCATACTTTTTTTCAAAGTAAACTTCTCTTTCAACAATATCTCTTTGATCAATTCGAATTTCTCATGCAATTTCACATCTTTATTTTAATGGATTTCATTAAAAAAAAATTACGTGCTTGTGGCCACTCAAATGTAAATTTTTACAAAGCTTTTTTATTTCAATAGAACACATGAATACTGGCTGAAAGATAAATAGTCAACGGTAAAAACGCAGTAATGGTAACCAAAAGAAACTCAACCGTTTGGATTTTTATGATAAACATCAAATAAAGAAAAAAATCCATCAGAAGAATTTAAAAAACGAAATTAAACCATCAAAAACAAACGTTCAGAGAAAAAAAAAAGATGTAACTGTAAACCATATAAGTAAAGTTGGCTCAAAAGAAATACTCAAGCAGACATGTTGGATTAGGATCGACTGTACACTTGGAATTATGGAAAATGCATGAGATCCACCATATAAGTGTATTCATTACATATAATTAAAAAAAAAAAATTAGCTGTTATACACGATACCTTGTTTGTGTCTTATATATTGTAAAATGGACGATGCGATTTTATCAATAAATGAAAAGCATAAAAGCAAACATGACAGAGTAGGAACAGTGACATATTGGGAATTATGTAAGGAAGATGTGTTCGACTACGTAACCATCAGAAATATGAGAATAAATCTATAAATAAAAGAGGCTGTTCAAAAACATGCTTAATTTATTTATGATACATTTTATTACGAAAAGTGCAATTTTATCAATATGTGAATATAGATATTCTTAGTGCCACTACTCTCTCTCTCTCTCTCTCTCTCTCTCTCTCTCTCACACACACACACACACATACACACATATATACACACGCGCGTGCGCGCACACAAAGTACCTTTGACTTCAGCGATCAAGCTGGAACCGCTGCCTTCGGTATGAATTGCTTGTAAGTCAATAGTGATGTTTCTTGCCGGGAAAGAGCGCTATATTTACCATCGATCTTTGTAAAATTGATAGAATTAACGTACCAACTTTAAGATGACTAAAATTAGTCATCCATTTGTATTCGTTCATTCAATAGGGTCTTTTAAATTGGAATCTTATCAAGCGATTTAGTCGTGGGAAACTTGAATCGGGTAAAAGATGAACTTTCTATTTTGAACGAAAATTGGGTTACTCTCAAGCCATTATTTATTTAACGAAGGAGATCGTTTTCCATTTGCAGAAACTGCTGCGCATTTTGCTTGATACACAAAGTTTATTCGACGATAAAGAGCTAAGTCTATATATATGAACATATATATGTACATATATATATATATGTGTGTGTGTGTGTGTGTGTGTGTGTGTGTGTGTGTGTGTGTGTGTGTGTGTGTGTGTGTGTGCGTAAATATACATGCACATACATATATATATATATATACTGTGGTTGTCGGAAGTAATAGGAGAATCAATAACAAGGTCATACAAAGTAAAAATGCATAGTAAAAAAACAATAAATATTTATCGATGTCTTTAAAAAATTCTACAAAAGATATTATAACCATCCTTTAAAACAACTCACAGCCATCATAGAAAATAAATCATTGCCATCCTATAAAACGAATCATAGCCATCTTACGAAAGAAATCATTGTCATCCTATAAAAGAAACCTCAGCTATCATATGAATAATCCTTAATCCACGTAGGAATATAAAAAAAACTATATTAAAAAAAATAGAAAAAGTAAAATTTACCTTATCGGTTCAGAATATTGATTATATGCTTCGATGCTTTCAACCATTCGATATTTTTTACAGCACACCTTCTATTAATGTTTATTCAAAAATATCTAAAATAAAAATATTATAAAAAGATGCTTTGCATTATGCAATAATATTAACTGTTCTATGACTGCTACTCCAACTAAAAAAGGCGACAGACACTGAGCGAGAGATACGTATGTAATCATACACATGTCCATGTCAGATAGATAGATAGATAGATAGATAGATAGATCTGGGAATCAAAATCTGTCAATCATCCAGATATTAAAAAAAAAAAATCAAAGCTGATGTAGATATAAATCTTTTCATGAGATTATCTTTTTTATTTCTGTATCAATATCAATCAGTCTGTCAGTATGGTGTCTGCCTCTCAGGAAACCATATTTCTGCGTATTTACGTCTATATATATATATACGAAGGTGAACTGAAAAGTAAATAAGCTGAAAATTTCATATGATGACGTTATATCAATGGTTGATGACTTTTTGACCAGTGGGATCCAAGAACTTCAATACAGACGTAAGAAGGGTATGACATGCAAGTGAGGCTGCGTTGAAAAATAATCCTTATTTGGACATATGTCTTGTTTAGCCAATGAACTTTTCATGCGAACCTCGTACATATATATATATATATATATATATGCATGTATATATATATATATATATATATACATTTATGCATGTATATATATATTTATATATATATGTGTGTGTGTGTGTGTGTGTGTGTGTGTGTGTGTGTGTGTGTGTGTGTGTGTGTGTGTGTGTACGGGTAGAAGTGTAAATGCGTGTGTGTGTATACGTTGGCGAGTGAGAGAGGAAAATAAAGGTAGGGGAAGAAAAAGAAGGAAAGAACAGGGATCATGTGTGTTTATCAATTTACATCTATTTACATGATAACCATTATGATTTCTTTCTTTGTTTGTTCGTCTATTCGTAACTTTTGCCAGAACGAGAGCGTAGTATCTATGCATTATGACTAACATCAAAATTCAGGTGTGTGCCTTGAATCAGTGTATAGCGTCTGTGTCAGTCGATATCTGAGGGGCGTTGCTGCTTGCGTTTCTCTTTGTGCTAATGTAATTAAAAATTGTATGAATCAGGTTTCAGGGTATATCAACCTTTATAGGTTATTTGATGTCGAAGCTGTTCTTCTAAAAGAAGGGTAATAGTACAATTTAACCCATGGCTGGGAGGAGAAGGGGGCTCATACCTTTCCCAAGGGTATTTGTCTGAAAGTGAACGTAATAGCACGACTAGAGTTCGAACACTCTTACTACGATTCCACATTCCATCGCTCTAACTAATACACCACGAGGAAACCCCAGTGGGTAAATTCGTTGAGCAGTCTAGTCTAAGAGAATAAAAAATACTGAAGACAATGCATGAGAAGTGTGCTCTATTCTTCTCTTATACGCTTAATAAAGCTTATATTTTGCGCATAGGCCGGGGGCAAGGCAAAGGCCTGAAATGAAATTTGGCAGGGAGAAGAGAAGATTTGTGTTTCTTAAAAACTTTTTTAGACTTATTCAGGGTTATTAATGTACTTGGCTAGTCGAAGTGTTACATAGCATTAATCTTAAAGACTTTTTTACAAGTTATGTAAATTTTGGTTAGTTGCATTGAGCAGTACATGTTAAATTTTTAATTGAAGTAATTCTTTTAAAGCTATACCAAGCCTGTCACAATATAAATCTCTTTCAGACAACTTCTTCATATCAACTAGTCTCAGTAAAAACTTTTGGGGTTATCAACCCATGCTTCACCGTCTGACTTCAAAAGATTGGTAGAAAGGCTATAGTATTTTGGATGGTCTCTTATCTTCTTATTTCCAAGTCTTCTAGTCCCTTTAATAATCCTTCGCTGACTGTATAATTGGTATAAACGTTATCTTTATGTTCCACATTTTTTTTTTTTTAATTCCCTTGCAAGGTCAAGGTATTTATCCTTCTTTTCATTTTCTTTTAATTTTACTCAATGGTAAGCCGGGACAGCAAATTCCTCAGTTTTGTAAGTTCCTATTCTTTTTTTTTATTATTATTATTATAATAATGTCTGGTCGTCTGACCAAGATTAGGTGATCCGTTTGTATGTCAAAATCTCATAGGCGTTTTTGTATCTCATTCTCCAGGACAGACGCTGGATTGTTCATATACCATTTGTTCGTGTGTTCAAATTTAAATTTTTTGCACAATTCCCAGTGGATCACGATGCCCACTCAGTGGTGTCTAGTCTTATACTCTTTCTATGCTAATTTGCTGCATTTGCTAATTATAAGATTGATAGTTTCGTCTCTATCACCACATAACCTACATCTGCTGTTTTATTCCGTCTTATCTATTCTTGCTTTGATATGATTGGTTCTAATGGTGTTTTTTGTGCTGCTATTATGAGAGATTCAGTTTCACTCGTAAGGTTTCCCTTTCTTAGCCATGTCCATGTTTTCTTGTGTGATATGTTGCTTAGTATTATTATTATTATTGCATTCTTTCTAGCTGAATATAATTTGTGCTGGAAGTTAAACGTTTCACATATTTAGTTTGGTTTGGTTTGGTTTGGTTGGTTTTATGGCATATCAACCTTTATAGGTTATTTAATGCCAAATCCATTTTTATGTAAATAATCTGTTTTATTGAAAACAGTTCAGTTTAGCATAAGTACACAGTTTAATTGTCAAAAACATTTCCATCTCAAACTATTCAAGCAGTTATATGTAATAATTCAGTTAAGTGTAAATACAGTTTTAATGTCGAAAAACAGTTCTATTTGAAATAATTCAGTTAAGCATAAGCACGCAGTTTAAATGTAAGTACGGTTTAATTGTCAAAAACATTTCTATTTCAAGCAATTTAGTTTACTCAATTAATTTTAGCATAAGTATGCTGTTAGTTCTATTTAACCCATAGATAGGGCCCTACCAGGTGCTACCACTCCGGGCCAGAGTGGACCTGGGAGCGATGGCAATGAAGGGGTACTGTGCATTCCCCAAAGCTCCAGCACTAACCCCTCTGCAGAGGTGCAGTCAGTGTATTCTACAGCCCCAGCCGACTGGGCAATAAAGATTTAAATGTCAGACAGTTTTATTTCAGATAATTCAGTTCAGCATAAGTACACAGTTTATACGTCAAAAACAGTTCTATTTCGAGCAATTCAGTTCAGCACTAGTACGCAGTTCCAATGTCAAAACAGTTCTATTCTAAACAATTCAGTTTAGCATAAATACACAGTTTAAATGCAACAATCAGTATAGTGATAGAAGCACGTCGTTCTATTTAACCCATAGATAGGACCCTTATCAGGTGCTACCACTCCAGGCCAGAGTGGACCTGGGAGCGATGGCAATGAAGGGGTACTCCGCATTCCCCAAACCTCCAGCATTGCTGGAACCTCACCATCAGATTGTTTAGTGTCATATCAGGACACTCGTTGGGGGGGGGTCTTACCCCTCTGCAGAGAAGCAGTCGGTGTATTCTACAGTCCCAGCCGACTGGGCAATTCACATATTTAGTTGAAGTGTTGAGTCTTCATACTTCAAAATTGACGGAAGGGTTTCTTTTTTCTCCCCCCTCTCTCTCTCTCTCTCACTCTTCCTCTATATATATGTATGCGTGTGTTAGTGTGAGTATGTGGTTTTTTTCTAAATATATATATATATATATATATATATATATATATATATATATATATATATATATATAAATGTGGTTTTAAAGGTTCTTAGCCTAATAGAGAAATATGAAGCATAAAACAGTTTTTCTATGGGGTCACTCTCTCACTTTTTAAAAGAACTAGTTAATATTTCTGTCTTAATTTTTGAGCAGGTGAGAGATCTGCGACAAATTTAAAATCTGGGTAAATCCGAGAACTTTTTAAACGACCATTATATATATATATATATATATATATATATATATATATATATATATATATATATATATATATATATATACATTTTTTACAGTTTATATTTTACCAAATATTCCAATCTAATAGAAATAGATTTCGCATAGTAGCATGGTTTCAAGTATTCTAGTCAAATATTGATAATTTTTATTGTTTCAAGTAATTACAATTTTTCATTAATAGCCATTTGTTTTTAAACAGTTATATAGTAACTAATAATAATTCTTAGTAAACGATTATAGCTTCAATTAACTATTCTTAATACAATTTAGTAATATATGGCATCAATTATTTCTGTCGAATACGAATGTATTTCAAATAGATCTATAAGTCCCATAGATGGGATCTTAACCGGTATCACCACTTCGGATCAAGTGGATCCAGGAATAATATTAATAAAGAAGTACTCCATATTTTTCAGATTTCCGGAACTTATGGCTCACCACCAGATGCATACTCTGTAAACTTTTTATTGTCAGAGTCTAAACCTTTTGCAGAAGATACGGTCAGCCTATTCTAAGCCCCACTAACAGAGCTTAGTTCAATACAGACTGAAATTTTGGATATAATGTATTAATATGCTTTTCCAACTCATATGGCTTAAACTATTTTTTTAATTCTTTTCTCTTTTTCCATCTTTCTTTCTTACTTTCTTTCTCCTACTTTTTCTCTTTTCTTTTTTATTCCTTTTTTTACGATTATTTTCTAGTCCAGTTTTCTTTTTTCTTTCTTTCTTTCTATCTTTCTTTCTTTCTTTCCCCAACTTTTCTTTTTTATTCCTTTTTTTACGTTTATTTTCTTGTCATCTTTCTTACTTCTTTCTCTCTTCTTTCTTTCTTTCTTTCTTTCTCCTACTATTTTCTCTTTTCTTTTTTATTCCTTTTTTACGGTTAATTTCTTGTTCATTTTCTTTCGTTCTTTCTTTCTTTCTTTCTTTCTTTCTATTTTTCTCTTTTCTTTTTTCTTCAAACGAAACAGTAATCTCTCTTCAGCAATGAATCAGCCTGATTTCTAGCGTCTTGATTCGGCCGATTTCTATTCCTGTCTCTCTGATGATGCTCAAAAGATTCTTAAGAAAAATCTCAAGTTCATAGTGAACACCCTAACCTCTCTCTCTCTCTCTCTCTCTCTCTCTCTCTCTCTCTCTCTCTCTCTCTCTCTCTCTCTCTTCTCTCTCTCTCTCTCTCTCTGTCTCTCTCTATCTCTCGTCAGTAAGTTTCTTCTTTTTAAATACGACAACAATAACTACACCCGACAAACTCATGAATATATCAGTGAGTGAATTGGTAACCATATTTGTTTCCTCAAGGTTTGCAATGCGCCTTAATCTTCCTTGAATAGGAATTTGATAACGTAACTCACCTTTCACATTAAACTTTATTTCTGACTGCCGCTAAGCTGATATCTGTTAAAAAGTAAAAAGATTATGGATTATTGAGAAAGACAGTATGGAAACTCAGATTGACGTGTTTTGCTAGTGGTCTAGCGTCATTCAAATTAACTTATTAAGAAAAAAACAAATTCTTACGGTTCAAGCGTGATATTTTCTTTTTTACTGTGTAATATAATTACTGCTTGTAGTTAATTATATTGGATAATCGTTTTATTTTTAGTGATAAATTGTCAGTTAGTTAAGAACTTTGAGCTGAGATCAAAGGCGGGCACGTGTCGCACCGAATGGCAGGATATGATATTAACATGTTTTTTTGAAATCCGTAGTGGGAAGGATGTTAACGATAAACAATTTTTTAGCCGAGACTTGGATGACGTACCACAGGAAAGTTTTAATGACACGTATTCTTATCTCATGAGTTAACGATATAATTAAAATAATATATAATCAGAGATTTTTAGAGTCACAGTTAATCAGTCATATTCGCAGTCAGAGCTGGAGTCAGAGGGTTAGCAGACGATGAATTAATAGGGCAGTTTCCAGTTCAAGCAGATCCTTTGGGGGTGGGGTGGGGTTTGGTCGGGGTGAGGAAAGTGTAGTCTGTGGTTTTTGTTCGCCAGACACGAATGAGACTCACTGCGTTTCTAATGAAATCCAGGATTCCTTTCAATCTATCTCTCGTTTCGTGCGACTATGCTAAAACTTGCAGACCAAAACATATTTTCGTATTGAAACAACACGGGTCTGTCTTGTACTTTGCGTATGTTACCCTATTCATAGTTGAAACAGTTGTTTTACAATTATTTACTCAGAATTATTTCTTTAATGTTTTTGTGTGTTCATTTGGTGAGGAAAGAGGATGTATTCGTTTTTTATAGCTTATTAGCGGATAGCTTCAATATCTACTGCCATACCACCATCATGATCCGTTGATGTTTTGTGAAAACGACTTCTTTCTTCTTCTTTCTATTCTAATCTATCTTTCCTTTAAAATTTTTTCTCTTCGATTTCTTCTTTCTGGTTTCCTTTATCTATATAAAACTTTTTTTTTTCCCACCGTCAACTCGAACAAACAGAAAATCAAAATTGTCGATCCATATGTAAATTATCGCGTCATTTCTGACGAGCACAATGCAGCTAAGAAAGAAAGAAAGAAAGAAAGAAAGAAAGAAAGAAAGAAAGAAAAGTCTAGAAAGAAAGAAGGAAAGAAAAAAGTCTAGAAAGAAAGAAAGAAAGAAAGAAAGAAAGAAAGAAAGAAAGAAAGAAAGAAAGAAAGAAAGAAAGAAAGAAAAAAATCTAGAAAGAAAGAAAGAAAAGTCTAGAAAGAAAGAAAGAAAGAAAGAAAGAAAGAAAGAAAGAAAGAAAGAAAGAAAAGTCTAGAAACAAACAAACAAACAAACAAACAAACAAAAGTCTGAAAAGAAAGAAGGAAAGAAAGAAGTCTAGAAAGAAAGAAAGAAAGAAAGAAAGAAAGAAAGAAAGAAAGAAAGAAAGAAAGAAAGAAAGAAAGAAACCGTAATGGTGATAAGTACAAATCTCAAATGTACGAAATAATAAAATCTAAGAAAGAATATTCAACATAATCGGGAAAAGAAATGAAGAAGTGGTTGATTTATGAGCTTCGTTATTTGCATAAAGTTTTGCTCAAATAAATAAAACATCCCTTCTAATAATATCAAGCTGATGTGTCGGGCAGACTAGTCGAAAATCAATAAATCAAGGGATAAGAGTGCAGAAAATGTACGATTCAGCTTCCCTTTTTTATTCAATTATTTTTGTTTTTAATTTTGTTCTTTTTTCTTTTCTTTTTTTTTTTTTTTTTTTTCGTCATTTACTATCAGACTTACCCGGCGTCGCTCGTGTTAGCATGGATTAAAATAATACTTTGCAGTAATGTACAAATTTGTCTCCCATTACCAGTAAGATTCTCCCTAGTCTCGCTAACTCGTTGGTTCGTAGTGGTGTCACTCAAATAGCACGTCTTGGGTTGGAATAACCTGACGAAGTCCATTCTTCTCTTAGTCTGGGTTGA
The DNA here is from genome assembly GCA_963585895.1 of Sepioteuthis lessoniana. Lineage (NCBI taxonomy): Eukaryota > Metazoa > Mollusca > Cephalopoda > Myopsida > Loliginidae > Sepioteuthis > Sepioteuthis lessoniana. Next base: position 47,870,504 of record OY757907.1, read on the forward strand.
ATTCAAAGTTCTTTTTTCTCCTAGACCGGTTGCCATACCAAGGTTAAAGAGCTAAGTCTGTCCTACTATTTACCTATGTCTAGGGCGAGAATCGATGGATTCATACTTTTCACAATGTTATTAGCGCTCTGTGAAACTCAAACAGCCTCGTTCAGGATTTGAACTCAGATCGCCGACTACACTTCCTACGACGATAACAATTGCTCATAAAATTTGATAATAGTCACTGGCAAAAATATGCACCTGCAAAAATATACTCAAGTATTAAAACTTTAATGTAATAAACTATATTACTAAATTTGATAGACTATATAAGTACACATTTCAGGATTTTAGATGCAGGAATAACATGGGCTGTTTTGAGGCAAATCTTACTCAGCTTGACTTTGATAGAAATATTGTTAATAAAGTAAGATGCTGATTAAGATTAAATAATGAACATTTAGTGATCGTTGAAAATATAATGTAAATTGTGATATCAGCGGTAATGTAAATTCGGTTACAGGCTGGCAGACAGACACATAATCTTCATCATAATCGGTGGATTATGTACTGGAATATGACATCGCAGTAATCGAGTTCGAAATACAGTCACGCTATAGCATTCACTTTCGGACTAATAGCCTTGGGCAAGATATAAATCCCCTTATACCCACAACTATGGGTTAAATAGTCTCACTGTTGTTCTTCTATAAAGATGGCCTCAGCATTTACTAGCCCTGGAAGGTTGATATTCCATTAAATAAACAAAAAAAACATTCAAGATGGCAATGTTGAGTCTGACAGAAAACGGAAGCCTTTTAAATTCGAATCGCTAGTCAGCTGATCTGGCATAATTGGTGTCCCAAAGCTTTCGTAGAAGATTATTTGGATCAGTCCCCATCGGTTCAAGGCTATTGAGAAACTCTGCTGAATAATTAAGAGCCTGGTCCTGTGAATTGATGGTGTCAAATGATTTGGGGGATCTTTCCTCTCCACAGAACATATCCAATAGCCTTACATTCATTTCTTTTACTGAAACATTTTGCTGCGCAGAAACTGCTCGATCACAGAGCCATTTGATATCAAAGTGTTGAATATGAATGTGTTCCGTCAGATTTTTTACCACTCCAAAATGGAAGCTTCCCGGAAATGACACTGAACTACATCGAGCGGTGAGGATCCAGTTCTGGAGCTTAAAGGTAGGGGGGATTACTCCTTTATTACTATTACTCCGATATCCACTCTGACTCTGTTAGGGACTTTTCTATGTTTCAAGAAATATATTCGGAAATTATTAGAATTAGATTCGAATACTTGAAACCATATAATTGATTGAATGATTAGTATTAGATAGGAATAGTTGATATTATATAACCATGTTCAAATTATTTGTATTAAGAATAGTTACTTGAAGCTATAATTGTTTATTAAGAATTATTATTATAATTAGTAAGAGTAGAAGTGAGGGAGTCCCTGTGGTATAGTGGCTAACGTGCTCGACTATGACATCGTGATAAGCAAGTTCAAACTCAGGTTGCCCAATTCATATTTACCACCCCCTCCGCTCGGGAAGGATATGACACAAGGTCAATTTTTTAAGCTGAGTTTAACAGGTTTGAATTCAGAGTTTTCCTTCTCCTAGACTAGTTGCCTCACCAAGGCTGAAGAACCTAGTCTGTCCTACTATTTACCCATAGCTGGAGGGAGAATAATTGGATTCATACCTTTCCCAAGGGTATTAGTGCCATGTGAAATGCAATCAGTCTCGTCGAGGATTTGAACTCGTGTCTCCGAGTCCATTTCCTGCGAGGATAACCATTACACCACGGGCACCTATTTACGTTCACTTTCAGACGAATACGCACATAGTTATGGGTTAAATATTACCACTACTGTTCTGATATTAGATGGCTTTGATATCAAATAACCTATAAAGGTTGATATGCACTTAAAGAAACTAGACTAAACCATTATTGTGACTATCATTATTAGTTACTTGAATCCGTAGCTGCTTTCAATTTATTGGTGTTAGATAAGAATACTTGGAACAATATAACTGTGAGAATACCCACCTCTGCAGCTGGTTGCATAGGTTACTAACTCCACGTCGAGAACTTATGTGTAGCCGGATCGAGCGAGAGGCAGGTTCACAGGGAAAAGAACAAAAACACAACAACAACTTTGTGGTTAAAACGCCAAGGGAGGATGGAGAGCGTGTAACACTTTGTGGATAATTAGTTCAAGTTTGATTTTCGGCTGGCAAAAGATTATCTTAACTAACTGGGACCGGCGGATAATGTCGCTGTTCGCTATTTCTTTGTTCTGGCCTAATCAACTTTCCCCAAACCCAAACTAAGTCTAACTGCTAGGACCCAAAACTCACCTGTATATATACAGAATGTTTCATTATTATTTCCGGCCAAGGGACACCCACAAATAAACCCATAACTTTGGGGGGGGCATTTCTTTCTTAAAAAAACTGGGCATAAAAATATTTCCTAGCCTGGCCGTCTCCGATACGGGGACATTAAATTCAGACCCTTTTAAGTTTTTGACCAGTACCCGACAAGTACTTAACACTTACCCACACCCGTAGCTATATGTATAAACATTTTCTTATCTAGATTTCCTTAACCTAGTTAATGGGTTTTCCTAACATTTGAAATTTGATACCCAGGTCGAATCTAACTCATCTTGTCACATATATATATGTGTGTGTGTGTGTGTAGGTGTGCGTGTGTGTGCACACACATGTGCGTGGGCGTATATACATACATACACACACACGCACACATGTATGGGTGCACACACACACGTGTGTATCCATGTATGTGCATATATCCATCTCATAGTGTCGCATAACTAACCGTAAAATTGCTTGAAAAAATACTGACTTCAGCATTAAAAAACCAAACAAGGGTTTACATGCCGCAAAACCAACCAACCAACCAACCAACCAACCAAAATGTAACGGTTTGTTTTGTCCTGTTTTACTTAGGAAAAAAATTTTAACTATCGTTTTCTACAAATATCACCAGTTCTTCACCACAAAAAAATGTTCACATCAAAATCTTAATCAGAATATATATGATCTTGGAATCAAATTGTTGTATTTTTTTCTAGAAGCCGGACACACATACATACGTAGAGGCTCTCGTAGTGTAACGATTATGGCAAAGGGACACATCGAACCGTGTTTTAATCCTGAACGAGGTTATTTACATTTCAGATATGCATTCGACTATTATCCTTCGAGTTATGGGTAAATAGTAGGGCAGACTATGTTTTTTTTTAAACTAATGTTTAGCAACTAATTTAGAAGAAGTAAAACTGTGAATTCAAATTTATTAAACTCCACTCGAAATAATTGATCCTGTCTTGCCTCCTACTATTCAGTGAAGAGGTTGGATAAATACGTACATACAAACGAATCGCCTTTATATATGAATTTTCTTTCTAGATTCTTTTAAATCAATCTTCATCACTTTCCTGCATATAAAAGTGAATTTACATCTTCCCCAGTACGCATGCGTTATTATGAACGATGACATGCATTTTTATCGCTACGCATTTGGAAATTTTTTCAAAAAATTTCCAATGTCGTTTCTTTTTCAATTTGTTCACTTGAGAGTAAGATTCATCTAAAATAGAAATGGCAAGCGTTTCCTTTGATCTCAAGTGGATTGTGTCAAATTCACTTATATTTAAAAGAGATTTTGAAAATCTATTTACTTTTCTATCTATCCATCAGTATATCTATCTATTTGTGTATTTATCTATCTGTTTCAGTGACTTCAAATCTATCTGTCTATCTCATTCTAGCCCAGTTTTTCCATATTTTCCCATCTATATCTGTCAGTGTTCTTCTAGACTATTTGCCCAAATCAATTCGTGTGTATCTAATTCTTCCTCTGTCTATCTGTCAGTCTCTTTCTCTCTCTCTCTCTATATATATATATATATATTGAGATAGATAGATTGCAATACCACGGATATATATATATATATATATATATATATATATATATATATATATATATATTGGGGACCGTCGTAGAAAATGGACCCGGTTTCAAATCCTGGACGAAGCTGCTTGCGTTTCACATAGCATTAATGCTCTTGGGAAAGATATTAATCCAACTATTCTCCCTCCAGCTATGGGTAAATAGTAAGGTAAACTGTGCTCTTTAACCTTAGTACGACAACCTATCTTGGAGAAGGAAAACTGAATTCAAGCATGTTAAACTCCGCAAAAAATGACTTTATTTTGCATCCTGCTCGTGCATAAGGAGTTGGTATACATATATATATATATATATATATATATATATATAGTAGTTGTAAGTTGGCCGAGCGTAGTCGAGGGCGAGCTGAAAGCTCTTTTTCAATGGCTACTACACCAAGGTGTATGAGAGGGCACTACTCTTATCTCTGAATTGCTCTACCTGGCCTTGATCCGTACTTTATAATGCTTAGTGTTAAGCAAGGAGGAATCGAGTACCATTCTTTAGTCTTTGGTATGACTCGACCTGAGATTGAAACACCGTTCTTCCGTATCATTGGCGAACATTTTCCCACTATGCCAATGATCCTGTATCCAATTGTCTTTAACTTGCTAACTATGTCGATATTTATCGTCCTACCTCTTTCAATTAGCTCCTATGTCTTCTTCTGTTTCCCCCTCTTGTCTCTCTGTCTCTCTGTCTGTCTCTCTCTGTCTGTCTGTCTGTCTCTCTCTCTATATATATATATGTATATATATGTATATATTTAGCTTGTCTATATCTATGTAAGCACCCATCTTAGACTTTCACACTGAATATTCCAGTGTGCACATATGTATTCGTTTAACTGTTCCCATTCTACCAAGTATAGTCCGTTTATTAGCTTATCTTAATTTTATATATCAATATATCTATCTATCTATCTCAGTCTATCCATATCTATCCCAGTCTCTATATATCAATCTTTGTTTATATCTATTCTCTTAGATCAAGTTCTTTATTTTGCACATACGTATTCGTTTAACTGTTCACACTCTACCAAGTATAGTCCGTTCATTAGCCTATCTTAACTTTATTTATTTATTTATTTATCTATCTATCTATCTATCTCAGTCTACTCATATCTATCCCAGTCTCTATATATCTATCTTTGTTTATATCTATTCTCTTATATCAAGTTCTTTATTTTGCACGTACGTATTCGTTTTAACTGTTCACACTCTACCAAGTATACTCCGTTCATTAGCCGATCTTAACTTTATTTATTTATCTATCTATCTATCTATCTATCTCAATCTACTCATATCTATCCCAGTCTCTATATATCAACCTTTGTTTATATCTATTATCTTATATCAAGTTCTTTATTTTGTACATACGTATTCGTTTAACTGTTCACACTCTACCAAGTATAGTCCGTTCATTAGCCTATCTTAACTTTTTTTATCTATCTATCTATCTATCTATCTCAGTCTACTCATATCTATCCCAGTCTCTATATATCTATCTTTGTTTATATCTATTATCTTATATCAAGTTCTTTATTTTGTACATACGTATTCGTTTAACTGTTCACACTCTACCAAGTATAGTCCTTTCATTAGCCTATCCTAACTTTTTTTATTTATTTATCTATATATCTATCTATCTATCTATCTCAATCTACTCATATCTATTCCAGTCTCTATCTATCTATCTTTGTTTCTATCAATTCACTTATATCAGGTTCTTTATATCTTGATTTCAAGATCTGTCTATTCACGTTTGTTAATATATGTCAAACTATTTCGAACCCAATCAGTTTATACCTATTTCTCGATCTTTCTATTCAATATCTGTCTAAGCCCAATTCACTTCACATCAACTTAACCATTAGCTTACTTGAATTACTTTTCAAGAACTATTCCCTTGAGCAAAATGAATAAATCAATCTTTTTTCGCTTTTTCTTTCATTATGTAATTTTAAGTTTAATTCTGTATTGCCTAATTCTAGTGAGGAATTGCGTTGCTTCAATTTTCCTAGTGATAAGACCTCGAACGTCTTGAAAATTAGCATTTAATTCTCAACCTTTCAATATGTCTTGAAACATCGACAACTGACGCCAGTTTGAAATACACACTGAGATAACTTACAAAAGGAGATCCTAAGGTATTTTTATGGGAACATTTTCCTCGACAAGAACGTTTCATAGTTCAGCTTTGTTTTATAAATTTGGAACGTTTACTAAGAAATATCTAGTATTTTAATGTTAGCGGGGAATTTTCCGTGTAATGAGGATTATTTTATTTCCCTACTTTTCAATTTCAAACTATCTACTATAGGTAGATATAGTGATTCGAAAAAGTATTGGATACGTGAGATTTTTATAGAGAATTTAAAAATAAGAATTTCTATGCTTGCAACAAACTTCAAACATTACCTATATATATATATATATATATATATATATATATATATATACACAGATTTTAGATTTGTGGCGCACCTTTCATCTTTGTATGGATCTCACCTACCCTGGAATTAAGATAGAAATCTGAATTAGTTTTTCTAGCTTTATAATAAGTGCTAGTGTGTTACCAAAACAAAAAATGTTCAGCTTTGGCTCTTCTTCCTGGACGTAGCTAGGAACTTTTTGAACGATCCTTATATAGATATACTGAAATTGGGAGTTTCATATGACAGAGAATATTGCCCATAGATAAGTAAACCCTTAACAATTTTTTGAATAAGATTTGTTTCTAAACCAAAGATACTATGATCTATTATCACCAAATACTACACCATTGAAACTTTGAGACCAAAAATAAAATTGCAGCACCAATATAACCCCGCCAAAATTGCACAAGTATATATATATATATATATATATATATATATATATATATATATATATATATATATATAATTATTTTGGGTGTACTTATTACTCATTTTTGGACTTTTGCATATTCATATTTTTGGTATCAGAGTTTCAATTCAGTGGTGTTTGGTAATTAATAATACCGAACTAGATCTGTTTCCATTGCATAGAAATAATAATCTTATTTCAGGATGGATTATTTTTAGTTGCTAAGTTCCGATGCTTCGAAGTTTAGCAATAAATAATACTTAATAACATCAGTTTAATTGCATAGTGATCCGCTAGAACGAAAATAATCTTGACACTTTTAGTTTAGAAAAAATGTTTTTGATTTTCTTTTAGAAGTCTATTTAACAATCAGCGATATTCTATACGAAGTCCATGCTGCAAATACACTGAGATAGTTAAGAAAGAAAGAAAGAAAGAAAGAAAGAAAAAAAATAATTTTTATTATATTTGTTAATTTTTAGTTTTTAATTTTATTTCTAATTATTGAGTTTCATTTTCCAAAATTGTTAGAAGTCTACTTATTTATGGTCGATATTATATATGAAGCCAATACTGAAAAGTTTTCGGCCTATGAAGTGGATGACAATTCTCCAAAATTCGACTAATACACGAGTATATGCAGTAAAGATGCAATTACAATGATATTTCTGTGATTCAAATTCTGAATATCTTTACTTTTCAACTTACTTTTTAATTTTTTTCTATTTTACAGAGTCTGGAAGGTTCCTACATGGTGCAGCTGAACAGGTCACCGTACTACACGGGTGAGGCAATGGCATCACTGATTAGCCGCTTTGGCTACAGCTGGGTAAATGTCATCTGCCAGGATCGCTACCAAGACGACGGCTTTTTGTCGCGATTCTACGAGGAATCAGCCACCTATGGCATCAAGACGGAGCTGAACGGTACTGTCTCGCGCAGCGACAACTGGACCGAGCTACAGCACAAGCTGAAGCGATTTCAAAGAAGTGCCTTCAAGATTATTGTTATACACTGTGAAGTGTTCGTCATGCGCAGAGTGGTTCAAATCGGCAGAATGCTGAACCTGTTCTCCAACAACTACGTCTGGTTCCTCACTGACTATGCCACCGAGCATAGTCGCAAAGCTGATCATAGTCTACCGGTCGGATTAGTCGGCCTCGAACGGACAGAGCCCGACGGATACGCTGCCCGGGTTAGCAGCACTCTGCGAACACTCCTACAGTATCTACAATCAGATCCCGTCCTCGACTGGGGGTCAAGTGACATCTCGTTGACCGGCTACGCAAATTATTCGCTAATTTATAACTATACGTCTGAGCCCTGGGTCAGGTGAGAAATGTTTTATACCTTTTTTGTTTGGTTCTTTTTTACTAATGTTTTGCTTCTTTTTTTTAACTGAGAAAGAGATTTAGCTTTTACTCGTTGGATTCATGTTAAAACTCTATACGATACTTAATTTTTAACATTTTTTTTTCTTATAAAATATGAATTTTTGTACTTTACAATATGTTATCATTTGTCCACTATCCATCCCAAGACAGAATGAGAGGTCCTTTCATTTAGAAGCGGTGTAGGTATGTGCATATTATAGGGGCAACAGAGGTTTAGATCAGAGCTTAGAATACGCGGACTATAACTACTTCTAAAGGGTTATACCTCTTCTCTCTTACCCCACCCCCGAAAAAAGGTACCCTGGGCGTTGTAGCATCATAAGGAAATGGTAGTGGTCCCCACCGACAAAAAAAACCTGCAGGTACTATTTACCAACCCCTCCGCTCAGGCAGGATATGACACAAGGTCAATTTTTAAGCGGAGTTTAACAGGTTTGAATTCAGAGTTTTCCTTCTCCTAGACTAGTTGCCTCAACAAGGCTGAAGAACCTAGTCCGTCCTACTATTTACCAATAGCTGGAGGGAGAATAAGGGGGTTCATACCTTTCCCAAGGTGAAAGAAAGACCTGTTGACAGAGTTCAACATCTCTTCTGTTATATAATATTCTTGATCTAGAACTCCGTGACTGGTCTTATAGAGGTCCCGAATTATTAGTGTCACAAATGTGTCGATGGCGATGTTTTGAGAACCCCCGTATATACAATACGTATTCCGTTATTCGGCACATCTTTTCTCTTTTGGCGACTGGTGTGTGAACGCAGAACGAGGAAACATAATTCCGAGAATAGACTGTCCCTCGAATAACGAAATTGCTAACCACGCGATACCTGTTGTTTATTACTTACTTCTTTCACGGCTTCAGCGACTAAATGAAATGAGAATAAAACAATGAAAACATCAAATTATAAAATTCTATATGCTGTTGTGTGTCCCTCCTATACTAACTAACAGCCACTCCGACATAGTACTCACTGTTGACATAACACTAGCATAACACTAAAATTCATCTGCTAATAAGGCTTTATTTCAAGAGATCTGCGCAGTGTTGATTATCCCTTCATTACCATTACACTCAGGTCGACTCTGACCCAGAGTGGTTGTATCTGTTAAGGTCCCAACTATGAGTCAAATAAATCTGTTAAAAAAGTATAAGTATTCATTTGGAATACTTGGTGTCATAGAACTGTAAGTTGTTTGAATTAACAATTGTTACGTCAAGACAAAATTGTTTTCTAGGGATTATTATTTTTATTCTTATTAGTTTGTTGAAAGCATATAGGTATATGCCAAAAAATGACTATAATTAAGTAGAAACTCAATAATTAAAGATAAATTCAAAAACTGAAAATAATAAAAATTCTTTCTTTCTTTCTTTCTTTCTTTCTGAACTATCTCAGTGTATTATTCTTTTTGCAGCATGGACTTCGTATAGGGTATCGCCAATTGTTAAATAGACTTCTAACATTTAAAAAAAAATCAAAAACATTTTTTCTTAACAAAAAGTGTCAAGATTATTTTAGTTCTCGCGGATCGCTATGAAACCATATAAGTATATGCCAAAAATAACTATAATTAAGTAGAAATAATTTCTATCATAGAAAATAATTTCTAACTCTTATTAAATAGAAATAAATCCCTGATCCAGAATGGTAGCACTTGATAGGGTCCAATCTATGAGTAAATCTGATCTGTTTGAAAATTATTAGTATTGGATAAGAATACTTGCAACCATATAACTGCGTGCAAAGAATTTTTTTTTCTTTTTTTTTTTTTTACTCTTTTGAATTTTTTTTTTATACTAGCGTTAGCTGATGGTTTCTCACTGAAGTGACAGCAAGTCTCCTCAAGTCTCCTGGACTTTTCTCTTTATTCTAGCCGATCTTAATAATGTTCAAGTCTGGATGTTCTCCTCTGGTTCTTTTATTTCCAAGTCTTCCTTTGGGGATAGTTGCAAGTGTTCCAATTACAATTGCTACCACCGTCACTTTCAGGTTCCATTTTTTTTTTTTTTTAGTTCTCTAACAAGGTCTAGATATTTATCTCTTTTTCGCTTTCTTTCAATCTTACTTTGTGGTTGGCCAGGGTGACAAAGTCCACTATTCGACAGGTTCTTTCTTTATTCTTTTGTAAACTATCACTAGGTCTGGTCGTCTGGCCGAGATTAGGAGAGCAGTTTGTATCTCAAAATCAAAGAGAAGTTTGTGGGTCTCATTCTCCAGGACGGATTCCGGGCAGTGCATATAAAACTTGCTTGTACGGTCAAATTTAAAACTCTTGCACTATTCCCAATGGATTACCTTCCCCACCCAGTTGTGTCTAGTCTTAAACTCTTTTTGTGCTAACTTGCTGCGTTCGCTTATAATATGATTGACTGTTTCGTCCCCATCGCCTTATAACCTACACTTGCTATTTTGTTGCATCTTATCTATTTTTGCTTTAACGTAGTTTGTACTTATGTGGTTGTCTTGTGCTGCTATTAGAAGAGATTCAGTTTCTCTCTTAAGTTTTCCCTTTCTTAGCCATGTCCAAGTCTTTTCGTGTGAGATTTCGCTTGTTTGTTGCTTGAAATATCCATAGAATTGCTTTTCTTCGCATTTTTGTTTTCTAGTTATTGTTGTTCTATTGATCCCCATGTTGTTTGTGTTTATTATTATTATTATTATTATGATTTTCTATTTCTATTGAATTCATTACGTATTATCATAGTGGATGCGTTCGTGGTGTATCGGTTATTGTAGTAGGAAACAGACTCGGCGAACCGAATTCAAAATCCTGGACAAGGCTGTTTGCATTTCAAATAGCACTAATACCCTTGGGAAAGGTATGAATCCAACTATTCTTCTGCAAGTTACTGTTAAATATGAAGACAGACAGAGTACTTTGAACTTAACATGGCAATCGGTCTAGAAGAAGGAAAACACTGAATTCAAATCAGTTATTCTCCGCGGCAAAAATTACCTCGTGTCGCATCCATCTTGTGGCGCAGGGAGTTGGGTAAAAACCTAATCATCATAATTCGTCAATTATGATATGAACTAAAATAATTCAATAATACAAATAGAAATTATATAATTATATAATTATTATGATTTTTTTGATTTATTAAATTTTGCTTTGAAAGTTACACATAGAGATTCATGATATTTGATACAAACACTTCTTATTTATATATTGAATTAAAATAATTAACATTGATATCAACTTAGCCAAGCACTCTTACAGGAGACGCCACAACCTAATCAAATTGGTAGAAGCAGATTCAGAATAGCTATTTGCAAAGTTTAGCGTAGTTGCTGTACAAGGTCAAGAGTTAAAATAAATATAGCAACAAATAGATGAAAATCTTACCAACAAATGTTTACGACAGCTTTAAAGAATGAATGTATTCAAATAAACTAACTTACATGCCACAAAACCTGTCATGCGCACTAACACAATAGGACATCCTACAAGCTTGTGAAAAAGACGCCATTTGGTCTGGTAAACCATCGCTCACTTCATATTTAATAACGTTCTTGGAAATTATCTGGCACTTTTTTCTGAAATTTACCATATAGCGTTCTTTTTTCTTCACTTTACTCAGAGCTTTGTTTTTCTTTTTAGGAATGTATCATTCCAGTATATATATATATATATATATATATATATATATATATATCCCTCTAATGTATGTGTATATACGTGTGTCTGTATGTGAGTAAACATTGCAAAAAGAAAAGCATAATGACTTGTTCTGCGAGTGGTCTAACGTCATCAGAAGGCTAATGAATTTTAAGCTGTAAGGTAAATAAATGTTAAGTTTTTTATGTTTTTTTAAATATCTTGTAATTTCCCCGAGAGAAAAAAAGTTTGAATGACCTTTTTCAGCTTCTTTGTTTATAGATGCTCTGCCACTTATGAAATGTTCTAGAGATCGAAACAAGCTAAAATCGGTTGGTGCTAAATCTGATGTGTAGGGTGGATGTATAAGAATCTGCCATCCTAACGATTCTATCTTTTCTTGAGTTTGTTGGGCTGCCGTCTTTAAATGGTTTTGAACTTTCTGATAATAATATTTAGATAAATTTAACTTAATTTTTTGAATCGTCTCTTTTAAAACGTAATTACTTTCCGAACATCCTTATCTGCAAATTGCGTATATCAGTTGGCAGTTTCTCACCCTCATCTCAGGATTTTTGTTTACTTAGCAGTTTAGATAGCTTGCCAATTATCAGCTGTGAAATCGATCGATTGACTTCTTTTTTTTATTTGCTCTTTACCAACAGTACTTCAATGGAAAATAACATCAATATGGAAATGAGAAACTTCCATGGTCGGATAAACTAACCAACCTGAAACGATTTCTCGCTCTATTTCTTCGTTTACTTGCAGTCTTTTTTTTTCGGCAGGACAGTTTCCTTTTCATCCTCTATCAATTCTATCATCATCATCATCATCATCATCTCAAGATTATTCTATGTTTTTACCATCATAGGGATCATCAGTTTCTTTTTCTATTCTTACTCTCCTTTCCTTTATAATTCATGCAAATACGTCTTCTCACCAACAGTAAGTAATCCTCTGTGACAGGGACTCGTCCGACAGCAAGTTACCTTAGATTTACCGCACTTTAGTCGACTCATTCTGTTTTCTGGACAAGCAACAGACTAAAGCCCATTTCATAATTACAAATAATCTGGACATGGCTACGAAGGAAAACCTGAAGAAATAAAATGAATTTCGAATAATAGCAGAAAAAGAATCATATAAAAGAAAAAGAAGAGTATTTGCAAGTACTAAGGTTTGTGTAGATACAACATATCGAGGGATTGAATAATATTTTATAAAAGCAAAGAAATACTGATTTGAGCAGCCAACAACTGCATATCTACAGAATCAACTTAAGGACAAACAGAAAAACAACAAATTGAAAAAAACTAGAAAAGAAAAATTGGAAGAAAAACTACATGAATAATTCAAGCGACTGACAAAAGAATTTGTTCATGGAATGACCTGGACATGGTTACAAAATGGTAACCTGAAAAGAGAAACTGACTCTTTATTAATAACAACACAAAATAATGCCATAAGAACTAATTACACCAAAGCAACCATTGATAATACGCAGGAGAATTGCAAATGTCAAGATAGAGATGAAGCTGTTTATCACTTAATGCGTGAATGATACAAACTATCTACAAAAAGAATACCAGAGTAGGAATGATTGTGAAGAAAAGAAGATCCTCTAGGAATTATGCAAGAAAGTGAAATGTTCTCATACTAACACTTGGTGTGTGCACAAACCAGAAGTTACTAATGAGAATTATGGGCAAAAAATTCTCTGGGACTTTGATTGGTTTGGATTGGTTTTATGGCATATCAACCATTGTTGTTTATTTAATGCCAAATCCTGTTTTTACACATTGGCATGATAGTTAGAGTATTCGCCAATGGCCTGGGAGACTTGGTTCAATCTCAGGTCGAGTCATATCAAAGACTTTAAAAATGGTACTTGATGTTTCCTTGCTTAACACTGAGCAATATAAGGTAGGCATTAAGGGTAAAGTGGAGTAATCCAGGGAAAGGAGTAGCGCCCTCCTCTACACCTCAGTGTAGTAGCCATCGAAAAGGAAGCCTTCGGGTCCCCCATGACTAAGGTCGCCAACTTTACTTTTTTACTTAATTATCAACAAATTTTGCAGATACACACAATTAAATGATCAAACAGTTCTATTCCAGACAATTCAATTTATCATCAGTCAACAAAATTAAATGGTTCCAAGTATTGCTATATATAACTAATGATTCAATTAAATATCAGTCATTTGTTTGCAAACAGTTAAATGATTATCAAACAGTTCTATTTCAAGCAATTAGGTTAAGCATAAGTCATTTGTTTGCACTCAGTTTAAATGTCAAACAGTTCTATTTGACCCAAAATATGACCCTATTTGGTGCTACCTCTCTGGGTCAGAGTGAACCTGGGAGCAATGGCAATAAAGGGGTACTCCACATTCCCTGAACCTCCTCTGACTGAACCTTCACAAACAAATGGTTTTGTGTCATATCTAGGACACTCGTTAGATGGAGGTCCTACTTCTCAACAGAGATGCAATCAGTGTATTCTACAGCCCGAGTCTACTGGGCTGTGAGACTGGGGTAGAAACGGATCACCTAGTCCACGCCAGAAGACTAGACGTAGTTTTTATTCACACGAAAGAAAAAAACATGTATTTTTACTACGCTAGCAAAGCACAGAGTGGATGTGAAAGAAAACAAAAGCCTGACAAATACCTGGACCTTACCAAAGAATTGAAAAGGAAGTGGAACATGAAATTCAAAATGGTTCCAATTGCAGCTGAGGCCCTTGGAACACTTGCAAATATCTGGAAGAGACTCGATCAACTGCAGAATCAAAACCAATATGACCACAAGACCACTAAAACTAGTCAAGATATACAAAGGAGTACTGGAGTCCTGAGAAGACTTGCAGTCACTTAAACTCCAGGGGAAAAAAACATCCGAGTGAGTCTCCGTGGCGTAGTGGCTAACGTGCTGGACTGCGATATCATAGTAAAGGAGTAAAATCTCTAGTCGCGCTATTATCTTCATTTTCAGACTAATACCTTTGGGAAAGATATAAAAAGCTATTAGTAAAATAGTACCACTACTGTTCTTCTACAAGGATAGCATTGGCATAACCCACGAAGGTTGATATGCCGTTAAGAATAAGAGAAAGAAACCAAAGAAACAAAAACCATCAGCTAGAGCGACAGACTAAATGAATTGTTCTAGAGTTTACCTGGATATTGCTAACAGAAGAAAACGCCATAAGGACTGACGATGTCAATGTAAAAATTTATTGTTCACAGAAGAATAGCAAGTGTAGATTATATGTAGACAGAATTGAAAAAGCTAATCACATAATCAATCAAGTAATGCTGCTAAAGGGAAATTGTAGGTTCAACTGGGTGGGAAAGATGGTCCACTGAGAATTGGAGAGCTGAAAAGTTTTTGAACATCAAGTTGACTGTCATACCAATTGTAGTTGGTACCTTTGGAATGATCTCCAAAAAGAAAAGAGACTGGGTGAACAGAAGATCAGTGAAATAATCAAGACCATCCAGAAAACATTACGGTTAAGATCAGCAATAATACTTTGAAGAATTCTTACTGTCACTCAGACTCCAGTGAAAAATATACCAGTTAAAATTATAATAAAAAAACCCTCAATATGATAAATTGCCGTGTAGTGGACTTTGTCATCCCAACAGACCACAAAGTGAAAATCAAAGAAAGCTAAAAGAGAGACAAGTACTTTGACCTTCCTAGAGAACTAAGAAAGCTATTGAACGAAAAAGCGATGGTGGTACCATTTGTAATTGGCACGCTTAGAACGGTCCCCAAGGGCTTGCAAAGGGGGATGGAAGAGTTGAATATCGGGAGACGAATCGAGACCATACAAATACAGCTTTATTAAGATTAGCCAGAATACTGTGAAGAGTCCAGGATACCCGAGGAGACTTACTGCCACTCAGACTCTAATATAAGATCATCAGCTAGCGCTGATATGAAAAACTCGCGAGAAATAGAATGATGATAATGATAACAATAATAATAATAAATTTTAGAATAGACAAGGCACAAGAAAATAACAAATGTAGGTTATGTGGTGATTGGTATGAAACAATCAATCGTATAATAAGCGAATACAGTAAACTAACTCAAAAAGAGTAGACATGATTGGATGGAGAGGTAATCCACTTGGAATTGTGCAAGAAGCTTAAATTTGATCATACAAACATAGTATATACACAACCCGGAAGACGTTCTGGAGAATGAGACGCATAATCTTCTCTAGAATTTTGAGATAAAAACTGATTACCTAATCTCAGCCAGACGACCAGACATAGTGATAGTCATCAAAAAAAGAAAAGGAGAGGGAGAACCTACCGAGTTGTGGACTTTGGCGTTCCGGCTGACCACAAGGTAAAACTGAAAGAAAGCGAAAAGAAAGATTAAGTACCTGGACCTTGCCAGAGAACTGAAGAATTATGAAACATGAAAGGGATGGAGATACCAATTGTAATTGGTGCACTCAGTACAGTCACCAAATGATTGATGGAGGGACTGGGGAACTTGAAAAGAAGATGACAAGTGGAGACATTCCAAACTACAGCATTATTGAGATCGTCCAAAATACTGAGAAGAGTTCTGGAGACTTTAGGAGACTTGCTGTCACACAACATCCAGTGAGAAACCACCTGCTATCGCTGGTGTTAAAACACTCAAATGAGTAAAACAATAATAATGATGTTCTTTATACTACTGCTTACGATAAGAATTTAATTTATATCCAAAAGATTAATGCATCAATACACAAATAAATAATATTCCATCGATCCAATAAATAAAAATGAATAAATATTGATCATCTCAAAAAAAGAATCTAATACAACACTAAAAAACAATTTCCTATGCTTTTACATTTTTAGAAAATGAAGAAACAGAAAAATCCCTCTAAAGAAAAGTGACAACTGAGATTAACATGGTTGTATTTAATTATTATGATATGTATATATAAAGCAATGATCAATAATATGTACACACAAACACACCTACACACACACTTATATATATATATATATATATATATTATGGATCATTATTATTCTATAGAAATGTTTCTATGTTTATATCAAGATAGAGAGACTTTTTTATTTTTATTTTTACCCAGTGAAACACTGAATATATTTTGAAATTCATTATGTACAGGGTAAAAAGCCAAATTTTCAAAAATACTGACAGACTAAATTCTAAAATAGAATAGAAAATTAAGTCCTAGTATTACTTAAAAAGAATTTGTTAGCGGGTAGATTTCGCAGTTGTAGCAACTCACAGAATAAAAGTAAAGGAAAAAAATTAGATAAATCCCTGGACCTTGCCTACGAACTGAAAAAGTTATGAAACAGGGAGGTAACAAAGATAGCAAACATAATCAAATCACCTGGGAGAATCCAGAAGAACATGAAAAAGAGATTGGGAGAACTGAATGTCCGAGGAAGAATCATAATCGACTAAACCACCAGACAACTATAAAAATGCATCCTTTGAGTTAATTGTTATCATACCAGCTTTCAGTACATGTAATCGTATTTTGAGTTTCTTATCACAGAAATAAATCAGTATCATATTAAGGGGTTGCATCTATTTTGAGACAGTTTTCAATAGTTTCGTCTACAAATAAGTAGTGACGCAAAATCTTTTTCCTCTCTTGTCCAAGACATTGTGATAAAGGGTCAAGAGTTGTTATTGTATACTATTTTCAAATCTGAAACAAAAAAGAACAAAACATTATTAGTAGAGTAATTAGCAGTCATATGGGTCCCATGTACATTGAGATTTCCTATAAATAAAAATTAAGTTTTATAAAAATTTCATTTATAATTAATTGAACACTATCATACACTTCTGTCGTTTATTTGTTTATCTATTTTAGTTATTTTATAGAATACCCTTATTCATTCATTTACCCATTACTTGATTCCTTACAAATAAATAAATAAGTAAATTAGGGTAAGAGGTAGAATCACTCTGGGTCAAAGCGGACGTTGGAGTAATATCAATAAAAGGGTACTCCTAAAGCTCTAGATTGGAGCCTCACCAGAGTCATTTCCAGGACACTTGTTGAGGGTGGTTTTCCCCCTGCAGAGATGCAATCGGCGTATTTTACAGCCCCAGCTCACTAGGCTAACAAATACTTGGATATTGCTTGAGAACTGGAAAAGCAAAGTTATATTAAAGTGACGGTGATACCGATGGTGGTTGGTGCCCTTGGTTTTCAAAAGATTTGAAAAAAAAGCACACGCGGAACTGGAGATCGGCAGAAAAATAGACACCATCCAAACCCCAGCAATTTTTATGTTGGCTAGAATACTAAAAAGAGTCCTGGATACCTGATAACTACAACAACAACAACAACAATAACTGTGATAGTAAATACAACAAATTAAAGAAATAGATAATAAAATAATCAAAAAAATGATAACTTTTTTATGTTAATATTTAATGGTAATTTTTTAAAAGAAATATTTTATGGTAATTTTTTATGGTAATATTTTTATGGTAATATTTAGATAAATTTAATTTCCATTTGTTTTTATATACTCTTTTGTAAAATGGAATTACTTTCCGGACCCCCTAATATATATATATATATATAGAGAGAGAGAGAGAGAGAGAGAGAGAGAGTGAGAGAGAAAGTTATGTGTGCGTATATATATATATATATATATATGTGTGTGTGTGTGTCTGTGTGTGTGTGTGTGTGTTTTATATAGCCGTACCATCTGCAAATATGTATTATTAGTAGTATGTATGCGGTTACGTCCATCGAAGGCTCAGTATATTCTTAAATGTCTTATAGTACGTATGTAAAGATGATTGGTGTGTGTACTCCATCCCACTTTTAGTTCTCCTCTGAAATGAAATGATGCAACCTATTCATTTTTCACCTCAGACAGGCGCAGATGGTTCCTTAATTAACTTTGTCATTTCTCCCTTCTTATTACCCCAATTACAGTCAATTACCGAAGAAGTAAATTCGCATCGTATACCAATGTTTTATAATAACAGACAAGGCCAAACTAGACGTAAGACAGCAGCAAGCACCATTGTAAATCCTTGGCTTGACATGAAGGGTCGGGCGTACGGTACAGAATTTTACATTCAACCTTCCACAGAAATGGCGGTCACGTGTTTAACTATCACTTTGATGAAAGCAGTGTACAGTAGTGTTATATCGTTAATTCTGTCTGTTGTATTTATAGAAGTTATCGATTTTCGATCATTTGAGTGGCGGCCCTGTCGTTGGGAATTTGAATAAGTCGTCTGCATCCCCTTCAAAGGGATAGAAAAAATATCCTCTACTGAAAAAGGGTACTGAAACTCTGGGATTTATAGAGTCATTTCTGTATTCCCATTAATACCCGGCCAAGTTGGCTCGGGGTGGGAGGCTGTAGAATATACCGTCTGCATCTCTGTAGAGAGGTAAAACTCCCCCAACGAATGTCCTGTAGCCCATTCGGGTGGGGTTGTAGAATACACCGACAACATCTCTGCAGAGGAGTAAGACTCCCCCAACGAGTATCCTGGATATAAAACTAAGTAATCTGATTGTGATGCTTCTGTAATGCTGGGGCTTTAAGGAGTGCGGAGCACCCTTTCATTGTTATTGCTCCCAAGTCCACTCTGGCCGAAGTGGTAGCATCTGATAGGGTCCTATCTATGGGTCAAATAGAACTGTTTGACATTTAAACTGTGTACTTATGCTAAACTGAATTGTTTGAAATAGAACTGTTTGATAATCTAACTGTGGGTAAACAAATCACTGATGTTTGATTGAATTTTTAGCGATACATAGCAATACTTGAGAAACATTAAACTGGGTACAAACAAATGATTAATAGTAAATAGAATTATTCATATGAGATAAAAATAAGTGAAACTGTGTACAAAGAAAATGAACTCAAGCTCGTTTAAAAATGTTTTCTACAAAATTTGTTTAGAAATCATATATCTAATATATATGTATAAAAAGAATTTGGCATTAAATGACCAACAATGGTTGATATGCCATAAAACTAAAGCAAACCAAACCATTAATGCCTGGTTTACTCTGACCCGGAGTGTTAGTTCCTGTCAATGGATCAAATAAATTTGTTAAAAAGTACTCGCATTATATAGGATTACTTAATACCAACACGACCGTCAACCTCATGTTCGTCAGCTTTCTTAGTACCCTATTATTCTTCTTCTTATTATTATTATTATTATTTACTTGAAACAATATAATTGCTGGTAAATTATTGGTATTAGATAAGAATATTTAAAACCATATAAATGTGTGCAAACAAATTATTATAATTAAACAGGCTTAATCTACGTGATTGATTAATTTAACGTTATTTTAATCCCTCTAGAGTTATCTTCTGCCTATTGGTTAGGTTTAGATTTTGTCTGTATTTTTCGATCCTATCTCGGCATCTTTTTAGTCTTCCTTCTTTCGCCAGTACTTTCTGATTTGCCACTTCGAGTTATATCTTATGTTCTCATAGTGTTGCTTTCCTCTTCGTCCCAACATATTCTCGCGATTTTTTTCCTGTCTTAGTATTTTGCTTCTTGTCGTAGATTCCTTATTTGTGTTTCCAGTCTAATATCCCATCCAGGATTTGATTTTCTATTCGTGTTCTTGAGGGGAACCCTGATTTTTCTTTTTTCTTTTTTTTTTTTTTTGTTCATTGAGATATTTGTTAATAATTTGTTTATTTTTTCAATTTCTACTTAGACTGTTTTCCAGACTTGATTCCTGAGAGAAGGTGATGCGCTCTTCTTTACAAACATCATTTCCTTTATAATCACTACATTTATTTTTTTTTCTACTGTTAGTGTTTGTTCAGTTGTATTTGGGTGTGTGGCGTTTCGATTACTATTACTTGGCGTTTCCATTCGGTTGGCGGTTTCTGGTTTTTCTGTATTCAGCGTCTCGTTTACTATATTAAGATATTGTTGACACGTTTCCCTTTTTATTTGTTGGTGCATTTCTAATATTTCAAGGTCAAAAAACCAACCTTTCGTTATTATCGTCCTAACTTGGCTTGCTGTCTTAAATCTAGAGAATTCTTCTCAGATTTCTATCATTCTTTTTCTATACCCTATTTGGGTACGGTTGCCACTAGAATAACAGGGAAGTACAAGTTTGTGTATTCCCTAGTCCATTTTCTACGGAGAAGTCTCTGATTCGAGTGGTTTGGTAGTTCGTCGTTTATGTACCAAAAAAAACAGCTAACATTCGCAAGATGCTGACAGCTCCCCAGTGTTGACTATCAATGGAGCACCAGCCGATTATGACACCCAAACCTTTTGTCTAGGTCCCATGTTGAGTTATACTTCGATTTGTCATTTTTTTTCATGAGTGGTATATTGTGGCTGTACTTAACCCTGGGATTGTTTTGTATCTGTGCTCCTGATACAGATTTGGTCAAGTACACTTACTGTAAGAGAGCTCTTAAGCGGGTCACGAAAAAATAAAAATAAACCTAAATTTTCCAATTTGTCATGTTTTAACTTGGGACTACTTTTTGTTTGTTTTTTTTTCTTTTCAGTATAATTGATATAACAAAATCAAGAGCTATTTGCAGGTATTCCTGTATCGTGATTTTGGCTATCAACCGAAAACCATTGAAGTCTTCTTACTACTAAAGTTAGCAACTTTAGTGAAATGATTCTTGTACTTTTTCCTATGTTACCTTTCTCGTTCAGAACACTGCTTATTCATCCCTTAATAACTGATTCAAGCCATCTTGTAAATATATTAATTTTACACGACTACCTTATGTATTAAAAGACCAAGAGTACAGAATTTGAAAGAAAAACAAAATTAAATTTGACACATGCGATTAAATTGTACAGCAAAGACATTAAAATTTCTACTAATTAGTTCGTCTATTGATTAAAATCACAGATAATACAGAGATTTTTCCTTTCTTCTTCTTCTTCTTCTTCTTCTTCTTCTTCTTCTTCTTCTTCTTCTTCTTCTTCCGGATTATTCTGTTTTCTATCTTCTGAGGTTGGGATTTCCATCTGGGATTGTTTTTATCATCATCATTATTATAATTATTATTATAATTATTTACTTCTTGAGAGTTTTTCACATCAGTGTTAGCTGATGGTCTTTCACTGAAGTTTGAGTGACAGCAAGTCTCCTCAAGTCTCCAGGACTCTTCTCAGTATTCTGGCCGTTCTCAATAATATAGTAGTTTGGATTATCTCCACTCGTCCGCCAACTTCCATGTTCTCCAGTCCCTTTAGTAATCCTTCATTTATTGTTCTAAACGCACCAATTACAATTGGTCTAATTGTCACCCTCACGTTCCATAGTTTTTTCAATTCCCTAGACAGGTCGGGGTACTTATTATTATTATTATTATTATTATTATTATTATTATTATTATTATTTACTTGAAACTACATAATTGCTTGCAAATCATTGATGTTAAATATGAATACTTAGAACCATCAAACAGCTAGCAAATTGTAATTATTCTTCTATTCCGTGAGAGTTTTTCACATCAGTGTTAGATGATGGTCTTTCACTGGAGTTTGAGTGAAAGCAAGTCTTCTGGGGTCTCCAGAACTCTTCTCAGTATTCTGGCCGATCTTAATAATGTTGTAGTTTGGATAGTCTCCACATGTCCAGTTATTTCCAAATCCTCCAGTCTTTGTACTAATCCTTTGGTGACTGTATCAAGAACACCAATTATAATTAGAATAACTGTCACTCAGTTTTTTTTCAATTCCCAAGCAAGGTCCCGGTACTTATCCCTTTTTTCGCTTTCTTTCAGTTTTACTCTGTGGTTCGCTGGAACAGCAAAGACCACAATTCGCAAGTTTTCTCTTTTTTGTTGATTCTTCTAAGGTCTGATCATTTGGCTGATAATCCGTTTGTATCTGAAAATCCCAGAGGAGTTTGTTTGTCTCATTTTACAGGAGAGATTCTGGTTTGTTCATATACCATTTGTTTGTATGGTCAAACTTCAATTTCTTGCACAATTCTCAGTGTGTCTAGTCTTATATTCTTTCTGTGCTAATTTACTGCATTCGCTTATTATGTGATTGTTCCGGTCTAACACTCCATAACCTACATCTGCTGTTTTGTGGCGTCTTATCTATTCTTGCTTTGATATGGTTGGTCCTTATGGCGTTGTTTTGTGCTGCTATTAGAAGAGATTCAGTTTCTCTCTTAAGGTTTGCCTTTTTTAGCCACGTTCACGTTTTCTCGTGAGAGATGTTGCTTGTTAGTCACTTAGAATATGCGTAGAGTTGTTTTCCTTCCCACTTTTGTTTTCTGGTTATTTCCGTTCTACTGATCCTCCTGTCGTCAGTATTGTTTCTGGTGGCTGTCATCAGTCTTCCTTCGCGCTTTTCTATGTGGTCTTCGATTTGTTGTATCGATGCGTCTTCAGTGCTAGTAAGTACTCTTCCTCATTCTTTTCTTGACACGTATAGTCTGTCAACGTCATCTCTGGGATGCAAGGCCTTATGCATGGTTATTAGTTTTCTTGTTCTCTGATTCATTTGTTTGAGTTCTTCTCTGGTCCACTTCAAGAATGGTCCCGAGTATCTTACGAGGGAAAGCCCAGGTATTTATACTTTTGATAAGGTTCTTTCTATATAGTTTTGTCTTGAGTAGTTTTCAGGTTCTTCGGAGATATTCTTTTTTAATTTTTTTCTTTCATTTCCTCTTGTCCGATGGTGTCAGCTTCCAATATTCCCAAATATTTGGAGGTTTCCTTTTCTCCGAGCGTTCTAAGTTTTTCTTGATAAGGTAGTTCCATTCCTTCCATCAAGTGTCAAATTCCATTCCTATATCTTTGAATGTATATTCTCACAGCCTGTATAAGAGTTTCCAATTCTCTTTCGTTTTTGGCAAAGAGTTTGATGTTGTCCTTGTACATTGAGTGATTGATCTTTTCTAGTGATTTGCTGAGTTTGTATCCGGCCGTGCATTTCCTAAGGATATGATTGACATAATTGCTATTACAAATAATAATGGTGATAGTGCATCTCTCTGGAAAATGCCTCTTTGGATCTTTACTTCTGCTAAGCTTTTAAGACGGAAAATTCTGAATTCAAACCTATTAAACTCATCGTGAAAAATTGACCATATGTCCCATCTTCATCGTTAGGACAGAGTGGGTAAATACATATATGCTATATTACCAAGCTATAAAACCTGCATGCGTCTTACTTGGGCTGGGACACCTAACTCTGATACAGGTTAATTCTAAGTAATTTAGGATTTTAAAATTTTCAAAGTCACGATAATTTTCCAAACGAAAGAATAGGGCGAAAAAATCTGTCTGCCAACTATTTTCCTAATTTTGCTTAGTGCTGAATATTTTAATTATTTCTTGTTGAGTATATCTATTAGTATTAACTCAAAGAACGTAGGATACGAAAAGATGTAATTTACAAAAAAATAGAATAAAATTGACCAAAATTAATCTTCCGACGCAGTTAAATTCTAAAATTAAACATTTAGACACTTTGCAAAATTTTTATGCTCATCTCCTTTTAATGTAGATTCATTTTTGGTCATAAAATTATACTTTTATTCATAGGACGCATGACCGTTGGTCAATCTGATTTCCCAGGCTGTCCTTTTTTTATTCTTATACATATATGTATATAGATGTGTGTGTGTGTGTGTGTGTATGTGTGTGTGTGTGTGTGAGTATGTGTGTGTGTGGACAGAAAGATATATATATAGATACATATGCTGCAAAAAAACAGCCATACCGTCAACAAATTCTTTATGATGACACTGCGGTCAGTTATAGTTTTAGAACTAAAGTATCAATACCACTAACCACCAAGCAGTACCTTATAATATCACCAAAATGTCGCATTGTAATGTAATCCCTGGTTGTATTTACACTATTCCAGCCAATATAAACAAGCCCAGCAACGAAGCATTAATTCAGTGATGTCAAATTTGAATTAACTAATTAAATGACAATGTCAAGACACTGAACGAGGAATTGGAAGAGGGATTTACTTGAAATTACCGTACGAGGTTGATGTACAAAACCGCAATCATGAAGAGTTAATGATGTTAAATTTACTTTATTGACGAGATGATAACTTCACATTCGACGAGAAAGTCGAATAGCAACTTGTGGTTACAGAGGTGTTGCATTTTTATTTTTCGTTCTTGTCTATTCTGCTTATTTATTTGTTTTGTTTGCTAGTTTGTTTGTTTCAATTTTGTTCTTTACTTTTGGAGCGAAAGTGTTTTTTGTTTTTTTTTGTTTTGTTTTTTCGTTTGATTTTTTTCTACTTCAGACTTTCAATATTGTAGAGTTTGATAATAAATAATACCAAATAATATTCGTCTTGATTACATTACTTTATATTAACAGTAATAAATATCTTCGGTTTAGAAAGAGATTTTTTTTTAATTGGTGAGGTTTACTTAGGTGTGAGTATAAATATGTGTGTGTGTGTGTGTGTGTGTGGAAAGAGAGGGGAGAAATAAACTTGATGAATGAAAACCAATAATTCTATAACCGTAATATTAGAATATAAAATCCTATAATATAGACACATCAGAATTTTCGCGCCATATTAGAAATAATTTTTTTGTTATTTTAAGTTTGAAAAATAAAACCTCACTTAATGTCATGAATCATTTTCACTTGGCTAAGGAGCAAGCAAATGGTCAATTATCTTTACTCTATTTCCCCTTTATATTAAGAAAAAAGTTATTCAACATGAGAAAATATGGCTGATTAGTTTCAGAAATAAAACAAAATCGACCAAATAGCATTATCAACAATGAGTTGTCTCCCATTATTATCGGATGTAGTGTACTGTCCTTCTTTTTCAACTTACTTTTTGTCTTAGGATGGATAGTCGCTTATGGTTTTAACGGAGAAAATCATTTGATCCTGTAACTATCTTGTTTCATTTATCAAAACATTATTAATTAAAATAAAAACTCATGACTTCTTTGATTAGACAAACTAATTATTCTGTTTTTCTTCTCTTTTTACGACAGAGATCTCAAACTTAGTCTCGAATCACCCGACGAGATGGCCGTGCCGATTGGGGACGGTTTTATCCCCGCTAAAACGAATTACTCCTTCCAAGTCTTAAATTTAGTGACCGACTTTGACGGTACGAAGATCTGGAAGGAAGTGGGATCCCTAGACAACTTCTACGTGAATCTGAGCACCATGGTGGAACTTCC
The DNA here is from genome assembly GCA_963585895.1 of Sepioteuthis lessoniana. Classification (NCBI taxonomy): domain Eukaryota; kingdom Metazoa; phylum Mollusca; class Cephalopoda; order Myopsida; family Loliginidae; genus Sepioteuthis; species Sepioteuthis lessoniana. The sequence continues at coordinate 47,896,525 of OY757907.1, forward strand.
GGGGAAGCGACACAACTCGACGCACCGGACGCGGAAGTTGTACCGCGTCATCACCAAGATTTCGCCACCATTCATTATGCAAAAGGAGGCCTTCACGGAGAGCGGCGAGTGCTACTCGTATGCGCCCTGCGTCCAGTTGGAGAGTGGCAACGACAGTGATCTGTCCGACGCCTTTGAGGATTACCTTCTAACGAACCGCTACGACCATAACAAATACGACGTCTCGTGCTGCACGGGCGTCACGATCGACATCCTGGTGAAACTTGCGACCGACATGGAGTTCGACTTTATCCTCTTCTTTCTTAAGGAGCACCCCAGCGGCGGCGACAACGGCGGCGGCGACGCGAACCAGACGACGTATGACTCAGAGATCTGGAATGACACTTTGCAATATCTGGAAGATGATCTGGCGGACATTGTGGCCGGTCCGCTCAGCATCACAGTGGAACGTATGAAGTACATTACTTACACAGAAGTTTACTTCTACACGGGCTTTTCAATGATAACTATGAAGAAAGAACGCGAAACTTCCATGGACGCCTTTCTGAAGCCTTTCTCCGTGGAAGTGTGGTTGGGAATCGTCATCAGTGCGACGGTTACCGCAGTGGCGACGTCGCTGTTTGAGTGGAATAGTCCATTTGGGCTCAACCCAAAGGGGAGGAAGAGGGAAAGAAACTACACGCTCGGTTCTGCGCTGACAATGGTCTACTCGGTGCTTTTCGGACATATAGTGCGCACCAAATCCCCAAAAAGTTGGCCTGGGAAGGTGTTGCAAAATTTCTGGGCCGGATTGGCTATTTTTATAATCGCTAGCTACACAGCCAATTTGGCCGCTTACTTAGCCGGGCGGTCGGAACAGTCGGATTTACTTAGTATAAATGATAAACGGGTAAGTATTTACTGAATTTGTATTTTCCTTTTGTTTTTTCTCAATTCGCAGTATCATCCATCATGAATAAATAGAATCATAGCAATATATATATATATATATATATATATATGTGTGTGTGTGTGTGTGTGTGTGTGTGTGTGTGTGTGTGTGTGTGTGTGTGAATTTAGCAAAGCGGAGACACAGAGTCAACGGCGTTCGATGACTACCGTATATACAAGAGTAATGAACGACTTACTGTAATGAACAACCCCGAATTTTTAGTCGCAAAAAGGTCTTTTTACTTGTCTACAAAAATATTTCTTCAATATCCGATGACTGAAATAGAAATCCTCAAATATTACTATTGAGATGAATTCTCAGTTTAGGTTGATTGGTTAGGTTTTATGGCTTAACAACCATTGTAGGATATTTAATGCCAAATACTATATATATATATATATATATATATAATATATATATATATATATATATATATATATATATATATATATATATATATATTATTTGTAACCGAATAGATTGTCGGTAGCATTTTAAACAAACCAGATTTTATTTGTTTTCACCGAGTTTAATGGTTTCAAGCATTGCAATATTATTTATATAAAGGCGAAATATTAGTGTTAGACCGTAATAATTCGGCAAAATATTAATCATTTGTTTGCTCACAGTTTAATGGTTTCAAGTATTGCGATATTAGTATTAATATTAAGCAGAAATATTGGTGATAAACACTAATAATTCGGCTTAATATTAGTCATTCATTTGTGCATAGTTAAATAGTTTCAAATGTTGTTATGTAGCACTAACAATTCAAATAAACACCAATCATTTTTTGCACATAGTTAAATGAGTAAACTGTTCTATTTGACCAATAGAGGGGACTCTAACAGGTACTAAAACTCGGGGCCAGTGTCGACCTACCAGCAGTGACCCTGAAGGTGTACCTTACATTCCCCTGAGCTCCAGAACTATATCATCACCATACGATTGGGAGGTGCCCGTGGTGTAGTCGTTATCGTCGTAGGGAAATGAACACGGCGACACGAGTTCAAATCCTGGACGAGACTGATTGCATTTAACATAGCACTAATACCCTTGGGAAAGGTATGAATCCAATTATTCTCCCTCCAGCTATGGGTAAATAGTAGGACAGACTAGGTTCTTCAGCCTTGGGCAGGCAACTAGTCTAGGAGAAGGAAAAGCTGTTAAACTCCGCTTAAAAATTGACCTTATGTCATATCCTGCCCGAGCGGAGGGGTTGGGTAAATAGTATCACCATACGATTGGTTTAATGTCATATCCTGGAAACTTGTTAGGATAGTGTTCAGTTTAAATCAAAAAAGTAAAAGTTTTATGAATCTACGTCTGGTGAGAATGGAAAGTGTTGCATTTTCACAGTCTGGTGTTTTACCCAAAAATTCTATATCAGAACTCCTTTAGACATCTAGACATTCTCCATCAGGATTCAGTCCTTCTTTATTTTAAGCTACACTGTACTTCCAGTATATATATATATATATATATATATATATATATATATATATATATATATATATATATATATGGTTGATCTGATTATCGTATAAGCGAGAAATTGAGAGTCACCAAATTCCGTCTACGCCATCCGAACATGTTCTATTGAAAACTCTTTATTCTTATATATAGCAAACTACATAATTAATACTCACACACACACACACGCACACACACATATACGCGGGTGAACTGAAAAGTTCACATGATGACGCCATATATGCTGTTGATAAATTTTTACAAATAAGATACAAGCACAGCAACACCGATGGAAGAAATGTGTTGACTGCAAAGGGGACTATGTTGAAAAATGAACTTCATTTGGTCACGTTCCATGAAAGTATCTTGGTCAACCTATTAAATTTTCATCCGACCTTCGTACACACATATACATATTTACGTATATATATATAAGATGCAAGTAAAAAAGGAACGTAAGCATGTACTCCATACTAACATGACAGAGCTGATCAAAAACCTAAAATATAATTTTCTCTGCACAGAATTTTAAGTGAAGAACACAATCGTCAGAGGGAAAGAGGAGAAAAAGTGGATAGTCAATTTAAGTTATAAGAAATTTTCATGTTGTTAGAGATTCGTGCACATATCATACAAATACGCACACATATGCATACAAAAATAGTTATTATTTATTGGTTTTTGTGATCAGTCCAAAATACACTGGAATATTAGGAAAATATACCTTAAGGTTAATCAGGTGGTAAGTCACACAAACGAAACTTGTTAAAATATATATATATATATATATATATATATATATATATATATATATATATATATATATATATATATATATATATATATATTCCGTACTCGTGCTTCTATAAAACCAATTTAGCCGTCAAGAGACCCTTTATTACCTGATTACGCGCGTGAACGCCGCTTCAAGCAAATACACACACACACACACACACACACACACACACACACACACATATATATATATATATATATATATTCACAATCATCCATGAATAAGAAAATACCCACACACACACACACACATATATATATATATATATATATATTCACAATCATCCATGAATAAGAAAATACCCAATTTTCTTCAATAGTAAGAATAAGAATTTTTTTTATTTCTAATAAAACTTTATACAATCAAAGGTGATATTATTAGATGTTAGTTATCAACAAATTCTATAGAATTAAAGTTCAGTAACCAACCTTATGAATATTTAGCAGTACAAAATAGGTACTCTCCTACACAAAATTCCATATATTCCATGATGAAAGATTTATACCTATATATATATATATATATATAGGTATAGATCTTATATTATCGAATATATAGAATATATAGAACCTAGGTACAGGTCTTATATTAAAATGGAGGATAGTAAAAAAAATGCCGTAAATATAAAGTGGGAAATACTGAACCGTTGGTCAAGTGAATAGAGTGTTCGCCAATCGCCCGGGAAACAGAGGTTCAATACCAGGTCGAGTCATACCAAAGACTCAAAAAATGGTACTTGATGTCACCTTGCTTAACAGACAGCATTAAAAGGTACATATCGAGGGTAAAGTGGAGCAATCAAGGGAAAGGAGTAGTACCCTCCCCTATACCTCGGTGTAGTAGCTATTGAAAAGTGAGCCTTCGAGTCACCCTCGACTAAGCTCACCAACTTTACTTATGGAGGAGAAACTGGTCATAACTTCGTACCATAATCCCTTTCAATTACTAAATCAAAATCGGAAAAACTTAATATTGTAAACATAAGAAAAGTTGGTTACTTGGTTGATAAGTTACAATTTGATTTCATCTTATTCATTTATTATATTATAACATATTTTTCTTTACTTTATTTATTTATCTATTATGCTAATTTTATTCCGTCTAATAGTCTTTTAATCAATAAAATGTACCTTTGGTCCAATGCTTCTTTAGTCAGAACCGTCCTGATGATCCGTTTTAGTGAACCTTTGGTATATTTTCTCAGACTCTCAAGGCATATATATATATATATATATATATATATATATGTCGTAAGTTCTATTCTTATAACTATATTCTATATCGTAAATTTTCAAACCAAACTTGATTTTTTCAGACTTTCCAAGCAGTATAATTTGGCGATGAATATTTCTCAATAATATACGTTTTGATTGTAAAATCTTTCATCAGAAATAATAAAATCTTTCTATATTTGGTTTTGAAAACTAAAAAACTAAAAAATAAATGGTATCATGGTTAAATATATATATATATATATATATATATATATATATATATATATATATATATATATATATATAACTATGACACCAGAATGAATATATATATATATATATATATATATATATATATATATATATAATAAGTAAAGATATATTAGTTTTTATATATATTCAATATCATGGCAGCTTGCGACCACAGGTTTCATAACGTCTTTTTCGAGTTTTTCGATTTTTTCAAATTCTTTCGTTCTCTATCTGATGATTGTCGTTTATAAGACGTTATGAAACCTGTGGTCGCAGACAAGCTTCCATGCTATTAAATGTATATAAAAACTAATATATATATTTACTTAGTGTTACTATATAAAAGCTCTTTCACAGATATTGAATACGCTCCAAATTATATCGCATTTGGTCTGCCGCAAACCCACGCAGTGAGATTGTGACAACCAACATTGTTATATATATATATATATATATATATATATATATATATTCATTCTGGTATCATGGTTATTGTCGTTATTAATGGACCCGACAAACGGAGTTCAATTCCTGGAAGAGACTGTTTGCATTACACATGTTGCTCATACCCTTGGAAAAGCTATGAATCCAACAATTCTCCCTCTAACTATAGGAAACTAGAAGGGAAGACTGGGTTCTTTAACCTTAGTTATGGACAACAGATCAAGGAGAAAGAAAACTCAGAATTCAAATCTGCTGATCTCCGCATAAAAAAACTGACCTTGTGTCACATCCTGCATGTAAATATATATATATATATATATATATAAATGTGTTTGTATATATATATATATATATATTAGGAGAGATAGAGAGATGTTAAACTTGACGAATAAAACTTCATACTTATTTACCGGTGAACATGGGATTTTCTTTTTTTAACGTTTTCAGTCTTAATTCGTGTTTAACACAACTCGTATATATTTAAGAGCGCCTGTCATAGAGCACACTCAAACGGCTTAGGGCTCAAAGGGTTAAGATAGATCCTAACTAAGTGCCCCACTTCGCAGCCTTGTGTGGTTTACTTTTAAAATATTCGTTGTCATATAACCGACTCCTTGGCATATGAGTTGGTAGAATCGCTCTAGGTACTCAGTTACTATCTGATTCTGAATGCGTTTTTTTTATCGACAGGTGCGTAAAATTTTGTACCAAGAGTATAGAGAATTGCGTTAATATTTATATTTGTGTACTTATGTCTAAGAGTGTTTTTTATTTACTTGTTTATTTGCTTGTTTGGTTGCTGGGTTACTTGATTGATTGGTTGGTTGGTTTGATTTGGGGGGTTGGTGTTGATTTTTTTTAATCTTTGTTTTAAAATGATATTTTTTTGCACGATGTCTTATTGAATACCAGTCATTTTTATACAGATTTATTAGACCTCCGGGGTGTTTTTTAATAACTTATTCGTTTATTTGGTTGGTTGGTTGGTTGGTTGGTTGGTTTTTGTTTGTTTGTTTGTTTGTTTGTTTTTGCTTTTCTTATCTTTTTTTTTTTTTTTTTGCTTATTTTTTCTGTTTTTTTTTTTTTTGCACAAGGTTTAATCAAATACGAGTAATTTTTATTCAGATCTATTTGACTTCCAGAGTGTTTTTTATTTACTTGTTTGTTTGTTTGTTTGTTTGGTTGGTTGGTTGGTTAGTTGGTTGGTTTGGCGGGAGTTACTTTTGTTGGCTTTTTTTTTTTTTTTGCTTTTATTTTACTTTTTCTGTTATTTTTGCACAAGGTCTAATCAAATACGAGTAATATTTATTCATATCTTTTTGACCTACAGAAGAACCCTAAAAGTTACCAATTCTCTTGATCTGAGTGGACATAGGAGTAAAAGTAATAAAAAAAAATACTCCACACTCCCCGGGTCTCTAGAACTGGAGCCTCACTGCCAGATGCTGTTTAATGTTATACGCAGGAGGTCAAAAGACAAAGCGACTGCAATATATTTCTCATTCAAAAAATCTTCGAATATATTTTTTATTATCGATAACGAATTAAAAACCATATCGCTCTTATACATTTAGAGGTTAGAGGAAACTGAAACTGTCTGCTTTTTAAAGCTCATGAAAACGGTCTGAAAGTGCACCGACCTTGATGTATATGTCTAACTTTTCATTTTATTTTTCCCCAGCATTTATTTTTGTGGCAGATAACGACCTGCTTGTTGTGTACTTCTGTCGACGTTTTCTTTTCAACCTACCTGGTTTTGCTTTGTTCGGGTTTATTTAGAAACACTGATAATGGCCCCAAATGGAAACGAACTAATGTAAAAGATCAGTGGGGGTTCTATCCCTTTTTCCTTGTTTTTCTTTTTCTTTTTCTTTTTTATTTTTTTTTTCTTTTGATGGGGGTGTGTGAAATTTCTAGGAGAGAGAAGGCAGTGACAAGGGAAGGTGGTTACAACAAAATAAAATTAGTGGCAAAGTGAATGCTTTTTAGTTGTTATTGAAACGGATGCTGAAAATTCGCTTTCATCTTCTTTCGGTACTATCTTGCCAACTCTCCAGTCTAAAACAGATGCTCTGTATTTGCACTCGAAATTAGGCATTGTATTTATGTGTTCAAATGCAAAAGATTAAAATAAAACGAAGCAGATAGATAGATAGATAGATAGATAGATAGATAGATAGAAAGAAAAAGACTAGCATAGAAAGACAAAAAGGATAATAGATAGATATAAAAATACTGACAGAATGAGAGACAGACAGAGACAGACAAGCTGATAGATAGATAGATAGATAGATAGATAGATAGATAGATAGATAGATAGATAGATAGATAGATAGGGAAAAAAGACTCGTAGAGAGAGACAAAAAAGACAGAACAACAAACAGACTAATAGATTTGATGAGACTGACAAAGACAGACTGAAAGACGGGCAGCTAGGTAGTTAGATAGATAGATAGATTGATTGATTGATAGATAGATAGATAGATAGATAGATAGATAGATAGATAGATAGATAGATATGCCCATTTTAAAAATTAAACACACGGCTTCACTTAGCGCAGTTTTATGGTATAGTTATGCTTGTTCGTATCTTAAATCTCAAAATATGAATACCTATCTATCTATCTATTTATCTATGTATCTATCTCAGACAGATTGTTTATATTTTCGATTCACCTCTATCTTAGTTATTATATATAAATTTCAGTCTCTTCATATATTGACTATCGCCAATAGATAAGACTTTATTTGATTATCCACCCTGCCAAAAAAAAAAAAGATTAAATAAAAGTCATTTTTTCTAAACCAAAGTTGCTAAGATTTTATCATTTCTACTAAGACATTATGTAGTCCAAAATAAGTACTGCCCTATGAAAAATGTTAAGTTTGGGGGTATTTTCAAACCAAATTGTTTTTTTCCTGGATACAAATGTTCATTACTCAATAGTTTGGTTATGAATAATACCTAATTATATCTGTTTTAGCTAAATAGTGTTCTTGTTAAATTAATGCTATGATAAGGAAATACTCATCGGTGTGAAGAGATAGATCACTCATTAGTAACATTGGCTGTTTTGAGACAAATCTAACTCAGCTAGGCTTGGATGGAGACATCGTGGATAAATAAAATGCTGAAATAATGATAATTTAATTATCATACAGAATAGAGCGTAAATAACTAAGGGAATTGTGATGTCATTGGGGACGTAGTTTCGATGACAGATGCATAATCTTCATTATAGTAACATTCTAGTTGACTTTTTCGTTTAAGATTTTATGATTTCTTTAAGGGGGAATCCCCTTTAGGCAGTGACATCATAATAAGCGAGATCGAACTCCAGTCCCTCCATTACGTCTACAGTCAAACTAATACCCTTCAGAAAAGTATGAACCCATTTATCCCCCTCAGTTATGGGTTAAATAGCACCACAACTGTTCTTCTACAAGGATGGCTTTGGCTTTATATAACCCATGAAGATTGATATTCGATTAAAAACAAAGTTTTCATATCATAAGACTCGATCGGCCCATCTAAGTGGTAGCTGGAGTTGGTTGGGGAATGTGTGAGGCTTCGGGTTTTTCTTTTGGTAAATGGAGACCCAAGCTAGACAAGAAATAGCGTGGGTGGAGATCGATTGAACCATTCAAAGATACAAGGGCTTGTTCCGATAAGAACGAAGAATCTTCACTTAATATTGTGTACGTTATTCGTTTCCATGGCCTCCGAAACTGAACGAAGGGAAACAAACAACATATTTTGTGTTTAGTATCATGTTTATTCTCCCCCATCACACAATCAGCCATTACTGATATAACAGTTGTTGGTGACTATGCTATAACGTCTTGGAGATGTCTTCATAGGTCATCAATTTCTGAGGATGAAGTTCTACAACCATATCACAAAATCGATTACATCTATCCACAATAAGTGAATCAAGTGTTTTGTTTTGTTTTTGTTTTTGTTTTTTGTTTTTGTTTTATTTTGTTTGTTTTTGTTTTGTTTTTTTTGTATTTTCGGCTATATCTTTGTTGTGACATCACATGCACATGCGCTCAATGCTAAGACTCATCTGGCTGTTACAAGAAGTATTGCGCCCCCGGCTTTCAATTAACAGCATCCGCATTGCTATCTGTACCTTATTTTTCGAATGCATCTCATAGATAAAGATATTGAGACGATATATGGACAGATATGTATTAAACGTTCATTCATTCAACTGACTAGGCCCTTTGTCATTAGTGACTATATAAACCTGAAAGATTATTTAAAAGCATTGTAGAGGAGAATTGCTTGACCTGTTTCTGGGTGTGTCCATCGATTTTTGTTTGCGATATTGTTGTTTCCTGGTTCTACCGTGATGATAACCTTTCATGGCCTGCTTTGGTCACCCCAAGTCCTTCCAGGTTATAGGTTTCGTGGCAGTGTGCCACAGATTCACTCTAATCCTTATACTGAATTATATATTCAGTCAAACCTACATATCACTCAGGTTGACATCGTCATCATATTTATTCTTCTTTTTTTAAGTTTTTTTTTTTTTTCACCAACATCTATTATTTATTTTCCTCTTTCTCCTTCTTGGAAGTGTTCTTTCATTTCTTGTAATTAGTACTTCGTTTCTTTTTCGACTACTACTACTACTAGTTATAACTACAATACTACTTATAATAATACTTTGATCTAGCCAGAGTGTTCAAAAAGTTGTGGAACATGAAGGTGACGGTGATACCAATTGTAGTTGGTGCACTTGGAACGATCCGCAAAAGCTTAGAAAAGGAGACTGGAGGAATCGGATATCAGTGGAAGAATCGAGACCATCCAGACCACAGAAATGTTAACATATATAACTTCGGCATTAAATAACCCAACAAGAGTTGATATACCATAAAAACCAACCAACCAAACTGTAAATAAATAAATGTAACATAATGTGACATAAAGTCTATTATTAAACGAAATAGAGCTGGTTTGAATTCGGAGTTTTCCTTCTCCTAGACTCGTAGTCCAACTAAATAACCTAGTTTTCTCTAATATTAGCCCATAGCTGGAAGGAAGAACAGATGGATTAATGCCTTTGAACTCGGGTCACCGAGTCCATTTTTTACAACGATAACCGCTACGCTAAGCGTACCTCTTATAAATTTTACTAGAACGAATGAATTTGACATAATTTATTCTATCTAAGTTTGTCTATGAACTGATTGCAAATGTCTGAATTTCTGAGATGCAGAATTATCATTGTTGTACTCTGATGTACTCAGATTAGTGTCCTCATTTTGGTTGCTTTTATAGTCACAATGTACTTAAGCAATTGTTCTCTCTGACTTATTTCAGATCTGTTGTAGATGGTGACTATCTGTGAATTTTGAAGCGAAATTTTTATTCAATCCTTGGGAGTAGACTGTTCCACTGCTACTGCCACTGCTCCCGCCGAGAGGCTATGTTGTATCAATTGATTGTACCCAAGTTAATTCATCCCTGATACTTCGCTTGTCTTTCTCTTCAACAAAACCTGGGTATACGACTTTTTATGCGCTACCTAATAAATAAAAATGGTTTGGTGGATAAAAGTCTAAGTTATAAGTAAATTTAACAATACGGATGTCTTATGTTTAATTCCTCGGTCGGGTAGTACACAAAAAATCATATATATATATATATATATATATATATATATATATATTCACGCAATCCCTTCGAACAAGCAATATACGACACAATGTCAATGTTTAAGAAGAGTTTGACAGCTTTAAATTCAGTTTTCCTTTTCCTAGACCGGTTGCCATACCAAGTTTAATGAACCAAGTCTGCCTTACTATTTACCCATATCCGGAGAGAGAATAATTGGATTTATATCTTTCCCAAGAGTATTAACGCAATGTGAAATGCAAACAGCCGCGTCTAGGATTTGAACTCGAGTCGCCCTATCCATTGCATAAAAAATCCCATACTCTGGTTCGGTAAAAGAGACCGACATGAGTCCACCTTAACGATGAATTAACTAGACTGGATTAATATGAGGACAGAGTGCCTGCTTAAAACAGGTGCATCCTATCACGAGGTCACTGAGATCTCATGTCGAATAGTTCTCCTTCTGGCATCTCTCAGTAAAACTGGAGTTAACTGATGATGTCATCTCCTCTCCAAGTAACATATGACAAGTTTCACCATGTTGAATAGTAGTAACAATACCCAATCACTGATCCATCTCATAATCGATTCATCCAACAGAGATTACCTTTACAAGACTAAAGAATTCTGAATACTACTCGTGGAAAAATTATGAAATGAATCCATTTAGAGGAAGTTCAATTTGACTTTTTATTTAACAGTAAATAAACTAACCACAGATAAGACGAAAAATATTTCTCTTTAATAGTTAGATATTTTGAATATATATAAAATATCCCTTTGTAAGAATCTTTGCGCTTTAATGGCTATCGAGCTCGACTGCGACATCGCAGTAAGCGAGGTCGAATTCTAGTCGTGCTATTAAGTCCGTTTACTAACTAATACTCTTGGTAGAGGCATGAATTCCTTTATTCCCCAAACTATGGGTTAAATAGCACTACAATTGTTCTTTTACAAGAATGGCTTTGACATTGAATATCTCAAGAAGGTTGATATGCCATAAAGCAAAGAAACCTAACCAAACCAAAATATACCTTAAACGAACTAGATTAAATTATTTAATTTAATGGAATACTTTTTTTCCTGTGGGAATTATAATGGAATAGCTTAATGATGAGGAATAAATCATGGAATGATCTAGTAATTATCATTCCTATAACAAATACCAGCAGAAGCCTGGATGGGCAAATTGGTCTACCGTTAAAAGACATTCCTTGCTGACGTAATGAAGTGGCTGAGTATATCTAATGGAAAAGAAACATGGATCCCAAAACAACAACTGTCTATTGAAACAATGGAAAGGATCGCAAAACTCATTCAAAAAGGTATTCTTGAGGTCGATTTATATGTATTAAAGTGGAACGAAAGGTGTTGGTAGTTCCCAGTTATTTGTGTCTAAAACTTGGTGCAAATATAAAATAAATACGGTTGTTAAAAGAGACAACAAAAGACACCATAGCGTCAACATAGAAAACTCAAAGCATTATAAGTTGTTTGAATTTCTTAGACGAAACTTGATGATTTATCATTCAGGGATTTCGGATTATTGTTATCATCATTTTGGTTATTTTCGCAATATTTCAGCCGATGTGAACTCCGGCCTTCCTTAGGCGTTTCTCGTCGAACTCGGGATCCTATATTTCGAAAACTCTAAATGATAAAAATCCAAACAATAAGCTTTGAAAATAGAAAATTTACTACAAAACAAATGAAAAGCAAATGGTTCGAAAGAGGAGTCAATTTTTGTGACTGAACTGAAAGAAATCGGTTGAATAAAATGGAATTTACATGCAGAAAGTTCATTGCCCAGTCAGCAATGAAACTGTTTGACATTTAACTCCGTGTATTGCCCAGTCAGCTGGAGCTGTAGAATACACTGACTGCACCTCTGCAGAGGGGTAAAAAAAAACCTAACGAGTTTCCTGGTTATGACACTAAACAATCTGATGGTGAGGTTCCAGCAGTGCTGGAGCTTTGGGGAATGCGGAGTACCCCTTCACTGCCATCGCTCCCAGGTCCACTCTGGCCCGGAGTGGTAGCACCTGATAGGGCGATATCTATGGGTTGAACAGAACTAACAGCATACTTATGCTAAAATGAATTGAGTAAACTGAATTGCTTGAAATAGAAATGTTTTCGACAATTAAACCGCACTTACATTTAAACTGCGTGCTTGTGCTTAACTGAATTATTTCAAATAGAACTGTTTTTCGACATTAAAACTGTATTTACACTTAACTGAATTACTACATATAACTGCTTGAATAGTTTGAAATGGAAATGTTTTTGACAATTAAACTGTGTACTTATGCTAAACTGAATTGTTTTAAATAAAACAGATTATTTACATAAAATGGATTTGGCGTTAAATGACCAACAAAGGTTGATATGCCATAAAACCCACCAAACCAAACCAAACCAAAAGTTCAGACCAATATATTTTATGAAGCCAGGATGAGCAGCTATGAAATAAAAATGTTTTCCGGCCTATCTATTATTAATTTTATTTAATACGAAATAAAACAAACAAGGTTGACATCATTTAAGTGTGCTAGTTCTATAATTTTTACAAGGAGAAGTACACTGCTGCTGACCCATGGCTAGAAAGAAGAGGATTCTTGCCTTTTGCAGGGACCAAGATCTGAAGTGAACGCAAACTGTCTTTGATAAAGTTGGAACTCGTTTCGGTGATTCCATTCTCTGTTCTGTTAATCATTACGTCATCTACTCTCAGCGGAATTTCCGAAGAACATAATCAGGAAAATAATTTTTGGTATATATAATTGTATGCAAAGAAATTATTATCATTATAATGGTTGCTTGAAATTATATAATTGCTTGATTGAAACAATATATCGTAAATTGCGGCGTACAAGCCTGAAAAAATCTCTACAAAACTAAGGGTCGACTTGTACGGCTGAGCCAAAATCCAAACCTTTACCACAGAGTGATCAACCGGTGAAACAATATCCCTAACAATCGATATATACCACTTACTGTAACTCCAGTAGACTGTCACGAACGTTTCCAACTTAAACTCGTGTTTGGAGAACGTATTTAACACATTAACGCAGAGATTGATATAGAACAATAAAAGGTTGATGTGCCATTAAATAATTAAAGGTTGATATGCCATTAAACAAAGAAACCAAACCAATCCAAAATGTACATTAAACGAACAAATTAGTATCATATAAACGTTATATCATACGCTGTTCTCAACAGCAAAGGTACTGACCGTAAACTTTAACATAAGCTCTAATGTGTAATATTTGCATATTCTATATAGTACTAGACATTGGCATAATGGTTAGAGTGTTCGCCAATGGCCTGGGATCAATCTCTGGTCGAGTCATACCAAAGACTCTAAAAATGGTACTTAATACCTCCTTGCTTAACACTCAGCATTATAAGGTACATATCAAGGGTAAAGTGGAGAAATCAAGGGAAAGGAGTAGTATCCACCCTTATACCTCGGTGTAGTAGCTATCGAAAAGGGAGCCTTCGGGTCACCTTCGACTACGGTCTTCAACTTATATGTAGCTGAGGCAATTCTCATTTCAGAGAAATATTATGTACACCATACATTACTGGAGTAATGACAGTTTAATGAGACATAATGGTAGTTTATTGAATATACACACATAGGCATTATTACTGTATTCACATAGCACATCATTTAAAATAAAGATACTTTGAAGATAATCTTATTGATGATTAAAACCTAGATTCTAAGATACCAGCAGCCTACTGTATGTTTGTAAGTTGACTGATACAGTAGGTATAGGTCTAATCTAGAATTTTTAACCAAAATTCTTGAGGTTGACTTAGATACCAGATTGACTTGTATACCAAATTTTACAGTAATAAGAAAAGTTACTTGAAGCTATGAAAAGTGACATTCTCATGTAGACCCCTTCACATGGACAAGCAAAGGCAGGACGACCAGCAAGAACCTAGATACAACAGCTCTGTGCCGATACAGGATGTAGCCTTGAAGATCTATCGAGAACGATTGACGATAGAGAAGAGTAGAGGAATAGGGACAGGGAGATCCGCGCAGGCGGTGTGACATTATGATGACGATAGATTATTATTGCTTTCTTGAAACTATATAAACGCTTACAAAAACCATGGACTTCGACATTAAATTACCCAACAAGGGTTGACATATCAAACAAGCAAACCATAAGTAAATTGAATCTGTATGAAGTTTTCCTCTTTCGACCCATTTGTTTTTTCATTATTTTAGGAATGCAAATGTTATCATTTACTCAGCGGGACCTACCTTGGCACAAGGTCAGATACATGGAGCACGAATTGAGTATCAAACTCACTTGCAATCATCTCTTAGTTTTGTTCGTTAACTATTTCCTTACTGGATGTGCCCAAGTTTTAAATAAAAGTTATTGTCGCAAGTAGAGAGATCTTCAGATAGAAGTAAAGAAATCTTCAGTTTCATAAGAATTTCTCTTTTCAACCAGTTAAGATGCTAGATCGTTTTAGCCTTTAGCAGGAAAAATCGATCGGCATTTTTTTTTTCGGATCCCAGAAGACAAACGCCACTTTCTTCCCAGACAATGAGGAATCTTTTTCTTTTCTTTTATCTTTTTTTGGGGCGGAGGCTGTGAGTGAGGGATAAATGTCTGATTCCTGGAATGACTTTACTGATCTGATTTTAATTTACCCTCCAGTTCAAAGTCATTGATCTCAAGACAACCGAAAATTTATATCGGAAATTCTACTTGATAAGTCAAGGTATTTTGAAACTTATACATTTCTGCTTTCAAAGATTAGAGCTGACTATTTCTTCTGATTTGCTGGAATGCTTTGAATTCTTACCATTCCAAATAGCAATGTATTAGCTACCAATATTCTTAAGAAGTTTCCTGTTGTACAAATTTTTTACGGTGATAATTAAAGATTACTTCACTTATCTTCCCGATTCTCCTTCTTATTACACAGCTCAAATGGCAAAGTTTTTACAAATTGCATAACTGAGTCGTGATCATCTTAAGTCAAGAAGAATGTTTACATTTGATATGTTTATATATTTGATTCACCGGCTCATTGGCCTAGTGAGTTGAGTGTTCACCAATGGTCCGGGAGACCGGGGTTTAATCCCTGGGCCAATCATACCAAAGATTTTTTGAAATGGTACTTGATGCTTTCTTGCTTAACAGTCAGCATTATTTATACGAGGTTAAAGTGGAGCAATCCAAGGAAAGGAGTAGCGCCCTCCCCAACACCTCGGTGTTGTAAGTATTGAAAAGGAAGTTTTCGGGTCGCCCTCGACTACAGTTACTTTTTTATATATTTGACTTGCTTTATGACTTAACCCTTTTCTGTTCAAGTAAGTGAAAATAGTTTGAAATAAAATCATAAATACCTTATTTGCTAAATGAAGCAATCTAGTAAGAGTACTTTTGTTATATATATATAAATATATATATATATATATATATATATATATATGTGTGTGTGTGTGTGTGTGTGTGTGTGTGTGTGTGTGTGTGTGTGTGTAAAGAGAAAGATAAAGATAATTACAAATGAGAAAAGTTTGCGAGAAAAAGTGCTCGACGTTTTTACAGCAATCGTAATTATAGTGGGGTGTACAGTCACATATCAAGATGGATGTACACTCACACTAGGTGGTAAATGACACATTGGAAATTTATTGATAGATCAACTCTTTGATATTAATTGACTTATTTTGTTCAGCAATTTGTTTTTAACAGTTCTAGGATACATCATTTTTCCTCCAGATACAATCTGCTGCTATTGTTACCTCCTTTACAAGCTAGTGATTTTTCACAATATCCAACTTCATTTTAAGAGATTTACTAGTTTCATCTTTTATTAGCAATAAACATTTGGACAATACTGCAATGTTTTTTTTATTATTTTGTTTAATTGCATATCAACCTTTGTGAGTTATTTAATGCCAAGACTTGTTCACATTCACATAACGCACACACACACACACACACACACACACACACATATATATATATATATATATATATATATATAACTTTCAAGCGAATAGTTCTTAGGTAACTTTCTTTTTAAACGAGTTAGAGCTCATTTGTTTGCACACAATTGAATGATTTCAAGTGTCTCTATCTAACATTCTATCTAATATTAATCATTTGTTTACACACAGTTTAAATTATTTCAAGGATTACTATCTCAGAACTACTGATCATTATCCACCATCTTCTAGCAGCTTCAAAATAAAATAGGATTGAGTGCTTGCTTGCCACAAAAGCAATATGAAGAATACGGTCAGGACAATCATATAGATACTAGGGCTTCACATGACCAGCCAATTGATCGATTCAGGCCTCTCTGACCACCTGCCTTGCACAATAAGGACTCAAATGAAATGTTGCAGGTCACATGTTCACTTTTGATTCAGAATCACGAACTGATCAACCACCAAGATCCTGTACGGGTCATCACCCACAGCCAAAAAGTAGCATCGTTAGAGGGATATTAACCTTTTCCAGTGGAGCAATTGGTGTATTCTTAGTTTCTTTCTTTAATGGAATATCAACATTTGATATCCCATTCCAGCCGTCTTTTAAAAAACGCCGTTGTCTTATTTTCTTTTATTAAACCTGAGTTTATTATTTGACCCATTGACCCTTTATCTTTCCTGTTCAGTTCCGCAGTATCAATATATATTGGGGTATTTGGTTTAATGGCATACCAACCCTTGATAGTCATTTAATGCCAAATCCTACGTATACATATATTATGATTTTTAGGAAATAGGTTTATTATTTTCAAATGAGCCAGATCTCATTTTTTGTACGCAGTTAAGTGGTTTCAAGTATTGCAATTTATTGTTTACCCACAATTAAGTGGTTTCACGTATTGCTATCTAACACTAATAGTTTTATTTGCACACAGTTAAATATTTTTAAATATTGTTATCTGACACTAAGTAGTAAGTAAGTAAAGTTAGCGACCGTAATCGAGGGTTACATGAAAGCTCCCTTTTCAATAGGTACTACACCAAAGTGTAGGGGAGGGCGCTACTCCTTTCCCTGGATTGTTCCACTTTAATCTTAATTCGTACTTTATAATGCTGAGTGTTAAGGAAGGAGGTATCAAGTACCATTTTTTGAGTCTTTGGTATGACTCCACCTGAGATTGAACTCCAGTCTCCCGTCCCATTGCCAAACGCTTTACCACTTGGCGAATGGTTACCACGGTTAAATTAGTTCAAGCATTACTATCTAATACCAATAATTCAAATTAGTATAAATCGTTTGAATAGAGTAAAGTAGAGGATTAAGCAGTTTTATTTGACGCAAAGATAATAGCCTAACAGGTACTATCACTCCGAGTCAAAGTAGACATGGTAATAATGAAGGGGTACTCTCTATTTCCCAAAGTTCCAGCGCTGGAGCTTCACCATCAGAGATTTTAATGTCATATCAGGACACTTGTCGGTGTATTCTGCATCCCCAGCCGACTTGGCTGTTATCTTCTTGCAGCACGATATATCACATTGTCAATTAAATCATTACTTCTCAAAGGACATCTTGTTCTATTCCATATATATTCACACGGGTATATGGCACTAACCATGAGAAAATAACGCCATATATGTCAATACCCTCGGAAAAAAGAATTGTGCAATAATCGTAATATTTTTTTTAACTTCTGCAATATTTGGTTGGTTTGGTTTCTTTGTTTAATGATATATCAACCTTCTTAGGTTATTTAATGCCGAATCCATCCTTCTAGAAATGGTAGTATTTAACCCATAGCTGAGAGGATAAGGGGGTTCATACCTTTTCCCAAGGGTATTTTCCCAAAAGTGAGCGTAATAACGCGACTGGAGTTCGAACTGGTTTACTACGATTTTTAATTCTAATAATTAATCCGTTTTTTTTTTTTCGTTTTTTTTTTTTTTTTTAAATTGAAGTATTTTACACGGATAAACAGTTTGATTCTATGTTTACATAGTAACAAATTTGTAATAAATTTTGTTACAAAATCGCCAAATCTTTATTGTTTCCTTAAAAAAAAATTTATCTGAATTTTCATCATGATATTTTCTCGAAAATTTTTTATCCGGAGTATTTTCATACGTTAAGTTATTTTTCCCTGTGAAACGTTGGGTATACTTACTAGCGGGTTTATCAGCAATCGTTCGTGCTTGAAATCTCAAATAAGTGCATTGTTGTATTGTTTAATTGGAACTAGCATTTTTCATACAAAAGACAAAAGTTTAAATCGATAAATCTCCTTAATCTCTCAAACTTGAATTTTTAAAAATGCATTTCCCTCCAAAGCGATTGGTAACTTTTCGTCAAATAATATCAACTGCATTTGATTATCGAAAATTATTTAATATATATTTGTTATATATACTAAGCTTTAACTAGACGACTAGCAGACCATGGAAATATTGAGGATTTTAATTAGGACGTTAAGAATTCTAATAAGTATTTCATAGTTATCTTATGATATATATATATATATATATATATATATATATATATATATATATATATTAGAAAAACCTTTAAAACTTACTCATATTTTTTTAAATAATATTTATTTCAGCAGACCCTGTATTATTTGAAATGTTAAATCTACATCTTCAGACAAAGGAATAATGAAAAATTTCTCATGAAAAACTAGAAAAACCCACAAAATTTCGGCCACTCTATTTCCCTAACCCAAATTTCATCATTTTTTTTATATGTAAAGACCAGACCATTTGTTTTTCCAGTCTGGTTGACAAATGATATTCAATCCCTGCATCAAGAATTATTCGCTCTGTATTTTAATCTATTATTTTACATTGAGCTCTCAATTGGATTTTGAATTACATGGATATTGAACAAAGAAAATCCTAAAATAAAATCGCTCCTACTATCGGCTGACTTGGCGTTTGATAATATATATATATATATATATATATATATATATATATATATATATATATACATATATATATACATATATAGCCAGCTGTGGGTAAAATAAGGTAGAGTTGGTAGGTCTACTGGTCTAGGGGAATTCACAACCTGATGAGTGTTGTTCAGGAGATCTTTTAGCACATTGATGCACCATTCTTCTATTTTCAGCTTATCCAATAAGTGACAGGTTCAACACAAACCTTTTACCACAATAAATAAATCCTCTGTGTAGGAAGTATAAGAGTTCATATCTTTACCCGTACTGTTGGGCCCTCATACGTCAAGATCGACGGGAGAATTCCTTATATATATATATATATATATATATATATATATATATATTCCTTATATATATATATATATATATATATATATATATATATATATATATATATATATATATATATATATATAATGTAAGAGTTAGCGTTTATACCTATTGACTGTAGACTTTTAATAGGAAAAAAACTGTAAAATAACATTCTTCAGAAATATGAAATAAGTAGAAGGGATTTTTGGGCATTTGTCTGTTTGTCTTATCATGTCTGCTATCCAAAACTATTGAGATTTTACCCAACGTAAATAATTACCCTGTCATTGGGGCTTAGAATACGATGAATGCAACCACTCCTCAAAAAGGGTGGGGTCTTCTGGCTCAGAATCTAAACAGCTTTTAATGGCGAGGCTCAAGTTCTGGAGATGTGAGGAGTGTGAAGTACCCCCTCATTGCCATTACTTTCAGATCCATTCGGTGTGATGGTATTTGTTAAGGTCTCATCAATGGGTCGAATAGATATGTTTAAAAGCTATTCGTAATCAAATGGACCGTGTGCCAAAATCATCTTAAGAAGCAACAACACAGAAATCTCAATAGTAACGTAGAATGAACGTGGTTCCTCTATCCACTAGGTATAAAATAATCCTGGACGGATTGACATGTCCTTAAAATCAATCAACCAACGTAAATGAGTTCCTCAGTTAGTTATATTTGTTTTTCTTTTTGCAAAAATCTCCTGGTTGATATGTTGTTAAACAAAGAAACCAAACCAAACCAAAAACTTCTTTTGTGAGTCGGGGTGGGTAGTTTCCGTGGCGTAAGCGTTGGAATGTAGCCTTCAAGTAAGCGAATTCAAACTCCAGTCATGTTATTACGTTCCCTTTCAAACTATTACCCTAAGGACACGGATAGAACCGCCCTACTCCCCAACTATGGTTTAAATATTACCACTGCTGTTCAAGGATGGCCTTGGCATTAAATAACCCCAAACAAATTTAATTTGTGACGTAGTATTTATAAGCTAATAATTGTGTGTATAACTGGAACATTAGCCATGCTCTTGTGACACACCTATAAATAAAAGTGAACACGTACACACACTCACATACTCACAAGATGGTGGGCTGAAAAGTTTATATGATAACGTCATATGGAGGTGCCCGTGGTGTAATGGTTTTAGGAGGTGCCCGTGGTGTAATGGTTATCGTCATAGGGATTGGACACGGCGACACGAGTTCAAATCCTGGATGAAACTGAATGCATTTCACATAGCACTAATACCCTTGGGAAAGGTATGAATCCAATCATTCTCCCTCCAGCTATGGGTAAATAGTAGGACAGACTAGGTTCTTCAGCCTTGGTGAGGCAACTAGTCTAGGAGAAGGAAAACTCTGAATTCAAACCTATTAAACTCCGGTTAAAAATCGACCTTGTGTCATATCCTGCCCGAGCGGAGGGGTTGGTAAATATGATATGATAACGTCATATCATCTGTTAATGACTTTTGACCAATGCAACATCGATGGCAGAGATGGATGGACTGCAATGAGGCCTATGTTGAAAGAAAAACTTCATTTTGTCATATTTCATGAGAGTACCGTGGTCAGTCTATAAACTTTTCAGTCGATCCTCGGATACAGTCTCTCCTTTTCAGCCATTTTGTCTACTTTCTACTATTTTCTCTAGTTCTGCCTTGAGTTACAAGCACGCACACATTGACGCACAGATACGTTCTCCTTCTCACGCAAAATTCTTGTAGTTTTATCACTTTCTCTGAACATTTTTATCTGATTGTAAGGCTTCTGTCTTTCATAAATTGTATTGTGTATAGCAGCTATTACCACAATCTACTTTACAGTAATTACAGTTTGGTGTGATGGCTTAGTTTCAATTTATTATGTTTTATGTCTGATCGATTGCCAGCAAGAAGCCGAGGTCAAGATGATTCTAGATAGAGCAAAATGGTATTGGTGGGTTAACTGATTTTAATGGCATGTGAACCCGTCTTAGGTTATTCCACACCAAGAGGTTAGAGGAATCGCCTTCATTATACGTTTATATTTACATTCTTTGTTTTGTCGTTTCTTAAGAAGTTTTCTTGCTACACATTGTCCTTTCGAATACGAATAATTTTGAAACGGATCTTTTTACTCGTAGGTGCGAGTCAGAGTGAACCTGGGAGTAATGGCAATGAAGACGTACTCGACACTTAGATCTCAAACTGGAGACTCACTATTAAATGCAATTTAGTGTCATACCCACTCCAGCCCTTTTTTGGTGGGTCTTAATCCTCCACAGAGAATACAGTCAGTGTACTTTACGTTATGCCGATAGGTCGATGTCAGAGTATTAAATTCTTATGTAATATAATTTTAGATATACGAACACTTGCCCAAAATATTTGCTAACAAAAGCTGAATGTTTTTCGAATTTGTTTACTTAAATCGGAGTACACATTCAAAAGTGGGCAAACTAGGAAAGAATTAATTTTTTTTAAAGTTTTTTAATTTTTCATTAAAAAAAACAGTTTCATTTTCAAATCTTATTTTAACAGTGGAGGCGTAATGAAAATAAAATAAAATAAATCAAAATTTGACTCGACGAGACCGTTTATGATTCACTTTCGCACTAATACCCTTAGTAAAGAAATGAATCCCTCTCTTCTTAGCTACGGATAAAGAGCAGAGCAGACTGGGCTCTTTAGTCGCAGTTAGGTTACCGGCTTAAAAGTGTTATAAACGCTTTTTTCTATTTCTTATACTTATCTATCAAGAAGGATCTCTTATCTTCTATCTTGGACTGGAGGTGCCCGTGGTGTAATGGTTATCGTCGCAGGAAATGGACACGGTGACACGAGTTCAAATCCTGGACTGATTGCATTTCCCATAGCACTAATACCCTTGAGAAAGGTATGAATCCAACTATTCTCCCTCCAGCTATGGGTAAATAGTAGGACAGACTAGGTTCTTCAGCCTTGGTGAGGCAACTAATCTAGGAGAAGGAAAACTCTGAATTCAAACCTGTTAAACTCCGCTTAAAAAATTGACCTTGTGTCATATCCTGCCCGAGCGGAGGGGTTGGGTAAATATGATCTTCTATCTTGGACTTCTTCAGATGCCCTTGAGTTTATCAAGGTCTCCGTATTCATTTCTGTTCTTATTATTGGACACAAAGACTTTGATTTTCGACGTCTTTATTCACCCAAATTTCCACGTCAACCGTACAGCTTGAGATATAGCAATTTTAGGCGTCCGTTCGTTACGACGCATAAGATGCTCTCTCATTAATACTACCTAACTGACTCGTAAGCACGACCGAACCAACCAATCAGAGAACAGCTAAAAAGGTCAGCCAAGGGTCAAGTCTTATCTATCATATCACTGGTTATTTTCCGCGACACTTCTTTAACGAATGACCTGTTAACTTTTGAATTCATATATTTTGAAATCTACACTTACTTTAAAAACTTAATAGGCGACCTATTCTTTATGTAACAGAAGGAAAATGTCAGAATTAAAAAAGATATCACAGGTTATTTTCCACGACACTTCTTTAACGAATGATCTGTTAACTTTTGAATTCATATATTTTAAAATCTACATTTACTTTAAAAACTTAATAGGCGACCTATTCTTTATGTAACAGAAGGAAAAATGTCAGAAATTTTTAATAAATCAGAGGTTTAAAAAAAATTGGCTTTTTAAAAAAACTTTGTGGAGTGTTCTTATTCATTGTCAGTACTATATATATATGTATATCTATGTGTGTAACCATACTCGTATCAGTGTGTGTATATTTGTGTACTGGTGTGTACAGCTTGCTTTTTTTTTGTCCGTCAATTTTAACTATATTACCGATTCCTTCTCTTGAGACACAAGTATCCAGTCGCTTCGAAAAGACAGTCCCATCGCTTATCGTTGTTATCGCTAGGTGGTGATCGAACTTCAGATTTACCAACTGACTCATAACCACTAGATTGAAGAATTCAGAGAGAATCATGCTCACTGGTTACATTCGTACCTCACCAAACACCTTCAGAGAAGCACGTGTTGTAACAGTTATCGCCATAGAAATTGGATTCAGTGAGCCTAGTTCAAAACCTGCACGGGGCTGTTGGCATTTTACATAGGACAAATAACCTTAGGAAAAGCATGAATTTGACTACTCTCCTCCTTTCATAGATATGGATAAATAGTAAGTCAGACTGTGCTCTTAAACCTTCGTATGTCCAAGTACTTGAGTTTGTTCAACAACTTTTGATTTCAATAAGAACTGCAACTCTTTCAACCACAAATATACACTCTTGATGTTTAATAATATTAGCTTAGTACGCTACACAGTTACATGGATGGAAGAAAGTGGATGAGAAGATGAAGTAGCTCCAGGCTTCCAAGCTGCATGAAGCAATCTTTTCTTTAAAGATTATTCGAAATCCTTGTTTTACTAAGGATTAAACGCCGATCTTTTGCATAGATATGAAATGTGACTAATTCAGCCACAAAACAAACCAATGAAACATGGACTCAATAGGCGGTGCGCTTAATGCGATAGCTATCGTCATTGGAAAATGAATCGGGGACCCAATTTCAAAACTTCAACGGAGCTGTTTCCGTTTCACTTCGCACTAATAGCCATAGGAATGGCATGAATGCATCTCTTCTCTTTCCAAAGAGTAAATAGTCGTGCTAACTGGGTTCTTTAGCCTTGATAAGGCAACTAATCGATGAGAAGGAAAACTCTGAATTCAAACCAGCTGCACCAGCTGCTTAAAACTCGACCTTTTGTCGCATCCTGCATGTGGCTCCGTAGTTTACAGCTTAATGGATTTTTAACTATGACAATTATACATTTTAAAATCCTCTGGACAGCATCCAGTGTCCACACAGAGCTGATGAATGTAAGCTTTTGCTGATCTTCTAATACTGGTGTATCCATATATTGGGATCTATTGGAGAGCGTCAGTTATGTTTGTCTTTACATCTCGAGCAGTGCTCAGCTTCTCTTTCTTGGTTTGCAAGATGGGAGGTAAGTGGCTGGATAGCTGCTGTTTTATTGGCTATTACTTCCAGAATGTATTCGAAACAGCACCAAGCATCCTTTTGTTGTTCTCGTCTGGCTTTTCCTACAAGCGTTTCGTTGATGTTGAAGAGGTGCAACCGTATAATTGTACTAACACTGCTAAAGCTTGAAAGATGAGGATTGAAATAGCGTATCAACAATAGTTTATTAATAATCTCTATACTGAAGCTACCCACCGGAATTTATTTAGATTTTGATTATACCTAATTGTTGGACACATTCAACTTTTGCTTGAAGACCTACTCATCAAACTCGCGATCAGCAAACCAGTCAACCAATATTAACGCTGTTCAGTATATGTTTTCAAATTGGAAAATTCCGTGAGTTTTGTTCGTGTTGGGTTAGGAACCGTTTCTTACTAAACTCAATACAACCTGTCGTACGTTACTCCGAGAAAAGCTGAACATCACCAAGTAATCCCCATTGACCCGAGATATGCCAAGAATGTGAATTACTCGGTACAGTATAATAGGTTATGGGTCGAGTCTACGTACGTGCGTGTATGTGTGTATGGGTGGGTTTTTCATCAAATATTTCTTGCACGAGAGGAAGAAAATGGCTTTTTACTTTTGGCGCAAATGTCGGCAAATTTTAACGCTACATCTTCGACGCTGTGCTCACGCAAAACACTGGTAATGTTCGCGCTTATCTACTTTTATTCGCTTCGTTCGCCAGCCATTGCAACTTTTGTTTTCGTTCACCTGTGAGAGTAGTGCCATCTTCTCCGGTAATTATTAAAACTCGCGAGATGAACATGTACGAGATGTGACGAGAATAGTTTAGTTTCAGCAAAACTTGCGAAGCACATTTTCTTTCTTCTTGGTTTTCTTTTTTCTTTTTCTTTTTCTTTTTTTTTTTTTTTCTCCCTATTTTCTCTTTCTTTTTTTTTTTCTTTTTTTACTCTTATGCGCTCTGCTACTTCAAAGAAGTGCAAAAAAAGTTTTAAAAGCAGTTACTTTTATGCATCAGGATAAATATGAGCGCTGTTTCCGACCCATGAGCCCATTGCTTCTCTTTTTTGACGGTGGTTCACGTTTCTTTTATTTAGAAAGAAGTGAATGATTCTAATTAGCATTTTGTACTTATCTCCGTTATATCGAGAATATGGAGTACAAAAAAAACACATGATACTCGAACGTAAGCATCAGAAAATTACTAAATGTGATTCCCTATCTTCGAGGCATGAAATAACCCAAGACAGGTTAACAAACAGTCAATCTATCGTTTTGTACTCCCAGAGCATTTTAAAGTGTTTTGCACAAACAAAAACCTCACTCTGGGTTACAGTTTTTGCTGGGTCAGAGTTACGTATGTATTTATGTATGGATCGATGGATAGACATGATGCATCATCAGTTCATTTTTGTCCCAACTTTTAGAGTATATCAATTCGTTTAAAAACTCATTAAAGAATGTTTTTCTCCTGATGATGAACTAAGGTCGAATCTATCAGACTGAAACGAATGTAATGTCCGAATTTAGAATATGTATTGACATTAGCATAACCTTCATTGCTTCCTAGAACCTCATTCTATCTGTCAACAAGACATTATATATGCCACGCTTGTAAACTTCTTTTAGATTTTGATGCAAAATATGACTCAAAATTGAGTTCAACCTCTTCACTTGAAGTCAACCAAAAACCATCTTAATGATTCAGTATTCCTCAAAACAAATGATAACTAGAAGGAGAATTCGAATGATGAAGCAATTTTTCCCAACCAAGCTCCTCGAAGAAATCTTTACTTAACTGAACTGTGTAAGGACTGACATTATCGTGACGGAGGATGATTATCTTTCTTTTGACTAAAAGAGACGCTTTTTTTTCTGAGCTTTTAGTCACACGACGAAGTTGATTGCAGTAGAGATTAATAGTATGTGGACACGGTTGCCCGAGTTCAAATCTTAAACGAGGTTGTTTGCCTTTCACCAGGCACCATTCGAAAAGGTATGAATCGAACTATTCTCCCTCCAGCTATAGATAAATAATAGAACAAACTTGGCTTTTGAACCTTGATATGATGACCGGTCTAGAAGAAAGAAAACTCTGAATTCAAACAAGTTGTTGGCCTGGAGAAAGATGGAAGCCACCTAGCTATTCCTGCCCCAAAAAGTTGAACCCCATGATCAGACTACGGTTACGGGATAAATTTAGCTAAGTTTATGATTTTTTTAAAATAAATTTTGTAACGCGAAATCGCATACTAAAGTTTATTCAGCCCAGTCGGTAAGGCACACTTCCTTAAATATCCCGCCTTACACTCAACATGATCTTCTTTGGAAAATGTCCTCCTCTCGGTTGCTGATCAGATCTGTTTCTTCTTTTTTTTTTAAAGAAAAAAAAATGAATAAATAAAATCTGAATATGAGCACAGGTAAAAAATCATACATAATATAGTAGTAATCCTAGTCAAGTAAGAACATTAAGTTTATGTCCCAAAAATTCACTTTAAACGGTCCAGTAGGACACATAGCCTAACGTTAGTTCCCTAAGCTTCTAAGGAGACAATCATCTGGAGGTTGCAGGTTCAATCCTGACTGCAGGCGAGTAACAATACGGGAATACTTAACACTTGTACCCGGTTATGGCTAACAGAATCAGAACATTCAATAAAGGACTTAGTTCAAAGTTCCGTGTAGGTCCCCGAGTTTGACAAACACCTGAAGAAGGCCGGAGGACATATCGGCCGAAACGTTGTGGAAATAACAATTAAGATAAAGACAATAGTCCGAAAATCCTTGATGATGAAAACCATCAAGCTTCGTCTCAGAAATTTAGACAACTAAGATCCACTTCTCATCACCAATAACAAGCCTGTTTAAAAAGAAAATGTACCTGAGGGTGTCGTGTAGCACTGACTCACAAAAATCGTCACTGTTGCAGATTCGGGACAAATTTTCCAACCAGAGAAACCTTGACTATCCCTTTCAATTGTCGTATGAGTCATCTAAAATTTCTCTGCGGGTTCCCTTGCAGTAGTAACTGAATTTGCAGTCACAACTGCTTCCAACTCTTCAGAATCAAGTTTTTTGTACGACACTAGTTAAGAAACTCATTATATTATATCTTATGTATTCTTTAGTTGGGACGTGCGTGGGGGTTGGGAATATTGAAGATTACGAATAATATTCTTATAATCTGAAAGAAAAAGATAAAAATCAATCACTGAATCATTCCTAAACAATAACAAGAAGCAATACTTTAATAAATGTTGTCTAAAACATTATTCTAGATATTACATTAGATATTATCAAATATAACATTCCTTCCAATCTTATAGTTTGGGAACAATAACAAAAAAAAAACGCTACAAAGAAATATTCTTATTTGTCTTATCACTTTTGTTAATCTCTCTCTCTCTCTCTCTCTCTCTCTCTCTCTCTCTCTATCTCTCTCTCACACACACACACACACACACACACACAGTTTCTCTTTCTCACAAACGCAAAAACATACATACACGCAGTCCACACAATGATAATTCAGTGACAAATTGAACTGAAAAATTGTTTATTCTCTAAAGATATTTCAAATATATTTGACAAGTAAGATACCTTGTAATGATGCACTGTTTTTCTGAGTTTACCGTTAGTCACATATACGATAGATAGATAGATAGATAACAAGGTTATATCTTAGTTTACAATAGAACTGAGCGTGAATGTTTTAACAAAATAATCTCATGTATCTACCTCATTATCAAAGGCTCGTAGACTCAGTATGCAAATTATTATATGAACTAATATTAGATCTGATTGGGTCAGATTCTAAAGCCTAGATATTAGGTTGGCCAAGACGTCAAATCTGTTTTCATTATTGAAGCTCATAAGAAGAGTTTCGTTTAACCAATTCGAAGACATTGTTCTTAACAGTAGTGTCGCAGTTGTCATAACTGCGAGCATTTTTAATGCTAGAATTGGCGGATATTTATTCATGAATTCTAATAACATTTTCAACACACGAAAAATCCTCGAATGCAGTGGATCGAAAACATTCATTTTCGATTCAAGGTTTTTTTCTTCCTGAAAAAGGTTTTGAAAGACCATTTTTAACTTTTGTCGTTATCAATGTTCTACCACTTGTGCAATGTTCTAGTGATTGAAATAAATGAAAATCTCTTGCTGTTAAATCTGTTCAGTATAATGGATGTAAAAGAACCTCCCATCGAAACGAACGAATCTTTTCTTGGGTTTTGGGGCGATAGTCATTAAAAATAAAGAGGATTAAGTTCTTAATAATAATATTTAAATTTAGATTTAATTTACACACGCTTTTATATCCACTCAGGTAAAACGTAATTCCTTTCCGAATACCATAATTTATGTATTGGATAGAGCCATAAATGATTTCCGTTTTAGTAAAATATAATTTATTAATGAATATTTCAGCAATAGATTAATATCAATCAATAGTATATTTTAATTATCTCTTGCCATTTATCTGGTAGTTTGTTGAGTCCTCTCAATCCAGGGAAAGGAATAGCGCCCTCCCCTACACCTTCTGGTCGCCTTTGACAACGGTCGCCAACTTACTTTTTAACAACTTGTCCTACCACACCGGGCCAGAGTGGACCTGGGAACAATGGCAATGAAGAGGTACTCTGCATTCCCCAAAGCTCCTGCATTACTGGAACCTCACCATCAGATTGTTTAGTGTCATATCCAGGATACTCGTTGGGGAGGTGTTACTCCTCTGCAAGTGTGCAGTCTGTGTATTCTACAGCCCTAGCCGACTTGGCAATATATGTGTACGTATCTGTGTATGTGTGCGGAGGTGTGTGTCTATGTGTGTGTGCTTGTAATATTAACTCAACGAGTATGACATATCATGAGATTTTTTTTAACTAGAGCAATATCCTTCGAATAGTGTAGCTTGGAAAATAAAGCAATTTAGAGTCCCATTTGCAACCGAGAGATAATTTTGGAATCTTGATTTGTACAGAAACTTATTTTTAATCTTTCAATTTTTAATATAACTATGAACGGAGATAACTATGAAATTCTAATAAAAATCCTTCGCGCTTTCCTCAATATAAGGATCAATATTAGTTTGGACTTTTGCTACAATCGAAACCACACCGGTCCTCATATTGTCTATTATTGACTATTTCTCCACCTCGCACATCAGTAAAGACCTCGAGCATCGATTCGATTCACTTAAACATGTGACCAGTCTGAACAAAACTATCACCACGGTAGAGGAGCTGAAATGACTTATGGGATATCGCCGGGATTAAAATGGTTTTATCACCATCAGCAGCATCAGTAGCAGCATCAGTAGCAGCAGTAGCAATCTGGTTGAAACTGGTTGAATTGTATGACGATCATTTCGTAGAAAAGTAGAAAACGCCGACCCCGAAGAGAAAGAAATACTGAGTAGGCTGGGGTAAAAGACACAGAATGAAAAGAGGTTATGAGAAGGTTTTACGGAGAAAAGCAAAGGAAAATAATTTGATTGATGACGTTTTTACGTTAGCAGTTACAGGAGAAAAGAAAAGGATATCACTAACGCCCCTTTTTTAATTCTGACATGGAGCAACGATTTTAAATGGCAATAGTGATGACAGACATTTTCAATACTTTTGCTTTTATTAGCTTAGCTAAGTCTGGCGTATAGTTGAAATATTAGGGCACCTAAATAGAATCAATCAATATATATATATATATATATATATATATATATATATATATGAATCCCATCTGACGAGCTTGAATAAGCGAAATAGATCTATTATGGAAATATAATACTATTTCTAAATTTCTTGTTTTTAAATATATATATATATATATATATATATATATATATATATATATATATATATATATATATATATATATATTTGAATTGAGCAGCGAACCTCTGCAAGGATTATTTTTATTATTATTCTTATTTGTCCTTTGAGTGTTTCTCATATCCGCGTTAGCTGATGGTTTTCCACTGAATTTTGGGTGATAGCAAGTCTCCTAAAGTCTCTGGGACTCGTCACAGTATTCTGGCCGATCTTTATCATTATTTATTTATTTATTTATTTCTCATGTTCCTGTGAGCATCTCCGCTTTTTACTATCTTCACACATCAACCTTAAAAAAATAATCTTTGCATGGAATATATACACTATTAGTACAATATCTATAAACAGGTCTAATTCTCTTATGTAATTCATCCTTTTCTTCCTAAAAATGCCCACTTAAATTATTTTCTCACATTCTTTCTGAAATCATTACATTTTATCTTAAATATTTTTTACGCTATTACTGTTTAGGCAATTTGTTCCAAAAATATATTCCTCAGATAGCAAAAAAATTCCAATTGGTTTGTTAACTTAGTTTTTGAAATTTGCTTAGTCAGTAAATTTGCAGTTCAAAAATTGCCCAATCGGCTGGAGCTGTAGAATACACCGGCTGCATCTTTGCAGAGAGGTAAGAGCCCCTCCTCGCCAATGAGTGTATGGATATGACACTAAACAATATGATGGTGAGGCTCCAGTAATGCTGGAGCTTTGGGGAATGCGGAGTATCCTTCATTGCCACTCTGGTCCGGTGTGATAGAACCTGATCAGGGTCCAATCTATGGGTCAAATAGAACTAGACCGTGGTATCTTTAGTTTACTGTTTTTTTTTGCATTTAAACTGCATATTTATGCTAAACTGAATTGTTTAAAATAGAAATGTTTTGACATCTAAACTGCGTACTTATGCTAAACTGAATTAGTTGAAATAAAACTGTTTTTACATTTAACTTTGTGTATTGCCTAGTCGGTTGGGACTGGAGAACACACCGATTGCATCTCTGCAGAGGAGTAAGACCCCCACCAAACGAGTGTCCTGCATATGACACTAAACAATCTGATGGTGAGGTTCCAGTGATGCTGGAGCTTTGAGGAATGCAGAGCACCTCTTCATGGCCATCGCTCCCAGTTCTACTCTGGCTCAGAGTGGTAGCACCTGATAGGTCCCTATCTTTGGATTAAACAGAACTAAACTTAGTACTAATGCTAAACTGAATTGTTTGACTTAGAACTGTTTGACTAAACTGAATAGCTTGAAATAGAAATATTTTTGACAATTAAACTGTGTACTTATCCTAAACTGAACAACTTGAAATAGAACTGTTTTTACATCAAAATTGCATACTTATGCTGCACTGAATTGTTTGAAATAGAACTGTTATTGACATTAAAATTGTATTTATGCTAAACTGAATTGCTTGAAATAGAACTGTTTTGACATTTAACTATGTGTGGACAAAATATATACAGAATTATTTGACTTAGAATTGTTTGACTAAACTGAATAGCTTGAAATAGAAATGTTTTTGACAATTAATCTGTTTGAAATAGAACTAACTATTTGTATATAAATGGATTTGGCGTTAAATAACCTACAAAGGTTGATATGCCATTAAACCACCCAACCAACCAACCAACCAGTTCGTAAAGAAATATGGAAAAAATGTCTACCATAATTACTTCGACATTGTAGCAGGAGTACTACAAGGGGACACGCTGGCTCCGTATCTCTTTATCATTTGTCTAGACTACGTACTTAGAACATCGATTGACAAAATCAAAGAGAATGGCTTCGAACTGACGAAGAAAAGAAGCAGAAGATACCCCGCAATAACAATTACCGACGCCGACTACGCCGATGACATAGCGATACTGACAAATACACCTGACCAAGCTGAAACACTTCTGCATAGTTTGGAACGAGCAGCAGCAAGCATAGGCCTCCATGTTAATGCACACAAAACGGAATATATGTGCTATAACCAAACGGGGAACATCTCCACTCTAGAAGGAACCCCTCTTAAACTAGTAGACAAATTCACGTACCTAGGAAGCAGCGTCGAATCAACCGAAAAGGACATCGAAACGAGGTTAACGAAAGCATGGACAGCTATCAATAGGCTATCGACTATATGGAAATCAGACCTAACCGATAAAATGAAACGCAGTTTCTTCCAGGCAGCGGTCACATCGATACTGCTATATGGATGCACTACATGGACGCTAACAAAACGGCTGGAGAAGAAACTAGATGGCAATTACACAAGAATGCTGCGTGCAATCCTGAACAAGTCCTGGCAGCAACACCCCACAAGACACCAACTGTACGGCCACCTGCCCCCTATCACGAAAACTATTCAAGTTAGGCGAACCAGACATGCAGGACATTGCTGGAGAAGCAGAGATGAACTCATAAGAGATGTACTCTTATGGATCCCCACACACGGCCGCGCAAAAGCAGGACGACCAGCACGAACGTACATTCAGCAGCATTGTGAGGATACAGGTTGTTGTCCTGAAGACCTGCCAAGGGCGATGAACGATAGGGAGGAGTGGCGAGAGAGGGTCAGGGATATCCGTGCTGCCAGCACGATATGATGATGATGATGAAATTAAATCGCCTCTCATTCTTCTTTCAAGTAATGTGGTTAATCCTAATTTCTTAATTTTTTTCTCTATAACTGTAATCTTTTACGCTTTCATAATTTTTTTGGCTCTTCTATGTATGCTCTCTCAGACCTGACCGATAAAATGAAACGCAGTTTCTTCCAGGCAGTGATCGTATCGATACTGCTGTATGGATGCACTACTTGGACGCTAACTAAACGGCTGGAGAAGAAGCTAGACGGCAATTACACAAGAATGTTGCGAGCAATATTGAACAAGCCCAGAAGGCAACACCCCACAAGGCACCAACTATACGGTCACCTGCCTCCCATCACGAAAACTATCCAAGTCAGACGAACCAGACATGCAGGACACTGCTGGAGAAACAGGGACGAGCTCATAAGTGATGTACTCCTGAAGACCTGCCTGAGGCGATGAACGACAGGGAGAAGTGGCGCCAGAGGGTCAGGGATATCCGTGCCTGCGGCAAGACATGATGATGATGATGTATACTCTCCAATATTGATATTATACTCCAGTTTTCATGTCTTGACACTGGAGTCTAGTTTTTGTGTTTTACATATTTTTTAAGATACACTTACATCCCTTAAAATAACATTTATAACCGTTCAGTCAATCTTTCCATTTGTCATGAATACACTAGACAAAATATGATGATCAGCTTTAAGTGTATCATTAAAGCCAAACCTTAGCATTTTCAATTTATCTTTTTTGATTTCCCTGTTAAGTAATATTCAACATTATTATTCTTGGATTCAATATGTAGTACTTTATATTTTTCTATGTTTAATTTTGATTACCAAATACCTTTCCAATATGGTAATTTGTTTAGATCCGTCTATGAATGTTTGTGGGATGGTCACCAGCTCTAGATGTACGTCTCTAGCGTGGTCAGCTACAACTACTAAGCTTTACCAGCTTAGAAGTCGCTACTGGGGAGAGAAACACACAAAAACACAACTCGGCTTTCACTGTTCGGACATTTCGTTGTTTTATCCTCTCTGCGGTCAGTCCCTAAGACCGCAAAAGCAGGAGGAAATGAACAGCGGACACCACATGGTAGCTTCTGGTGGTGTAATGGTTAGCAAGCTCGACTAGCAAACCTACACGAGTGAGTTCGAGTCTCATTGGGTGCCCCTTTCATATGGCCTTGTGCCACATCTAAGCAAAAAGCTTAGTAAATTACCACCACATGGTAGCTTCTTCGTCATTTGTGAGACGGTCTCGTTTTGTATCTTTGATTCGTCGTTCCACGTTCACAACCCAGAACGAATCCCGATATCCGTAATATATATACTGGGGTTCACTAACACCCCACCCTCACTCTGCCTGGATGAACCTTTTGAATCGTGACCTCTGCAAAACCGGTCAAGTGTATCATGTTACCGCCTGTGCAGAGAAAGAGGGATATAACTCAATCAACTCAATTGAAACCAGAAAATGTATCCCGTGCGAAGAAAAATTCGAAAAGAACGGATGCAGTTCATTAGAGAGTAAATCGAGCTCTTACCAGCAATTCTCTTAGAGTAATGGTTATCGTCGAATGAAATGAAATTGGGGACCCGAGTTCAAATCCTGAACGCAACAGTTTGTGTTTCACCTCGCGCTAATGCCTTTTGGAAAGGCATGAATTAATCTGTTTTCAGCACCCAACGAATGGACAACTGGAGTAGACTGTGCTCTTTAAGCCTTGATAAGGCAATCAGTCTACGAGAATGAAAAGTCTGAACCCAAAACAGCTTTACTCCTATTAAAAAAATTGATCTTGGGTAAATGCATACTGAAAACTTTTGAATAGATTGAACCTGAGAATGTACATCATCCGAAATCAGGAGAGAAGCGATAGAAAAGAGACAAACTGGTTACATTCTGGCTGAGGCAAAGTGATTGAGGGAACGAGAAAAAATCCTCTTTCACAAGGCCACCGCAAACAGTTTTGCACAAAACAGAAAAACATGAGATGAATCTGTTCATATATGACAACAGTATTGCATCCTCTGGTAAATCTGGTTCATATCATCTTCATTCAGTTGCCTAGTCGGCTGGGGCTGTAGAATACACCGACTGCTTCTCTGCAGAGGGGTAAGACACCCCCCCCAACGAGTGTCCTGCATATGACACTAAACAATCTGATGGTGATGTTCCAGCAATACTGGAGCTTTGGGGAATGCGGAGTACCCCTTCATTGCGATCGCACTCTGGCCCGGAGTGGTAGCACCTGATAAGGGTCCTATCTATGGGTTAAACAGAACTAAACCGTGCTTCTTTCACTATCCTGATTTTTGCATTTGAACTGCGTATTTATGCTAAACTGAATTGTTTAAAATAGAACTGTTTTGATATTGGAACTGCGTACTAGTGCTGAACTGAATTGCTTGTAATAGAACTGTTTTTGACGTCTAAACTGTATACTTATGCTGAACTGAATTATCTGAAATGAAACTGTTTGGCCCGGAGTGGTAGCATCTGATAGGGCTCTATCTATGGGTTAAATAGAACTAATAGCATACTTATGCTAAACTGGATTGTTTGAGTAAACTGTATAGCTTGAAATAGAAATGTTTTTGACAATTAAACCGTACTTACATTTAAACTGCGGGCTTATGCTTAACTGAATTATTTCAACTAGAACTGGTTTTCGACATTAAAACTGTATTTACACTTAACTGAATTGTTACATATAAGTGCTTGAATAGTTTGAAATAGAAATGCTTTTGACAATTAAACTGTGTACTTATGCTAAACTTAATTGTTTGAAATAGAACTGTTTATTTACATAAAAATGGATTTGGCGTTAAATAACCTACAAAGGCTGATATTCCATAAAACCCAACAAATCAAACCAAACCAATCGTCATCCAGGCGTGCCAACACCAACAGCACGGATTCCCTTGAAACTCTCTCTCTCTCTCTCTCTCTCTCTCTCTCTCTCTCTCTCTCTCTCTCTCTCTCTCTCTTGATACGTCTCTATTAGCCATCACTGTTGGTTTGTCCTAAAGACGGAATCTACTGTCCGCACATAGCTGATGAACGTAAGTTTTTGCTGGTCAGCCAACACTCGTGTGTCTCTGTGAGGAAATCCAAAAGAGAATGTCGCTCATGAGTTCATCTTATTCAGCTATACCCATCATCTCTGGCTCGTCTAACTTGAATGTCTAGTGAGATGAGAGGTAAGTGGCCGTACAGCTGCTGTTTTGTTCAAAACAGCATGCAGCATCTTTGTTAGTTCCAAACAAGCTTTTTCTCCAGTTGTGTCGCTAAAGTCAAAATGTTGCAACCATATAATCAATTTGGTCACAGCTTGGAAAATTTCCCGTTTTATTTCATCAGAGAGCTTAGATTTCCATATGCTCGTTACTCTGTCAATATCAGTCCACGCTTTACCTTTGCGTATGTTGACTTCGCTTTTACTAGTCGCAATATTTTGCTACCGAGTTATATGAACTGATCTACTAATTTTATTATCTATATAGATACATCAAAGCTTCAGATATTAGATATTGTTTTTCTTAAAATTAACACAACTTACAAGCAGCGATCGTGTCGATACAGCTATATGGATGCACTACATGGACGCTAACTAAAAGGCTGGGGAAAAGACTCGACGGCAACTACATAAGAATGCTGCGAGCAATATTGAACAGGTCCTGGAGGCAGTACTAACAAAGCAGCAGCTGTACGGCCACCTACCACCGATCACGAAAACTATCTAAATTAGACGAACAAGACATGCTGGACACTGCTGGAGAAGTAGGGACGAGCTCATTAGTGATGTACTCTTATGGACCCCTACACATGGCCGAGCAAAAGCAGGGCGACCAGCTCGAACCTACATACAGCAGCTCTGTTAGGATACGGGGTGTAGCCCTGAGGACCTGCCGAAAGCAATGAACGGTAGGGAGGGGTGGCGAGAGAGGGTCAGGGATATCCGTGCTGATGGCACGACAAGATGATGATGATGACTAGCGATAAACGGAAGCGGTCGTAGTTACTGTTAGAATTGTGTCATGGCAGGGAAGGGATATTTCGAGTTGACAGATGGATTTTGTCATAAGGTTACACAAATGCGACTTGAACGTAATCGTTTCAGACGACTGACAAAATTTTTGGCACTTGGCGTTATAACAAAGAGGATTATATAAAGCTAATTTAATCGCAAACTTAATATTAACTGAAGACTTTAGTTTTAGAACCGTTTGGTCGGCAGAGCGTAAAATACTCTGATTGCATTCTTTGCGAATGGTAAGACCCCCCAACTCAAAAAGGGGGAATCTGGGCATAACAGTAAACTGCATCTGGTGATGAGGCTCTAGTTCTGAAGATCTGAGGAATTTGGAGTACCTGTTCATTGTCATTACTCCTAGGTTCACTCCGAATCGATATAGTAGTACATGTTAGAGCCCACCTGATCAAATACATATGTTTAAAAATTATTCTTATTAGGTTAGATTAGTTGATGCCATATAACTCTAAATTATTTTAATTAAGAATAGAAGCAATAATTATTTACTAGTGTAACACAGTGGTACCAAATATGAATAGGTGTTACCCTACGGAACCCGGTATGGAGGTTGGCACGCACGTAAGTACAAGACGTAAGTACAAGACGTATTCAGTTGTTTATTAGATATGAAAAGTTATGGTGGTTTGTAACATTCACAGTCGTCATGAAACGAGAAAATATGGAAAGAATTCGCGTTAATTCACTGGGACTTCATTTCTTCTTCACCCTGATCAAGCTTCACCCCAAAGAGGCCGCTTGTCGTCCAACTGCCCATCTTCGACTGAACTTAAACTGGGAACGACCGTGAGACCGACCGACTAACTGCTCTTCGAGGCACTCCAACTAACTCTACTTATATATATTCAGCTAATTATTCTGTTAACTTAACATTTTCTTAATCAAACGTCATCACTGAAACTTTCCAGTCATACGCCATGCTGATATTATATCATATCAGCTGATATTATATCCAAATGTTTATTTTAATATGTCACACGGCGCCGATAAAAAAAAAACACCTCCCAATTTCATATTTTGATAGGACTTGACATCGAATGCAAACAGGGTCTACCCGCCTGACCTTTTCAATGCAAACTTGCACTTACAAAGTCTAACTCAAAGTTATTACCAAGCTCACAATTTATCACTAAAACGGTTAACTAACATAATCAATTACAATGCTTAGTTATATTACATAAAGGATTATTATTTGTAGAAGTTGAATGAAACCATATTAATGAGTGCAAACAAATGATTATCATTAAATAGAAATAATTACTTGAAATCATATAATTATTTGTATTAGATAGGAATACTTGAAACGATACAACTCCGTCAAAATTTTTGTATCAAATTGAAATACTTGACATACCTACGACACAAAAAATAGACAAATGGTAGATTTGGGTAAATCTGACTTGCGATACCGATTTTTCCAAGGGTTTCATCCAAGGAATTATTCTCGCTTCTGTCTCACAGCAAAACGATTCATTCCTTCCTGAAAGATATATACAGGCACTATCCAACCTAATCCAAAACCCGAACGTTATCATTTCCTCCGTTGACAAAAGCGGTGGCGTTGTAATCATGCACAAACATAGGTACATAAACAAAATTGATTCACTTCTAGAAGACAAAAACATTTATGTAATATCTAATTTAATTACCACTAACAAAGACATTACTTGTTTCAACAAACTCTTCAAAAAACTCGTCAAAAACTAAAAAAAAATTGAACTTCCCTCATTGAATACCACCCTACAATCCCCAAATTGTATGGCCTACCCAAAATCCATAAACCAAACACTCCTGCACAAAATAGTTCACGCCATAACTAAAATATCCCCCCCCCACTTGGCATAATCAGCCCATCACACGTTATAAAATCCGAAAACTTACTTAATAAAATTAAGGATATCGATATACAAAACAAAACTATGAACTGCTTAGATATAAATTCCCTTTACACAAATATATCCATAAAAATATCTCAACCTTCATGCAACTCACTTGAGAAAAATTAAATTCAACTCATCACTCCCCTTAAACATCTGAAAACCCATAACTAACACGACTTATTTCAAATTTAATAATAATTTTCATAAATAGAAAATTGGTTTCAGTATGGGAAACCCACACAGCAGTGTTCTAGCTTGTCTATTATTAGAATTTTTGAATCCGGCCCTTTTAAATACAGACTACCCATTAACGCTACATATTTTAGATATATTAACGATATACTCATTTTCCTACCCACAAATCATAAAAATCGAAAAGATTACTGAGAAATTAAACAACGTTGAATCCTCCACCAACTTTACATATGGAAAAAGAATCAAACAACACCATACCTTTTCAGGACATCCCAATTATTAAATCCCAAAATGATTTAACTTTTAAAGTCCACCAACAAAAACAATTATATACATTTTACTCCCACCACAACAATATAATTAAGAGAGGCCTCAAAATTGGCTTTTATTAACGAGCTCTTAGAATATGTAGCCCACAATACTTAGATGAAAAATTTTGATATATCGAGCATTCCCTTAAAAGCCTAAGTTTTTCATATTAAACGCTAGAAAAAAAAAAAACTCTCAACATACACTCATCAAATAAACTTAAGAAAAACACTCCCACTATTCATTTTATCCACAGACCCACTAAACCACACAACAAACCGCTCTACGATAAATTAACCAAATTAGGAATACCAATTTTACAAACATCGCAAACCATTAAAAATCTCAGTAATATCTCGAAACGCACCAATAACATAATTACTTCTCACCCAAGTATATATTGGATCAATTGGATTAAATGACGACTGAAATGCCCTTTTCTCTTTCATGTTAGATCTCAAAATCCTTTTCAATTTTCCCAACCACATTAATTAAACTAATACACTGCAAAAAATCCCGCAGACTGTTAGAATCTACAGTCATTTCCAAGACTAAACACTTTAAACAACGACAGGTTTTTACTAGATTTTACCCTACTAGGCAGACATTATTTTTCATGAGAAAAATATCAAAATAGAAAATGGGTAAATTTTTTTTAGCAAAAACTAAAACATTTTTTGCTCTCAATACTTCTATACTTCTGAACGAATTTTTCTTTCCTTTTTTTCATTTAGATATTCCAATATGGTCAAGACGTTGATGAAAAATGGATTTGCCTAAAACCTCTACCTCCATCACTCCCTTTCCTTCCTTTCCATTTCTCCTTCTCTGGACCACCCTCTCCCTCCTCATATTTCTCTTATTTTCACACTGAAATTTATCAATCTCTGCTGGTCAAATCTCTGATGAAACTTGATACGCTTGACAGTGGCTATAGCCTCCCACCTAGCTGCCCAGCTTTGGCTATCTGCCCAGATGGTTGCAGTTAAAACTAATAACCCCAACCGCTATCACTCTAACATATATTTATATCTCTTCCTTTTTTTTTCTTTTTCTGTCTCTTTTCATTAGACCCTTCCCTCCTTTGATATTTTTATTTTTATTCTATTTATCTATTTCTTCAATTGCTGAACTTTATAAAAACTCATTTTCATTCTGATGAAGTTCTTTTTTAATAAAGAATGAAATATCATTGCTGAATTCTTTGTCAGTGTTGGTTTATCCACTTTTCCACTTATACAAAAAAAATTCAATATAGATGATGCGATTTCCTATCCTCTTGGCATAAAATAATCCTTGACGGATTGCCATGCCGTTAAGATCAATCAATTTTTCAATCATTTACTTTCAGAATGTTCATTATAGTTTTAGTTTAGGCTGTTACAAACATGAAGTATCATTCAAAACAAAAAAAAAAACAAAGGATTTAGAATCGATTTTCTTAGGTTACAAAAATTATTCGTAATCATTTAAAGAATCTTTTATTTGTTTATCGTTTATTTACCTCAGGTTAATGCTTTATTTATGAAGTTTGACCGAAAAGTTCATTGGGTGACCAAGATATTCTCATGGAAGGTTAACTTAATTAGGTTTATTTTCAACATTGCCTCGTTTGGTTGGCTAAAAAAGTTCATTGGCTGAACAAGATACTCTCGGGAATTGGTTTGGTTTGGTTGGGTTTCATGTCATATCAACCATTATATGTTATTTAATGCCGAATCCTGTTTATACATATACATATATATCTATATCAAATATATATATATATATATATATATACATATATATATATATATATTATTTGTCAAAGTTTCAAGTATTGCTATATAACAGTCGCAATTTAACATCAATCATTTGTTTGCACGCAGTTTGTTCTATTTGACCTATAGGTTAGACCCTATCAGGTGTTACCACTCTGAGTCAGAGTGGACCTGGGAGCAATGGCAATGAAAGGGTACTCCACATTCTTCAATTCTTCGAATCTCCAAGGCTGGAATGTCGCCGTGAGGACACTTATTTGTCGGGGTCTTACCCCTCTACTGAGACGCAGTGGATGTTGGTTAAAAAAGTCACCCAGAGCAGATATGACGTCATTATATGAATTTTCATACATCGGAAATTTTCAAAACAACCTTGTACACTGAACTTGGCGTATTACTTTGGGTTTGTTTGGAGATCTCAGATCTAGCTTGAGTAGAATTAATAAATGTTTCGAATAAATATTTAATTTTATTATTTTATAAGTGTAGAGGGACAGAATTTTTTTTTAAATTTAACATATGACAATAATCATTATTATTTACACTAACTACACTTCTCAGACTAATCTTGATTGTTATATAAACAACATTTCGACCGCTGCACCTCCATCTTCAAGTGTTTTTTGTTTGTTTTTTTGTGGGGCGGGGGGGGGGGGTTCAGATTATTTCAATTACCGAAAGCAGATTGGTTATTTTACAAAATAGAAAATATCAGCCGGGTTGTTGATGTTTTTTTTATTCATTTTTTTATTTTGTTTGTTTGTTTGTTTTTGCTTTTCTCTATATTTTTTATTTGTTTTTTTTTTTTTTTTTTGGTGTTTTTAGTGGGTGGTTAATAATCAGAATGCGTTTAGTTGTTCGTTTTAAACACTTTGATATTTTTTCTCTTTCTCCGTTATAAAACCCCACATTGTTTTTGCTGATTATTGAAAAGAATAAACTATTCATTTCTATTTCTAGATGAGGCTATGTCAGTCATTAAGTTTTCCTGAGTATTCTTTCATCTTAATGATGTGGCAAGATAACAAGAAAGTCATTAAAAATTAAGATGAAAGAAAATTAAAGTAAAAATTAACGGCTAAATTTTCAAGATATC
This sequence comes from Sepioteuthis lessoniana, assembly GCA_963585895.1. Classification (NCBI taxonomy): domain Eukaryota; kingdom Metazoa; phylum Mollusca; class Cephalopoda; order Myopsida; family Loliginidae; genus Sepioteuthis; species Sepioteuthis lessoniana. The sequence continues at coordinate 47,939,245 of OY757907.1, forward strand.
TTTTCAAATATGAATTAATTTCATTCTTTTTTAATTACATACCTTTTTCTTACAACGGTTATATTCTTTCAAATAATAGAGAGAAACAAAGAAAAGACAGACAGACAGACAGACAGACAGACTGAGAAAGAAAGAGAAAGGGAGAGAGAGAGATAAATTAAGAATATATTGAGGGATATTTTGCATATATATATAAATAGAGAGAGAGAGATTGAGAGGGAGAGATAATGAACAAAGGATAGATAGATAGATAGATAGATAGATAGATAGATAGATAGATAGATAGATGAAGAGGAAGAGAGTGAGAAAGAGAGATGAAAAATATTATATATATATATATAGAGAGAGAGAGAAGGGGAGGGAAGGAAAGAAAATGAACAAAGGATAGATAGATAGATAGATAGATAGATAGATAGATAGATAGATAGATAGATAGATAGATGCTTTGTATATATTAAGAGATATAAGCAAAAAATAGAGAGAGAGAGAAGAAAAAGTGAGGTATGAACAAAAATATCTACATTGATAGATAGATAGATTAGAGATAGATAAATAGAGAGGAGAGAGAAAGAGAGAGATAGATGAACAAAAATAGATTGAGAGACTTTTGCATATATACATATATATATATATATATATATAAGATAAAGAGAGAGTGGGATGTTGGTATATACATATATAGAGAGAGAAAGAGAGAGACAGAGAGAAACCGAGACAGAGATAAAGAGGATAAACAAAGATTAGATAGATAGATAGATAGATAGATAGATAGATAGATAGATAGATAGATAGATAGATAGATAGATAGATATTTTGCAGCAGGCTATCATCCGGTTCATTCACAGGAAGCTACTCCATGTTAAAATTGCAAGGCCAGAATGAAGAGTGGGAGACCTAAACTTCACTTTAGAGATGTCTTCAAGGCTACCATGAAGACGTTTTAAATTAATACGACCTCTTGAAAACCACAAGCTAATGAATGTAGTCACTGGCGAGCCAAGGTTTACATAGATATGATGAGATGTGATGCAACTTCTGCGATCAAATACCGACGGAATAAAGAGCAGCAAAAAGACAGCTGCAAACCTGTGAATAGAGCTGAGCAGATCTGCTTCTACTGGCAGCGTGTTGTTGGGTCCAACATAGACTCCGTTCGTCATGAGAGAACTTGCAAGACAAAGCTCCAATGGTAAAACAATGTCATTCCTATAGTACTTGATCGTGCAATCTAGAGGCAAAAGCCATAGATTCATTTAAATGAGATAGATAGATAGATAGATAGATTATGCTTTGTAACCCGTCAGTTTGTAAAGATAGATAGATAGATAGATAGATAGATAGGAAGAAAATAATGGATTGTAATCCGATAGTTTGTATAGATAGATAGATAGATAGATAGATAGATAGATAGATAGATAGATAGATAAGGTTATCAAAAAATGAAGATATTTTGCATATATATATAAAGAGTTAGTGAGTGGGTGAGTGAGTGAGAGAGAGACAGAGAGGATAAACAAAGGATAGATAGATAGATAGATAGATAGATAGATAGATAGATAGATAAAGAAAAATAGCTTTGAGATATTTTGTACATATATAGATAGATAGAGAGAGAGAGAGAGAGACAGACAGACAGACAGAGACAGAGACAGAGACTGAAACAGACACATAGATAGATAGATAGATAGATAGATACAATAAAATATGACGAAAAAATGTTCAGAGATAGATAGATAGATAGATAGATTTGAGATATTTTGTATATAGATGGATAGATAGATAGAGAGAGAGAAAGACAGAGAGAAAGACAAAGACTGAGACAGACACATAGATAGATAGATAGATAGATAGATAGATAGATAGATAGATAGATAGATAGATACTATAAAATATGACGAAAAAATGTTCGGAGATAGATAGATAGATAGATAGATTTGAGATATTTTGTAGATAGATAGAGAGAGAGAGAGAGAGAGAGGGGGAGAGAGAGAGAGAGCGCGAAAGACAGAGAGAAAGACAGAGACTGAGACAGACACATAGATAGATAGATAGATAGATAGATAGATAGATAGATAGATATATACTATAAAATATGACGAAAAAATGTTCAGAGATAGATAGATAGATAGATGCCGAAAAAAAATTCTACCACCAACAAATCTTTCCTCAGATGATAATCCTGATGCAAGGCATTTTTCTGAGACCAAAGTCTCATTACTATCGACACAAAACGCTTCAGCAGTATCCAATAATGTCACCAGCCTTTGTTGGTTTTCCGTCGTGTCGCAGATTATGTAATCCTTTGTTGTATTCCCGATTTTTGAGTCTAAATAAAGTTTTTTTACGAGGTGTTAGAAGGTTCAATGTAACGTGGTTGCTATTTCAATTTGGTCACTGACTGACTAAATTTGGCCACTGAAATTAATAAGTATTTCGAATAAATACTTAATTCTATAATTTCCCCAACTTGGATTCGGTTTCAATGGCATATCAATTTTAATGGATTTTTTAATACCGAAGCCATTCCTGTAGAACAATAGTGGTACTATTTAACTCATAGCTAGAAGGATAAGGAGATTCATCCCTTTTCTAGGGGTATTAGTTCGAAAGTGAACGTAATATCGCGACTGGAGTACGACCTCGCTTATTTCGTGGCCGATACTCACTACCTTAGTCCTCCTCAAACTTAGAACTATTGTATTAATTTACTATCATTTCATAGTAATGATAATCGTTTGTTTGAAGACAGTTATATGGTTTCCATTTTTCCTATAAATACGTATAATTTTCAAACAGATCTATTTAACCCATTGATAGGGCCCTGGCAGATACTCCGATTCCAGATCAGAGTGAACATTGGAGTAATGCCAATGAAGGGTTGTTTCACATACTCTAGAACTCAAGAATTGGAGCCTCACTACTAAATGCAGTTTTACCTATTTACCAACCCCTCCGCTCGGGCAGGATATGACACAAGGTCAATTTTTAAGCGAAGATTAACAGGTTTTAATTAAGAGTTTTCCTTCTCCTAGACTAGTTGCCTAACCAAGGCTGAAGAACCCAGTCTGTCCTACTATTTACCCATAGCTGGAGGTAGAATAATTGAATTCATACCTTTCCCAAGAGTATTAGTGCTATGTGAAATGCAATCAGTCTCGTCCAGGATTTGAACTCGTGTCGCCGTATTCATGCAGTTTTATGACATGCCACAGACGCCTCTTTTATTGCTGGGTAGAGGTAGTATTACTACACTGACAATACTATCTGTTTTTTTGACAGGGTCTCGTAAATACCAATAGCCATAATGCTGTATATAGGTATACTTGTATTAAATCTTATACGGACGTGAAGGTGTCTCGGCTATATATACTTCTTTATGACCTGTAAGAGATCGATAATATGCCGATTGATTTTTCGCTAATTTTCACTCGTGTTGCTACATTAGTACGAATTATAATCAGTTTTCTCTTTCTTTTTTCCCTTTTTTTTTTAATCAATAGATCATAAGTTGAGATTATTCAAATGTTTTTTTTTATCTTTGTCGGCAATAATTTTTTCCAGCAAAAATTCGATGAATTAATTTTTCCTCAAAATGATTTTCCATTAATATTTGTTTTCATTCAACTCTCCATTATTTAAAATCTTGCGCTCGTTTTCAGCATCAATGCAATGTTGTTGTTTTTTTTTTTTTTTCATTTTATTAATCATATTACAAAGTTTCATTTTTATCAACACAATACGCTTAACAGACGCTTTTGGTAGACTTTAAGTTTGTCAATGTGTTACATTCTTTTATTCTTTGAATTTATATATTTTATTGCAAATAAATACATATATAAGATAAGCACTCTATGATAAGTACCAAGTCTAGATTACTCTTAACCCATTAGCTATAAGAAATAGTTGTCTTCTTTGGGAAAATATAATGACCGGAATGAGCGCAAACGGTGACCTACACTTATTATTATCTTGAAAATTAGATTGAAAATTGTTTTGTTCTCAAAGGCTTAGCTTATTGCACTAATATAAATTTCGCAACAATATGACATTGACATATATAGATAAACCTGATTAGTGCAATAAAAATACGTCCCATTGATTAAAAAAAAGCCATTTGAGATCAAAGGAATTGCAGTGTGAAGAGTTAGGCGGCCAGATGTTAGGAGTGATATGGTCGCAGATATTTTCTGACAGCTAACAGAGGGTTCTCTTGTTTGTGTTGTATGGCGCTGAGTCCTGCTCCCAGATATAATGTCTTCTGGCTGCTTCCTTATTGATCCATGGCAGCACTACTGTATCCAGTCATTTGATGAAGACCTCTATGCTGTAAAGATGAATGGAGGTATAACGTTACCAACACTGGTGACCACCCCACATACCATGATGAGGACTGGGTACTTGGTTTTCATCACTTTGAATATAAATCTCTCTTTAGATTGGCACCCAAACATTCTAATATCTTTGCACTGGGTTTTCCGACGTGAATGCCACGTAATACAATATGCTGTTTTCAAATTTCTTGTGGAGTGAATTGTGTAATAGTGCTGCTTTTTTTCACAAACAGTGCCCAACTGACTCTAGTTTGCTGCATGGTTGACAAAACCCAAAACACTTATACGCATGCGCGAAATTGATTATTAAAAGGATGACAATTTACCCCTCGCACTCTGTGTGTGCGTGTGTATGTGTGTGTGCGTGCGTGTGTAATGTGTGTGTGCACACTCTGTGTGTGCGTGTGTAATGTGTGTGTTTGCGTGTGTAATGTGTGTGTTTGCGTGTGTGTGTAAAAATATTGGATAGTAGACGAAGATAAACCTGAAATAAATTAATGTTTTCTCACCTTTTAATAGAATCTTCTTTTATATATGTAGAATATACTGACTACATTTCGGCAGAAGGTTAAGACCCCCTCCCAAACAGAGTCCTGAAATGATGACAATAAACTATCTGATGGTGTGGCTCCAGCTTTGGAGATTTGGGGAATGTGAAGTACCCCTTTCATTCTCATTACTTCCAGGTCCACTCTGGTCCTATCTATGGGTCAAGTATAACAAACTATGAGTACAAACAAATGACTGATGTTAAATTGTGGCTGGTATATAGCAATGATTGAAACAATGTTACTGTGTACAAAAAAGAGCTTAGGCTCCTTTGAAATGTTATCAACAAAATGTGTTTACAAATCATATATATATTTGATATATATGTATAAAGATGATTTGGCATTAGATGACCTACAATGGTTGATATGCCATAAAAGCAAACCAAACCAATCTTATATATATAATGTACTGTTGATGTAATATATCCATTAGTCAGAAAAATGTTGTCAGATCGAATTGTCTTTAGTTTGTCTCATATATATATATATATATATATATATGAGACAAACTAAAGACAATTTGAAAACACATTAAAACAGGCGCTTATATATATATATATATATATATATATATATATATATATATATATATATGTATATATATATATATATATATATATATATATATATATAAGCGCCTGTTTTAATGTGTTTTTATTAAGTGTGGAAAATGTGTATTTTCAATTAGCTGTGACTTGATTGGCTTGTTTGTTAATTTATGTAGATGCATTTCACAGAAATATATCTGTGGAAGTTGTAACCGTTTGTGCAAAAATGTTGTTCGATTACTCTTTGATTGTTCTGGTCTAATATATTCGATCATTTGTCACAAGTTATTTAATCTTTAAAAAAATGGCCATTCTGACTTTCCCATATAATGTTTTTGGTAGCATGCGCATTCCAGCAAAAAATGACATTTTTGCTTTTGCAGTTATTTGTGGTAAATTTTCTAAGTCATTTTGTTTGTGAAACAAGTGAATGATTGCCTAGTCGGCTGGGGCTGTAAAATACACCCACTGCTTCTCTCCAGAGCGGAAAGACCCTCCCCCCACCAATGAGTTTACTGGATATGACACTGAACAATCTGATGGTGAGGTTCCAGTATTGCTGGAGCTTTAGGGAACGGGGAATACCCCTTCACTCCCGGATTCACTCTGACCCAGAGTGATACACCTATCTATGGGTCAAACTGTGTACTTATGATAAACTGAATTGCTTGTAATAGAACTGGTTTTGACATTGAAACTGCGTACTTATGCTAAACTGAACCGTCTGAAATAGTACTAAACTGAGTACATATGCTAAACTGAATTGTTTGAAATAGAACTGTTTTGACATTTAACTGCACTGTTTTCACATCTAACTGCACTGTTTTGACAATTAACTGTTTGTAAACAAATACTATACTTATACTAAACTGAATTGTTTGAAATTTAATTCGGCGTTAAATGATTCGAAAAGGGTTGATACGCCGTAAAACCAACCAACCAACCAACCAACAAGTGAATTAGTTAGTTGACTTGAGGTATCTACGGCATAGGTAGTTCTTGAGATTGCATGATTGGTAAAATTTAATGGATTTTATTCTGGGTTTCCAATGGATTACTTTATTGTTTAGCATGATATTATTACCAACTACCAACCGTTTCCCTGAGGTTATATAAAAATCATTTGAAATATATAAAGACTATAAGATCAGTTGGCCTTATTATTGAAAAATATTTTTTTCAAATTGGGGTTTACTTTAAAAATGTCCCAACAGTTCCAGATTATCTGGTCTTGTGGTGGGAGAGTGTCGTTGAATGTTGTTACGAAGAGGATGCGATTCATCTTCATTTTCGCTCTTGGTTTTAGATCGTCTTGCCTCGGGGTGGAGATTTCTTAGGTTGTGTGGTTTTTGATTAAATATGGATATATCCCCGTGTTGAAAACTTTAAAGCAAACATTAAAAACTTTCTAAAATAAAAAGCTTCCTTTTTTCCTGCACAAACTTTTGCTCCTGACGATGACACGAGGTCGAAACTAGTTGAGAATCTGAAAATAATAAACTACATGAAAGTCATATTCCTACTTGTTTTGTTACTTTTGTTCATCTTACATATATATATATATATATATATATATATATATATATATATATATATATATATATATATATATATATATATATATAGTAGTTAAAATTTAACTCTAAAGAGCCTCTAATCGCAAACTCTTAAAACACAAAAAGGCTGAGCAATATAACAATATATTGTCAATTATTTTTTAAAGAATTGAAAATAATGCAGCGTAAAATTCATGAATCCAACTTTCATGGCAACGATTGTCAGGTGAACAGGTTATCAAGAAGTCAGACATGTGGATTAACAGCTCACCTGACGATTGTAACAGTGAAATTCGTAGTTGTGAGTACATATATCTCTATATACATAAGCGTGTGTGTGTGTGTGTGTGTGTGTGTGTGTGTGTGTGTGTGTGTGTGTGTGTGTGTGTGTTGTGTGTGTGAATGCATGTTCATGAAATGTGTTTCTTTATGACGAACCTACTGCCAAAGCCAAGCCAAGCCAACTAAAAAATGTTTTTTTTTTAAACTGAATATGGGACGGGAAAATCAGTTCATGCTATTGATTAGTTTTACAGTCACTAACACAACATGGCGTTACGAACTAATTGATTAAGTTAATTATCCTTTTGCCCTCCAGAAATAACGAAAAGAAAATCGTTCCGCTGTGGAAGACGGTGTTGCAGATGTGACTAAAACGATCAATTGGACAATTTATAGAATTGTGTTCTTTTATGGCCTCAAGAAATCAATCGATTTTCTCCAGGTGTTTGAATAAAAAGAAAAACATGCTATTAACGAATGAATGTCCTTTCTCAAATCGTAAATATGTTCGCTATTAGACCGTATCAAAAGTATATACGTTTGTACAGACCTTCATTCGCAAATCGATTTCACGTCTATATCTATCAACAAATAGAATAATCCGAGCATTCATAAGAATATTCGTATTATTTTATTAAGAAATGAGATTCTCATAAAATAGATTATCAACTAAATTACAAATCAGCTTTATCTTACACCAAATGCTTCACAGACAAGCACAATGTCTCTTTTGGAAACAGTGCTGGAAGTCTCCAACTGACACTGTCCATCTTGATCTGTCGCATATTATCAACCAAATGGCTACTTTTGGGCTAGATTTAGATTTTTTGACGACAGAAATAGTCTCTAAAAATCAGATCAGAGGGCAATATTCTTTTAACAAAAAAAAAAAAAGTTCACAGAGTGTATAGAAAATATAGCGATATTTTGTGTCTAGAAAGTGTGATGAGACTTTTAAAAATATTTTTCAGGTTAGCAACGTTAATTGATAAACAACTTATTAATACTATTTCATTACCGACCATTCTCACCGTCAAATTTAAATCATATATGATAAGAATCTTGGTAATATTTCCCTCGATTCATGAATAGACCTATCAGCCCGAATGACGTTCACCTTTCACAGTCGCTCATTCATTCAAAATTCCATAGTATTTTAGAATAAAAGTGAAATTTAAAACTGAACTTTAAGATATTTTAATTCACATAATGGTCTTTAAAGTTATAAAGAAATGTTTCAAATTTGACAAAAAAAAATATCCGATTTCAAAAGCAGTCATTATTATCCTCATCTTTATTGTTATGCTCACAAAGGTTCCGCCGCTGAATCATTCGGTCTTCTTCTTAAGCCTTTTTTCGTTTTTCGAGGAATTTCGAACCAAACTCATTATTCAATTCAATAAGGTGGATTATTCTCAGTATATTCCCAATATAAATTAGACTCGGCCTGACGATCACATATGCGAGAGACTGGCTGTCACCAAGCGTTGTTGACTCTGTGTCAACGTTATCATAACTTACATACATATGCTCTATCACCAATATTGAGCACTCTTTATCAATAAATTAAGAAACAACATCATATATATATATAAAGAGAATGAAAGTCGTGTTCGAAATCAGAGATTATACTCAGTGTATTTCAAGTTTTACATGATTCAAAATTTGTAATTTTTGCTTTTATTTAGACTTCCTGTTTGTTGATGCTTTGGAAACCAACTTTAACCACATCTTTATTCAGTCCATGGTACTGAGGTCATGGCTTGTACTCGTATAACTGTTTGTTCCAAAGGATATAATGTGTGTTTTTTCTTCCTCGTTAATTTGTCCTCATATCACCATCTGATAAAAGTAGCCAAAAGGAGAACACTGGTTAGATTATATCAATTTATGTTCTCAAATATTATTTGAATAAGTCCGAGATACATCTGTTCAAATGTTACGCCCTATCATCACCTCAGGTAAATAATGAACATTTCTATTTTGATAGGGAAGAAAGAAAATGGGGGGATCACACTAAATATCAAAGTGAAAGATAACGCTAATGTAATAAGAAAGAAAGAAACAAACAAACAAACAAACAAACAAACAAAAAGAATGAAAGAAATGGCAGATAGACAGAGGATGAAGTGAAAAGATAGATAGATAGATAGATAGATATGAATAAAATATAAAAAATACCAAATACTTATTTTCAAAGATTTTTGTAAGAAAAAACATATTCCATGATCTCTCCCGAAAGTCTACAAATTATTCTGTTTTAATAAAATCTTCGGTATTTAATCACTTTACTTAGTTATCTATTTTATTCATGAGCAAGGAACCACGTAATAAGCAATGACAAATGAATAAATAATAATATTCTCTGACGGGCCCTGGTCTAATGAGTAGAGTGTTCGCGTCATGGTCCAGGAGACCCGGGTTCAATTCCAGGTCGAGTCATACCAAAGACTCAAAAAATGGTACTCTATGCCGCCTTGCTTAACACTCAGCATTGTATGGTACGTATCAAGGGTAAAGTGGAGCAATCCCGGGAAAGGAGTGGCGCTCTCCTCTTCACCTCGGTGTAGTAGCTATTGAAAAGGGAACCTTCGGGTCACCCTCAACTGAGGTCGCCAACTTTTACTTTTACAATCGTGCGTAAGATAACAATATCTGGTATAATGTACGCCTCCACGCACATACAGACTTTTTTTTAGGAGTGCCATTGGCTGGGGCAGTATAATACGCCGACTGCATCTCTGACGTGGGATAAGACCTCCTAAAGAGTGCCCTGGATATAACACAAAACCATCTGATGGTACTATTTACCCAACCCCTCCGCTCGGGCAGGATATGACACAAGGTCAATTTTTAGGCGGAGTTCAATAGGTTTGAATTCAGAGTTTTCCTTCTCCTAGACTAGTTGCCTCACCAAGGCTGAAGAACCTAGTCTGTCCTACTATTTACCCATAGCTGGAGGGAGAATAATTGGATTCATACCTTTCCCAAGGGTATTAGTGCTATGTGAAATCCAATCAGTATCGTCCAGGATTTGAACTCGTATCGCCGTGTTCATTTCCTACGGCAATAACGACTACACCACGGGCACCTCCACTGATGGTGAGGTTCCAGTTCCTGAACTTTGGGGACTGTGGTATACCCCTTCATTGCCATTACTGTTAGGCTCCTATGGGTCAAATAGAAGTGTATAATCATTTACTATACTTGAAACCATTTAACAGTGTGCAAATAAATGATTGACATTAAATTGAAACATCGGTATTTGATAGGAATACTTAGAACCATTTAATAGTGTGCGAACGAATAAATAATGTTGAATAGAATATTTAGTGTTAAATAGCAATACTTGAAACCATTTAACTGTGTCTGAATAAATGAACCTTTACTCATTTAAAAAAATATCACCTACAAAACATTCGTTTACAAAACACATTTAATAAATAAATAAATAAATACATGTGTGTGTGTGTGTGTGTGTGTGTGTGTGTGTGTGTGTGTGTGTGTGTGTGTGTGCTTGAGTTTCTGTGTATGTGTATAAACAGGATTTAGATAACCTGCAATGGTTGACATGCCATAAAACACAACTAACTATGTTGAATTGTCGGTATTAAATACTTGAAACCATTCAAGTGGGTGCGAATGAATGAATAGTGTTGACTCGAATTATTAGTGTTGAATAACAATACTTGAAACCATTCAACTGTTAACGCAGTCAGTTGGAGCTATAGAATACACCGACTGCATCTCTGCTGAGAAGTAAGATCCCTCCCAACGAGTATCCTGGTTTTGATGTTAAACAAACTAATGGCGAGACGTTCCAGGCTTTGAGATATGGGGAATGTGGAATACCCTTTCATTGTCATTTCTCCCAGATTCACTCTGGTCCAGAGTGGTAACACCTGATATATATATATATATATATATATATATATATGTCAAATAGAACAAACTATGAGTGCAAACAAATGACTGATGTTTAATTTTGATTGTTACATAGCAATACATGAAACTATTTAATTGTATGCAAAAAAAGAGCTTCGGCCCCTTTAAAAATGTTATCAACAAAATGTGTTTACAAATTTTATGAATATTTAACATACAAGTATAAACAGGATTTTGTATTAAATAACCTGAAATGGTATAAAACCAAACCAAACCAATCCATTTAACTGTGTTGTATCGCAGTCAGGAATAGATACACCGTGAAATAAAGAGTTAAATATTTATTAACTGAAGTACTACAGTCCAACAAGTATTATAAGTCTCGCGCTGTAGGTATTACGTCCGAAGTTGGCCATACTACTTTTGCAGAACCCTCGTGCTTAAGAAACACGACGTCTTTTATACCTCCGCGACACCGGAAGTCACGTGTTACGAGCCACTATACACCCAACCGCATGCATACAAATGAGCTCTCACTCGTTTAAAAATGTTACCTACCAACTATTCACTTAAAAATCATTACATATATATATATATATATATAAGATTTGGCATTCAATAACCATCAAGGGTTGATATGCCATTAAATCAAATAACCGAACCAAAACGTAATCCTGATCAATACGATACTAAGTAACCCCTCAACACGATCCCCGACAATGTCAAAACTGTTACCTATGAAAGAATATTGATATACAAGGTATGAACTGTCGGTAAAATCCATCAAAGCGACAACAAAGTTATTTTTGGTGAAAAATTGGTCTTTAAAAGTCGTTTATTATACAAGTAAATACAGTATGTATCAAAATAAGAAAAGGAAAAAATAAAAGTTGAAAATACATGGGTATTGCGAGTCATATTATGAAAGTTAATTATTTTAGCCAGAATTTATCTTAAATTCCTTAATTTCTTTTTATCATATAACAATGGATAACAGTCCTTTTGTGGATCTTTGTTTTTCCTAAACCAAATAATACCAGAATTTTATCATTTCTTGTGGAACACTATTTAATCAAAACTGATATTATATGCAATTATTCATTATAAAACTCTACAGATTTTAAAGTCAATAACCAAAACTATGATAATGTAGCAGTCCAAAAATGAATACCCCTCTTATATATATATGCAATTTTATTTTTATTTGTAGAGTTTGGTAATTGATAAGAACTAATAATAACCGTTTTAATTGTATATTGTCCTACTAGAAATAATGAAATCTTGGTATTTTGGGCTTCGAAAAAAATTAACTTTTCATAAAAAGATTTGTCGAGTTATATTAATGTATGGGCGACACTGTATATAAATAATTACTAATGAAAAAGATTGTTTTCTTCAAGCTGGATCAAAGGTTTTTTTCTCCTAAATCAACAAACTGTAAATATCAGACGATACGAATAACCACGATGCAGTGCCGTTAATGCAAGATAAGGTGTGAAAAAAAATTCGTGTAATTTTGGGTCGATGCAGTTAAAAGATAATATTCTCCGGTAAAATTTTAGGTCAGGTGTTAAAAATATCAAATACTAGCAGGCAGACAAGACCAGACAATTTTGTTGACACATTCGTCCGAGTTTATTTGATTAAATTGATTTGTGGCTACTCGTGACTTATATCAAAATGCTCGCTCACGTTTTCTGCAATACGAGGAGATAATTGAGTCAAACGTTGTACAATATTTTGGCTCGTGCAACTTAGCAGCGGGTATATCAAGTTAACGAAGCAGTTCAAGCCGTATTAGGTATTCTCCGTAGTTAGTCGTACCGTGGTAGTTGGTGCGCTCACATGCTGTACATTCCTTCCCTCTGAGTGTGATTTGAAAGATGCACATTTTCTAATTCAGGAATCTATGCATTCCGTGTTCGAATTGGGCCATAACGCCGCGGATGCAACCAAAAATATTTGTTGTACAAAAAGTGAAGGCACAATTGTTGACAGTACATTGACCAGAAACTTCCATAAAATTCTCTGGGAGAAGATATGGAGAGATACTTGGGAAAGTCTGAAGTTTTGAAATATTTTAGTAAATGCTAGTTAACAGTGAATACAATATGTGATCGAAGCAGTTCAAAGTACCCGCTATGCTTGGTAGTATCTTGGTAATTGGTACACTGAAACATTATGCATTGCTTCACTTCGCGCGGGATTTGGAAGCCACACAGATAAAAGTGCAACGTAGTCTAATTCGGAAACTTACGCTTTGCGAGTTTGAACTGGGTCATAACGCCGCCGGAGCAACCAAAAATGTTCGTCTGCGAAATGTGAAGGCGCAGTTGATCACAGAACATTAACTAAATGGTTGAAGAAATTTCGCTCGTATTGCAAGAATCTCGATGAACAGGCAAAATCATGTTGGCTTAAAAGCATGGATTCTGAGGCTATGCTCCCAAAAATGAAACTTAATTCGGTGAGTAACACTCGTTCCGAGCACCAAGCGAGCTCGGAATCTCACAGTTCAATGATTTGTCACCTTTCTGACGTCGGCAAAAGCATTCTCACGTTACCAAAATTTTGCAAAACTTTTGACTCACCCTAGTATCTAAGATACTTGCATTTATTTTTTCAATATCATCATCATCATCATCATGTCGTGCTACTAGCATGGATTTCTCTGACTCTCTCTCTCGCCATTCGTCTCTATCATTCATCGCTTCCGGCAGGTCTTCTAGATTACATTCAGTGTCCGTAAGGAACTGTTGTAGATAAGTTCCACTTGGTTGTCCAACACTTGCACGTCCGTGTGATGGGGTCCATAGGAGAAGGTCGCTTATTAGTTCGTCCTTACTTCTCCAACAGTGTCACGTATGTTTTTTTTTGTCTTATATGGATGGTTTTAGAGATGGGAGGTAGGTTTTTTCTGGATGTTGCTTCCAGGATTTATTCAATATAACTCGTGGCATTCTTGGGCAATTCCCGTTGAGCTTTTTCTCCATACGCTTATTCAGCGTCCATGTGGTGCTACTAGCATGGATTTCTCTGACTCTCTCTTTCCATTCGTCTCTATCATTCATCGCTTCCGGCAGGTCTTCTAGATTACATTCAGTGTCCGTAAGGAACTGTTGTAGATAAGTTTAAGTTGGTTGTCCAACACTTGCACGTCCGTGTGAAGGGGTCCATTGAAGAACGTTGTTTATTAGTTCGTCCTTACTTCTCCAACAGTGTTACGTATGTTTTTTTTTCGTCTTATATGGATGGTTTTAGAGATGGGAGGTAGGTTTTTTCTGGATGTTGCTTCCAGGATTTATTCAATATAACTCGTGGCATTCTTGAGCAATTCCCGTTGAGCTTTTTCTCAATACGCTTATTCAGCGTCCATGTGGTGCGTCCATAGAGTAGAATTGACACGACCGCTGCTTTTTTAATATATTTGAAGGGAATATTTACTTGATGTGATCGGTGGTGGGAGGTAGAGGTATCATTGTGTAGAATGGGATCAGAGAACCAAGTTCAAATCCTGTGGGTTAGGGTTAGCGTTCACTTTGGATTTACATCTATAAAAAAAGAATTCACCCACTTCTCTTTGAACAGTTGGGATACTTTAGTATTGTAAGTGTCCAACTATCTTGAGAGTTTGACATAAGTAAGTGAGTGAAGAAGAAAATGAGCGAATGAAATTGGGAATGAAGGTGTAAATGAGGGAGAGAGTGAGTGACAGAGTGAAGGAGTAAGTTAGTGAGTGAAAAATTAAGTGAGTGAAAAAGTAAGTGAACGAATGAACGAGGGAGTGAGGTTGTAATTGTGGGAGGGAGTGAGTGACTGAATGAGAGCTAGGGATGGGTTTATGTGAAAGGGGAATGACTCGGCAAGCCATATCGATGATATGAAGTATTTACCCAACCCCTTCGCTACAGGCAAGATGCAGTACAGAGTTTATTCTTATGCAGAGTCCTGTCGATTTGAATTCAGAGTTTTCCTTCTCCTGGACTGGTTGCCTGACCAAGACTAAAGAATCCACACTGCCCTACTATTTACCCATAGCTCACCCTGTCACTCTCTCACTTACTCTCTTACTAACTTCTTCACTCACTCACTTACTTCTTCACTCACTTACATTCAGTCACTCACTCACTTACATTCAGTCACTCACTCACTTACATCCTCACTCACTCATTCATTCACTTTCTTAGTTCTTCACTCACTCACTCTTTCACTCACTTACTTACTCCTTCATACACTTACTCCTTCACTCACTTACTCACTCTCACTCAGTCACTCATCCACTATTTACACTCTCAATCCCTCATTCGTTCACTTCTTCACTCACTTACTCTTTTATTCACTAACTTACTCTTCACTCACTAACTTACTCCTGCATTCACTTAAAAACTCTCACTCAGTCACTCATTCCCTCTCTCACTTACATCCTCAACCCCGCATTCATTCACATACTAATTTCTTCGCTCACTCACTCTTTCACTCACTCACTTACTCCTTCACTCACTAGCTTTCATTCAGTCAGTCACTCACTCACTCCCACACTTACATCCTCATTCTCCCTCATTCATTCATTCATTCACTTACTTCTTCAATCTTTCACTCACTAACTTACTCCTTCACTCAGTCACTCTCTCTCTCTCTCTCTCTCTCACACACACTTAAACCCTCATTTTCTCATTCATTCGCTTACTTTTTTCTTCTCTCACTTGCTTACTCTCACTCACTCAATCACTCACTCACTCTAACACTTACATCCTCAGTCCAACATTCACTCAGTCACTTACTTTTTCACTCACTTACTCCTTCACTCACTTACTCACTCTGATTCAATCACTCACTCTCACCCACACTTACTTCCTCATTCCCTCATTCATTTGTTACTTACTTCTTCACTCACAATCTTTCGCTCACTTACTTACTATTTCACTCAATTACTTACTCCTTCACTCAGTCACTCACTCTCTCCCTCACTTACACCCTCATTCCCTTATTCATTCCCTCACTTTCTTCTTTACTCAGTCACTTACTCTCACTCACTCACTCACTCACTCACTCCAACGCTTACACCCTCACTTCCTCATTCATTCATTCATTAACTTCTTTACTCAATCTTTCTCTCACTTACTTACACCTTCACTCACTCTTACACTCACTTACTCGGTAAGTCGCTCACTCACTCACTCTCTGTTTTCTAATTTGCAGCTCTACAGTATGAAAGTGGCTGTTATAGAAAATGGTGCCGCAAATTATTTTCTCAGCAAGATAAACCCTCATCTTTTTAATAATCAACTTTCTTTGCGGTCAACAGAGGAAGCCCTAGAAAAACTTAAGTAAGTAACCTTTTTGCTATTCATTTTATAAGTTTATGTTTTTATAGATGAGTTTGTTTAGCTTCTTTGTTTAATGTCATGTCAAGCTTCGTGGATTATCTAAGCAAAATCTATCCTTGTTGAAGAACAGGTGTGGTCCTATTTAACTCATAGCTGGAAGGAGATAAGAGAGTTCGTACGTTTACCGGAGGTATTAGTCCTAATGTGAGCATAAAAGCGCTTGACTGAAATTCGGACTCGCTATGATGTTGTAGTCCTATACGTTTGCCACTACGCCACGGGGACTCCATCCTTATAATTTGGAAGTAAGTATTTGTCATTGTAATAGGCACAGTGATGCAACATCAATATCATTTATATCACTTCTATGCCATCTCTAGTAAAAATACAGACTCACCATTCTTAGAGGCCGTATGTACTGGACTACGACATCTTAGTAAGCGAGTTCGAGCTCCAGTCGCGCTATTACGTTCACTTTCAGACTAATTCATTTGGGAAAGGTATGAACACCCTTATTTACTGTAGCTATGAGTTAAATATTGTCACAACTGATTTCTACAAGATGGCTTTGGCATTGAACAACCCACGAAGGTTGATTTGCCATAAAAGAAAGAAACCGAATCAAACTATTCTCCGAAAACGTTCCCATTTCTTATGTTGAAAAAAGCCTTGATGATTAATTAAAATGAATTATTTAAATTAATTTAAGATATGTTCCATAAAACCAGAAAGTTTGGTTATCAAATACGTTTTGTTTCAGATTTGGGCTAACTTTTTTTTTCTTTGTTTTTTTTTTTGTTTTTTTTTGTGTTTTTTTCTTTTTTTAGGGGGTTGCAATTTTATGCTTTTTTCTAATTTATGGTATTAAAAATAACGGAAGAAATATTTTCTAAGGGTTATGAGTCCATATTTTTTGCAAGAGATAGTATACAGTGTTCAGCAGAAAGATTCACCGGACTTAAAATTGCCGCCGCGCAGGTGCTTCTAGCAATGGGCTGGTGAAGCTTGTATCGTTGAATAGCAATACAAACTTCATTTTAGTTTATATATATATATATATAGGGACTTTTGTGTGGTAGTATATAAAGCTAGATTTATGTGAGAGTACATATATGTATAGCTGCCACTTAACCATAAGTATGGATGTGTGTATATATGTGTATATGTAGTAATTTACTTAACGTTTTTGCTAAGATGTGGCGCAAAGCCGTATAAATGGGACACCCTATGAGAATCGAACTTACTCGTGAAGGTTTGCTTGTCAAGCTTGTTAAGCATTACACCATCCGAGGCACCCTATATGTGAATATATATATTACGGTAGATATATGAGTGGTTATATATATATATTAGGGCCAAGGTGTGCGTGTGTGTGAGATAATGGTGGTCAAAAGTTGAAGATAAGGGAAATTAATTTTCATCTCTTTTGTTAGAGACAACTTTTGGCGCTGACTGGAAGATGGAAAAGATTAGCTATTTTTAAGGCCTGAAATAGACAAGTCCATTTTCAGAAAAGAAGTAAGGTTTCAGCTCCATATGTACGAGTCAAGTTTTGAAAAGTGGAGTTGGAAATCAGCTCAGCTGGTTGTCGGTGACCAGAGTGGCGTGGAAGATAGAGTGTTGGCACTTCCAGAGACATAGTAGCGGTTGTAGGCAAGGGTTCGCACCACACGCCAAAAGTGGGGGTGAGGCAGAGTTATCTAAATGTCCCAAAGTGACACATGCACACACCTATTCGTGTGCAGGTCCAGTCATTCGAAAACTTGTTTGTTTGCCTTTTCTTTTTTCTTTCTCCTTGAGTCACAACTGTCTTCTGGGGAAAGTTATGAACTTCCTTATCCTCTTAGTTTTGAGTTGAATAAAAGTAAGTTGGCAACCATAGTCGAGGGTGACCCGAAGGTTCCCTTTTCAATAGCTACTACACCGAGGTGTAGGGGAGGGCGCTACTCCTTTCCCAGTATTGCTCCACTTTACCCTCGATACGTATCTTATATTGCTGAGTGTTAAGCAAGGGGTTATAAAGTACCATTTTAAAAGTCTTTGGTATGACGCAACCTGAGATTGAACCCAAGTCTCCTGGTCCATTGGCGAACACTTTAACCATTAGGGCAATGGGCCGGTATTGAGTTGAATAGTACTACTAATGTTGTTCAGCAAGGATGGCTTTAGTAATAAATAACCCTCGAAGGTTGGTATGCCATTAAACAAAAGGAACAAAAAATAAATCAGGTAGTCAATAAAGCCCAAGTGATCCAACAGTGCAATAATACTGACATGGAGACAGGTTATAAAAGATTCTGTTTTACCAGAGAGATCAGGCTTCCATATGGTCGTTAACCTCCCAATTGCTGTCCATGCCTTGCTTACATATATGTTAACATCACTTTCAGTTGGTGAGATATTGCTACCGAGCTATGTGAACTGGTCTAATAATTTTATAAGCTTAAAAATAATACTTTTATGTATTAACTGAACCCCTCCACACGAGCAAGGTGTTACTCAATGTCATTTTTAGCGGAGTCTTACAGGTATAAAGTCAGAGGTTTTCTTTCTTTAAGAACGGTTGCTATACCAAGGTTATAGAGCCCAGTTTGCCCTACCATTTACTCATAGCTGGAGAGAGAATAGTTGAATTTATATATTTCCCCGGGATATCAGTGTTATGGGACATACAAACAGCCTTGTCCAGAATTTGAACTCGAGTTGTCAAATCCATTTCCTACGACGATAACTATTACACTAAGAGAACTTCCAAGATAATTTCTTGAAATATTTGGCTTAAAAGGCAACATTCCAATCATAGCTATGTCTTTCTAGGTTGAACATTAGTTTCAGACACTGTAACGTTGAATCAAAGAAAAATTCGGATTTTAATTAAATTGGTGCGTCTGCGTTCAAGTCAATAGAACATTATTAATAATGTCAGGAAAACGGGCAAATCAATGCACCTTGGCATTCCAACTCTATTACCTACAAATCGAGTCTGTAAGACAACCAATCAGCACTTTCTAACCACAACTTTACTATTACCAAAGAGCCGAAGAAAATAGTTTGCTTGGAGTGAAAACAGGTTCGCACACAAAATTCGAACCTCACCACCAAACATTCCGAAGTACAGGCAGATGTGTCGATTGGAACAGTCATTATCTGGTAATTGCAGTCTTGTAGAGTAAACTGTAAAGAGTGGAGTAATTTTTCATGGAATTTTAGTCGAGAAAGAAAGAGAAAATAACTCTGCTTGACATCGTCTGGTTACAAGACAGGGTAACGCTTTTATTTTAGCTTACATTGTCGTTAATTTACCTGATGTAAAATGCCCAGCCAACCTTTTTTTATTGTTTGACAGTAGGTAAATACAATAAAATTCCCCATCAAACATCTAACCTGAATTTGTTTAATGGTCGTTTCCAGAATGTTCTCAAGTTCAATATACGATGTGCGTTCAAAATGTATCTCGATTAAAGCAGTATTTCAATTCACTGGTCCTGCAACCTGGTTTGATCTTGGGGATGCTACTTATGTGCTACCTCGTCAGCTGGGGCCGTAGAATACGCCGACTGCACTTCTGTAGATGGATAAAACTCCTCCCCAACGAGTGTCCTGCGTATGATATTAAACTTTATCTGATGGTGAGACTCCAGTCTTGGAATTTAGAAAATGTTGAGTATCCTTTCATTATCATTACTCCTAGGTCCACTCTGACCTAGAGTGGTAGTAACTGTTTGGGTCCCATCTATGGTTCAAATAGAACTGTTCAATTTTTTTATTACTATGGATTATCATTAATGTAAACCAAGCCGCTGTGTGCAAGTTATTTGTATTATATAGGAATACTCGATAAATTTAATTATTAATATTAAATAGAAATACTTAAAACCATTTAACTCTGTGCAAATAAATGATTGATATAATTAACTGTACACAAACAAATGATTAATATTAAATCAGATTGGAATACTTGATAAATAGAATTACTAATATTAAATAGAAATACTTGAAACCATTTAACTCTGCGCAAACAAATGGACTCTAACTGTTTAAAAATAAAGATACCCACAAACAATTAACGTACAAATCCTATATATGTATAAACAGGGTTTGGCATTTAAAAAAAACATCAATAGCTTATATGCTATTTAACTAAATAACCTAGCTACTGATTTAGTGTGCCTTAGGCCAGAATAACCCAGCGGAGCCCATCCCACTCCAGGTATAGAACAGGTTTCCTATCGGAGTTTTCCTTCTCCTAAACCGGTTTCTATTCTAAGCTTAAAGAGGTCAGACTACTCTGCTAGCTAACTATAACTGAAGGGAGAATAGTTGGATTCATATCTTCCCCGGGGAGTTATTAGCGTAATGTGAAATGCAAGTAGCCTTGTCCAAGATTTGAACTCAGGTCACCTTATCCATTTCCTACGAAGATAACCACAAATATTTACCAAGAGAAACACCAGGAAATTTTCGGAAGGTAAGAATTTCTTCAAAAGGACTTTCCGGACACCCACCACACCTTTTCGAACGCTTTATCCATTGATCGATATACTTTATGCATCTCCACTTTTTATGTGGTGTGAAGTTTGGCACTTGTGTTTCTTTTTGTGTAATCTACGCGCTCAAATCTCTTAGAGTTGTTCTGTAGTCTCAGTTTAAGAAACAAGAAAAAGTCGTATTTTATGAACTGGTTCGTACAGCGTAGAATTAAAGTGACACGATTATTTATTATCAATTTTATTACACCCTTTAACTATTTTTAATGCAGTAGAACTTGATGATAAATGATATTTAATAATATACGTTTCCATTGAATAATGTTCAACATAAATGATAAAACCTTGGTATTTTGTTTGCGAAGGAAATAAACTTTTTTACTAAAATAATTGATCAGAGATTGTTCATATTTATGGGTTTGATGTCGCAAACACATATTTTCTCTCGTATTTTTTTAATCAGCGTTCTATCCCAGATAAAACCATGGATTTTGAATGCTTGTCCAAAACATAGCATATCTCAATAAATATCTATCGTTCCGTCTCAATCTCTATTTCTTCGTCAGATAATATCGACCTCTCTCTCTCTCTTTCTCTCCCCGCTCTCTCTCTCTATATATATATATATATATACGTGGTGCATTCAATAAGTTTCCAGTCTTTTTGTACAGGCATTTGAAATTGTCGTAGACTCTTGAAAA
Source organism: Sepioteuthis lessoniana (assembly GCA_963585895.1). Classification (NCBI taxonomy): domain Eukaryota; kingdom Metazoa; phylum Mollusca; class Cephalopoda; order Myopsida; family Loliginidae; genus Sepioteuthis; species Sepioteuthis lessoniana. The sequence goes on from OY757907.1 coordinate 47,960,913, forward strand.
TCCACTATGTTATGAGATGACTGACCAATTTTTATGATTTCAGCTTCAAATGAACAGCTACAGCAGCAATTGGAATACACCCTACTAAAATCTGATTGTTACAGTTGGTGAATTTCAAAAATGCAATCTGGACGTGAGGACACTTTAGAAAACCGATATGCAATAAAATTGTGTTTTAAACTTGGAAAAAATGCCACAGAAACGTATGGAATGCTTCAGACTGCTTTTGGAGCATCTTGCATGAATCGAGCATCAGTTTTTGAGTGGCATAAGACATTCAAGGAAAGCAGGGAGTCTGTGAGGGATGATGAGAGGTGTGGGAGGAGTAAGGAAGTCAATAGATCAGAGTTGATTGGCCAAAGGGTTAGGGTTACTATGTTGAGGTTTTAAGGGAGTTCAGGAAGAGATTCCATCGGAAGAGGCCAGCACACTTCAGTGGCATTCCACCAGGACAATGCAGCAGTCCACAACTCCTTCCTTGTCACAGATTATATGATCAAGATGGGCATCAAGAGAGTTCCTCACCTTCTCTATAGTCCAGACCTTGCTCCCTATGACTTTTGGTTATTCCCTAAGCTTAGAGACTGTCGTTATGAGACAATTGAGGAGATGAAAGAGGCTGTGACGAAGGTCATTGACATGCTCACACAAGAGGACTTCCATGGGGCCTTCCAGAAGTTGTTGGAGCGGTACAACAAGGGCATTGCAGCCGGAGGGGATTACTTCGAAGGGGACTAGAGTTTCATGTGTATACTATCAATAAAAGTGCCCATACGAAAAAAGTCTGGAAACTTATTTAATTCCCCGTATATATATATATATATATATATATATATATATATATATATATATATATATATATATATATAATCTGTCGTGGTGTATAAACAGTCGTTGTGTATCTCAATCTCTTTATAATTTCTTTGTTAATATCGACCTTCCTCTCTCACTATAACTGTCCCTATCTCTCTCTGTCTTTCTCTCTCTCTCTCTATATATATATATATATATACATATATATAATCAGTCGTGGTGTATAGGTCTGGCTACCTGATTGTACGTTTGTCAATTAATACAACAAAATGACCTTTTTGAGCATTTTTTTATATCTATTTGTTTTCTATGAAATAATGGTTATCTATAAAACGTTTCTCTTTTGAATTACTGTTGCTTTTTTTCAACGTCAACTCTTCGACCACTAAAGTAAACGCCTGATAAAAAGAAATAATCGAACCAGAAGAACTAATAAGATAAAACAATAACAATAATTAATAATATGATAGAGGAATACTAGTAACAAAATGAAAATAGTGAAAATACTTAATCCAAAAAGCGCAAACTAATAATCTGTTTCAGTTTCATGGCATATTACTTTCGTGTGTTATTTAATGCCAAAGACATCGTTGTCGAAGATCTGTAGTAGTACTATTTAATCCATAGCTGGGGAAATAAGGGGGTTTATATCTTTCTAAAGGGTATTATTTCAAAAGTGAACGAATTAATGTAACCGGAGTTCGAACTCGCTTACTATGATGTCACAGTCCAGCACGTTAGCATCTACGTCACTGGGATTCTCGCCTATCGAGTAATCTATATTAATAAATGACAATTCTGTTTTGTGTTCGTGGACATTAAATCTTAAAACAAAAGGACTTATTGACAAAATTTTGGGGCCGAAAAACTCGCCAAACATCCGCTTAACAGACAGGCTATATGAAATGGTCATTTGAAATGAACCAAGGAAATGGAGGAAAAAAACAATTGGATATAATAAATATTGCAATGCACTGCCAACGACAGATTATAAAAGCACCGTTTCAGATGTAGGAATATCGAAAGGCTGATAATTCACGTTACAGTTTACGATGTTTAAAACTTATGTTAAAGAAAATTATCTCGAATTCTAAATATTGCATAAGTTTTCGAGTTTTATCTTCTGATAAGTCTTTTTTAGAGCTGCAGCTGTGCATATTTTACAACTGTAACTTTATGAATTGGTTTATACTGAGTGGAACAGAATTAATATGATTATTTCTTACTATTAATTCAATGACATCCTTTACCTACCTTTCAATCCTGTAGAATTTGGTGATAAATAATACCTAATATCTGTTAGGATCGTCTAATGTTCCACTAGAAATATAAAAATGTTGGTCTATCAAACCTCAAAATACATCATCTCTTATCACACGTGATGCCATAAAAATTCCTCTCGTGAACTTTCTCTTCTATCCAACCTAAAAAAGAAAACACCTCTAAATACGTATCAATTCTATTGCAATTTTTACATCGTGAGTAAAAAGAAAAATTAGAAAAAAATTTTATACAAAATTCCTTTGAGGAAATAACTGAGAACTGGAGATATTTCTTTCAATATTTTTTAAACAGTTTAAACATAGTATATGAAAGATTGCATGAGTGAAATACATGATTTTTTTAAATAAAAATTATCATTATTATTTTACTCTTTTGATAGTTTTTCACGCCAGCGCTAATTGGTGGCTTCTCATTGAAACTTGAGTGACAGCAAGTCTCCTCAAATCTCCAGGACTCTTCTCATTATTCTGGCCAATCTAAATGCTGTAGTTTGGATTGTCTCCATTCGTCCTCTAATTTCCAATTCCACCAGTCCCGGTACCAATCCTTTGGTGACTATACCGAGCACACCTATTACAACAAGTATCAACTTTATTTTTATGTTCCATAGTTTTTCAATTCTCTTGCAAGGTCTGGGTTCTTATCTCTCTTTTCGCTTAATTCAATTTTACCCAGTAGTCAGACCACTATTCGGCTGGGTTTTTTTCCCTATTACTAGGTATCTCAAAATCCAAGAGAAGTTTTTGCGTCACATTTTCCTGGTCGGATTCTGGATTGTGCAAATACCATTTATTCGTATGGTCAAATTTCTTCTTGTACAATTCCCAGTGGATCACCTTCCCCACGCAGTTGTGTCTTGTCTTATACTCTTTTTGTGCTACCTTACTGCATTCGCTTATTATGTGATTGATCATTTCAGCTCTATCACCACATAACTTAGATCTACTATTTTGTTGCGTCAAGTCTATTTTTGCTTTGACATAGTCAGTTCTTATGGGGTTTGTGCTGCTATCAGGGGAGATTCAGTTTCTCTCTTAGGGTTTCCCTTTCTTAACCATGTTCAAGTTTTCTCGTGTGAGATTTCACTTGTTTGTCCCTCGAAATGTCCATACCGTTTTTTTTTTCTTCCCATTTTGTTTTCTGGGTTTTCTGAGAGTTTTTTTTTTTTTTGTTCGTTGATGCTTCTATTGTCTGTATTCTTTCTGGTGGCTTTAATCAGTCTTTTTTCGCGCTTTTTTGTGTAATCTTCGAGGTATTGTATCGATGCGTCAACGCTGCCTTCAGTGCTGGAAAGTCCTCTTCCTCCTTCACACTTGCAGTCTGTCTACGTCATCTTTGGGATGTAAGGCCTTATGCATAGTCATAAGTTTTCTTGTTCTCTAGTCCATTTCTTGAAGTTCTTCTCTCATCCACTTTAAGAATGGTCATGAGAATCTTATGAGGGGGACAACCCAGGTGTTTATCCCTTTCGTGGGATTTCTGCCATGTAGTTTGGTTTCAAGTGGTTTTCTCGATCTCCTGAAGTATTTTTTCTTTCATATCTACATGTTTGATGGTGTCCGCTTCCAATATTCCCAAGTATTTTTAGAGTTCCTTTTCTCCGAACGTTTTGATTTTTTCTTGATTTGATAGTTCTATTCCGTCCGTAATTTGTCGTCTTCCGCTTTTCTTTATTGGTATAACACATTTTTCTATGCTAAATTCCATCTCTATATCGTCACTGTATATCCTCACTGCCTGTATTAGGGTTTCCAGTTCTTTTTCATTTTTGGCAAACAGCTTGATGTCGTCCATGTACATTTGGTGGTTGATTTTTTTCCTGGCGATTTTTTAAGTTTATATCCGCCAGTGCATTTCCTAAGTATGTAATTGAGTGGCATCATCGCTATTAAAAATAGTAATGGTGATAGCGCATCACCCAGGAATATCCTTCTCTAGATTTTTAACTCAGTTAAGCGTTTTCTTCCTGCACTCAGTTCGACTCTTTATTTTTCCATGGTATTTTCGATAAACTTTATGATTTCATCGGATATCTTGTACATTTTGAGACAATCTATTATCCAGCTTTGTGGAACCATTTATTTGCCTCTTTGTAGTCAACCCACAACATAGCTAGTTTTTTTTTCGTCTCGTTTTGCTCTCCTTGGAGATATGTTGATCAATGTATAGTAGCTCTTCTGTTCCTCTGGTCCCCTTGTTGCATCCTTTTTTGTCCTCGTGGAAGAGTCAGCGGCTTATCGGCGAATCATAAATCCCCTCCTTAATTTGTGTCGTTAGTATTTTCCATATCTTCGATAGGCATGTTATAGGTTTGTAGTTATTGGGGGCTGTTCATTTTTGGAGGTCTTTCTGGATCAGAGTGATCTTTCCTTTTGTCCTACATTCCGGTATGTCTGATTCTTGTAAGCATGTATTCATTTCTTACGCGTTTTTCACACCAGTGTAACCAGACGGTCTTTCTCTGGAGTCCGATTGACAAGTCCCCAGGACTTTCCTCAGTATTCTGGCTGATCTTAACAATGCTATAGCTTATTATTATTTTCTTATGCTTCTTGGAGCATCTCACCTTCTTACCATCATCTCAATCATTTTTTTTTATTTTTAAACGATTAATTGATTTGATGGTTTATTTCATTTATAAAATTGTGAATGAACACAGTCTTTTAAAATTCCTTTGGTACTTGAGAAAACATACTCCCAAATTTCTATGAAGTTTACTTTTATCGAAAATCATTTGTGTTATCTGTATTACTTATATATGAAGTCATTCTACCCATCGGGTAACGACGGATATCCTTGCTAGTAAAATAATAAACGAAAATGCTTCATCTAAAAAGTAACAAAAGATGATGAAGTCAAGCAAATAATAATAATAATAATAATACGAAAAAGGCTTCGACAAAATTTTTAAAAAAATTATTTCCATTTTTTCCATAACTGCTTCCCACTTGAATTTTGTGTAACTTCTCATTTCTATCTTACTTGAAGCCAACATTGTTTTTCTTACATTAACCGTTTTACAATAGCCGATATTATCATTCCAAATTCAATTTACTTCACATTAGAAACACCTGCGTATTGAAAACAACGGCATCGCCTTTTTCTCCTCTTTTTATTCCTTCTTCTATTCTATCTGGTTCAATCACTTAGGATGAAGAGGGTTTCAATATATATACACTCACATGCAAACACACACACACACACACACACAGATGAATACACACACACACGCATTCACACACACACACACACACATATATATATATATATATATATATATATATGTGTGTGTGTGTGTGAATAATCTCTTTGAAAGTTACTATATCTACAAAATGAGTGTCAGCAACGCATGCAAATGAAACAAAATTAAATACCGACATATCTGTACATAAGGTTTACTTATTATATATATATATATGTGTGTGTGTGTGTGTGTGTGTGTGTGTGTGTGTGTGTGTGTGTGTGTGTGTGTGTGTGTGTGTTCCCATATAACTTCTTCTCAGCTAGAAAGAAATCCCATTTTATTCTATGAGAGAAACAGATTTCCACATGATCGATAACCTGTCAATTGCAGTCCACACCTTCGCCAGACGTTTGTTGACACCACTTTCAGTAGATATGATACTGCTGCCGAGGTATGTGGGCTGTTCTCCTAATTTCAGAGTCTTGCCATGTGAGTGCGGTTTTGAACAATTACTGGAAGCAACGCCCCCGCAAAACAGCAGCTGTACAGTCACTTGCCATCGCACAAACCATCCTAATAAGACGAGCAAGACATGCGGAGCACTGCTGGAGAAGAAAGGAAGAACTCAGATGTGACGTTCTCTAATGGATTCCTATACATAGACACACCAATATTAACCTACCAGCAAGAATTTACATTAGCTCTAGAAGACTAAATCAGGAACGATGAACGATAGTAACGGATGGTGAAAGAGAATCGGGAAACTCCATGCTGTCAACACGACTTGATGATGATGATGATGATGAATATTAAAGAGTTTGGGAGATAAATCTGACGGTTTGTAAAAGAAAAGAAAAGAAAAGAAGAAATAAGAGAAAAACAAAATATACATGTGTATTTTATAAATGCCAACGTATAGGTATATCCAACCATCATCAGGATAATACTTTGTTGTTTATTCTCATCTATTTAAAATATTATGAATTAAAAATGAAAACAAAGCAAAAGGTATTGTGCTCTTCAACTTTTTCGAAGATATTTTAATTCTTAATGTTAATTCTAGCCTGTTTTTTTTGTTTTTTTTTTTTTGCCATGATTATGTAGTTTGGCTTCCACCTTTTATCAAATTTTCCACATTTTTGGTGGTTCCTATAGTAAACAAAATCTCCAAACTTAAAAACAACGTCCATGTTTTTGCTATTAAGATTATCCGCTTGACATTGCTTTCCTTTCTTTGGGTTTCTTCCGACTAAAATAAAGCGCGTTGCTATTTTTTGAGAGTTAACATTATGCTCATCTATAGTACAACCTGCAAAGCTTCAATATATTGTCTAGTGAGAAGATAACATTCCTTACCATAAAGTAGATAAAATGGTGAGAATTTTGTAGATTCACTAACGTTGAACCGAAGAGCTGCAAGCATTTGATTGGTGTATATATGTCATGAACGCTCATCATCCCCTATATTTAGCAAAAATATCGTTTATGGTTCTATGTAGTCATTCTACCCCTCTGTAACTCAAGAGGTGGTAAAAAGTAGTCCTCTGATGTACGTTCAACTCTTCTAAGGTTTTCTTCACAATTTTATTGATATTCTCTGGACCATTATCAAATACTATCTGAAGTGGAGCACCGAATCTAGGATGTATCTCTTCGGCTGATAAGTGACTGTAGTGGCTTATGATCTGTGTGTATTGTAAAAGTAGCGCTATGTAAGGAGTTGTGTACCTTTTGTAACGAATAATGTATGGCCTATGCTTTCTTTTCTCTCGTTGACCACCTTGTATGAGTATCATTCGATTTGTGTGATAGGAAATAAATAGGCCTCTCAATTTTTCTGCCCTCTACTTCATCGTAAACATGCTGCGTTAGGCAAATACCTGATATTTTTCTCTGCCTCCCACCAGACAGGACTTGACACAAGGTCAATGACGCGAAGGTCGATTATAATGGGGGGTAGGGGAGGGGATGGTCGGGCACGAGCCGATGCTCGGGCCCTGCTGGACTATGCTGGTCATCGGCCCACTTCTTGCAATGTGGGCCTGATGAGCCTAGCTGGTCTTGGACCCAAATCTGGGTCCAGGCACGTATGCCTGATTATAGCTTAAACTGGACAGCATGGTCCCGTGCTATAAAAAGGGGACAAATGTGTCAATATTACAGCTCGCTCACCTGAAGGCGGCACAGCCGAAGCTGCGCTAGGCAAATATCTATTGAAAACTTAGACGCATCAGTGTACCATTTATACTCCTTATGGGGTCTGGGTATGTATATTTACCAACCCCTCCGCTCGGGCAGGATATGACACAAGGTCAATTTTTAAGCGTAGTTTAACAGGTTAGAATTCAGAGTTTTCCTTCTCCTAGACTAGGTGCCTTACCAAGGCTGAAGAACCTAGTCTGTCCTACTATTTACCCATATCTGGAGGGAGAATAATTGGATTCATACCTTTCCCAAGAGTATTAGTGCAATGTGAAATGCAATAAGTCTCGTCCAGGATTTGAACTCGTGTCACCGTGTCCATTTCCTTCGACGATAACCATTACACCACGGGCACCATGGGGTCTGGGTATGCTTAAGTAATCATGTCCGAAAGCATTTTCTTTAGGCGGTTGAAAGCTATCTGACATGTATCGTCCCACTGAACACTAGCGTACTTCCTAGTTATATTAATTAATTGTTCAGCTATGCTTGAAAAATCCGGAATGAACCTTCTATAGTATGAACACATTCTGATCAAGCGCCTGACTTCTCTTACAATACTAGGATTCGCTACTGCCAGTGTGCCTTAACCGTACGTAAAACCGGCTGGATTAACTTACTACTAATCCTAAATTCTAAATATTGAGTCTCTTTCTAAAAAAATTACATTTTGCAGGTTTTAACTTAAGATTATGTTTCCTTAAACTATCCAGAACTTTCTGTATATGGTTTAGGTGACTCTCTACCGTGTCTGAAAATACTGAAATGCCATCTAAACATTCTAGCGCGTAGTTTTCTTGTTCTTCTAAAACTACAGGCATTAACTCTTGGAATACTCTAGGTACATTAACAAGCCCAAAAGACATAACGTTGAACTGAAAGCACCCTCGGTGACAAGTAAATGGTACTTTTTCCTTATCATCTTCACATAACTTTACTTGCCAAGAACCGGATTTTAAATCTAATTTTGAAAAATATCTCGATTAACCCAAAAATGCTAAGATATGATCGATAACCGGGAGCAGGTGGACGTTATTTTTTTGTACTTTAGTTCAGGGCTTTAAAATCTACGCAGAATCACTTGCTGCCATCTCCTTTCTCAATTAAAACTATTGGAAATTCTTATGGACTCCTTGAGCATTCTACAATTCCAGTATCGAGCACTTCAATAATTGCCTTGTTTTCTTACTTTCTCGGGCGGAGAGAAGTGCGATACGATGGTTTCTTTATGGGTTCATGGTCTTCTCATAACGTATCAATTTTTATTATTAATGTCTCTCCTCCTTAAATCCTCATCATCACTATTTTTCTTTAGTAATGTCATTACTATTCTAAACGCTCTACAACTTTATCCAATCCCTCATCCATAATCCTGCATTTTGTCGTGTCAGTGCTAAAAATTTTCACTTATACTAGTAGTCCTATTAAGCTTAGCAATAGGACACTTTTAAAGTTATCGTTTGATTAGTGTTGTTCGTTATTGATATCGAGACCTTTCGTAATTCATCTGACGTGATTACAGCTTTAGCCACAGATATGCCATATAGCTCGAAATTTGTTGCTCTGTTTGGCAGGTGTCTCCATATTCCCAAGCACGTGTGTATTAGAGGTGGTTTCAACACTACTAGTCTATCTGATCTAACTATAGATGGAATGTGCTAATCTTCTTCTAGTGCTAAGTACTCATTATTGATTTCAAGAGACCCTAAATCGAAGTAAATACGGGCCATATTCTGCTTTGACTAATCCCGTCCAAATATAATGTTCCTATTTAAATTTTTTACAACAAAAATATTGTGTTGGCTGAGATGCTTGCCAATTATAACTTGACGTTTGGCAAATCGTTCCATTTTTTGGATAGAACCATTAGCTGTCTTCATACATTTATTTTTTCATACAGGTTTCGGGTTTAGTGCTCGGTATACCTTGCTATTAATTCCAGAGTCTTCTGTTTCTGTGTATACTAAAGCCCTATAACTAATAGGCCTTAATCTGATTGTTAATGAATTTGGTGAACCCATATTGTCAATCCCATTCGTCAGTAATGTGCATCTGACTTCGCATGGCCCGCAGCTGACGGCATTTGTCCGTTTCCAGAATACGAAAGCAGCCACCTACACATCTTCCAGATGTGTCCCTCTTTGTTTCTGTGCTATTGAAGGAAGTTTGCATTTCTATTTCGTTTTATCAACATATTGGTTGTTGCTAATTTCTGGGCCTTTATTTCGCAGTGACAGTCTCAGGTTCGAAAATAATGTAAACATGCGAGCTTTCAACTGGTCACACTTATCAAAATGACTGTATGTGACGTTATTGCTATCGGGGTGGGTGAGGGAAAAATAACGGGGCGTCAGTTGTATTCTTCCTCGTTACCAGTTATCTCTTTTCGAATCCAACGGGTAAAAATTCCGACTCCTACCCTTGAGCCAGGAATTACAATCTTCTACCAGCTGGAAGTTACTCTCTTCTTCTTTTGTGATTGGACCGGCTTTTATATCCCCCGACGGGCTGTAGAATTCTCTAGAATCATCAAGACAATTACACAACATTCGAGAACAGGAAGTGCTTAGTCATTTCCTGTTTCTTTGTTCTCTTTTCCGCGGGTTGCTTCATGCTTTCTTAGGATCGCGGGGTCGTTTCGTTTAACAGTTAAAACCAGAGCCTACATAACTTGACAATGGTACATTACACCGATCACATCTCAACTCTGTGCGGGATCAAATAACAAAAGAATTCCATTTAGATGGTACTAGAACTCACCAGAGCCCACAAAAAACTGCTAATAAGAGTTTTTTCTTTAAAAGAAAGCACTTCCAATATGTATATATATATATATACTTTTTTCTTTAACGAAAATCTATCCAGATGCCCCTTTACACTTCATGATGACTATAAAAATACACAACAGATCATTGATGTCCTGAAAGATGTTATTCATTAATACCAGAGGCAACGACTCGACGAGTGCAGTAGAACTTCAGTGTGAGCTTTCCGGAGTGTATAGGTTGTGAGAACAAACATTTGTACGATAAAACATTTGGATCTATAAAACAAAATAATAGCATTAACAAAATTCTTCTTTCTTGCTATAAAACTGAATTTGAAATAAAATCATGCTTTTGCTACAAGATTTGCTACAAGCTCTTTTCTGCTTTTCTAAGTGAAAAAATAAAATAAAATAAAAACACACCAAAAAGAAAAACAGAATCCTGGATTAGTGAATATTTTACAAATGATCAGATTTACTGCCACTGTGCAGCAAAAAGTAACTGTATGCGATCTGTCAAGAAAGTAAAAGAAATGCTTTTAAAAAAATTTATCTGTTAACAACATAATTAAAAATTAATTTTATTTCCTTCAAAAATAGGGAGAGTCTCCGTGGCGTTAATGGCTGACAATGTGGACTATGGCTCAGTAATAAGCGAGTTCGAACTCGCGCTATTTTCTTTTCAAACCCAACAAATAATTTTTCTGACACTTTTTTTGTCAATGTATATATATATATATATATAAAAGTAAAGTTGGCGACCGTAGTCGAGAGGGCCCTGAAGGCTCCCTTTTCAATAGCTACAACACCAAGGTGTAGGGGAGGGCGCTGAACCTTTCCCTGGATTGCTCCACTTTACCCTTGATCCCTACCTTATAATGCTGAGTGTTGAGAAAGGCGGCATCAAGTATCATTTTTAAAGTCTTTGGTATGGCTTGACCAGGGATTGATATATATATATATATATATATATACCTTTAAGAAAAACAAAAAAACGATCACAAAAGGATTATAAATTTATCTCCATCCTTTTATGGGTATTGATATGAATCAATAACACTAAAAATAACAGGACTTCTTCAGATCTAATGGATAAAATAATTACAATCAGAATAGACACGGGAAGGAAGGGTAGGAGGGGGTAGAAGAGGGGTGAAGAGTTTCCTCACTATTCGTCGACTTCCGATTTTTCTTTTTATTATTACCAGTTAGAATCACAATAAAGTAACTAGACGTATATTCTAACCTCACTTTCTACAGCAAATTAAATCTAAAATTTTTAAAAACTTAAATTCAAAATACATTTCAACGTAAATCTCCAGATTTGATAATTTAGGGAATTACTACATTTCTTTTTAACCTTACGTAAAGATTACAGTAATACTTATCTTAAATGAAATTAAAAATTTAAAATTTAAATTTTTAATTCAAAATTTAAATTCGTGCCCATTAATTGAGTTACCTTTCCATTGAAAACGTACGATATTGTATCCATATATATATATATATATATATATATATATATATATATATATATATATATTTCACCCCATATATATATATATATATATATATATATCATCATCATCATGTGCCGCCAGCACGGATATCCCTGACCCTCACTCTCCACTTCTCCCTATTGTTCATCCCCTCTGGCAGGTCTTCAGGGTTACATCCTGTATCCTCACACAGCTGCTGTTTGTATGTTCGAGCTGGTCGTCCTGATTTTGCTCTGCCATATGTGGGGGTCCATAGGAGTACATCACTTATGAGCTCGTCCCTGCTTCTCCAGCAATGTCCTGCATGTCTGGTTCGTCTAGCTTGGATAGTTTTCGTGATGGGAGGCAGGTGGCTGTATATTTGGTGCCTTGTGGGGTGTTGCCGCCAGGACTTGTTCAATATTGCTCGCGGCATTCTTGTGTAATTGCTGTCTAGCTTCTTCTTCAGCCGTTTTGTTAGCGTTCAAGTAGTACATTCATACAGCAGTATCGACGCGACCGCTGCCTGGAAGAAACTGCATTTCATTTTATCGGTCAGATCTGACTTCCATATGATCGATAGCTTATCGATAGCTGTCCATGCCTTCGTTAGCCGCGTGTCGATGTCCTTTTCGGTTGATGAGACACTGCTTCCTAGGTAGGTATATTTTGTCTTCTAGTTTCAGAGAGGTTCCCTCTAGTGTGGAAATGTCACCTGTTTGATTAAAGCACAAATATTCAGTTTTGTGTGCATTGACATGGAGGCCAATGCCTGCAGCAGCTCGTTCCAAACTATGCAGTAGTGTTTCGGCTTGGTTGGGTGTATTTGCCAGAATCGCTATGTCATCTGCGTAGTCGGCGTCGGTAATTGTTTTTGCGGGGTACCTTCTGCTTCTTTTCTTTGTCAGCTCGAAGCCGTTTTCTTTGATTTTATCAATCGATGTTCTAAGCACGGAGCCTAGACAGATGATAAAGAGGTATGGGGCAAGCGTGTCTCCTTGCAGTACTCCTGCTACAATGTGGAAGTATACTGTGTCTCCATCCGGTGAAGTACGTTCACCGGATGGATATATATATATATATATATATATATATATATATGCATTGTATATATATATATATATATATATATTGTACCCCTATATATATATATATATATATGAGGGAGTGCCCGTGACGTATTGACAAACGTGCTGAACAATGACATCTTAGTGATCAAGTTCGAACCCTTGTGGTGCTAATACGTTCACTTTTTGATAAATACCCTTGAGGAAAGTATGAACCCCCTTACCCTCTTGCAATCGGTTAACTAGTGCCACTGCCGTTCTTCAACGATAACGGTTTTGGCATTAAATAACCCAGAAATATTGATATGCTATGAAACAAAGAAATCAAACCAAACAATTTTTATAACTTCTAAAATATTTCTAAACATAATACACTCAAAACAGTTTTTGCGGAAGCCATTTACTTTTTTTTAAATAGACATAACATGGTGGGAGTTGTTCAGCCAATGAGGAACCACAGAACTGACTTGCCACTGTTCCTATGCTATCAAGAACGGTCTGTTTGAATGAAGCTTAAACTAAACACTCTTAACTCCATCTACAGACAAACACAGAACGAGAAATTGGGCCAATTCAATACGTATGCATTTTTTTTATTCAAGTTAAATCTCTCAATAAATCACTTTTAATCATCCAATGGAAAGTTTACATTTGTTTATGCTTGTAGAATCAATTTAGTACGCACATCTTTTTATTATATTGACAGTTTGCGTGTCCTTTGTATTTTGTTGGGTTTTTTTTAATTTGCCAATTCAGACAGCTTATTTGTGTAGATGTTGGTTTTTGCTACAAGATTTGCAACAAGTTCTTTTCTGATTCTCTAAAAGATAAAAATGAATAAACACACCAAAAAGAAAGACAGAATCTTGGATTAGTGAATATTTTACAAATGATCAGATTTACTGCAACTGTGCGGCAAAAAGGAACTGAATGAGATCTGTCTCTAATGTAAAAGAAGTGCTTAAACTCTTTTTATCTGTTAATAACATAATTAAAAATTAACTTTATTTCCTTCAAAAATAGAGAGAGTCCCATGTGACGTAATGGCTGACGTGCTGGACTGTGACTCCGTAGTAAACGAGTTCGAACTCCAGTCACGCTATTACAGACAAAAAGTAGCAGCAAAATCAACTGTTTTGAATCCTCTTTTGAAAATAATCATTTTCTGGTTCCTTCTATCCGGCCTGTTAGTGGGACTTCGATACATTGACTATATCCCCAGCAGAAAGCTAAGAACACCCTCTATAAAGGGGTTGTCCTGAATATCACTCAGCATCTGATGATGAGGCTTCTGTTCTGGAAATATGGCGAGTTTAAGAACTCCTTCGTTGCTGTAACTCCAAGATCCAATCTGCGAATCCAATTGATCAGTTAGAAAATTATTCATATCAAATAGGATCGTGTGCCGGAAGAAACTCTTAAGAAACGCGATTCCCTAACCTAACCCGGTGTTGATATAGCGTAAAAATCATTCAATTATTTCTATAGGTGCCTCAATATACATGAGACCTAAATAAATCTACTTTGTTTCAGATTTGATAATAGTATACTATTACAACTATTAATCCTCGATCACAATGGCTTGGACAGGAGAGGAAAAATATTTTGCATTACTTCTTATTTGAACCCATAATCATTCAAAACTCTCAAAATAGATGCAATCAATTTATATGATAATGATTTATTACTGAGACAAGAAACTCAAAAGAAGATTGCATGTCCTGGAAGCTGATATAATAATAATTTGAAAAAATATTGATTTGAGGTCTCTAGCTCAAAGGATGCATTTTTACAGGACGAGTTCCAAATGAGCTTGTCTCAGTGATAAATCATTATCATATTGATAGGTTGCATCTATTTTGAGAGACTTTATAAAACGACCTTGATAATTCTTGCTTCTATCATGTCTTAACCACAAATTCAATCGCTCTATCTTTTGACAGGTCTTTGCTAATTACTCTTGTAATTCATTGAACTAAATTTTTTCACCATCTGTTAACCTCCTTCTTGACTACCGTATTTATTTGTGTGATGAGTGATATTGTTATATACTGAACCTCGACCGAGCCATCAATCAAGAGATGCACCTGTGTAAATAAGAGAAAGAACAGCGGAAGTAGGTGGTCGTTAAATAATAATATAACCTGGGCACAGATAGTTCGAGTCAGTTGGAGACAGGATGCCAGCGTGAGAATCAGCTAGCAGACTGAGGGCTTTGGGCCCTCAGTGATCCATGGTTGAGCAACCCCAGCCAAGATGAGAAAGAAGTGCTGCTATGGGGTCAATATAGAAGTCTGTCCCCGTCTCCAAATCATCTCTCATACACAACCAACATCACCCTTTCAAGAATAAAGCGTGAGAGATTATATTTTTATAAAGAAGTGTGTTCGTTCGTTCATTGAAGTTCGTCATTATGTTTGATTATGTTCCGCATATATTTGTATATGTATACGGCTATACAACAATATTTTAAGACCAATTTTCACCTCAAAAACAAGAGTTCGTTCATTATAAATGATGCTTTTTGAAAACGACAAAACTTACTCTGTTTCTAAGCCTAACCTCCCAGAGTCCCTGCATAGCGTATACATAAAAAAGGATGATGTTTTTACATAACAACATTGTTTACTACTTATAACACCTGTGCATATAATATTTACAAGTTATGAATAGTAAAAGCAGTTAAGCTAGGTTAAAACATGTTGGGTCAAGCTAACAGCTACATCAAAGTCTAAACTACATTGTTTATTTACTGTACCGGACATTGGCCTAGGGGTTAGAGTGTTCGCCAATGGCCCGGGAGACCTGGGTTCAATCCCAGGTCGAGTCATACCAAAGACTCAAAAAATGGTACTTGATGCCTCCTTGCTTAACACTCAGCATTATAAGGTTCGGATCAAGGGTAAAGTAGAGCAATCCAGGGAAGGAGTAGCGCCCTCCCCTACACATTGGTGTAGTAGCTATCGAAAAGGGAGCCTTCGGGTTACCCTCGACTATGGTCGCCAACTTTACTTTACTTACAACAGTTTTGAAAGTATGAATAAGTGTTTGAATTTTTTCTAATTATGTCATTGAATGTTGAAGAAATATTTCAGTGAACTAGCATAGATTGTTCATTACACGCAATATATTACAAAAACACCTTTTGGGGACAAAAAATTAGCGTTGTTCATTATATGAAATCGTTCATATGGTAGACAACGAAGGCCAAACCGAATGTACAGGTTCAAATTTGATAATATAGCTATTTTTTTCTCCTAACACCAAAATGTCACATTTTACAGTTCTGGTAACTCAAAGTGGTTCATTTCCAAGCAAAAAAGAAGTTATTTCAGAAAAATGTCTTTTTAACATGTTTCAATATATGATAAAAATGTCTTGTTTTTGACTAAAAACTTAGGAGTCGTTCATTACACAAGTTCGTTCATTTATTAATTTGTTTGTTATGTCTCCCCTTATCTTCTCTCATCAACCTTTCAAAAAAAAAGAATGTTAGCATAGAAAATATACACAATTAGTACAATATTTATATACAGAAAACATTCTGTTGAATAATTCATCCGATAATTCTAAAAAAATGCCTTCTAAAATTCTTTTTCTTGTCATTTTATACTGAAATCATCCACATTAATCTTTAAATTATCTGCACAAATGCTGTTGTTGATCTGAAGAGGCAATTTGTTCTGTTACCAAAAAAACTGATTGGTTAGTAGACTTAGATTTTGAAATCTGTTTTGACAGTAAATTTCTGTATTTCGAAAAGAAATATTCAAAAAATGTCTCCTATTATTTCATTGATTATTGAGAAAGTTTAAAATTGATCCCCTCTAATTGTTCTTTCTCGTAAAGTAGTTAATTCTGATTTCTCTAATCTTCCCCAATTACTACAATCTTTAATTTTTTTAATTCATATTTGTCACACTTTTTTACAAGTCCTCCAATCTCAATATTACACTCCAATTACTCGAGTAGATACAGCATGTCTCTGATCACTTCCATTTTTGCTGTTTAATAATTTAAACCAGGGAATGTACTCTCTCTCTCTCTCTCTCTCTCTCTCTCTCTCTCTCTCTCTCTCTCTCCTTTGCGCACTCATAAAATCACATGATTTAAAATTATAGGCACTCGACACTTACCAGCTCACTCGACGCTTAAAGTCGGTTTTAGAATCTTTTTGACAAAGAGCGACATTTATAAATCATATTAGGCTTGATCTGATGGCCGTATCGATCAGATTACCCATGAGGATTTGCGTATTAATTTAGTCTGACAGCCCAAAGTTATCGCCCTTAAGGACCTTATCTGCCAAGGTGTCATATGCTGGAAGATCCAATATGGTCGATTGATTAGCATTATTCAAAAACAGACTTCTTTCTGTAGTTTGCCACTAAATTCTTCTACGTTTCTTTTGTGAAAACCTAATTCAGTTTGTCTGCCGTTGTTCGGCTGCTTTTAATGTATACTGGTAGAATCGTAAAATCCAAAAAAGCAATTTGTTACAATGACGTTAATTGAATAGGAAGAAGACGATATTTCAGTCCTGATTCGATCGAATAGTGTAGCGACATATCTCTATTCGTCAACTGGCTATTTATTTTTATTCATCTTACCGAGACAGAGAATCCAGTCAATACAGTATATGAGGTGTGTTAAAAAAGTATTGAGATTGCTGCTTTAATTTTGGTCTTAATTTTAGAATCTAAATTATAAATAAAGACGTGTGAAGAGATAAAAGTTATGTAATAAAGTGATATATCTCTCTATATATAGACTTCATTTTCGACGTCTTCACCAGGATGAGTCAGTGTTGCTTTGGAAAAATAATTACGCTAGTCTTAATACTTTGTTAACCGAATTTTTTATGAAAAACTGGATTATGCAAGTGAAGCACTGACTATACTCACTAGACTTAGCTTAAGGAATTTTTTTTCGAAAAACAGGATTTTACACCAGACCTAGCTTTTTCTTGAACTGAAAATTCATCGCAAAGGTTAGATTACAGGACGTGAAGGATATTAAAGAAAAATAAAACGGTGCAGCTTCAAAACTTATCAAAAAAGAGATTTCATAGGTATTTTGACTAATGGTAAACTCACTTGCATTATGTGTTCAGAGTTCCAAGAGAATTATTGAAATAAAAATTGACATCTCAAGAACTTTTTAGTTTATGCCTTTTGTAAATACAGCTTGAGTTTCAATACTTTTGAACACTCTTTGAATATGCACTTTCCGGCAGATTTCGATTTGAATCATTTAAAGGAGATAAAACTTTTAATATATACCTTTTGTAAATACAGCATTAATTTCAATACTTTTGAACACTTTGAATATGCACTTTCCGGTAGATTTTGATTTGAATCATTAAAAGGAGATAAAACTTTTTAATATATATCTTTTGTAAATACAGTTTTAGTTTCAATACTTTTGAACACTCTTTGAATATGCACTTTCAGCTAAATTTTGATTTGAATCATTCAAAGGAGATAAAACTTTTCAACGTTGATTATTGAATAACAACCCGAATTTTTATTTGAACATACCCAATAACCTACTGAAATAATTGTTATGATTTTGAAACTTTTTGATTTGTCCGGGACGACTCGGGCACCAGTTGGGTTCTTCTTGATGGGTGATGCTTCTATTTAGAAAGGAGTGAAAGATTTTAATCGCTGTAGAATCGAGAAGTTGAATGATTAGAAAAGGACATTCAGCTTGATTGCAGACCCTCCACACACACACAAAATAATGAATCCTTAAAAAATAGGAGTGGAAACTGCTTTAATTTCTGAGAGCAATTTCAGTGAATTGCTTTAGTAAAATCTCGTTATGACGTCTAGCTAGTATTAGGATACGATTACACAGACACAGATACACACACACACACACACACACACACACACACACATATATATATATATATGTGTGTGTGTGTGTGTGTGTGTGTGTGTGTGTCTGTGTAATCGTATAATGAGTTCTGATAGAACGAAACAGATCTGTCTCTGGATGACTATATATATATATATATATATATATATATATATATATATATATATATATAATCTGTGCAGAAACGCACACCTGCTGAAAGCGCCGATTTTTACCCGAAATTCAGAAGTCATATTTTTTGTTGCTGCTTTGTTTTTCGTTTTTTGTTTTTCTTTTTATTCTTTTGTTTTTATGCATCACCCCACTTCAATGATTTAATTAATTTGGTTTAGTTTGTGAAGTTTCCAATGATTTTTTTTCACAAAATTATTCCATCGAGAAATACGTTTTGTTTATTTTTTATGAGGGAATGACCAAGTGCTCGCACAAATGTCTTACTTTTTTTTTAAATGGTTTAATGCTGCAATTATAAATTCCAGGCAATTTTCTTATTTTTTCTGATTAGTTTTCTTAATTTTTAGGAATATAACCTTAGATATTCATTTCATTTATTTTTGTTTTAGATATTTTTAAATAATAAACGTGGTTGAATTCTTTTTTCTACAGACCATTAATTGGGATTTTGGTTATTTAGTACTAAAATTCTGAATAAATTGATATGACCAATATGGTGAATAAATATTAGCCACTTATAGGCCTTTTAAGCGTATAGATGATTTTTCTTTTCTTTTTTTTTTTTTTTTTTTTTTCAATCACCACATAACCTACATCTGTTGTTTTGTTGCGTCTCATCTATTCTTGCCTTGATATGGTTAGTCCTTATGGCATTGTTTTGGGCTGCTATAAGAAGAGATTCAGTTTCTCTCTTTACTATTATTATTATTATTATCATTATTATTATTATTGCAGATCAAACGAAATTGAAGTGTTTATCCATGACACGTACCTGTTAAAATATGCTGTGGCCCGGTTGGATGAAAATTGTACGCTTACTTTCGCTGGGGATAGCTTTGGCGAAGACGGTTATGCCTTCGGTTTAAAAAAGGGCTCAAGGCTTATGGTAAGTATCTTCCTGCCAAACAAATTGATATGCTTTTTTTTTTTCTTTGTATCACTTTTTAATGAAACTTAGAAAGTCAATTCTTGTTCATGCGTAAAAGGCGTTGATAGAAAACTAAGAATAATCACAGGTGCATTACAATCTACAAAATTCCCCAAAACTTCGCTGAGTCTGCCTTACCTTATCAGTTAACCGTATATACAAGTATAATAACCAACTTTCTAAGACCAATTTTTCACCCCCAAAACAAGGGTTCTTTTATTACACGAAATATGTTTATGAAATAACGAAACTTACCTTATTGCCCCGTCGGCTGGGGATGAAGTATACACCAAGTGCACCTCTGCAGAGGGGTAAGAGCTCACCCCCACAATGAGTGTCCTGGATATGAAACTAAACAATCAGATGGTGAGGCTCCAGTGATGCTAGAGCTTTAGGGAATGCGGAGCAACCCTTCATTGCCATTGCTCCCAGCTCAACTCTGGCCCGGAATGGTAGCACCGGATGGGTTTTAATAGAACTAAATGCATACTTATGCTAAACTGAATTGTTGGAATTAGAACAGTTTGACTAAACTGAATCGCTTGAAATAGAAATGTTTTTGACAATTAAACTGTGTACTCATGCTAAACTGAATTGTTTGAAAGAGAACTGATTTTTTGTATAAAAGTGAATTTGGTATTAAATAACCTACAAAGGTTGATATGCCATAAAACCCAAACAACTAACCAGCCAACCAACCAACCAACCAACAGAACCTACGATATAAATCGCAGCCAGAAGAAGTAAAATTCGAAATACGTGTAGGGCACAAGTATATGGAATAATAAAAATCTATATAACAAATTTGAAATCATTTGTGGACCTATTCATTTTAGAATATTTCATTGAATCAACAACAATCTTTGCATATATATATATATATATATATATATATATATATATATATATATATATATATATATATATATATATGCAAAGTGGGGAAAATTCTTTAATATATTTGATTATCTATTCATTGATTACTTTGCTATTAAGAAAAGAAAAAATACAACTTGGTTATCAATATGTGACAAACTTTATGCGTTTTTCAATTTTATAGTTACTTACAAATTTAAGATTTAGTGGACACTAAGGAAACTAACAAGCAAACTATTCAAGTTTTATGATAATCAATGTAAATGCTATGAAGTTGTATAAGATCAATAAAAGTATTATTTTCTATAATAGAATCAATAAAATTCCAGCCGATATCTATGTTGCCCATATGATGTCCAGCAATAAGTGTAACGTCTGTATCTGAGTTATCATCTTCAAAATCGATTTCATTATCGTTAACTCCTCTCAACAACATATAATTCTCCTAGAACCAAGCCAGTTCTATGATTAATTCCATATTAACAATCTGAATGAAAAATACGGCAAAAGTCGTCAAAATTTATATGAAAATAACTAGAAACTATATAAGAAGATTAGATGCGAATAGAAAATATGAACCAGCAAACAAAAGGTAATATAAAATTCGACTATTGTTGCACTTGGCACAACGACAGAAATTCGACCAGAGTTTTGCACAGCATGTTTCTATACACTTATAGTATTAGTAGGTTAGATTGAGTTATTTTGTTTAATGACATATCAAACTTTGCTGTTTATGGAATGCCAAATCATATATATATATATATATATATATATATATATATATATATATATATATGATTTTTAAGCGAATAGTTTGTACGTAATTTTATTTTAAACGAGTTATAGCTCGTTTGCTTGCATACTGTTAAATGGTTTCGAGTATTGCTATTTAACACTAATAATTCTATATATATTAATTGTTTGCGCACAGTTAAATGGTTTCAAGTATTGCTATCTGTCTGTAATAGTTCTATTTGCATACAATTAGATGGTTTCAAGTATTGCTATTTAGCACTAACAATCCTCTTTAATATTGATAATAAGCCTTAGTAAAAGATTGAACAGTTCTATTTGATGTTAGGATCGATCCCTAACAAGTATCATCACTTTGAGTCAGGTCGGACCAGGAAATAATGGCAATGAAGGAGTACTCCACATTCCCTAAAGTTCCAAGACTTGAGCTTCACCATCAGATGGTTTACTGTTACATCCAGGACACTCATTGGTTGAGGGGGACTTACTCCTCTGCAGAGACGCAGTTGGCGTATTATACAGTTCCAGTCGACTGGACTTATAGTATTTGTAGTAATATCATCTTAAATTCATTCTTTGTTTAACTCTTGTTAATAACTGTTTATTAATTATCATGAATTAATCATTATTCCGCCTTCCATTTTCATGCAAATATGTGCTATGCCAGTTGACAAGTGTGTATTTAACTCACATCTCTGCCACTGGTAGGATGTGATACGAGATTAATTTTTGAGCGGAATAAAGCTGGTTTGAATGCAGTGTTTTCCTTCTTCAAGACGAGTTTCCTAAGCAACGCTAAAGAATCCAGTCTATCCTACTACTTACCTATAGCTGGTGACGAGGAAGAAAAATGTGATTTCTTACCTTTTCCAATGGCATTAGTGTAAAGTGAAGCACAAACAACCTCAAAATATACATTATGATACTATCATGGTCCCCTCCCCTAATTTTCTATTTTGCTTAGGTGGACCAAAAAAAATCTTATATGGACCCATTGGAGCCATATGGACTCTGGTTGAGAACAACTTATTTAAATGATGAAAACACTGTAATTTTCACCCTCTAAACAGTAAACCGCCGTCCCAGTCAGACAAATTTTTAGGTGTAGGTGACATAATTCAATGTCTCCTTGAAAGATTTTTTGTCAATATTACTTTCTTAACGGTTGAAGGATTCAAAAACAATTTCTTACGGTAATGAGAATAAAAACGGGATTTTTAAAAAAAATCTAAAATCTTAAAATCATGGTTTAATTTTTATTAAATTAAAAGCACCTGTGCATAAAGTATGGAATTTTATTTGTTTGTTTTTTGTTTGTTTTTGGGGTTTGTTTTTTGTTTGTTTTTGTTGTTGTTTTTTTTTTTGCTTTGTTTTATGTCGTTACTCAAGCTGCGTAAGATTGGAATAATTAAAAAAAAACTTCTATAGTCAGACAGGCATTCCTGAAAAAATGGCATCGTTTCAAGTCTCGTCGGAAACTTATTTTCCGATACATGCTGTCTTTTCGTTCTTTCATTTCAACCTCCACATACACACACACACACACACACACACACTCTCTCTCTCTCTTTCTCTCTCTCTCTCTCTCTCTCTCATTAGCTATCTATCTAACTATCTAGCTATCCATCCCAGTCTCTTCATATCTATCTTTTTATCCGTCTATCTATCTACTTGTTTGTCTGTCTGTTCATGCAAGTCAAGACTCTTATTTTGGGCATATGGTAAACCGGCTAATAATGTGGAGGTTAATTTGGGGCTAGACTGATCTTAGACGCTGGTAAGGGGGTAACGATTCACTTTCACATACACCACCAAGTTCTTTGTCTTCCTACCCCCCTCAGATAGCGGAATAACGAGCTTCTGGATTAGAAAATATTATCTGTAGTCAAATTTCTAAAATTCCCTTGTAATGTTTTAAGGTGGCAATAAGACGTTTTGTGAGAATTAATGAAAGCGATACGAAGCTGAAACAGATACATGCAAAAACGGACGAATCGATAGAGGAAATAACACAACCAAAAGATTTCAACACAAGGGTGCATTTAAAATAAAACAAACTTTTAATAGGCGACGACCAGACAAATAAGGATGAGATTTCAGAAACTGTTCTTTTCCCTTTCTCTTTTCTTTTTACAATATAACAAAATGTTAAGTCAACAAGAATGCATCAAACGGAATTTTCTCTTGACAGTCCTTTCTTCTTTCTCTTTTTTCTTTCTTTCTCTCTCTCTCTCTCTCTCTCTCTCTCTCTCTCTTACTTGAGAAAAGTGTCTATGTCGCCGGACTGAAGCATGTAACAAAGTTCATTCACTAATTTGACTATTGATGAAACAGAACCTTTTCAGTTTCTCTCTTTCTTTTTTGAATACTTATAACTTTCCAATATTTAGGAATTGTAGAAGGAAAACGGTTTATGTTATACTTATCTTTGACGGGTTTTCAATGTTCCGATTTCTTTTTCTCTTTTTTTTTTTTACGGGTGAGTGACCTTCCCGGAGTCGGTGGATATCAGCACGTCTTTCTAACGCTGACTTCTGTCCCAAACTGAAGATTCTTCTTCAAATTTCTCTAACGAGTAGTGGCATTTTGGCGCGAAGAGTCAATGGGCCAATCATTTGACTTTCTTCTTCCACTACCCCGTCAGGTCACGTCAACTTGATTGACCTAGACTCCTTCCTTTGTTCAACAGACTACAGGTCACAGAGTGCGGGTAGCTTGACCTTCTTTCTCCTACCGCTTTTACGGTCAGTCCTAATGCCTGTTGATTCAAATAAAGAAGAGTAAGGGAATTGACTTCCCCTTCCCTCTCTCTGTAGCATACCACGTCACAATGGCAACTGTTCATGTCTACTGATTTATTTATCAGGTTTTTTGTTTTTCTGTTTGTCTCTACCAGTACTTTCATATCTATCTATCTATATATATATATATATGCGTGTTGGTCTTTCTACTTGTCTATCCACGTTTTCATGTTTATACATCCCAGTATATTGATATCGATCTATCTATGTGTCTAATTTTCTCTGTTTATTTTCTGTTTAAATAGAATCCCTTATCAGACAAGATTTTGGCGTATACATCCAGTGGTTATATAGAAGAACTAACCAAAAAGTATTTATCCCGAAAGGGCTGCGATCCCCAGTGGGGCCACATGCTTGAAATCAAATATGGGCCTCAACACACTGCCGGTCTCTTCGTTCTGCTAATAGTTGCTATGACCCTCTCCGTTCTCCTCATGGCAGGCGAATACGTTTTATTCAAGTACCTCATTCCTTTTCTCAGAAAAAAGCCAGTCTGCAGCCGATGGAGAAGCATCAATATTATGTTTCTCAGCCAGGTAAGAACATTTGTTTTATGTCTCGATAAAATCGATGTTTTTCTTTTCAGACAGTTTTTCTTTTTTCTGTCATATTTTAATTCTCGAAAAAACTGCTCTTTTCTCTTTAGTAAAGTGAAAAAAACTTTTTTCAAAATTAAAATTTTATTTTTTCTTCGTCACACAAAATGTATTTTCTATAAAACCGTTTTTTTTCTTTTTTTATAATTCTTATTTATTTTTTATTTTACATTTTTTTAAATTTTGTCTGACAATTTTTAAAAGCTTTTTTTAGTTTTACAGTTTTTTCTTTTTTTTTTTTTACAATTTTTTCTATAACGTATTCTTTTTTACTGTCAATTAAGCTGTGTGAAATTGAAATAATTAATAAACTTCTTGTGATATTCAAACCCATATGGTCAAGCAAGCACCTACGGATAAACAGACGCGATTTCAAGTTAAGATACTCATATTCTTCTGAACCAAACATACCAGAATTTAATTATTTCTTGTCAAATATACAATCAAAACCGACATTGTTGTAATTATTACCAAAATCTAGATCATATAAACTCTCTAACCGAAAATATATGAATATGCAACAATATATATAATAATATATAAGCAATATATACAGGGAGTCTCAAAAGCGATGCAACCTTTTAATATGATAATGATTTATTATAGAGACAATTGCAATGACACGTCATTTGGAACACGTACTGTAAAAATGCATCCTTTGAGCTTGAGATATCAAATCAATGTTTTTTTAATTGTTATCAGCTTCCAGGGCATAAATTCTTCTTTTGGGTTTCTTGTCAAAGTAATCAATCATTATCGTATAAATTGGTTGCATCTATTTTGAGACAGTTTCGAAAGATTATGTCTCCAAATAAGAAGTGACGCAAAATATTTTTCCTCTCATGTCTTAGGCATTGGGATCGAGGATTAACAGTTGTTATAGTATACTATTATCAAATCTGAAATAAAAAAGAACACAACATTATTATTAGTAGAGTTATTAGCAGTCACATGGGTCCCATGTATATTGAGACACGCTATATAGCATATTACATGGTAAGCCACGTTGTTAGTTTTATATATATTTCATCAACATCGTCACGCTGCGAGCACGGATTTCTCTATCTATCTATCTATCTGACCCATCGCTCCCGGCAGGTTTTCTGAACTACATCCTGTGTCAGCACCGAG
The DNA here is from genome assembly GCA_963585895.1 of Sepioteuthis lessoniana. NCBI lineage: Eukaryota > Metazoa > Mollusca > Cephalopoda > Myopsida > Loliginidae > Sepioteuthis > Sepioteuthis lessoniana. The sequence goes on from OY757907.1 coordinate 47,986,856, forward strand.
CTGATGTTGATAAGTTCTTACTGGTCGTTCGTCCTTACTTCTCCAGCAATGTTCTGCATGTCTTGTTCGTTTTGCTTAGATAGTTTTTGAGATGGGAGGTAAGTAGCCGTACAGTTGTTGTTTCGTAGAGTATTGCTTACAGGATTTATTCAATATAGCTCGTAGTGTTCTTTTGCCGATGTCATCTAGCTTTTTCTCGATACGTTTTGTCAGCGTCCACACGGTTCATCCATATAGTTGTATTGACCCAACCGCTGCTTGGAAGAAATTCCGTTTTATTCTATCGGATAGATCAAACTTTCATATGATCGATAGCCTATCGATAGCAGTCCTTCTCTTCGCTAGGCGCTTACTAGTATCACTTTCAGCAGATGAGAGACAGCTGCCGAGGTACATGAACTTGTCTACTAATTTCAGAGGACCGCCATTTAGAGTGGAGATGGTTCCTTCTCGTTTAAAACACATGTACAAGCAGGAAGGAAAGATACAATAATCAGAAACTTTATTTTAGAAGCGAACAAAAATTATACTTGATGCCTCCTTGCTTAACATTCAGCATCATAAGATGCGATAAGTGAAGCAATCCAAGGAAAAGTGTAGTTCCTTCTCCTACACCCCAGTGTAATAGCAGTTGAAAAAAGAGCCTTCGGGTCACCTTCAACAGCGGTCGGTCAACAACAATCCTTGTAATGTGGGTTGAAAACATTGTAAATTGTTCTTGGAGGGAAAAATATCATATTAGAAGATTTCCGGATTATTGTAATTTGCCGAATAGAAAATCGGAATTGGTTACTAAATGTCACCATAAAGATAAATATTTTCTCGGTAATTTGACACCAGATTGAACTATATGACAGAGTATATAAGCCACATAATAGTCACGTAACTTCAAGATGACAGTGAGAAAAGATATCTATTTTGTTGAATTCAACAAACTTTAGACATGTTGACAGTGGCTGGCCTGAGATCTTGAGTTTTCATCCAGTTTTATTCAATCGTATTGAAATATCGCAATATTTTTTATCTTAAATTTCTAATCGTAACTATAACTATATATATATACCGGACTATTGGCCTAGTGAGTAAAGTGTTCTCCAATGGCCCGGGAGATAGGGTTTAATCCCAGGTTAAGTCATACCAAAGACTTAAAAAATAGTACTTGATACTTTCTTGATTAATACTCAGTATCATAAGGTCGGGATCGAGTGTAAAGTGGAGCAATCCAGGGAAAGAAATAGCACCCTCCCCTACACCTCGGTGTCGTAGCTAATAAAAAGGGAGCCTTCAAGGAACCCTCGACTATGGTCGCCAACTTTACTTTTACTTATATATATATATATATGTTTGAAAGTCCCTCATACATATATATATATATATATATATATGTATATCGATCAAAAAGTTTTAAGCCTCACACAGACGGAGTCGGATAAACAACACGATATTTACAATTTTTCGATATAGTCCCCCTTGACATTAATCCACTTGGTCCAACGATACTCAAGCAATGTAATCCTGGTTTTTCAAAAATTCTTTCACAACATATAACCTGTCTGCTTACAAAATGGCAACCAGGCAGATGCGATTTGAGTTTAGTAAACAGGAAAAGTCAGATAGTGCTAAGTCTGGTGAATAAAGGGGATGGGGTAACAATTCAATGCCACAGTTAGCTGCCAAAAGCCTCAGAAACCTGAGCTCTGTGAACAGGCACGTTATCGTGAGGTAAGAGCACACCTGCCTTCAGTTTCCCTCAGCGTTTTGACTGGATCGTTTTCTTCAATTATTTCAATTCAAATGCATTGTACTGTCAATTAATAGTTTCCTTTTTTAGGTAGAGTATGATGCTTACGTCTTGTGAATAAAAAAAAAGCAGAAGCTATCACTTTGCCAACAGACGCTGGCTTCTTGAACTTCTTTGGAAGTGGAGAAAAAGAATGTTTCCATAGTTTGCTTTGAATTTTTGATTCAGGTTTAAAGTGGTGAACCCAAGTTTGGTCTTGAGCTACTCATTGTTAGGGTTAGCCTGGAAGCGAGTCAGGAGTGTCCTGGAAATATTAACCCTTTCGAACTTGTACTCTGACGTCAGCATTCTTTAGACCTATCTTGCAGACAACTTTCTCATGCCCAAGATCTCAATCGTCTAGAGGGCTGTAAAATACGCCGACTGTATCTTTGCGAAGAGTAAGACTCCCCCACAACGAGTGTTCTGGTTATGATACTAAACAAACTGATGATGAGGCTTTAGTAATGCTGGAGCTTTGGGGAATACAGAGTACCTCTTCACTGCCATCGCTCCCAAATCTACTCAGGCCCGGAGTAGTCGCCCCTTGAAAGGTTTCTATCTGTAGGTCAAATATAAGTAAACTGTGTCCTTATGCTAAACTGAATTGTTTGAAGTAGAACTGTTTTACACTAAATTGTATTTTAACAAAGAGAAAAATGTACTGATGCAAACCTGAATTGTTAGGGATAAATAGCAATATTTGGAACCATTTAGATTTGTTGACATGCTAAACTAAATTGCTTGAAATAGAACTGTTTGGTCGTAAACAAAAAATTGTACTTATGCTAAACTGAATTGTTTGAAATTAAGTAAAACCATTTAACTGTGTGCAAAAACGTGACCTCTGGCTTGTTTAAAAATGTTATCTTTAAAATGTGTTTAGAAATCATATATTTTATATATATATATATATATATATATATATATATATATATATATATATATAAACGATTTGGCATTAAATGACCTATAATGGCTGATATGCCATAAAACCAAACGATTCTAGCAGAGTTAGATAAAACTGAGTTGCTAATGAATTTAAAAAATAGAAAGCTATCAACGGAAATAGATCATAAAAAAATAGGAATATTTAAAAAAAAAAAATAAATGAAGAAAAAAATGTAAAGGCATTTCAAAACACTGTTGCTATTTTCACAATTAATTCAGTTGGTTTTAGTTTGTTTTTGTTTTTGTTATTTGTTTTTGTTATTTGTTTTTTTATATATAGGGCTTCTAAGATTTGTAGTCGTAGTTTATTTATTTCAAAACTCTTTAAAAACAATCTTTTCACATGCACGCAACCCCTGATGATGGCCTATGAAAGGTCCGAAAGCGCTTGGGACAATTTTGGTAAATTCATCCGCTAATTTTAACCTGAAAACAAGACACTAATCAGGAAACTTGAAAGGATCTTAATTAGATTATGTAGACAAAATGTGTCTTTATTATTTAATCAAACATGCTTAGATATTGTTTATATATATATATATTGTGCATGTATATATATATATATATATATATATATATATATATATATATATTGTATATAAATATATTGTATAGAGATATATATTGTATGCATATATATTCGCTCCCCCATGGGGGTTGAGAACTCTGGCGAAGGAATTTACGGTTGCCCCTCGCCTAATACAAAGCTCTTCGAACGAACTGAGCACTCTGGTATCCGGTAAGGTATAAAATGTAAACAAACGAACGCTACTACTTAATACCTTAAAATTCCTAACGTGGTACGCTTGTTGGCCGAGCGGTCTGATACTAAGTCTAACGTAAAGTTGGGCGGGTTTCGATCCCAGCTTCAAGCGTCCTACGTGTCTCTCTACACTGAAGAGTTGTGATACAACGAAACCGTCTGTCCGTGGATGACAATATATATATATATATATATATATATATATATATATATATATATATATATATATATATATATTGTATACATATATATATATATATATACGTTGTATGTATATATAAATTGTATATATATATATATATATACATATTGTTAGAACTGGGAAAAGAGAGAGGCAATTTGGATATGAGTTGGCTCAATTAAAGCAAATACGTGTGTACTAGTAACATGTAATTAGCCTTCAATCTAAAGAGATAAGATACGGTTTTCAAATACTGACGTCCGTGAAAGAATCGACCTTTTCCAGATACGGAGAGATTAGATCTTGGAAACCTATGAAAAACTATTCCCTTCAGTGACGTCTTGTTGTCAGGTCTCTGTAAAGACATGTCAATGCTTGAGATGGATCAAGAAAAGAGTGTATTCTCTCTTTATCCATATGTATGAGAAATATACCCATTGACAAACAAGAAACTATTATGATGAGTAACTGTAATAAAAGAAGGTTAGAATTCGTTATTTTCCCCACTCTCGAAATTAGACCGAAAAAGAAACAATGAACAGAAACTGAGTGAGGTGAAAGAGAGAGTGAGTGTGTGTGTGAGTGATAAAAAAGAAAGAATGAAAAAGAGAAAAATAGAGTGAGAAAGAATAATGGGGAAATAAGGGAGATTGAAGGAAAATAGTAAAAGAGAGTGTGGATAACTAAAAGAGAGCTGAAGAGAGAGTGGGGAGACTCTGTGTGTGTGTGTGTGTGTGTGTGTGTGTGTGTGTGTGTGTGTGTGTGTGTGTGTGTGTGTGTGTGTGTGTGTGACTGAGAGACAGACAGACAGAGAGAAGAGAAAAAGAGTGAAAAATGGCAACCAAGAAAACGAAAAGATAGTGAAAGAGAAAGAGAGTGAAAGGGAACAGAAAAATCAAAAGAGAAAACTATAAGAGAAAGAGATTTATAACAAGGAGAAAAGGGAGAGTGTGTGAAAAGAGAAAGAGAGTGAAAAAGAGGACACAAGAAAGGGGCACGAGAGAAAGCGAGAGAATGGAAAGAGGTAAAAGGAAAAAGGGAAAAAAAGAGAAATCGAAAAAATGAGAAGACAAAGAGTGAGTGAGTGAGTGAGTGAGAAGAAAAGTATTGAACAAAAAGGAGTGAATGAGTGAGATGAGGAAGAGACTGAAAAAGAGAGAGAAAGAGGAAGATTCACAGTGGAAGTGACCTCGAATTTATTTGCCTTGATTTGGTCCTTTGCTAATTTCACGCGATATCTATATCAATAATTGAAAAAAAGTTCCTTCATATGTCCTCTATAATCGTCCAAGTGGTTTAATATAAAGATTCCAACTTTAGTATGCATAGCTATTGAACCCAGGTGAACATTTTAGCATAAAATATTTCTCTGTTTTTTTACTTTTATTTGTCTTGTTTTGTTTTCACCATGAGGAAAAGCAGATCTGAAATGACTGAGCATAACTTTTAGTCTACTCTTGCTAATTAAAACAACCTTAAATAGATAGATAGATAGATAGATAGATAGATAGATAGATAGATAATGCTTTCACCATTATCATCATCATGTCGCGCTATCAGCACGGATATCCCTGACCCTCTCCCGCCACCCATCTCTATCGTCCATAGCTTCCGGTAGGTCTTTAAGGCTACATCCTGTATCAACACAGAGCTGTTGTATGTATGTTCTAGCTGGTTATCCTGCCTTTGCTCGTTCATGTAAAGGGGTCCACAGGAGTATGTCACTTATGAATTCGTCCTTACTTCTCCAGCAGTGCCCTACATGTTCGGTTCGTCTAACTTGGATAGTTTTCGTGATGAGTGATAAGTAGCCGTACAGCTGCTGCTTTGTGGAATGCTACCTTCAGGACTTGTTCAATATTGCTCGCAGCATTCTTGTGTAGTTGCCGTCAAGGTTTTTCTCCATTCGTTTAGTTAGCGTCCATGCAGTGCATCCATATAGCAGTATCGACACTACCGCAGCTTGGAAAAAACTGCGTTTCATTTTCTTCGAAATCAAGAATACATAGATTTTATCATTTCTAGCGGAACATTGTATCATGAAAATGGATATTATTAGGAATTATTTATTAACAAACTGTACAACACTGAAATTGTAAAGACAAGTGAAATTTCAACAGCTCTGAAACAAAAAACAAAATTTCGTCTATATATATATATGTGTGTGTGTGTGTGTGTGTGTGTGTGTGTGTGTGTGTGTGTGTGTACCTATTTTTGGACTGCACCATTAGAGTTTCTATGCAACAGAGTTTTGTCATAGATAATACCCAATAATATCCAATAATGGCCGATACTATAGATATGTATATGTCATTCACTTTGGTTAGTTTGGCACAAGGCCGGAAGTATGGCTACCCAGTGAGAATTAACTTATTAACAATGAAGTACTTGGCTGGCTCGTTAATATTACACTACACGAGGAGCTTAAAGATAGATAGATAGATAGATAGATATGAACAAACAAAAAGAGAACGAAAATATCTCATTAATCAATAATAGTCTCTTGTTTTTACTCATTTCAAGTCTCTAATATCTAACATCTTTCCAATTTTATCAACGGTCTGTAATAACATAAAATGAACAAAATGAGACACTTCCAAATTTACCTTCTTTTCTTTTTTTACTTCAATTTTTTATTTTCATTTTCTACATTTATCGATAACGGAATAGAATTTTACTTTTGATATTATACACTCCTTCAAAGTCATTCTTCGGTAATTTGATTTTTACTTAACTTTTTTTTCTCCCGATCATATTACACACACACACACACACACACACACACACACACACACACACGAATAGATAGATAGATAGATAGATAGATAGATAGATAGATAGATACAAAAAGACAGAGAGATAAGGGGCGATGCTTAAATATTTTCGGCCTAAACAAGAACCGTCTGAACTTTGTCTGTTTTAATTTCTATTTATTTATATTCTTTTTTTTTAATTTTTTGAAAGATAAAAGAAAATAGAGAAACAATGTGTCGATTGCGTTGAACAGCGGGATGAATGTGGAATAGCATATCGATCTTATGGCTGAATTAGTCCAAGATCTTTTCAGTTATATATATATATATATATATATATATATACATAATGGAATTTAATATAATTTAGTGAATATTTTAATTTCAATTATGAAGTATAAAAATAAAAAATATATTAAAAGTATACCGTATTAATTATTATTGAGTTCAATTTTAATGATTGAGGGCTCTAAATACAAGAATAAACCAAAAACGAAACGATATACATACATATATATATATATATGTGTGTGTGTGTGTGTGTGTGTGTGTTTATCAGTAATATCCAATCGGCGTCCGAAGACAACATGTGTAGATTATTCGTGTATAGAATACATGAGGTATTTCATATAAATCCATGGGAGTGTTCGATGTATGGCTATTGTTATATATTCCTTTTCAGGTTTATATCATAAAACTCATATACAGAGCGTATACAGTGTAACTGGAAGAAAACTCAAATTGGTTAAATTGTTATATTAAATATATTATTTTTATATATATACCGTAATTATATATATATATATATATATATATATATATATATATATATATATATATATATATATACTGTAATCCCTATTTCCTTTTTTTTCACACTTAAATAAAGCGTGTAAATCATCTGAAGAGACAAAGATTATATTTATCGCCGAAATAAGTTTATAATGACAATTTAACCAGATTTGAGTTTTCTTCTAGTAACTATATATATATATATAGAGAGAGAGAGAGAGAGGGGCGGCATTTTTTTTAACATGTATGGTTAAATAGGACAGAAAGATTTTTTCGGCCTATTTTATTGTTGATCGATTTAAATCTTCGTATGAGCGGTTTAACTTCTGGATGAAACGAATTCAAAAAGACACCATCACGAGTACTTTCGGCTCTATCGAGAGCTATCTTCAGAGAAAATAAGAATGATATGACAAATGCAATGAGTCATATGCATTTATATAAAGAGTAGAAGGAAGAACAAGTGGGAGTGGAAATTACGGGAGAAAAGAACTTTAAGAGGATGAATTGGCACGAAAAGTGTTAAGGGCATTTCAGAACACGGTTGCTACATTCGAAGTTGATCTTGTTTAATGAAGTTTTGTCAATATATATATATATATATATATATATATATGCTCCCCCATGGGGGTTGAGCACTCTGGCGAAGGAATTGTCGGCCGACCCTAGCGTAATGCAAAGCTCTTCGTAAGAATTGAGCACTCTGGTAGCCGATAAGGTATAAAAAATTGTAAACAAAGGCTGCTGCTGCTGCTGTTGTTAAAAATAAAATACCTTAAAATTCCCTTAGCCAACGTAGTCCGCTTGTATCTGTGTGGTCTGAAGCCTTAGTCTATCGTAAAGTTGGACGGGTTTCGATCCCGGCTTTGAGCGTCCTGCGGGTCTAGCCACACTGAAGAGTTCTGATAGAACGAAACAGTCTGTCTGTGGATGACAATATATATATATTTACGTGTGTGTGTGTGTATGTGTGTGTGTGTGCGCGTGTTTGTGTGTAAAGATTTAATATATGTGTATTGATATTATATATTATTACATGAACGTATTTTGCTGTAATAATTCGTATGCATATAAATGAGAGTATATCCGTATAAGAAAGCTTGATGGGAACTACATAAAAATGCTACAAATTATTTTGAACAAGAAACACAACCCTACAAGACACTAACTATACGGCCACTTACCTCCCATCTAACAAACCATCCAAGTAAAACAAACAAGACATCCTGGGCACTTCTAGTAAAGTAGACATGAACTCATAAGCGTTCTGTTATGCACTGCTACATTAGGGTTGACTGAACCAAAAGGATTTACATACATCAGCTTTGAGCGGACACTGGATTCAGTCTTAAAGACCAACCAGGAGCGATGGACCATTGGGACGGATTCCGGGAGAGAGTCTTAGAACTCTGTACTGTCAGCACCGTTTGATTATCTTCATGATGATGGTGATCATATTTACCAACCCCTCCGCTCGGGCAGAATATGACACAAGGTCAGTTTTTAAGCGGAGTTTAACAGGTTTGAATTCAGAGTTTTCCTTCTCCTAGACTAGTTGCCTCACCAAGGCTGAAGAACCTAGTCTGCCCTACTATTTACCCATAGCTAGAGGGAGAATATTTTGGATTCATACCTTTCCCAAGGGTATTGGTGCTATGTGAAATGCAATCAGTCAGGTCCAGGATTTGAACTCGTGTCGCCGTGTCCATATCCTGCGACGCTAACCATTACACCACGGGCACCTCCACATCATGATGATGGTGATGATGCATGAGCACAAGTTAAACAAGGTGCGATGTCAGCAAATTTTAAATGATATATAGTAAGTTAGTAAGAAACAGTTGTTAGTTAATTGGTTAGGCATATCAACATTTGTAGATTATTTAATGCCAAATTCTGTTACATATATATCATTTTTAGATGAATATTTTGTAGGAAAAATTTTAAAACGCGCTAGAGCTCATTTATTTGCGCACAGTTAAATGGTTTCAAGTATTACCATTTATTGTTTGCACACAGATAAATAGTTTCAAGGATTGCTACCTAATATCAATTCAATTTATATCAATCATTTGTTTGCACACAGTTAAGTGGTTTCAAGTATAGCGAATGATTAAATAGTTCTATTTGACCTTTATATGAGACCCTAACAGTTATTACCCCTCGGAATCAAAATGGAGCCGGGAATAATGGCAATGAGAGCATACTCCTCATTACCCAAAATTCTAGGGCCGAAGCCTTACCATTAGAAGTAGTTTGGTGTCATATAAAGGATACTCGTAGGTGGGAGGTTTTTTTTTACCCATCTGCAAAGTTGAACTCAGCGAATTCTGTAGCTCCATCCGACTGTGGTACTATAGCTTCACGACACCTAGTTGGCCGCTGGTCTCGTGATTACCACATGTGTCGACTGGTCTTTCTCTGTTTCTTTCCACGCCCACGTTGCTTTCAGATCCGAGGAAAGAGAAGATGGATGTGGTCCAGTCGATGAAGGTTGGAATTCATGTTGGAGAGAAGAAAAGTTGCCAAGCAAATTTAGAAAAATGACGAAAAAAAAAAGCGTTTATTATAAACAGTAACAAACGTTTATTTACACAGTTGTTTAAATAATTTTTCATCAAACACCGCGAACTGGGGGTGAAAGTAGTTGACTGGCGGAGTTTTAACTGCAATTAGGCAGTGTCAAAATGGCGAATGCAATGGCAACGGATTTGGTTCTTTAAGCGGCGAATTCCTGAACCAACTCCAGCGGCCAACTAGGTGTCGTGAAGCTATAGTAACAGCGACCAGCCAGGTGTCATGAAGCTATAGCACCACACGACTCGGCTAGTAAGAAACAGGCATCCAAATAATGAAATAAGAGAAGGATTGTTCTACATTAACAAAAACGAAATGAAAGGATAGTTTGTTTGTTTTTTAATGTCAATAATAAACAGAAAAAGTGGAATTTGCACAATCCTGTATTTCCACAAAAAGTGCTGTTCAAAAATATCGCTACTGACTTTATTATTATTATTATTATTATTGTTTACTCCTTGAGAGTTTTTCACATCAGTTTTAGCTGATTGTCTTTCACTGGAATTTGAGTGAGAGCAAGTCTCCTAAAGTCTCTAGGACTCTTCTCAGTATTCTGGCCGCTCTCAATAATGTTGTAGTTTGGATGGTCTTCACTCGTCCTCCTACCTCCAAGTTTTCCAGTTCCTTTAATAATCCTTCGATGACTGCATCAAAAGCACCAATCACGATAAGTATAATTGTCACCTTCATGTTCGATAGTTTTTTTTTAATTCCCTAGCAAGGCCCAGGTATTTATCCTTCTTTTCACTTTCTTTCAGTTTTATTTGGTGGTCAGCCAGGACAGCAAAGTTCACAATTCTGCAAGTTCTCTTCTTGTTTTATTATAATAAGGTCCGATCTTCTGGCCGAGATTAGGTGATCCGATTGTATGTCAAAGTCCCATAGGAGTTTATGTGTGTTATCTCCTTGAAATATACCTCTTTGGATCTTTTCTTCAGCTTCTTCCTCCTACTATCAATTCCACTCTCCAGGTTTTCGTGGTTTTCTCGATAAAGTTTATGATTTCATCTGATATTTTATACATTTTGTGGCAGTTTATTATCCAGCTAAGTTGAACCATATCATATGCTTTTTTGTAGTCCATCCAGGCCATAGCTAGGTTTTTCCGTCTGGTCTTGCCCTCGTTTAGGATGTGCTGATCTATATAAAGTAACTCTGCTGTGCCTCTGGATCCTTTGCGGCATCCTTTCTGTTCCTCAGGGAACAATCCGCGGCTTGTAAGCGAGTTGTAAATCTCTTCCATTATTTGTGCTGTTAATATTTTCCACATCATCCGTAGGCGTGTTATGGGTCTGTAGTTTTTTGGGACAGTTTCTTTGATTGGGTCCTTTTGGATCAATGTGGTCTTTTCTTTGGTCATCCATTCGGGTACGTGTGTTTCTTGTAGGCATCTGTTCATTTCTAGTACTAGTCTGTCGTGAATGGGGGTGGATTTCTTGAACAAGAAACCATGTATTTCATCATGGCCTGGCGTTTTCCAGTTTATTTTTATTTTTTAGTGTTGTTTTGAGTTAATCTATGTGTATTTATGCTTTTGGGTCTTCTTCGAACCCTTGTAATTCTTTTGTCATATTGTTTATCCATTCTGCTATTTCGTTATGTTTTTTGTTTGTTTTTTTTTTTTGTTTTTTTTGGTGGGGGTGCCATTTTTAGTCTAAAATCGTTCGGTTTCTCTTGCATCCGGTTTTTGGTATATTTTCGTGTCATCTCTTCCCATTTGTTGGTAGAATTTTCTTTCGTTGTTTTGGAAAGTCCCGTTTTGTCTGTATTATTTTACCCTTTGTCGATATTATTTTTATTGCTATTCAAAATCGGTACTGAATTGACTAGACTACTGTCAAGATGTTAAAACATCACTTTATTATACAAGCTGCTCAACTGTGCACACATCTGTTTCAAATTTTAAGAATTCTCTTGACGTCTAAACATCGTCATTTCATTATAAAATTGCCTCTGCAGTGCATTTGTCTTTATTTAAATTTTAAAACTGCTGATCAAATGTGGCGGTACTCTCGATCAAAAATATCGATAATTGACACTGACTCATCCAAACTTCCAGACAGCAATCTAGACATCAAGACATCGTCACTTCATTATACCAGTTGCTTGACAGCGCACTTGTCTTTATTTAAGTTTTATAACTGCTGATAAAAATGTGGATCAAAAAATATTGAGAATTGGCACTGACTAGTCTAGATGTCAAGATTACAATTCAAACGTCTAAAATTCACTTTACTTTTTTTTTTAAATGCACTTAATTCAAAATTTTTGAATTGAAAAAATAAATAAATTGATAAATAAATGGATTCAGCCTCGATATTTTGGATGGCATTTCGCAAGCAGTAAACGTATGATCGTTTTGATTTTAGTGTAACGAATAATCAATAACGCAGTTTTCTCTCAGTAATAAGAATTATAATCAATTCGCTACCTCTCACTTAGAATAAGATAACATCAAATGAAACAAACGGTCGATTGTTGGTTTCTGAATCCCACTGACACAAAAAGACAAGGAGCAGGTGAATCTATTTTGCATGTATATTACACAGTGACTGGATTCGACGGATCGATTCGATGAATGATTCAAAAGATAGCCCATCTGATTAAGAGATTCGAACGTGCATATACAGACGTAAAGATACCCACACACACTACCCCTACTCTTGCTATACAGTACACACAAACACGTATTTGTTGGCAGATAAGTAGGACAATATTTGTACGCATACACGGTAATTGTTGCAAAGATACACAAAAAGCAATTACAATTGCGGCGTAGTGGCTAAAGTGCTGGACTGCGACATCGTAGTAAATGGGTTCGAACTCCATTCGCTCTATTCCGTTCACTTTCTAATTAATACACTTGTGAAAGGCATAAACCCTCTTATCGCCCACTCCACTATGAGTTAGATATTATAGTTGCTGTTCTTCTACAATGACAGCTTTGGCAATAAATAACCCACAAAGGTTGATATGCCGTTCGGCAAAGAAACCAAACCAAATTATGAAACGGTTAGTGTAAAAAGAAGATTAATAATCAACTTAATTTAAAGTCGACTGTGTCTTCTTCAAAACGATCAAGGCGCCGTTGTCACTCCTGAAAACAGTGCTTAAAGTTTTCAACTGAATCAGTTGATTCATCATGACTTTTTAATTTATTTATTTTTTTATTTTTTGACTGTTTAATTTTGATACGGAAATTTGCACATTTTCCTAAGAGGTTTCCGCAGTTCATCACCAGATAAGATAAGCTCAGTATAGTTAAAACAATCATTAATCATGATTTTGAAAACCTTTACAGCTGTGTCAGCACTAGTGTATAGCCACACCTTACGATACTTGAAGAATGCTTGATGAAAAACTAGACGGAAACAACCTGTTGTTTTGAACAAATCCTGGAAGCAGCACCCTACAAAATAGCAGTTGCACAGCCATTTACTTTTAATCTCGCAAAATATCCAAGTAAGGCAAGAAAAACATGCTGCGCACTGCTGGAGAAGAAAGAACGAACGACGTTCTCTAATGGAATCCTACACATAGACACACCAATGCTAGCCGACCAAGAAAAAATTATATTAATTAGCTTTGTGTGGCAAATTTAGAAGAATCACCAAGAACAATGGCCGATAGGGACGGATTGGAAGAGAGTCAAAGGAATCCGTGAAAATAGCACGCCTTATTGATGATGATGATGATGATGATGATGATGATGATGATGATGATGATGATGATGATGAAACTGATATAAATAAACAGTTTTTAAAATCCATACATGAATAAATATTGTCGTATACCTGTATTTCTTTATATATATCTTTGTAACAAAATATATCTGAAAAGTGAAGGGTCATGTTCTATGAAGCCTTCACTTCCAGACAGCGCCTGCTTCCTCGCCTAAAACAGGTAAGAGATGGGTTGATTGCTCGGTACCTGAGCAATTTCTTTCATCTTCGTTAGCCAGCAGGCTGGGAGAAAGAAAACTCTGAATTTAAACGAGCTTTACCCCGCTTAAAAATTGACCTTATGTCACATCCCGCCTTGGTAGAGGGGTTGGGTAAATGCACACTTAACGGGTCCTAACACTAGGCTTCTTGCCAAGACGAGAGCAGAATAGGGGCCGGTCCCCCGACACACAGTCTCAGAAAATCACTTGGCATCTCTGTGAATATGATGCGAACTAATTTTCATGTACTAACTCTTTTAACAAACAATTTGTTACTTGATTTTTCCCCGTCGTCTCTCACCCCACCATGGCCAAATAACAACCACATAGGTAGATTTTGATTTCCGGGAATTGGAAATAAAATACTGATCAACTGGTTGTAAAAGAATTGGAATGCTACAGGGATAGTGGGGGATAACCTTTCACAGAGACTTTGCCTACTGTCTTTAAACTATTTTGATTGGTTTTAAACAATTTTTATTTGATTTTTCCCCGTCGTCTCTCACCCCGCCATCACCAAATAACGACCACAGAGGTAGGTTTTGATTTCCGGGGACTGGAAATAGAATAGTGATCAACTGGTGGTAAAAGGATTGGAATGCCACAGGAATATTATTAGGGCCCTAATTTTTCACAGAAATTTTACTTACAGTCCTTAAACTATTATGATGGGTTTTAAAGAAGTTGTTTATTTTATCTTTGATTTTCAGTTTTGCAATTGTGATTCAAAATCAGCTGATCAATGTTCGTTTCTCACCAAGCATTCTCAGAGTCAAAAACCCAGTCGACTGGGACTGCAGAATAAACCGACTGCATATCGGCAAAGGGGTGAAACCCCTCCCCCAACGAGTGTCCTGTAGATGACAATAAACCGTCTGATAGCGAGGCGTCAATCAATGAGCTTTGGGAAATGTAGAGTATCCCTTCATCGCCATTGCTCCCAGGTTCACTCTGGCCCGGAGTGTTAGCACCATATAGGGTCCTATCCATGGGTCAGATAGAACTATTTTACTATATTATCTGTGTTCAATTAACTGTGTGCAAAAACTAATTAATAGTAAATAGAAATATTTGGGATATATAGCAATACTTAAAAACATTTATCTGTGTACAAAAGAATGAATTCAGGTTCGTTTAAAGATGTCTCTACAAAATGAATTAACAAATTATATATCATTAGAATATTAGTAAAAACAGGATTTAGCATTAAATAACCAACAAAGGTTGATATGGCATAAAACCCAACCAACCAAACCTCAAAGTCAGATTTTATAGGGATCCTTACTTTATCAATTTTTTCTCAACTGGTGAAGTGACCGACTGACTAGAACGAGGTTTATCTTCCTCAGTATCTTGAACATCTAAATATAGAGGGGGTATCTCCACGGCGTACAGGATAAGGTACTGGATGGACTACAACATCAAAGTAAACAAACTCGAAATCCAGTCGCTCTATTATATACACGTTCAGACAAATGACCTCAGGAAAGAGGAAGTGCTCATGGTGTAACGGTTATCTTTGGAATTGGACACAGTGGCCCGGGGTCAAATCCTGGATAAGTTTTTTTTCCATTTCACTTTGCGCTAGTTCTCTCAGAAAAAGTATGATTAACTATTTTCATTCCAACTATGGTAAAATAGTTATGTTGACGAGGATCTTTAACTTATTGTGGCAAACGGTCTTGGAGAAAGAAAACTCTGAATTCAAACCCATTAAACTCTACTTTAAAAATAAATTTATGTCGTATCCTGCTCATGTCAGAGCCATTAGGTAAATACATACCCTGAGGAAAGGTTTAACTCCCTTCCCCCCTCCACCTGTGTTATGGGTTAAATAGAACCCCTATTATTCTTCTGCACGGGTGGCTTATTACATTTTGGAAAAACCTCATATTTTCCAATTGATCATATAACAAATTGAATATAATGCATCTGGAAGAAAAGCAATACATGCGTGTATTTATAAGCATTAATAACTAACACCCACCAACACACACACACGCACACACACACATATATATATATATATAATCATCATCATCATCATGTCGCGCTGGTAGCACGGATATCCCTGACCCTCTCTCGCCACTCCTCCCTATCGTTCATCGCCCTAGGTAGGTCTTCAGGACAACATCCCGTATCCTCACATAGCTGCTGAATGTATGTTCGTGCTGGTCGTCCTGCTTTTGCACGGGCATGTGTGGGGGTCCATAAGAGTACATCTCTTATGAGTTCGTCCCTGCTTCTCCAGCAGTGTCCTGCATGTCTGGTTCGTCTAACTTGAATGGTTTTCATGATAGGGGGCAGGTGGCCGCACAGTTGGTGTCTTGTGGGGTGTTGCCACCAGGACTTGTTCAAGATTGCACGCAGCATTCTTGTGTAATTGCAGTCTAGCTTCTTCTCCAGCCGTTTTGTTAGCGTCCATGTAGTGCATCCATATAGCAGTATCGATGTGACCACTGCCTGGAAGAAACTGCGTTTCATTTTATCGGTTAGGTCTGATTTCCATATAATCGATAGCCTATTGGTAGCTGTCCATGCCTTCGTTAACCTCGTTTCGATGTCCTTTTCGGTTGATTCGACGCTGCTTCCTAGGTAAGTGAATTTGTCTACTAGTTTAAGAGGGATTCCTTCTAGAGTGGAGATGTCCCCCGTTTGATTAAAGCACATATATTCCGTTTTGTGTGCATTGACATAGAGGCCTATGCCTGTGGCTGCTCGTTCCAAACTATGCAGTAGTGTTTCGGCTTGGTTAGGTGTATTTGCCAGTATCGCTATGTCATCGGCGTAGTCGGCGTCGGTAATTGTTTTTGCGGGGTACCTTCTTCTTCTTTTCTTTGTCAGCTCGAAGCCATTCTCTCTGATTTTGTCAATCGATGTTCTAAGTATGTAGTCTAGACAAATGATAAAGAGGTACAGAGCCAGCGTGTCCCCTTGTAGTACTCCTGCTACAATGTCGAAGTATTCTGTGTCTCCATCTGGTGATCGTACTTTTAATTTGGTGTTTCTATAGAGAATCGTTATTGCCGCTACGGTTTCTTTAGGTATGCCGTACGCTAGAAGGATTTGTTCCATCTTTCCTCTATGAATGGAATCGAAAGCCTTGGTAAAGTCAACAAATATTAATGTCACTTGTAGGTTTTTTTGCCCGTACACCTTCAAGGATTCTACGGATGGTTAATATTTGTGAGGTCGTGGATCTATTTCTTCGGAAGCCATTTTGGTTTTTCCTAAGTATGTTGTCGATTTTGGGTTCTATGCGGTTTCGTAGTAGGGCATTGTAGATTTTGGCTGCTATGGATGTAAGTGTTATGCCTCGGTAGTTTTTGGCTAATCCGAGGTCCCCCTTTTTAGGGAAGGGGAGTATGCATCCCTTCATCCATCTATCTATCGGATTTTTTTTTTTTACGTACACATGGGAAGCAGCACGATGTACGTAAAGGATCGTTAGTTCGATCGGGGAACAACTGCTGCTCCTCTATAAGAGTGGCTTCTATAGAAGAGAATAAAACAGCCATCGAAAGATAACCATGACCCACACTCAAACCACATACACAAACCGCATCGATCTTCGCGCGGGTAAAAAAGGGGCGCGTCCTGCTGAGGTTGGAGCCCTGGCCTCAGTGTTCGAAAAATCAGCTACAGAGCTCAAACGATCAAAACTACTAAAATGCAAGCAAATACTACAAATAGCCACATTTAACGTAAGAACCTTAAATAGAGTAGGACAACTACCAGAGCTAATCGCATCGGCCGTAGAACATAAGATTGACATAATATGCATACAAGAACACAGATACACGCACACCGAAGATATCAAATATCACAAAACTGGCAATGGATGGTCGCTCGTCACTGTATCGGTATGGAAAAACTCTGCCACCGCCGCAGTAGGAGGGGTAGGATTACTTATAGGACCTAGAGCATTAAAAACGCTAAATAGCATTGAGAAAATACAACCTAGAATGATGGCAGCTACTTTTAACGGCAACCCCAGAGCAACAATCATCTCCTGCTAGAGCCCTACCAATGTTAGTGAAGAAACTGAACTAGTAACCTTCTACGATGAGTTATCCTCATTAGTGCGTAGCATCCCGAAACACAACATGTTAGTCATTGGCGGAGACATGAATGCCCAAATCGGGAAAAACGGAAACAACAAATACAGCCTCCACAACACGTC
The DNA here is from genome assembly GCA_963585895.1 of Sepioteuthis lessoniana. Classification (NCBI taxonomy): domain Eukaryota; kingdom Metazoa; phylum Mollusca; class Cephalopoda; order Myopsida; family Loliginidae; genus Sepioteuthis; species Sepioteuthis lessoniana. The sequence goes on from OY757907.1 coordinate 48,004,779, forward strand.
AAATAGGAATGGGCAACATCTAACAGATTTCATGATAGAAAATAGATTAGCATGCCTCAATACAAACTACCAAAAAAGGAAGGGCAAACTATGGACATACACGTACGCGAACAATACTAAAGCTCAGATAGACTACGTCCTTATAAACAAGAAATGGAAAAATAGTGCAATGAATTGCGAGGCATACTCCTCTTTCGAGGGTGTGTCCACCGATCACCGAATAGTCACAGCGAAAATACGGTTAAGCCTACGAAAAAACGCCAAACAAACAGCGACCACCAAACACTATGACTGGGCCCTTTTGAACAACAGAGATATAAGAGATAAATACGTATTAGAATTAAGAAACAGATTCGAAACACTACAAGAAAAGACGGAAAAAAGTACACCAAACGACGAATATGAAAATTTCGTCAATGCGCACCTCGAGGCAGCAGCGAAATGCATTCCAACAAAACTCAAAACTAAATATAGAGTCCCATGGGAAACTTTAGCGGTGAGAGAAAAACGTGCACTAGTGAAAACAGCCTCCAAAAACTATCGAAAAAACCCAACAAACACAAATGCCCGAAAACTAAAAACGGCACAATATCAATTAGCAGGCATATATATAAAGGAACAGACAGAATACATTCAAAATCAGATAGATAAGATTAGAGACTCGGTGGAAGATAGACAATCTAGGATAGCCTGGCAAATAATAAACGAAGTGAGTAGAAGAAAGAACACAGCCAAAGCAAAACTGAAAGCAGCAAACCAACAAGAAAGAATAAAACTGTGGAAACAGCACTTCGAAAACCTACTAGGAAACCCACCGAAAATAACACATGAACCAATCACCAGAATAATTAGTAAACAATTAGACATTAAACTAGGACTGTTCACACAAGAAGAACTCGACTCGGTTCTCAGAAAAATTAAAAATAGGAAAGCTGCAGGGCTGGACGAAATTCCCCCAGAAGTATGGAAGACCAGACAATTCGACGACATACTGCTCAGACACTGCAACGCAGTATACAATCAAAATCCGATAGAATGTATATAAAATTAACTTAATTCGCGAGTCGGAAATCTTCTACTAAAGTTTCACCTTATCGGATCATCAGGAAGCCTAAGTTAGGCTTCCTGATAATCCGATAAGGTGAAACTTTAGTAGATTTCCGATTCACGATTTAAGTTAATTTTATAATTGGCTCCACTTGTGTTGAGCACTTTTGTAACTGTAGCATTGCAGGATTCACGGAAGGTTTTAGTTTTCTTTTGACCAACTGGCTGCGTATCCCTTGATTTTTTTCAAGGGGTCGGACGTGGTTGGCCTTTTCTTTCTTTTTGACCTATAATTTTTTCTTTTTCCCGTGGGCGGTGATTCGAGATACTTTTATCTCTTGTTTCTGGCGGGGGGTTTTCTTTTTTTTTTTTTCTGGTACCATGAATGCTGGTAGATATTAGATTAGTGAATATATATATATATATACTCTACAAGGAGTTTAGAAGGATATATATATATATATATATATTATTTTTTAAATCGAATCCATAATTCTGTTGGAGTAGCAAAACCCAGCTTGTCCTATTTGCAAATTCTACAAACTGATACCTGGGGGAAAAAATTCAGTAAAAAAAGGAAAGACGAAAAACACACATGCTACTTGAAAATAATCAGGCATCACGTATGTCTTGTCAAAAGTAAAAACACCGACGGAATTACATAAGCCAAAACATAATAAAGTTCTCAATACATGAGATAGGGCTAATATTATGAAAATAATTCCTATATGGGCATGTAGGAATTATTTTCATTATATATATATATATATATATATAGTTTGTTATATTTATCGATAAACTGAGCTCAATATCTAAATTAGGATAGAGTAGACATAGCAGTTTCTCGTTGATGCAATCATCGAGACAGGAGCTTGACGGACTTAGTCTCCAGTCAAAAGTATTTGGCCACCTGCAAAAGATTTTATTTCTTATTCTAGAAGTGTCATTTTTAATGAAACAAATTAAGCACCACAATAGAGTTATGTATTATACTAAATACAAGTCTGCCTGAGCCCCATTAAATACAAATTAAGCTTTGATTCATCAAAATGATTCTCTTTGACTGCTATCACTGCTTCGCAGATTCTCGACATTCTTTCCACCAAAGGCTGGAGGTAAACATAGTTCTGACCAGCTTTCCTGCAATAGTTGCTAGAGATGAGCCGCACTTGCTGCTTTCTTAGCTCTCATTTTTCGTTCAAGTTAATCCCATACCAGTTCAATGGGATTTAAGTCCGCTGATTGCGCCGCCCGAGACATCAGTTGAAAGTTGTGCTGTTTCTCTTTACTTTTGATGTACCTTTGGCAGAGTTTACTAGTATACTTTGGTCATTATTCTGCATGAGTACAAATCCTTGAGCCACAAGCCGTGTTCCAGATAGGATCGCCTGATGCTTCAGTATACCAAGATAGCAGGTCTGATTCAATTTGCCCTTCACTTGGTGCAAATCCCCGACTTTACAATTGTCAAAACCCCCCCGCATCATAACAGAGCCTTCTGCATGCTTTACGGTTGGTCTGATACAAAGGGTTGCAACTCTTTCATCAACTCTTCGCCGTACATAGACCTTCCCATTTGACCCAAAGATTTCGATCTTGGATTCGTCAGTCCAAAAGACTTTAATCCACTGCTCTATTGTCTAGTCTTTGTATGCCTTGGCTCACTGAAGCCTTTTGACATTGTTTTGCTTCCTCAACAGTGGTTTCTTGACAGCAATTCTGTCATATAGGCTATTTTCACTGAATCTTCTTCTCACTGTAGATGTTGACACATATTTTTCACGACTTTAGTTCAGTTTAGCAGTAATGTTTAGAGCAGTCAGCCTACTGTCATGCAAACTTGTGTCTCTGATGAAATTGCCCTCAGCTCTTGTTGTTACTTTTGGTCAACCAGTTCTACTTTTAGTTTGTTTTTTTTTTTTATCTCGTTTCTGATGTCTCCAAACAGAATAATCAGCAGTAGCTCGGGGAATTTTTTTTTAATTTCTATACTTAAATATCCTTCTTTTTTAAAAGAAAGGATCTCTTGCCTTTGTTCGTGTAAATTCGCGTGTTTTGGCCATTTTCTTGAGAAAAGTTTGATCCGGAAGAAAGTTGCAAAATTTAGGTTTTAATTTCAGCAAAATAAGACAATGTAAATTTTTGTAAACATTTTATTAATACTAAAGACGAAAAACGCCTTCAAATAATTTTTTTAAAAGATATCTGGTTATTAGTAAAGTTGGCGACTGTAGTTGAGGGCTACCAGAAGGCTCCCTTTTAAATAGCTACTACACAAAGGTGTAGGGGAGGGCACTACTCCTTTCCTTTGATTGCTCCACTTTACCCTTGATACGTACCTTATATTGCTAAGTGTTAAGCAAGGAGGTATAAAGTACCATTTTTAAGTCTTTGGTATGACGCGACATGGGACTGAACGCAGGTCTCCCGGATCATTGGCAAACACTCTACCCACTAGGCCAATGAAGGTCAAAATTATCAAGGAAGACTTGTATTTAGTATGATAAATAAAAACATTGTGGTGCTTAACTTGAATTAACTTGAATTAATTCCAATCAATCATATATTCACTATTATTTTGCAATTACCTTTTGTCATTTATCAGATAGCTTGCTGATTCTCTCATGTAAAATTCAGCTGCTTTCAAACTCAAGAGGTTTTCCACAAAAGTTTTCTTCTTGAGAAATGTTATTGTCATTCAGAGCATTTCATAAAGAATGAAAAAGATAGAGATCACTTAATACAAGGTCTGGTGAATACGGTTGATAAGATAGAAAAGGCAAGTCTAAATCAAATATTTTTCCTTGCGTAATGTGACGTTGCGTTATTTAGAAGAACAACAGTACTTTGATTAACGCGTGCGAAGGCGTCTGCTGAGAAGATTTTCATGTGCACGTTTTGCGGCTGTTGAGAGTATAAGTCTGCATTGGTTGTATGATTGTGGCTTAAAAACTCAAAATGAATAATACTGCGGTGATCCTATCTTACACACAGCATTGATTTCCTTCCAAGAGGGTTTCACCTTTGGAGCAGACTGCTGAGAATCATCGTTGCCAATCCATTACCCTTTGCGTTGACCATTGCTATAAGAGATGTTTTTGGTCACTGGTAATGATATTCTGGAGAAACGGGTAATTTCTCTGCCTTGGAAGAAGATATGCCGCTATACATTTGCGACCTTCCTTATTCTTCTCATTAACACTATGAGGAACCCAAACGATCAGCTTGCTCAGTTTTTCTATGTTCTTTTACTGGCGGCAGATTATAGATCAAGGTGCGTTAAGGTCAACTGCTAATTCCCCAGCACTTCTGAGCTCTCATTGCATTCTACCAATTCTCTTACAGCATTTTGATAGAGGTCTGAGAAGCCTCCAGGTCTGGCTTTATCTCTCAATAACGAATCGCCGGGATGAAACTCTGAAAACAAGTTTCGAATCTAGCGGTCATTTATAACACTTTGGCCATAAACACTGCAAAATTTCTTTTATCGACAGCGTTTTTGCTGTTCTTAAACTTCCACACCATTACATGTCGAATTTTCACTTTCAGATCCACTATTTTAGGGGCATTAGATTATACGTTAAGTTATGATGCGCACTCTTTTACTCGTGAAATAAGAATGACCAATGGAGGCACACTTTAATCAGATAACTTCCGGTTGCGTCTAAAACTCAGGAAGTCTGAAATGCGTAGTTACAACTTGCTTTTGAAAAACAGAAATTATTTGTGACTCAACCCAAAACACACATTTGCGTACACACACACACACACACACACATATATATATATATATATATATATTGATTTTATCAATCGATAAAATCAGAGAAAACGGCTTCGAGCTGACAAAGAAAAGAAGAAGAAGGTACCCCGCAAAAACAATACCAACGCCGACTACGCCGATGACATAGCGATACTGGCAAATACACCCAACCAAGCCGAAACACTGCTGCATAGTTTGGAACGAGCAGCCGCGGGCATAGGCCTCCATGTCAATGCACACAAAACGGAATATATGTGCTATAATCTTACTTTATAATTTACTTTGGCATAATTTGACTTATAGACGTATTTTGTGTTCCTATTAAAAGAAACTCAGTCTCCTTCTTCAATTTTCCCCTTTTTAGCCATGTAAACGTTATTTCATGTAGAATTTCTTTAATTTTTTGCTTGAAGTATCCATACAGTTGGTTTTCTTCCTGTTTTTGTTTTCTAGTTTGCTGTTTTTCTGGTTTGGTTTAGTTTGGTTTGGTTTGGTTTGGTTTTATGCCATATCAACAATTGTCTATTATTTTATTTCAAATCCTATTTGTACATTTATATATAAAATATGTATGATTTGTAAACACGTTTTGTTGATAACATTTTTACACAGCCAGAGTTCATTTTTGCACACAGTTAAATGGTTCCAAGTATTGCTAAGTATCACTAACAATTCAAGTAGAGATCAGACATTCGTTTACACACAGTTAAATGATCAAACAGCTCTATTTCCAACAATTCCTTGCCCAGACGGCTGGGGATGCAAAATACGCCGACTGCTTCTCTGCAGAGGGGTAAGAACCCACCCTCAACGAGTGTCCTGATAGGACACTTAACAATCTGATGGTGAGGTTCCAGTAACGATGGAGCTTTAGGGAATAAATTGCCATCCCTCCCAGCTCCACTCTGGCCCGGATCTGTAGCATCTGATAGGGTCCTATCTATAGGTCCAAAAAACTAAACTATGTAAAACTGAATTGCTCGAAATAGGACTGTTTTGATATCTAAACTGTGTACTTATGCTAAACTGAATTGCTTGAAGTAGAACTGTTTTGACATTTAAACTACGTACTTATGCTAAAATGAATTGTTTGAAATAAAATTGTTTGACAAAACAGAATAGCTTGAAATAGAAATGTTTTGGCAATTAAACTGTGTACTTCTGTTAAACTGCATTGTTTGAAATAAAACCGTTCATTTGTATAAAAATGGATTTGACATTAAATAACCTACAAAGGTTAATATTCCATAAAACCCAAACAAAAAAAAACAAACAAACAATTCTATTTAGCATTAGTCATTTGTTTTCCCTCAGTTTAAACGCCAAACAGTTCTATTTGACCTATAGATAGGACGCTATCAGGTGCTACCACGCCGGGCCAGAGTAGACCTGGGAGCGATGGCAGTAATGGGGTACACCATATTTCCCAAAGCTACAGTATTACTGGAGTCTCGCCATCAGATTGTTTAATGTCATATCCCAGACACTCGCTGGTAGGAAATGGTCTTACCCCTCTAGAGAGATGCAGTCGGTGTATTCTTCAGCCCCAGTCAACTGTGCTGGCTATTTTTCTGTTTATTCTTAAGTGATTTCTGTTGATATTGCTGTTACTGGCAGCTAAAATCAGTCTTTATTTGCTCTTATTTTTAAAGTCTTCGAGTCACTGATTTACCGCATATACGTATTCCTCAATACTAGAGAGTTCTCTTTTTCCTAATTTCTATTAGTATCATTTCTCGGGTGTAAAGCCTTGTTCATCATCAACAATTTTCTTATTCTTTGACCAATCTACCATTATGGACTGAATGAAGGGTTCAGTTCGAAATTCCCGGGTCACCGGCTACGACAGATACCCGAAGGAGGCCAGATAGTATAACGGCTGAACTTTTGTGACTATAATAGCGAGGAAGATACGGACTCTACTTCGAGTACATTCCTGTGTTATAAGAATAATTCCCAGAACTCAAACAAAATCGATGATGATCCGCCCTAAGAACGGAAGTTGTTGATCGATTTAATGTTTGTCTGTATATCCTATGTTTGTTGTTTCTGTTGAACCAAAATTATTATGTTGTTTTTTCTTTACGTTACAGCGGTTCTTCCGTATATTGAACAGTGATCAGCTGGTGTCTCCTCAAAGTGCAGCAAGGGAGATAATGCATATCGTACGCACCCGAGACTTTGCTAAATTTTTTCAAAAGGACGAAATAAAGGTAGGATCTACGATTTTTTTTTATCTAATTTTCTCTCTCTCTCTCTCTCTCTCTCTCTCTCTCTCTCTCTCTCTTTCTCTCTCTCTCTCTCATGTATTTTCTTTCATTACTCTCCCTTTCACTCTCCCTCGCCCTCGCTTTCTCTCTCCCTTTCTCCCTCCCTCCCTCCCTCTCTCTTTCATGTATTTTCTTTCATTACTCTCCCTTTCACTCTCCCTTGCCCTCGCTTTCTCTCTCCCTTTCTCCCTCCCTCCCCCTCTCTCTCTCTCTCTCTTTCATGTATTTTCTTTCATTACTCTCCCATTCACTCTCTCTCGCTCTTGCTTTCTCTCTCCCTTTCTCCCTCCCTCTCTCTCTCTCTCTCTCTCTCTCTCTCTCTTTCATGTATTTTCTTTCATTACTCTCCCATTCACTCTCTCTCGCTCTTGCTTTCTCTCTCCTTTTCTCCCTCCCCCTCTCTCTCTCACTCTCTCTCTTACACACACACGCACACACACATGCGGGCACACACACGATCTATATATCTACATATCTATCTTTCTTTCCTCCTCTCTCGATCCGATTAGTCGGCTGATCATGTCTAGTGCTTACACTCTTCTGATTGTCCCAACCGTATTCTTCAAATTGCCCTTGAGACCAAAAAGTGTCCAACCCTATTATATCTTAATATGGCCAGAGGGCGATGGGTTAGAGGGTCAATCGAGCTGAGTTAACTTTACTTGAAACCTTAAATGAAAACAAGGGATTAATTTTAAATAGAATTATTCGTGTTAGAGAGTTATATTTGAAACCATTTAATCTGTAAGCAAACAAATGAGCTCTAACTCTTTTAAAAATCAAAGTATACGATTACAAATCATATATATATATATATAAAGAGGATTTCCAGCTCGAACCTACATACAGCAGCTCTGTGTAGATACATGGTGTAGCCCTGAGGACCTGCCGGAAGCGATGAACGATAGGGAGGGGTGGCGAGAGTCAGAGATATTCGTGCTGACTCGCGACATGATGATGATGATGATAAAGAGGATTTGGCATTAAATAACCCACAATGCAATTAAACCAAATAATCCTCTCTCTCTCTCTCTCTCTCTCTTGAAATTCTTCCTATCTTTTTTTCTTTTTCTCTCTTCTTGTTACGCGCTTCTTCTCTTCTCTGTCCTAACCTGTTGGTGACTATCTTGTAGATGAGTAAGGCTCTTCGAAAAAGAGGTGTCCAGGCTAAGTCACCAAACTGCACATAATGGTTAGGCTCCAGCTCAGGAAATCTATTAACTGTCCAATACTCATTCCTTGCCATTAATCCCAAGTATACTCTGACCGGGAGGGGTAGTAACTGTTAAAGTCCCATCAATCTCTTAAGAAACAACTACAGAAAAAATTAAGATATGAACGTGCAATGAACACAATTCCTTAACCTCTTGGCATAAAATAATCCTAAACAAGTTTACATGCTGTAAATTGAATTACCATGACCAAAAAATCCGGCGAATATCTACGCACGACATATGGTAACACTGGACACCTGTTTCGACCTTAATAGGTCTCATCAGCTGTGTATACGTGATGTTCACCAATGGAGATCGAACCAGCGACCACAGAGCCGAAACTCTCTCTCTCTCTCTCTCTCTCTCTCTCTCTCTCTCTCTCTCTCTCTCTCTCATGCTTTCTTTTCGTTTCATAGGTCTATCTTCCTTCTTTTATTCATTCCTTCCTCTTTTCTTCTTTTCTAGTTAATAATCATCCTTTGCACATTTGTGTTAATCTTCTCTGTCAGAATGTACAGTATTTGAGCTCAGACGAAAAAATAACAATGTTTTGAACGCCGATTCTCTAGGCTAGGCAAGCCTTTGATTCTATAAAACCTAATTTCTTCTCAGACCATGTATTATACCGAGATAAACCTTGCTATTACTGGCTCTATATATTTTTATGTACTGTAAACAATCTATATTCAGCGCCACGCAGTCTAAGACACCTCTATCAATTAGTTTTCTTTTGGGGTTTTATTATTATTACTTAAAAGTTTGTTTTTTAACAATCTCCAGATATTTCTTGATTTTGTGTCGAGAAAAAAAAAGAATGAGTGTCTTTTATGCAATAAAAGGCATTATTATTTTGCTGTTATGGTTTTTGTTAGCTTTTCATTCTATTTTGCTTATCTGAATGTTGACTCGAGAAAATAGATTCTGTCCTCCAGAAAAAAAATATTTTATGTCTTTGTTCTCTTCGTTCTCTTTAGAATCCAGCATTGTTTCTTATTTCTTTCTTTTTCTAAGCCATCCAAATACTGATTAAGTATGACTCGTATTGATCCATTAGTGAGAAAAAAACGAAAAATGAGTGCAATTTCTCTATTTCGAATCTGATTATTTTTTTGTCAAGATTACACCAACTACCAAAGCTGAAACACACTCACATAGATAGATAGATAGATAGATAACGAAGCACAAACAAATGAAAATACCCTCAGAGTGACTGTAGCGAGGAGGGAGATTATATCAACTATTTGTTCGACTTAAGAATTAACGACCTGGAATTGAACCCGGCTACAACATGCAATTGTGGTAGACATTTCATTTGCCTACCAGGATTGCTCATTCATAAATAAAACTGGTGAAAGCAAAGTAATCTTCTAATTGAAGTATGTAAATCTGATGAGGTGATGATGAATCCGGATTTCATCAACAATATTCAGGATATTAAGGATAGGGTATACCACGTAGAATTGAACGATATATGCAGAAAATAAATAACATGAAAATTTCCACTGCCACCTATTTTTGAAGTTTGTCGCGGAACTACATTTTTGCATATTTTAACTCAACAAAGTTGTAAAATCAAAATAAAACAACTATTATGGACAATAAGACATTTAGAATAAATAAATACGAAGTAAAGGCAAAAATTCGCCCACCATTCTCTGATTCAAAACAATTAACACGTAATCAGCTAGACTGAGATTGAATTTTCTTGGAATACAAATTAATCCTCTGCTGAGTACGACATTAAACTCCAAAAGTCAGACGTCTTTGAAGTTTATGGCGAAACTGCATTTTTACATATTTTAAAAGTTATAAAATCAAACTTTGGTGATGTCAAACATTTTTCTCTACCCTCTGTATCAGTTTACTATAAATAGTAAAAAAATCTTTACCTTAACTGAAATGCATTTAAGTTATATTAAATAAAGCATTTGAATTGTTTGTCTTTTATTACACAAAATAAGACTACAATTATTCTTTTTAAAAAGGCATTTAAAACAAACTGTCGCATATTGTACCACTGGACAAACAACGAAGGTCACGTAGATATATAAAAATATAATTCATGTTTTTATTCTTCGACGGTGACGTTTGTGTGAATAAGGAATACATTCAGAGAGAGTTCGCACATATCTTTCTTCTGTGACGGGGACTGTTTGTGCGAATTAGAACGACGGCCGGAGAACACAAACGAGGGAGCTGACAGGTTTGTTTGAGTGACCAGCGGATCTCTGCCTTAAGTCCAAAATTACAGACCTTAAATTGTCTTTCAATTCCCACGTTTTTTCTATTTATGGCTGGTTATTAGAACTTACATACTTCCGTTTTTTCTGGTAATTTGTTGATCTTATCTGCGAACGGAAATATTTATCATTCTATTCACAAGTAATACATTACATTCTCGTCAGCATCCTTTATTTTTCTCTTTCCTGTGAAACCACTTTGTTGATGTTATCTTGCAACCGCATTGAATCTACTAAGTTCATCCACAACACTCCGTCGATAGCTAAGCTAGTATATTACAAAACGAAAACGTATTAAAGTGAAGAAATTGCGGATTTAAAACAGTTTACCCGTAGGAAAATAAAGAATCAATATCAGTCATCTAAGTCATCAATGTTACTCGGGCACATATTTTTAATATAATTTGCTATAAATATGATTTAGAATAAGAGGACTTAAAAATGCAACCACATTTCCTCCTAAATATAATACATCAAATCTCTGAGCCTGTGCAGGTTTGTTGAGACTTGACAACTCATCATTCTGTAAAAATAGAGCAACGTCAAAAAAAAATTTAAGAGATTTTCTCTTTATCTATTGTGTTTTTTCAAAACAACCAAAAAGGAAACAAAAATCAAATTATTTACATATTTGAAAATATTATTTTAAAAAAAGAATACCAAAACTTCTCATTATTGAGTGAAATATTAAAAACCTTGGAATTTCATAAAAACGAATTTACACTTTACTCATTTTTACACCTATAACTTAATTCTTTTTATATCTATACTTAAAATGACGATGACAGCCAAAAGACCGAAATCAATACGGATGATTAACAAATAAAGAAAATTTATTTACCAATTAAAATTTTTTTTGACATGAATATAAGACCAATGAACCGAACTATAAAATATAATCCCTTCAAATTTTCTATAGGATTAAAGTTTGGGGAGAACGCTGGGTGGTCAAGAAGTCTTATTTCTTGTTCAAGCAAGTACTTCTTTGTTATTGATGCATTGTGGATAGCAGCATTATCTTACTAAAAAATCCATTCTTTTCCACATAGACGACGCTCTTCTTGTGCAAGAGATAAATCATTCAGCATTTTCACATAAACTGCTGCTTTTAGTCGACAACTTACAAATTGTAGTTTAAGTTTTCCTGAAGATCAGATGGCCCCCGCCAGATCATAAGAGATCCCCCTCTATTGGTTGAGTAATTCTCTTCTAGAAATTTTTTTGGATGCCAATACTTCCGAAAGCCATCTGGACCGTCTTAATTGAATTTCTTTTCGTCTAAGAAAACAACTTTTTGCCATTCTTTAACACTCATGGTTTGATATAGACGCGCATATTACAGTTATTTCTCTTTGAGCTTCATACTTCACCTTGGACGATGAATTCTTTTTTGTGCTAATTTTTCATTGTTTAAATGCCTTCTAATTGTTCTAGTCTGCAAGGAGCATCCACAAGAGATTTCAATATTTTTGATGTTGATGAAATTTTCTTTTTCACTTCGCGAACAATTCTTCTCTTGAATTGCGGTGATAATTTTTCTGGTCTGCCAGTCGGTTTTCTTGTTCCATACTTTTTGGGACTTTTTAAGTAGTTGCTGATAACGGTTTTACTGCGTCCTAAGGCCTTCGTAATTTCCCTTTGAGATTTTCCGGCTCTTTTCAGAGCTATATTCTCGCCTTTCTCAAATTCAGATAATTTAGTTCCTTTAGCCATTTATGTTTTTAGTATCTTAAGTATTACAGTTTTAAAAGCTTTTATATTACGTAGATTATATATAATACATTTTTCAATTCTTTTTTTTTTCTTTGGTTTTTATTGGTGGTCTTATATTCATGTCAAAAATAAATTTTAGAATTTAGCATAAATGTTAATATAATGTGAAAAATGAATTGAAATTTCTTCTTATTTTAAATTTAAATGTCTTTGAACTTTATCTTCCATGTATATTGTTGGTGGGGCTAGACACGCTGGACGCTTCAAGCTGGGATCGAAACCTGCCTAACTTTACACTTGACATGGTATCCAACCGTTCAGCCAACTCGGCGACATACGTCAACTCAGGAATTATAACGTATATGTTTTAGCTTTCGTTTATTTACATTTTGCCCTATCGGATACCAGAGTGCTCAATTCGTTAGTAGAGCTTTGCATTACGCGGGTGGCAGCCGTTAATCTGTATGTGTTCATTGACGACTCCGGTGGATAGGGTTTTTAAAGTTCAGTCATAAGAGCTATTCTCTGAATTCTATCTTTTTCTAGCAATTAGAATTTTCACAGAAAAAGTCATTTGTCCATGATTTGGGCTTGATTCAACATCCTGATTTGAACCATCATGAATAATCATTTTAATTCATAAACTTTTATAGTTTTGTTTTATTTTTATGCCTTAGAAATTTGATGGCATTCTTCATAATGTTATACGCAAAAAACAAATTTGATGGCATTCTTCATAATGTTATACGCAAAAAACAAATTTGATGGCATTCTTCATAATGTTATACGCAAAAAACAAATTTGATGGCATTCTTCATAATGTTATACGCAAAAAACAAATTTGATGGCATTCTTCATAATGTTATACGCAAAAAACAAATTTGATGGCATTCTTCATAATGTTATACGCAAAAAACAAATTTGATGGCATTCTTCATAATGTTATACGCAAAAAACAAATTTGATGGCATTCTTCATAATGTTATACGCAAAAAACAAAAAACAGAGATAACGTGGTCATATATTTCAGGCCCATGATATTTAAACCGTAAGAAACAAATGAAATTCTGTATGATTTAGACGAATAGATTTTTGGCTGAAATAAAAAGTAAGTAAAGTTGGCGATCTTAGTCGAGAGTTACCCGAAGGTTCCTTTTCAATAGCTACAACACCAAGGTGTAGGGGGCGGTACTTCTTCCCTGGATTGGTCAACTTTACCCTTGATGCCTACCTTTTAATACTGAGTGTTAAGCAAGGCGGCATCAAGTACCATTTTTGAGTCTTTGGTATGACTCGACCTAAGATTGAACCCCGGTCTCCCGGACCATTGGCGATCACTCTACTAATTAGGCCAATGATCCGGTTTTATAATCTTTAAAACTCTCAAATTTGTTTTACTCTCTGTTTTTCAAAAAAGTGGGTTTTGTTTTATTTAACGTAACAACTTAATTTTGCCTGAAATAACATTTTTCTTTTTATCATACTATTAAATGAGAGGAATTTAATAATACGATATCGGACCCAAAGGTTTTGAGCACTGACTAGGTTCTGTGTATATTTTGTATGTGTGTGTGTGCGCGCGCACGCTCGTACTTGACTCAGTGAGTCTGCTCCATTGATTCAAACATTGAGCGGTTAACATCAAAGACTCTAGTGCCGACTGAGATTGGTGCAGAACTTTGGTCAAAAACATTTGTTTTGAAAAATACAACAGATCAAGAGAAAATATCGCTTTAGTTTTTTTGCAGAATGGACAGTCGTCAAGTATCAAATGTGCAAACCTGTTCAGACACAAATATTTGATGAAACGCACAAAAGTCTTTTGAAAGTTGTTATTACATTCTAAATTATGCATATAGTAAATAATGTTAAAAATATGAGCCCGAGTAACATTGAAGACATTGATATAAATCAGCCGTGTTTCGATCCCAGCTTGAAGCATCTTGCAGGTATAGCCATACTGAAGTGTTGTGATACAACGAAACAGTCTGTTTGTGGATGACAATATATATATATATATAGGTGTGTGTGTGTGTGTGCGTGTGTGTGTGAGTGATATTATATACCTGATGAAGGAATGATGAAGCATGACACATTCTATTTCAAAAATATACACGTCTCTTTATGTCTCGATATGGTCTGAAGTTGACTCTAAGTGTGAAGGAAACAAACAGACTGAGATACAGAGAGACAGAGAGAGACGGAGGACTCGAAGAACTGCTACATTGACTCTTTCTTCTTAGCCACGTTGTGCTTCCATAATCAGACCCCCATTTAGCACTTCTTCTGCTTCTCAACCGAGGTACACTGCCTCCAACCCTTCTTGGCACTCGCAGGCCGTGATTCTCATGATTCTGTGTCTCTGATACTGACCGCGTGACTGACGTGGGTACCCGTGTATATATACTTTCTCAACGCTCACAAGTTCCGGTTGTCATCCCACGTAACCCATTTTCTGCTGTCAACCCACATGAGCTTCTAACACCCACGCATCGTTTGTCCTTCAATATTCACAGTCGGAACATCCTGCCTCGGAAAGCCTTGATTGACGGTCCTCTTAAGAGTCAATATGCAACAGTAAGACATAAATAAATGCCACTATCAACAATGCATCAATAACAAAGAAGTTCTTGCTTGAACAAAAAATAAGACTTCTTGACCACTCAGCGTGCTCTCCAAACCTCAATCCTATAGAAAATTTGTAGGGGTTATATTCTATAGTTCGGTTCATTGGTCTTATATTTATGTCAAAACAAAATTTTAATTGGTAAAAAAATTTTCTTTATTTGTTAATCATCCATATTGATTTCGATCTTTGGCTGCCATCATTGGTCTTATACTTATGTCAAAATAGAATTTTAAAATTAAGCATAAATGCTAATATACATTTTAAATGAATTGAAATTTTTTCATTATTAAAATTTAATTGTCTTCATGCCTTATCTTTCATTTATCTAATTTTAATAACTAAAATATTGTAAATAATACTTTTTTCTTCCTTTTTGAGGCTGGTCTTATATTTTTGTCCAGGTTTGAGTTTCCTTCTAATTGAACCAATATATATATTGGAGACATTGTTAGTGTAATGGTTACTTTTGTTGCAAATTAGCATGGTGACTGGAGTTCAAATCCGAGACGACACTGTTTCCATATCACATAGTATTAATACTCTCGAAAAAGGTATGAATCCAACTATTCTCTCTCCATCTGTGGGTAAATAGTAGGCCAGACTGTCTTTTTAGTCTAGGAATAGCAACCGGTCTTGGAGAAAGAAAATTCTGAATTCAAACCTATTAAGTAAAGTTTCTAACCGTAGCCAAGGGCGACCTGAAGACTCCCATTTCAATAGCTACTATACCAAGGTGTAGGGGAGGGCGCTACTCTTTTCCCTGGATTGCTCCACTTTACCCTTGATACGTACCTTATATTACTGAGTGTTAAGCAAGGAGGTGTCAAGTACCATTTTTAAAGTCTTTGGTACGATGCAACCTGGGATTGAACCCAGGTCTCCCGGACCATTGGCGAACACTCTACCCACTAGACCAATGTGCCGGTTTTAAAATAATAATAATACCCGGTGGAGCAGAGAATAAATCTGAAGGAATGTGAAAAAAGGATAAGTACCTAGACCTTGCTAGAGAATTGAAAAAGCTGTGGAACATGAAAGTGACGATTGTGCCAATTGTGATTGGTGCTTTTGGCACAATAACTAAAGGATTGTTAAAAGGTCTGGAGGACTTGGAAGTTGGCGGACGAGTAGAGACTATCCAAATGACACCATTGCTGAGAACGGCTAGAATCCTGAGACGAGTCCTGGAGACTTGAGGAGACATGCTGTCACTCAAACTTCAGTGAAAAACCATCAGCTAATACTGATGTGAAAAACTCTTAGGGAGTAAATAATAATAACGATAATACCACAGAGTGAAAATCAAAGAAAACGAAAAGAAAAACAAGTACTTAGACCTGTAAATTGGCGCGCTCTGTATAGTCGGCAAAGGATTGGTACAGGGACTGGAGGACTTGGAAATAAAAGGACGAGTGGGGACCATCCAAACTACTGTATTATTGAGATCGGCCAGAATACTGAGAAGAGTCCTGGATACTTGAGGAGACATGCTGTCACTCAGACTCCAGTAGAAAACCATCAGCTAACGCTAGAGGGAAAAACTCCCAAATGAGTAAAATAATAAAAATAATAAGTCTTATAGATCAGACTGGAATCCGTTTGGTTTGACGGTCATTGTTGTGTAATATACATCGGAATGTATATATATATATATATATATATATACCTTTCCACTGACATCATTTAATCCATAGGAAGGACCCTGATAAGAACTGCCCGAGGCCAAGGCCAAAGCCAAAACAGACATGGGAATAATGATGACTAGAGGTAACTCCTTTACACCCCAGAATCCCCTCATTACCGGTTAAATTTTAGTGTCATAACCATAGTCATCATGGACACGTCTTGTTGCCTCCAGTAACCACGGCCCAGCCTGGCTAACTGCTTCCGTACCTCAAAACAAAGTTTTTTGCGCCATATGCTTGGAGAAGGACACTTTGATGTAAAACCTACAACCCAAGGACCTCGCTATCACTGTCTCAGTTGCCTAAATGATGATAAATTAAATCCCCCATATGGCTGGTTAGTTGTTGATTGTTTGGGTTCCATCTATGTATTTATACGCATGAACAATTAATGCATGCATATATATATATATATATATAGAGAGAGAGAGAGAGACCAATTGTCTGCCTACTTGATAATGTCTCCCGCTAGTTTTCTCAAGTGTTCATCTTTGGTTGGTTGGTTGGGTTTTATGGCATATCAAACTTTATAGGTTATTTGATGCTAAATCCATTTTTATACAAATAATCAGTCCTATTTCAAACAATTCAGTTTAGCATGAGTACACAGTTTAATTGTCATTTCTATTCAAAGCTATTCAGTTTAGTCAAAGAGTTCTATTTCAAATAATTAAGTTTAGCGTGAGAACAGTTTCAATGTCAAGAACAGTTCTATTTCAAACAATTCAGTTTTCTCTAAGTATGCAGTTTAAGTATTGTGACGTTGTACGCTACAGAGAGAGAGGGAAGGGTAGGTCAATACCCTTACCCTTCTTTATTTGAATCAACAGACATTAAGACTGACTGTTAAAATGGTAGGAGAAAGAAAGAGCAAGCAATCTGCACTCTGTGCCTTTTGAACGAAAGAAGTCAAGGTCAATCCAGTGGCGTGACTCGGCGGGGTGATGGGAGAGGAAAATCGGATGATTGGTCCTCAGGCCCTTCGCGCCAAAAAGGCCATCACGTGTTAGAGAAATTTGATGGGGGATCTTTTGTTTGGACAGAAGCAAGCGTTAGAACAACGTGCTAAATTCAGCCGACTCCGGGAAAAGTCACTCACCCGTAAAAAGGAGAGAAAAAGATCTGAAAAATTGAAAACCCGTCAAATATAAGTACAACTCAAACCGTTTTTCCTTCTACAATTCTTAAGTATTGGAAAGTTGTCTGTATTCAAAAAAAAAGAGAGGAGCTGTAAAGGTTCTGTTTCATCAATAGTTAAATTTATTGAATGAACATTGCTACACGCCTCAGTCTGGCGACTTAGACACTTTTACTCAAGTAAGAAAAAAAGAAAGAAAGAAGAAAGAGAAAGAAGAAAAGGGCAGTTGAGAGACATTTTTGTTTGATGTTTTCCTATTGGCTTAATATTGCCGGTATCTTAAAAAGAAAAGAGAAAAGAAAAGGGAACTGTTTCTTAAATGTCATCATTATTTGTTTGGTCGTCGCATATTAAAATTTTGTTATATTTTAAATGCACCCTTGTGTTGAAATCTTTTGGTTGTGTTATTTCCTCTGTCGATTTGACTTCTTTGCATGTATCCTGTCTCAGCCTCGTGCCGCTTTCATTAATTCTCGCAAACGTCTTATTGCCTCCTTTAACATTACAAGAGGATTTTGGAAATCTTTCTATAGTTAATATCATCTAACCTAGAAGTTTGTTCTTCCGTTATCTGAGGGGTTAGGAAGACAAAGGATTAGTGGTGTATGTGAAAGGGAATTGACACCCTCTTACCAACGTCTGAGGTCAGTCTAGCACCGAATTAACCTCCACATTATTTGTCTGTTTATCATACACCCGAAATAGGAGTCTTGACCGGGATTTATTTTATGGATTGTCAAGTGCCAGACTACCCTCGGCGATGTACATCCTACGTAACAGCCTTCTACAGAGGACAATGACTGAGATATCGATCTCTTCAGGTCAGAGTAGAATTCAACGTCACAGTATCAAAACAGTTCTATTTCAAGTAATTCAATTTAGCATAAGTACGCAGTTTAGCGGTCAAAACAGTTCTATTTCGAGCAATTCAGTTTAGCATAAGTACGCAGTTTAGTTCTGTTGGATCCATAATTAGGACTCTGGGCTAGAGTGGAATTGGGAGTGATGGCATTGAATGGGTACTCCACATTCTCCAAAACTCCAGTATTACTGGAACCTCACCATCAGATTGTTAAGTGTCATATCCAGAACCCTCGTTGGTGGGTGGGGTCTTCCTCCCTCTACAGAGATCCAGTCAGTGTATTCTACAGCCCCAGCCGACTGGACAAGAATCCTGAAGGTTGAAGTCAATTCAAGGCACACAACACACCTAAAAACTCCAATACACAGACATGAAGATTCCAAGCCCAGTGTCGGAAATTTTTTGGATTAAAAACCTTAAAGGATGTTCATCTTGATTTTTTAATATGAGGGATTTATCCATTAACTCTTAACTGCTATTCAGAATAGTTGGAACCACGTTGATAATGAATATTTTTTTAATTGATAAAATCCATGTCTGAAAAAATTAAAGCTGTCAATGAATTACATACTTTTTCCTCTGTACGGTTTGGGAAAGGTCTTTAAGAAAAATAAGTTAATTTAAGAGATGCAGAAAGTTCCGCTATTAAATAAAAACTGTTTCGTATCTTATCTGTAATTAGTTTATTTACTGCTAAATTAGATTAAAAAAAAATTGTGTGTGTTAATTTCGTAATCAGTGTTTTAGCATATACTTTTCTTAATTCAAAAAGCTGATGATGATAAAAATGAATGCGTTGTTTTTAAATGACATTTTATACAGAATTATTTTGATGTTTCGGCTCATTAGCATGGTGGTTAGAGTATTCGCCAGTTGGCCGGGGGACCGAGATTCAATCCCTGCACGAATCATACCACAGACTCAAAAAATTATGCTTGATGCTTCCTTACTTAACACTCAGTATTATAAGGGTAACGCAATCCAAGGAGAGAAATAGAGCCCTCCCCTACACTTCGGTGTAGTAGTTATTGAAAAGGGAGTCTTGGGTCATCTACGACAACGGTCGGCCAACTCAAATATATATATATAGCAATCCTGAAGAGCCCTTTGGTGAAATCTTGGTAGACTCGCTCTTGGCCATGTAGGAATTATTTTCATTATATATATATATATATAATGGCCAAGAGCGAGTCTACTAAGATTTCACCAAAGGGCTCTTCAGGATTGCTCTGGCCAGATATTAGCTCTATCTCGTATTGAGCACTTTATTACGTTTTAGCTAATGTAATTCTGTTGGGTTTTTTGGGGTTTTTTTGTTTTTTTTCATTTTGACTAGACATAGTGCTCCTTGATTATTTTCAAGTAGCACGAGTGTTTTTCGTTTTTTCTATTTTTTTTTTTTTACTAATTTTTTGCCCAGATATCAGTTTGTAGGATTTGCAAATTGTACAATCTGGGTTTTTTTTTCACACCAATAGAATTATAGATTAGATATAAAGATTAAAATATACATATATACATATATATCATTAACATTATGAGCTAAAGTATATGCTAAAACATTCCTTTGCTGAAAGATAAATAGATATTGTCATATGTGTACAAGCAAATGTATGTTAAGATCGTAATCATTTCGAATATCATCACAGCAAAAATGATAATATATTAAACGTTTGTTGATAACTTCTCGAATAATATTTTCCCGTTTTCTTTTCCGCATTTCTTTTGTACAGACCACTCGGGCGTTACGACGCAACCCTCCTCCTCCGCGAACTCAGAACATCTACGATTTGGCAACAACAATGATCAGGTAGGTTTTTTGGTTGGTTGGTTGGTTGGTTGGTCTCCACGGCATATCAACCTTAGTAGGTCATTGAAAGCCAAATCCATTTTTATACAAATAAACAGTTCTATTTCAAATAATTCAGTTTAGCATATGTAGAGTTTTTGTTTATACACAGTAAAATGTCAAAATAGTTCTATTTCAAAAACTTCAGTTTTGCATAAATAGTATGAAAAAACAGTCCCATCCCATAGATAGGACCCTATTTGACGTATCAACCTTTTAGTTCATTTAATGCCCAATCCATTTTATACAAATAATCAGTTCTATTTCAAACAATTTAGTTTTGCATGAGTACACAGTTTAATTGACAAAAACATTTCTATTTAAAGCAATTCAGTTTATTCAGTTGAGTATAAGAACATATTTTTAAACACAGTTAAATGTCAAAACAGTTCCATATTAAACAATACAGTTTAGCGTAAGTACAGTTTCAGTGTCAAAACCAGTTCCATTTCAAACAATTCAGATAAGCATAAGTATGCAGTTTAAACGTAAGTACACAGTTTAATTGTCAAAAACATTTTTACTTCAAGCTATTCAGTTTAGTAAAACAGTTTTAATTCCAACAATTCAGTTTAGCATAAGTATGCAGTTTAGTTCTATTTAACCCATAGAGAGGGCTCTATCAGGTGCTACCATTCCGGACCAGAGTGGACCTGGGAGCAATGGCAATGAAGGGGTACTCCGCATTCACCAAAGCCCCAGCATCACTGGAACCTCACCTTCAGATTGTTTAGTGTTATATCCAGGACACTCGTTGGGGGCGTGTTACCCTTTTACAGAGGTGCAGTCGGTGTATTCTACAGCACCCCCAGCCGACTGTGGAATGATCAGATATAAAACTGTTATTTTGCAAACACACACACACACACATATATATATATATATATATATTATTGAACAAAAATAGATTGCTAACATAAAAAATCATTAAGATGATGACGATTGATGACATTAGAAGAATTTAGAACAATTCATGACCATTTAATATTTGATAGGGTATCCATCAGAATAGATTATTGCCTGACACGTTTATACTTTCAACGAGTGTTTGACAAAGATCATATGATAATTATTACGAACTATCATTCAATATGCTCAATAACTCAGCTTTATTAGAATGCTTGCGATTTTTAGGCTATCACTTATCAACCATAGATTTTCGATTGGATTTAAGTTTTCTGATAATTTACATACACACGCACGCGCGCACACACACACACATACACACATATATACATATATATATATATAAGAAAGTGCTGAGAAATCCCAAGAACAACCACTGAAATGTACACACTTTTTAGCATAGTCTTCCCACACATTCATATTTGGCACACCACTTAGGAAGTTTCTTCGACACTTCCAAAAAATATAGGAAAATAAAAAAATTGTCATTCTCTTCTTGGTTCAACCGAGAACTATTCTATATACAAAACGAAGATAGTTTGGCGCGCGCACGAGCGTGTGTGTGTGTGTGTGTGTGCGTGTGTGGGTGTGTGTTTCTTTTATAACAAAGACTGTCCATTAGTGAATTTTACCGATACTAAGATGTCATCAAAAATCTACTTACCTCCGATGCGTATTCAGAAATACAAATAAAATGCATTGTCTGAGGCAGTAACAAAAAGAAAGTAATTGTGAAAAAAGGTAGTTTTTTTATATTAGCTCCATCCATAGGACGAGGATTTTTTTTTTTTTTTTGCAGGAACGAAAATTGCAGTATACAAAAAAACCGGAACAGAGACTTTGTGAAAAAATGGAAAACAGATCTTTTTAGTTATTTTATCCGACACATTGAGTGTATGATGTCATAGCCGTTTTGCTCAATTGTCTTGGATATATCTTTTGTCCTGCATGTTTTTGAAACACCCAGTATATCTATCTTCACCATATCTTTATCAGTTGGCTGTCAAGTCTGACATCGTTCCAAAAATACTGACGTCCCACATACAAATATTTGTTGCCTTGCAATCTTCGGTCAGCTTACTATCACACCTCTTTTAGGGACCGAAACTCGGAGGTCTATGAAAATTTTGAGTTTACACGACCTTTTGAATAAGTGAAATGGCTGGTTGGAACATGACTTAGGGTGTTTTTATCGAAGAGTGCTTTTCTGCATAATTCTTTTGTCTTGATCATGAACAAGATTTTCTGCCTTGTCAGTGATATAGGCTGACTGTATCCTTTGCAGAGGGGTAAAACTACCAAAAAAAGGTGTCCAGGATATGATACTTGACTGCATTTGATAGTGAGATTCCAGTTCTGGAGATCTGGGGAATGTGGTTTGTTTTGGTTTGGTTTTAGGGTATATTAACCATAATAGGTTATTTAATGCCAAATCCGGTTCATACATATACATTAGATTTATATGAATTGTAAACATAAGCCAACAAAGTTAAATGGCTCGAGGTATTGCTATGTATCACTAACATCAGTCATCTGTTTTCACACAGTTCAATGATCAAACAGTTCTATTTCAAATAATTCAATTAAACATAAGTCAAAGTTAAATTTTTCCAAGTATTGCTATGTATCACTAGCAACTCAATTAAACATTAGTCATTCGTTTACACACAGTCAAATAATCAAACTGTTCTATTTCGTACAATTCAATTTAACATAAATCATGCTTGCACTCAGTTTAAATGTCAGTTTTATTTTAGCCATATATAAGACCCTATCAGGTTCTACTACTCCAGGATGTTGGAGGGATGCCAATTAAGCGGTACTCCGCATTCTCGAAAATTCCAGTATTTCTAGAGCCTTGCCATCAGTTTGTTTTATGTCATACCAGGACAATGGTTGGGGAGGGGTCTTACTCTTCTACAGAGGTTCAGTCAGTGTATTCTACAGCCCTAGCCGACTGGGTTAAGAGATAGGGAGTACTCTTTCATTGCCATTACTCCCAAATATACTCTGACTCTTGAGTGGTAGTCTATTGGGGTCACATCGATGGATTAACTAGATCTGTTTAAAGATTATTTGTATTAACAATCGTAACTTGAAGCTATTATGGTCTTTGTTTCTTTGCTTAATAGTATATCGACATTCGTGGCTTATTTAATGCTTAAGCCATCTTTGTAGAAGAACAGTCATCATCATTATCTTCGTGGCTTATTTAATGCTTTAGCCATCCTTGTAAAAGAACAGTCATCATTATCTTCGTGGCTTATTTAATGCTTTAGCCATCCTTGTAGAAGAACAGTCATTATCATTATCTTCGTGGCTTATTTAAGGCTTAAGCCATCCTTGTAGAAGAACAGTCATCATCATTATCTTCGTGGCTTATTTAATGCTTAAGCCATCCTTGTAGAAGAACAGTCGTGGTACTATTTAACCCACAGCTGGGGATAAGGGGGTTCATCCCTTTCTCAAAAGTATTAGTTCAAAAGTGAACGTAATAGCACGAGTGAAATTCGAACTCATCAACTATGATGTAGCAGTCCAGTAATTTAGTCTTTATGCCACAAGAACTATAATTGTCTTTTTAGGATTATTGTGACTATTATTGAATAGAAATAATTGCTGGAAACAATATAATAATTACCATTGGATAGGAATACATGAAACTATGTAACTGTATCTAAATTATTTGTATTAGATGAGAATACTTGATATTATATTACAATGTGCAAAGACCTCTTAAGAAATAACAACACAAAAATGTAAACATAAATGTACAATCAATGCAATTCCCTAACCACTAGGCATGAAATAATCCCAGTCAGGTCGACATGTCATTACAATCTATTAATAAATCAAAATCAGTAATCGTTTTTCTTCGTTTCTTTCTTTGCTTTTCTTTCTTAGAACGCAGAGGAAGGAGAATGCGGCTGCTATGGCTAGTGATGTCCTCGATACGACCACTGACGAGGAGCAAGGAGCGCTGGATATATCGGACATCTCTCAACAATATTCGTCCCAGCTTGATAGTGGCTGCGGAACACCGCGTGGAGGTGCTGCTGGGCCGTCCAAGTCGGTGACCAACATTTCGGCACCTGACCTCCACGGTCAAATGGTCAGCTACTCCCTCATCTCAGGACTCAGTGATAACTCAAAATCGAAAGATTCGGTTGTCAACGAAGAAGATATTCTTCTCAATTCAGTAGAGACGAGCAGAACACCTAAAAGTGGTATTGAGAATCCAGCTTTTACCACTAGAGACAGCGAGGAGACTTCGCTTTCTACCTGCGTTGCTATTGGTGGGTGTGGCAGGTTAAGTGAAGGTGATGGCGAAAGTGAGGGTGACGGTATCGAATTTGGCAAAATCGAAGAGAAAAACGGTGGTGACAGTGTTCTAGGTGATATTCCACTCTGTAGACTTGATAGTAAAAGTAGTGGTAGTGGTAGTGGATATATTGGTGATGCTAATGGTGGCAGGGATGGAGGTGGAGGTGGAGCCCGAGTCAAAGGGGAGTTGTCGAGGATTCGTAGCAGCAGCAGCAGACGACGGCGACGGCCGGGTCATGACGGGATGAATATCGACATGGAATCAAACATCGACGACGTCGTTGGCAGGGGTATTGGCGCCTGCCTTCCCACAGAAAAGCTCCCCCACTACCATTCGCGTCAATATCGGCGCAGCTCTGCACCCCATTGCCGGCATCAAAAGCACCGCTATCTTCACGGCGGCGGTAGTATGGACAATATCAACGCAAAACGCTTCTTCAACGGAGAAGAAAACGACGACGACGACGACGACGACTCTGAAGATAAGGATGTCTTCACTGCCGGCGCCGTCGCCACGCCCGGTGCAACTGCTAATACCTTCACCCAAAGATACGAAGACGGGGAGGGTGATGATTGGGAGCTGGAGAAGCAGTCCAGTAGAAACTCCAGTCAAAGTAGTATGTTACCCGGCAATAGTTCTGCAAAAAATAATGTAATAGACAATACTTCTGACTCGTCACCAGGCGCTGATGGTGAGTCCTGCTGCGGTTCCAAAGATAACGCCACTACCCTGCTGGGGGTAACCCCCTCAGAGTATTACAAGCGTTCTCTGCGCATGAAGGACAATAGGGTCAAGTCGACGATACGGCGTCACGCCCTGCGTGGTGTCCGCCCGTTACTTCCGGCGACCATGATAGACGAGTGTACGATTGAGGCTCTGTCGAAAGAGGACTTGTTAGTCATGTGGAAGTCGTCGGAGATCGAACTCCAGAAGCGGCTCGGAGAGGTCATGATACAAAAAGAGAAACTTAAAAAACTTATAGCAGAGCACATGCAAAACACAGACGTTTAAACTTATCAGGAATAATATTCTGGTAATCGAATTACAAAATTATTTCAAGAAAATGTAAATCGAAGAGTATATAACACACCAAAAGGAACAAGAAATATATTCAGAAATTAAAATAAAAAAAGAAAAGAAAATTGTGGCCATTACACAGCAAAAAATGGACTGGATAAAACTCATCAGAGAAAGTAAAAAATAATATTGGTTCATACTGTTATTTTTTCTTTCAATATTTCAAAACGTATATCATCATATATTATAGGTCTATTTAATTAAATACCTCTACTTTATGTATACATAGCAGTTTTATATGTATGTCAATGTATGTAGAGACACACATATTGGTATGCATTTGCGCATGCGTGTATGTATATATCTGAGTGCATTTATGTATTTATGTATGAGTATATATATATATATATATATATATATGTATATGTATATATATAATTTCTAAAAAATTAATATATATTATATATATATATTACATTTTTACATATTTTATTAAAGATAACAGACAACTTGAGCCTATCATACGTTTTATGAGCTTCTTTTTTTTCTTTTTTTTTTTTTTTTGGTAGAAGCCTTTTTTTTTCTTATTGAGTATCTAAGTATAGGATCGAAGTTTTGTATGTAGTTTTCCTTCTTTTAGAATGGTTGCTATTCTAAGATTAAAGAAATCAGTCTGTCCTACTATATATTCGAACGGAGAGTAATTGTATGAATATCTTTCTCAAGGATACTAGCTCAGTGTAAATTTGAACATGTGTCGCCGGGTACATTTCCGGTGACGATAACCTAAAGCGCCTTCCAAATTAAGCTTATGTTAAGAACTGACGACTAGTATTTTGAAACGCATTTAACACGTGAAACATGAAAATGTCACAAACGTGCGAAATAATATGCAGCTTGTGTGTGTGTGTGTGTGTGTGTGTGTGATTGTTTTAATTCTATGAATGAATAGCATCAAAATAATGAAATAATTAATTTCTGATACTGACTGTTTACAATTGAAAGTACTCTAAATCTCTACAATTATCAGTATTATAAATTTTTGACAGTTCTGATATAATTTCAATCCTATACTGACATACGAAATGCGAAAACGAGAATATCTTTTAAGTATAATAGATCTAGGCTGTCTGTTGTTTTATAAAGAAAATATAAAAAAATTCTGAACACAATATATATATATATATATATATATATATATATATATATATATATATATATATATATATAGGACAGTCACTTACAACATAAGAAAAAGTAAACTGCCCTATGTCTTCAACAACATCCCATGTATATATATATACATGCGTGTGTATTTGTGTATATATATATATATATATATATATATGCACGCAGATGTGTGAGTGATTTTATGTTTGGGAATAATTCTAAGAATAGTAATGATTGAATGAGAAATGTATTTGATGTGAAATTTTTTCGATTTTAAAGAATTTGTTAAAACCACACAAAAATTAATTTTTTATTGGAATGTTATCTATTGTTATATAATAACACAATTAATGTCAAAAATGATAAATATTAAAAAGAATTCATCGTGAACAAACAGACAAAAAAAAACAAAGCAGAACACATTTTTACTGGTGTTCCTTTTGTAAATGCATACATACATTGCTTAAACAAATATCGACAATGTAATATAAAAACTCCTTTCATCTCCCACTTCTACGTCACTTCCGGGTTAGATGTCTCGCAAACGTCAAGCAAAACGTAAACAACAAAAATCAACTGCCCCGCGTGATCTCGGTCGAGATTTGTTTGTTTTTTCTTTTCTTTTTTTTTTTTTTGGTGTTGTTGTTGTCTTTGTTGTTGTTTTTCTTTTTCTTTTTTCTTTATTTTTTCCATTGCGTATGTAAGAAGCAACGGGTCGCTACAATTCAGTCGCCATCTTTAATTCTTTGGCGCCAGTTGACAAACAAGGTTGGTTTTATCATAACGTTATTTTTAAAGAGATATGTCCCTTGATTTTAACTACCAATTAAATTGCGTGGACCTTTTTTTCTGGTCAAAGAATTGACGAGGTAATATTAATCTTTTTCAGCCTGTTGTCCTCAAAGTGTTATTTTTTGTTTTGTTTTCAGGGCATTTTAATCGATACATTCTCTGATCCTCATCAGGCGACTTTATGAGACTAGATAAACGTAAATAGAATATGCTATTATGAATCTCGAAAAAATTCAAAACGTAGAAACAAAAATTATTTTTTTACATTCTATTTGTTATAATGTGTACACACTTCTACACATCTATTAGATATCAACACAATAAGAATATTAGTTATGCTTTTTTAAGATATTTAATATGTGTGCAGACGGCTGTGTATGTATTTGAACGACAAAATGGTAAGAATTAGTATCTGTTCAAGAATTAAAATAATGTTCACAAAAGAAAATAGTCACACAGTGATGTGTACAATATTCAGATTCGAAAAAGAAGATAATAAAATACTTCTCCAGTCTTAAATTTGAATTGACTGATCAAAATCTTATCCTGAACCCAAAAATAGTTTTCCGTGTAATACACAACGTTGTGTGATTTTATAATTTGTTGTGTATTTTTCTTTTCTTTTTTTCTTTCCTGAACGGACACCGATACTTAACAAGTACCAATAATAGTAATCATAAAATAACATTTGTTTCCCAGATAAATTTGCAACTGTCCGAAACGGTTGATCTGTTGAAAACGTTAGTTTCTTGAACGAACAGTACGGGTTCAAGCCGTGGAGCAAATACAGAGACAAGTCTTTCACAACCTATGCCTACAGAGATCAGCTGCGTACTTGCAACATAATACGAATAACACATAAGTCGCTTGGTGACGGTTAGAAAATGAACCGGTAGACAGGCCGTGAGAACGCAGACTATAAATTTGTGGAAAATAGCCAAAAAGAAAGAGTCCCAGATTTCGGGAATTTTTTTAAAAGCAATGTGAAATAAATAAATAAATAAATAAAAACACAAAAACAAATATAAATATATATATATATATATGTGTGTATGTACGAAAAGCCCGGATGCAGGGCGTGAGTACAAATCTGACAAAAACCAAAGTCTTGAATTATAAACTGTAACCAAATGTTTCATCTACTACTATATATATATATATATATATATATATATATATATATATATATATATATATATATATATATATGAATGCATGCATGAATGAATTTATACGTAAACTGTTACCTTGAGTAAAGATAAATGGATTTCTTGTTCATATTCGAACGTGAACGAGAAGAAAATGGAGAGAATTCCTAACAATTTTTTTTTCTTTCACTCTCTCTTTCTCTCTCTCTCTCTCTCTCTCTCTCTCTCTCTCTCTCTCTCTCTCTCTCTCTCAACAAATGAAACCTACTATCGCACGAGTTTTTCTTTTTTTTTCTCACTCCATTCATGTTTCATAATAATTACGTAATATTTTGACTATTGTTATCATATTCAACTGGGCTCTCTTTTCATTTACTATTTGTCTACGCCCTTCATGACTTGTGGAGTACATTTTCAAAGCATAGCATACATAGACGTACACACATATACACACGCGCTCAACCGCACACGCCCGCACGCACCCAAGCACATACACACACTTGAACATATATAGTGATACATATTAAGAAATATCTACGCAATCTATCCGAGTAATAATTTAGTTGTTTAATCCTTGATAAAAGTGCCTCTTAAATTAGGCGTATATATATATATATATATATATATATATACACACATTCATATATATGTATATATATATATATATATATATATATATATATATATATATATATAAACGCACATACACATATGTATATATGCATGTTTGCACAGTCCTATGTATGCATTATATGTACATAAACCACTATATAAATGTATGAATCGTTATATTGAAAAGGACTTCAATGACATTTTCACAAAAATATCTATGTATATAAATGTATGATAAATATGCCAAAGTACAAATTTTCTCACAAAGACACTTACATAAAAAAGAATTGATGCACATATACACATTATTGATAAAAAGTTAATTCCCATTTTACATGTTATACACCGTTTAACCATTAATTAATATTAAAAGATTAATTAATAATATTGAATATGGTTAAATGAGGCATACATATTAGTTAGATAATTCGGCTTATCAGAATAAAAATACTGATATTCTAAGCTTCGCTACCACAAAATTTTGACCGGTCTATTCTACAGCCTCCTTCAGGTATATACTCCCAAAAGTTGCTTTAAAGAATTTTTTAAGCAGGTAAGATAATTCAGCTCAGGAATGCCATTAATGTACACAAAAATGTGTGGCATCATATAGTTTTAGGTTTAAGTCAAATGACCCCGATCCAACCCTAACCCTAACCCTAATCTTAACTTGGACTCTAACCAAAACCCTAAAATAACCAAATACCGTACACAAGCTGTGAGACGTCATACATTTTGTTTACATTTCTTTACTTCCCTGAACAAACACCAATAATTAACAAGTACCGAAAACGACAAAAAATGATGGCTAATTTACCACTCACATCAGCTTATTCCATAAAAACTGAGATACACAGCACTAATTTTCTAGGTTTACCTTAATTTGGTACAAGCCCAGGAATATGGTGCACTGAGTGAAAATCTAATTTCCTAATAATCTCTTACAAATGATTACCCGATATAAAAAAAAACAAAAGACAACCGATATTTAAGCAATCATTTTCTGTCACCATTTTTGTGAGAAGAGGTGAGTCGAAATTGACTTTTTCAACACGTTTCTTTAACATGGCTCTCATTTCTCGACGGGATGAATTTTTAGGTTATCAACAAAATTCATATTTCTTTAAAAAAAGACAAAACAAAAAAAAAAAACATCAATTATTGTCCAACCTATGCGCGATTTGTTTCTTCTTCAAAAAGTCAATCATCAAGAAAAAAAAAATCAATATTTATGTTTTTTACACACTTCACTTGGTGTGCACAAGTTTCATTGAAAACCTTTTTAAAAAAACTGAAATCACGCGCACGGTTTTCGGTACTTCTTGGTTCCATTAAGAATCGTTTGAGAATCAAAGAATCAGATGCAAAAAAAAAGATGATTCTTATGGCGGTATATGATTTATATGTAATTATAGAGATATTTACAGAATGTTAGGTCAACAATTTCAAAGGATTAGAATCTTAACGAATGTTTGCTACTTGTTTAGAAAAGGTGTCTGTTCAGGAATGCGAAGACACGTACGTAATAATGTATATCTGCTGTATACAATTGGGAACATTGACCTCGATCTAATATTAAGTCAAGTGATCCAAATCCTGACCTTAAAATTTGGGAGTAGAAGTAAAACCTACAAAACTGCATTCTATTTTGTTATGAAATTGTCCTATACTTAAGAAATAAACTGTTGTTTTTTTTTTATCTTAAAATTCTTTTATATGTTCTTTTGATGTCATTTGAGTCGAAATATATGGAGGAGTCATTGTGGGGTAATGGTTTACGAACCGGACTACGACGGTGTTGTAAGCGATTCGAACTTCAGTCACAGTACTGCGTTCACTTTTGGACTAATACACTTGGAAAATGTATTCACCTCTTTATCCCTCTGCTATAGGTTAAATAGTACAACAACTGTCCATCTACAAGGATGACTTTTGGATTAAATACAAAACAAAGAAACTAGACCAAAATAAAGTTCTATATCATGATGCATATTAAGAAATGTTTGCTCAGAAAACATTCGCATCAGTTTATTCAAAAAAGCAAATACGTATCACTCATTTACTAAGCATAACTAAGTTTGACACAAGACTAGAAATATGAGGCACATAGTGCGAATCGAACTCGCTAATTATCATTTAACTGTTATTCCTAAACAGACACCAACTCTTAATAAGTATCGATGACAACAGAAAATCATGATAAAAAAGACAGAAAAACATCACAACAATAAGCACGTTTACGAATATTATTATGAATCGTGAAATATACAAATTTATGATATATTTATGACGTCATACTTGTGTAATGTTTTTTTGTTTTTGTTTTTTTTTTGTTTTTTGGCATTCCTGAGCTGACGTCAATTTTTAACAAACATATATTTGCAAAAAGAGAAACTTCTCTTCTTCTCCCTGCTAATAAATGTCAACAGAAGAGAAAAGGATCATTGTTTTTTTTTTCCCTTAATAGGGAAACTTTTCTCATGCCCACAAAATGGTGACTGAAAAATGGTCACTAATATACGCCCGAAAAAGATTGTAGAATTGGTCAATGGAAAACATAATGATAACAACACAAAAATTAAGTTCAATGAACCATATAAAGCATAACATGTTGATACTTCTTAAAGCTATACTCCAGAATTCTGATACATTTTCATATTACCACTAGTTGACCATGTGTATAAAAGAAAAAAAAAATTCAATGCGAATTAAGATGTCAGTGAGTGGATAAAGTGTCGATTTTTTTTTTTTTAATCTAATCGATTAATTTTGTCAATGTTTTTAGGTGAACAAGATTGAGGTAATTCTTTTACACAGATATGTCAGTTAAAGACTGCTGATAGCTGTATAGGATAAGGGACTCTGTTAAGGTACGTGCCAAGTTCCAAATTAAATTGTTGGTTTATTAAATCAGTTCACTCTCTTTTGCTTTGTTTTCTGCCTTTCTTATTTTTATTTTGTTTGTTTGTTTTTTGTTGTTTTTTTTTTTTCTATTTAGTTATTTTGTGTTTCTTTGCTTTTTCTTACTTTATTTTTTTTTTTCTATCTGTTTACAGCCATTTTCCTCTTTACTCTTTTGCGGAACATTCATATTCTCTATATGATGACCGTTAAGTAAAAGGAAAATCTGATAAGTATTGATCGAATACTGGATAAACTTTGCGGTGGTAAGAAACGATACAATTTCGAATATGAAAGTAAGCATTTTCAACGTTTGAAATGTATAAAATCTATTTGTTTTACGCACTTTATTAAATAAATCAATAACATATTAAAAGGGAACTGATAAATTCATTAAGAAGTAATATGGATTAAACTGAAAATTCGGAATTAAACTTTACTTAATAGAGTGACACAACGGGCGAAAAGAAATATATCACATAACTGTTTATATATTATTATTAAAAAAAAAGAAGAGAAAAGTAAAAAAACAGTCTCTCTCAGGAAGAAAAAAACTCCCCAATTTCAAAGAATTAATCAGTATGAATAGCCTGATGAAGAAAAAAGCATTATAAAAAAGATGACAAAGCAATAAAACAGTAAGCACGTTTCGAATATTACAATTAATAAGTAAATAAACAAAATTATGATTCAAATACATATAAATGAAGAATGAAATCATGAATAAAATATAAATATATATTCTTTGTATGAAGTTGTAAATGACAATATTGCTTAGTTTGAACAGAATTACGGGACACTGAGTGAAAATCGAAATCACTAATAATGATTTTGTTAGCGCAATTTGCTAAGCATTACACCACAAAAAGTACCTAAAAAAGAACGCACGGCGGAATTTGAGTGCATTTTCCCGATTCCAATGACCGTACTGATAGCCATCATACCATCTACCCCACCGACTCTTTGTATAGAGTTTGTCCTGCTAGAGCATTGATCAACACCAAGTCCGTAAGGTTGTATGGAAGATCAGCAGCTGTCCATGCAGCCAATCTCCTATTGATATTGTCCAAGGAAAGGACAAGAGCCGAACAGTTTGACACCAGTGTCGTCACAGGCGTTTCAGGATGAGATTGAAGACATCGAACAACCTTAGTGGCATTAGTTCCTAGTTCTTACATTAGTTGGCAAGGCTAAAGTGTTCAGTCTGCTTTACATACATATATACATATACACCTATATACATATGACAAATTTTAAAAGTAAATCTCAATATAAATTATATACAAAATAACTAATGTATGAGTGAATATACCGATATATATATATATATATATATATATATATATATATATATATATATATATATATATATATAAAGAAAAAAAACAAAGACCGGTTATTTTAGGATTATAAATTTATTTCCATCCTGTTTTTCGTTTCTGATGTGAACCAAAAACACGAATAAAAATATAATAGGACTTCGTCAGATCTAATGGATAAATAAAACAGAATAGACACGGGGGGGGGAGAGTTGAAGAGTTACCTCCTCGTTTTATTGAGTTTCCGTTTTTTTATTTACCTATTTATTTTATTTTCAAAATTCTTCGTCTGTTATAATTACTGTAATTTAACTTTTTTATTTCTTTTATATTATTTATTTTCTTTTCTTGTTAAGTTCGATAATTAACTTTTAAGGGAAATATTAATGCTTATATTAACTTTGATACAATTTATCTAGCTACCTATTTTTTCCATGTGTGTATATTGGATACGTTTTTTGTCTAGATTCACACCAGAAACGAAAAACAGGATGGAAATAAATTTATAATCCTAAAATAACCGGTCTTTGGTTTTTTTCTTTAAAGAAATATTGCTCTGTAAAATCAATTACATTGAGCTCTCTACCAGGAAAATTTAAATATTCAGCTCCTGAATGATTTTCTTGTCCTGAAGGAATTACTCCCAACTCTGGTTTAACTGGACCGAATAATACCTATATATATATATATATATATATATATATATATATATATATATATATATATATATATATATATAATTAAATGTATAATGATCGTTATGCGCTGAAAGGCTTTCTCAAATACAGAAATATTGATAAAAAATTAGGTTTTCTTGGAGTGACTTCAAGTGATGTGTAAAGTATCCCGGGGAGACAGGGGAAATATAGGCAAGCTAGTATAAACAAAATTTATAGATTTAGTCAAATTTGATGTATAGAGATCTCATAGGTGACAGAAGATTTTTAAAGCCTTTGTTTTCAAAAAGTCAAAAAGGCATTGTGAATATTATAATAAATTTAACTGTAAATCATTTAACAAACTAAAATCAACCTTCATTTTGATTAATGAGAACTTTTTTCCTTTTAATAATGATTTGTGTTTTTTGAATATCGTTAAAGATTAATTAAGGCCAATAACATCCCAAAGGAGAGAGAGAGAAAGTGTCATATATCTATCTAATTACTCTATGCAACATTATCTCGCACACACGTTACGTATATGTAGACAGACAAATATATATATGTGTGTGTGTGTGTGTGTGTGTGTGTGTGTGTGTGTGTGTGTGTGTGTGTGTGTGTGTGTGTGTGTGTGTGTGTGTTAGAGAGAGAGGGGGAAATAGAAAGCTAATACACAAACGTTCGATGAAATCGAGTTGCTCGTGTAGGGCAGAGGAAGTACAGGTTTTGAGAACGATATTTGAATACCTATTTTTCATCGGTTGATTCTAAGAAATAAATTGAAGAAAATCCTCGAAATACATACATATAAGCATATATTTTTGTCTTTGTTTTATGTTTTGTACACATACATACAACCATACAACCACACACACACACTCACACACACACACACACACACATATATATATATATATATATATATATATATATATATACATATATATATATATATATATATATATATATATATATTCAACAGTGAGTTTAACTTCAACTTTGGTTGGAATCAACAGTAAGTTTATACTTTCCAATATCTAAAATAAGGCATCTCACATACAATGTTCGTTTATTTGCATATGTTTGTACATATAAGTATGTGCGCGCGTGTGTGTGTGTGTGTGTGTGTGTGTGTGTGTGTGTGTGTGTGGTTAGGCAGTCGTCCATCATTTAAGCATGTTTGATTAAATAATAAAGACACATTTTTCCTCTATAATTTTTTTAGACTGTGTCTCCAATATAACATATATATATATATATATATATATATATATATATATATATATATATATATATATATATGTACGTATGTATGTATGTATGTATATTACACATAATTTGTGAATATGTCATTTCACGTGTTTCTCATCTGAAGTGCTTGTCCATATGCATGTGTGTGTCTGTGTGTCTGTGTGACCTATGTAATAAACCTATAAACATTGATAAAGCTTTTTTATGGATGTTTATAATTTGGAGCGGTTTCAGCGTTAGGCCATCATCGGGGGGGTATTCATTTTAAGAAGAATATACATCATGGCTGATTAAACTCTTAGTCTTACGAACGGAAAACTAGCGTTCGTATTTATGAAAACTGTATATATA
>OY757907.1:48040839-48068339 GCA_963585895.1 Sepioteuthis lessoniana
GTTCCAGCTGACTACAGGGTAAAACTGAAGGAAAACGAAAAGAAGGATAAATTCCAAGACCTTGCTAGAGAACTGAAAAAGCTATGGAACATGAATGTGACGGTGATACCAATTGTAATTGGTGCGCTCGGTACAGTCAAAAAAGAATTGGTACAGAGACTAGAGGACATGAAAATAAGAGGAGGACTGAAAACCATCCAAACTATAGCATTGTTGAGATCGGTTAGAATACTGAGAAGAGTCCTGGAGACTTGAGAAGACTGTGTGAAAAACTCTCAAATGAATAGAATAATAATAATAAAAATAATGATTATTATTATTATTATTATTATTGAGATTTTTACACCAGTATTACCTGTTGGTATTTCACTAGAATCTGAGTGACAGCAAGTCTCCTTAAGTCTCCAGGATTCTTCTCAGTATTCTGGCTGATCTCAACAAAACTGTTGTCTGGATGTTCTCATTTCTTCAATCTTTTTACCAAGCTTTTTGGAGACTGTTTCAAGGGCACCAGTTATAATTATTATTACCGTCACCCTTATGTTCCACAACTTTTTCATCTTTCTCGCAAGATTCAGTTATTTATCTCTCTTTTGGCTTTATCTGCTTTTTCTCTTTGTTTCACCAGAGTGACAAAATCCACGAGATTTTGGTCTTCTAGCCGGGATTAGGTGATCTGTTTGTATCTCAAAATCTCAAAGGATTTTATGTTTTTCATTCTCCAGGACGGATATTGGTTTGTGCATGTACCATTTGGAAGTATGGTCATATTTATATCTCTAGCACAATTCAAATTGGATCACCTTCTCCAACAAGTCGTGCCAAGTCTTATATTATTATTCTACTCATTTGAGAGTTCTTCGCACCTCCGTTAGCAGATTGTTTTCCACTGGAGCCAGAATGAGAGCAAGTCTCCTGAAGTCTCTTCAAGTCTCCAGGACTCTTCTCAGTATTCTGGCCGATCTCAACAATGCTGTAGTTTGGATGGTCTCCACTTGTCCTCTTATTTACAAGTCCTCAATTCCCTGTACTAATCCTTTGGTGACTTACCGAGTGTACTAATTACAAATGGTATCATCGTCACCTTCATGTTCCATAGTTTTTTTTCAGTTCTCAAACAAGGTCTGGAAATTTATCAATCTTTTCGTTTTCCTTCTATTTTACCCTGTGGTTAACCGGAATGGCAAAGTCTATTACACTACTACACAACAATGCTTTATGTTGGATCGTCTCGATTCTTCCTCTGATTTCCAATTCCTCTAGTCCCTTCTCTAAATATTTGCAGGCCGTTCGAAACGCACCAATTACCATTTACACTATTGTCATCATCATGTTTCACGGCTTTTTTAGTACTCTAGCAAGATCCAGGTATTAGTCTATCTTTTTGATTTCTTTTATTTTCACTCAGTGATCGGCTAAAACAGTAAAATCCTCTTGATGGCAAGTCCTCTTTTTTTCTATTTAAGATTAACACTAGGTCTGATCTTCTGTCCCGGATTAGAGGATCCATCTGTATCTCAAAATCTCGGAGAATTTTATGTGTCTCATTCCCAAGGAGAGATTCTGTTTTGTGCATATCCCATTTGGTCGTATAGTCAAATTTTGATCACTTGCACAATTTCCAATGAGTCACCTTTCCCACCCAATCATGTCTACTTTTGTACTCTTTTAGTGCTAGTTTACTGCTTTCATTAACTATACAATTAATCATTTCATCTCTTTCTGCAAAAAACCTACACTTGCAATTCTATTGCGTATCATTCATTATTGCTTTAACATGATTGGTTCTTATGACGTTCTTTTGTGCTATTGTTTGAAAAGATTCAATTTCTCTCTTCAGGTTTCCCACTGGTAGCCATGTCCAAGTCTTCTCGTGTTCAATCTCACCAGTTTGTCACTTGAAATATCCATACGGTTGTTTTTCTTCCCATCTCTGTTTTCTAGTTTTTGTTGTTTCTCTGTCTATTCTTTTGTTGCTAATTCTGTTACTGACCGCTATAATTAGTCTTTCTTTGGGTTTTTTTTAAGTAATCCTCGAGTCCTTATATGGATGCATTCATGCTATTTTCATAGCAGGGGAGTCCTCTTCGTCATTCTTTCCTTGACACATACACTCTATAAATGTCAGTTCTCAGATGTAAGACCTTGTGTATTATTATTATTATTATTCTCATCTTCTATCTCAGATCATGGTAAATAATCTTTCCAATGGTCGATTTTATAATTACTTCCGATTTAACATTGATTAAATATCAAATCATAAAATGAGAAGAATACACACACACACACACACACACACATATATATATATATATATATATATACTACCGAACGAAAGTTTGGGACTACCCTGATTTGTTTCACTAAATTCATAATAAACGTTAATTTTGCAACTAATCGTCAATTTCGAAGTGAACTCTCGGACAATAACCAAGAGTTGTTTACACATTTACACGCTGCTAGGGAATCACTTCCATGAATATACTTTTACTAGTTACTTGAAAGGATGCAAAGAATTTATTCGGCTGTAATATTGGATTCTTTGATGAAAAGAAAATATAAATTTGCTATAATTCAAAATGTAATTATTTTATATACATTTTGATTAAAATTATTGTATAATTACGCGCAAACATTGAAAAAATACATTTATTTCTCTCAAAACAGTAAATTATATTAATTTTTTTAAGTTTAAAGAAAAAAACCAATCCGGTCCCAACCTTTTTGTCTGAAGTTTCTAAATATATATATATATATATATATATATATATATATAGTGACTAACACTTCTCCTCGATTCACTAAGAGTACCCATGGGAGCGTGTGTGACTCTACAGGCCAGGTATATTCTTGTATGTCAAACAAATAAAATAGCTGTCTTTTCCGTTGACAATGCCCCTGTGTACCTTTATATGACGTCTAAAACCGGCCGCAGCTCCACATATTTTGTCAAAAATTTGACACAAGTTATCGGTTGGGTACTGCTGAAGGACTTTTGTAAAACGAGTCTTCGATAGTTTACTGTCATAAGATCCCATATGACTAGCATGTTCAGCTTTGAACTAATGTCCATACTACATAGGTTACAAGCATATTCAGCCTGTAAAGTGCCAGGGGCCGAGATCAAGTCTTCTTCAGAAGTGCTCGTTTCAGACTGGAATGTGTGATTCTTTGTACATCAAACGCTTTCGTAGATCACTTTCTTCCAAGTTAGTCCCCTTACCGCCATTTTCAACCAGTCTCCAATGACTATCCTAAGCACAGTGAGGTTGATTTTGACGCCATCCTTAAAATGTTTGTTAGGTCTATGTCAATGACATCTACTGTATTACAACTCGCCATAGAACAGCTGCTTTGGTGGCCTAACGTCAACCCTCCAGGAAAGACGCCCAGCCCAACGTATATATATATATATATATATATACATATGGCGGATGAGCGAGTAAATCATTAAATAAGATACCGATCTACAAATAAAATAAATTTCATTTCTTTAGATTGACCGAAAAGTTTGTTGAAAAACAAAAATTACAACGTCTTTTCTTGTGAGAAAAGGTATTAGCTAAAGCATAAACGTTCTCCAAATATTTACATTAGAAAAAAGAAAAGTCTACACATTTAATGTAGTAATTTGCATTGCCTAGATCTAGTAGATATATTTTATGTGTGTAAAAGATCTTTTGTGAATATGTCACTATATATGAGAGAAAGTATATCTATGCGCTATTATATAAGTGGATGTAGCAAGACTTTTCATCAGCAGCGAAAAGACTGTAATAGCAGTACAAATATTTATGTAAATAGAATATTTTCGTTTGATTCAAAAATAATCAAGTGATGTTGAAATATAATGCATTCTTGAAGATTTTCACTCAAAAGAAAGGAAGTCGAAAGATTGACTAGGTTTACGCAATGGATCCATAAATCTACTGAATATTTTATCTATTTCACTGTTTATCTATAAGTAGGCTCGAAATTAGATTTTAAAATGTTGATGATCTATTTATTATTCTAATTGGTTAAAAATGTATTTTTAACATTCTTGGAAGAAAATGATTTCTGGGATTATTTTGGACTTTAATCCTTCAAATTTTGCGTGGAAATAAAATATTGTCGTCTGTAAATCTCGATGTTTTAAAACGAGCACGTAAATGTCGATTGGTCGATAAATGCAAAAATACAGATAGATAGATAACAGCTTGTCGAACCTATTTTTGCACAAAAATTATTACCTTTTTAGGAAGGAAATCAGTATATATATATATATATATATATATATATATATATATATATACAAGAACTGCCGCTAAAAAAGCAGTTTTGCTTCCAATAAAGTCTTCATCAAATGATAACCCTGAGTTCAGGCATGGTTTCGGGGCCGAATCATCATTACCTCTAACCCAGGACGCCCCAGCAGTATTTCACAATACTACCATACTTTACTGGATGATGTTTGATCTGTACGAATGCTATATCCGCTTAGATGCAGTTAGTCTTGTTTTGGATCTTTTTTATATTTTCCCTGTTCCCTGTTGGTGAAAGTCCGAGTTTGGTTAAAAATGTAGAGGTTGAGTTCGAAATAAAACCTCGACATCCAATCTCAAGAGGAAATATGTCTGTTAACCAGCTATTCTTAACACACTACTCACATAGGTCTTCGTACTTTTCCAATTTCTACTGATGCGCCTACTCTATATATATGGAATGAGTGTATAATTATACGATCGCTAATAATATTAAAATGAATAATAGGATGTATGATGTTATTAAAGAATTAATAATAACTTTATGTTTTTACCGACACTGTTGTACTTTATACAAAACATTTTTGACGACCAAAAAACTGAAAATGCTAGATGAAAATATATATACAGTTGGCATCAGGTAATTAAGAACAGAATATTATATAAAAATATATTCAATTAAACAAGCCAGTATATTCTAAATAAACTATTCACTGATCACTCAGAATTACAAAAAGGTTATGCAATAAAACTTGTATCAGTATCGAAGATGGCGTCGTAAACAACTGAATGCCTAGGTCATGTGGCTCTCGTTCATTGCTTGTCATCATATCCACAATAGAAGCCTTCAATGCATCCTCGATATTGTGTGGTGGCTAGTTGCTCTCCCTTTCGACGGTACCCCAAAAGCACTAGTTCGAGGGATTCAGATCAAGAAAGCTACATGTTGGAAGTGTCGTGATCAGTGACATTTTCGGCCTGGCCCGCTCCTAGGTTAGATGGTTTGTATGGTCGAGACCAGAGTCCTGCTGGAACACGTAAGTCCTCCACTAGGCAACCTCTTCGACCCTCTACCAAGTCCTGTTCAACAATAATCCTCTCTTTTACTCTCTCCCACTCTCTCTCTCTCTCTCTCTCTCTCTCTCTCTCTCTCTACTTGTTGGGTTCATGGTTTGCTATTTCCTGGAACTATCCAACAATTTTGACAGTACTTATGACAGATGACCACTTAGAATGTTTTTTTCTGTTTGTCCACGGACCACACGTTATCGCTCGGGGTCTCTAGCTTACACCTAACATTGAAAACGAAGGACATGGCAATTTTCAAGAAGTTTGCAATTTTTGATTTGCTGTGTCAGACCAAATGCTGCTTTCGATAGGTCGGAAAAAGAAATGACAATGTTTACATTTAGCTTGTGTCGCGTAGTATTACATTTGGCCGTCTTCCATTCATGGCCAAATAAAATTGTATTCTCAGATACCTGGTGCATCATCTGTAAAATATTACATATATATATATATACTTTTGCACATGAGGTTATGTGTGTATAATTATACGATCGCCATCTGAATGCGTGTGAGTATGCATGCGTGTGTTGTACCCATATACGCTGCATATTTTTTGCGATGCAGATATGCTATAAACAGTTGTTTGATTGGATTTTTTTAATTATTCTGGATGGTTCTTTTTTTTTTTTCTTTTCTTAATTGACGACATTTAAGCGTTAAACTGGTCCCTTTCTCCGAAAAGACAATTGTCGAACAAAAAATTTTGTATAAAAAATTCTTGAAATAATTTTTTTTTTATTAAAAAAAATCAAAATTTAAAAATCATCTTTGTTTTCTATCGTACCACCCTCGCATTTTTCCGGTGTTGACCCGACCCCACGCAACTGCTGTAGGTTTTCTTTTACTCGGCCTTTTTTATTTTCCTCCCCCTGTCCTTCTCCTTTTCCTCCTCCGGCTACTTTTTTCTTCCTCTTCTCTTTTGTTGTACTTTCCTCGTTCCTCCTTCTTTACGTTTCCCACTTTCTCTTCCACTTTTTCTATCTCTCCTCATTTCTACAATTTCTAATTCACTTTCTCTTATTTCTCATATTTCTTCTTCTTCTTCTTCTTCTTCTACATTTTTTCTACCTTCTTCATTTCTCCTCCTTATCCTTCTTTTCTTATTTCTCATATTTCTTCTTCTTCTTCTTCTTCTTCTTCTTCTTTCTTTTGCACTTTTGCACTTTTTTTACTTTCCTTTATTTCTTCCTCAAATGCTCCTTCTCATTTCTTATATTTCATTTTATCATATTCTTCTTCTTTTTCTTCTTCTTCTTCTTCTTCTTCTTCTTCTTTTTCTTCTTCTTCTTCTTCTTCTGCTGCTGCTGCTTTTTTCTTTCTTTCTTTTGCACTTGTTTTACCTTCCTTTATTTCTTCCTCAAATGCTCCTTCTCATTTCTTATATTTCATTTTATCATATTCTTCTTCTTCTTCTTCTTCTTCTTCTTCTTCTTCTTCTTCTTCTGCTGCTGCTGCTGCTGCTGCTGTTGCTGCTTTTTTCTTTCTTTCTTTTTCACTTTTTTTACTTTCCTTTATTTCTTCCTCAAATGCTCCTTCTCATTTCTTATATTTCATTTTATCATACTCTTCTTCTTCTTCTTCTTCATCTCATTTCCTACTTTCTTCTCCACTTTTTGAGCTTTCTTCTTTTCTCCTACTAGTCCTCTTCCTCTTATTACTCATATTTTATTTTATAATATCTTCCTCCTTTCTATTCTTACTTTTTCTTCTTATACTCTTTTTCTTCTTTTTCTCCTCTTTCTTCTCCTTTCCTACTTTCTCTTGCATTTTTTTCTACTTCACCTCATTTCTCCTTCTCCTAATCCACCTTCTCTTATTCCTCATATTTCATTTTCTCATATCTTCCACTTTCCTGTTCTTCACACTCTTTTTTATAATTTTCTAGCAGAAAAAGGAGTTAATGACTGAATAAAAATCCGATCATCAAATTTATAAATTTCATTTCTTTAAATTGAGCGAAAAGTTTGCTGAAAAACAAAAGTATAAAATCTTTTCTCGAAGCAAAGGTGATATTAGTCAAAGAGTAAATATTTTTAATTGATATAGTAAAGATTTTTGGAAAGAAGTATCGCAACAGCTGTGAGCCAAATCTTAAGGGGACATATTTTGCTTGTGTAAAATAAAGTCTTTGTATGAGAGTCAATTTGTAAAGAGAAAAATGCATTTATGCCTTAACGTATATATGGCTGCTGCTGTTTCTTGTATTTTCACCAGCGAGCTTCGGCTATAATATCAGTATCAGTAATATACGTATCCGATAGATAAGCGATGCTGAAATAAAAGGCAATCTTGTAAGAAAAGAATATCATTTTTTTACTGAAAAGAAATAAATTGAAAAGTTGCCTGGTTGTTGGTTGTTTGAGATTTATCAACCTTTGTAGGTTATTTAATGCCGAATTCGTTTTTATACAAATAATCAGTTCTATTTCAAACAATTTAGTTTAGCATGAGTACACTGTTTGTCAAAAACCTTTCTATTTCAAGCTATTCAGTTTAGTCAAACATTCTTATTCAAACAACTCAGTTTAGTATCTGTATAGGTTTTGTCCAAACACAGTTAAATGTCAAAACAGTTCTATTTCAAATAATTCAATTTAGCACAAGTACAGTTTTAATGTCAAAAACAGCTCTATTTCAAACAATTCAGTTTAGCATAAGTATGAAGTTTA
The DNA here is from genome assembly GCA_963585895.1 of Sepioteuthis lessoniana. Lineage (NCBI taxonomy): Eukaryota > Metazoa > Mollusca > Cephalopoda > Myopsida > Loliginidae > Sepioteuthis > Sepioteuthis lessoniana. Next base: position 48,048,821 of record OY757907.1, read on the forward strand.
GTTCTATTTGACCCATAGATAGGACTTTATCAGGTGCAATCACTCCGGGCTAGAGTGGACCTGGGAGAGATGGCAATTAAACGTTATTCCGCATTCCCCAAAGCTCCAGCATTACTGGAACCTCACCATCATATTGTTTTGTGAGATATCCAGGGCATTCGTTGGTGGGGGTGTCTCACCCCTCTGCAAAGGTGCAGTCGGTGTATTCTACAGCCCTAGCCAACTGGGCAATCGAAAGGTTGTGTAAGCATTTTTAAAAAGTTGATGATTTATCAATGAATCTAATTAGTTTAAAATGTGTATTTTTTTATATTCTTGGTGAGAAAAGATTACTTAAATTATTTTGAATTTCGATCCTTCAAGTTTTGGCGGGGACAAGTCTATAAAGTATCCCGAAGTTTGAAAACTAGTGCGATTGCGCTGATTGGTCCGTACATGCAAAATTACAAGCACAAAAATTACAGCATATGGGGCTTATTTTTTTTACATAGAAATTAACACTTTTTTTCAGTTTATAGATTAGTTGAATTCCCATAAATCTCTCATCTATTATTTTTCTTCTTTTTTTTTTTATTTAATTTTTCCGAGATTGAATCGTATGACCTATCGGTTGCGAATTTCAATCAACTGAATCCTGTTGACGGGTTACACTTTGGCCGGCTGTGATGTCAAAGGCACGGATCTGGTCGGGTGTGTCTCGTCTCCTGGACATACCTTGAGCCTACGGGGAGCATCCACCAGGCTTTAACCCTCCTCGGGGGGGGGGTTATCGCCTGGCGCCTGAGTCGCCCCTTTTAAAGGGAATGCTGACGGGGCCCGAGGCATTTTTAGGAATGCTGGACGCGTCAGGGCAACGGCCCTGCATCCGAACCCACCTTAAAAAAGGCCTTGGGCTACACTTGCCCGTTTAGTGGGGCGGTCAACAAATTCCGTTAATTCCACCATACATTAACACCGTTGACCTTTTATCTTAACTTCCTATTTTACTTCTCCTCTTTCTTCTTCTTCGTCTCCTCCTCCCTCTCATCTTCATAGTTTTCTTCCTTATTTTCAACCCCACCCTCCTCTTCTTTTCTCTACACTTTGTACTTCTATCCTCCACCTCCCCATTTTCTTCTCCATACTTCTTTTTCTTTTCCCACTCATTTCCCCCTTTTCTTCCCTCTCTTCAACCTAATACTCTATCTCCTTCTCGTACTCCCTGATCTACTCTTCTTCTTCTTTTTCTTTTTCTTCTTTTTCTTCTTTTTCTTCTTCTTCTCAAATTCGTCCTCAGTCTCCTTCTGATCTTCCACCTTATCATTATTATTATTTTACTTCTTTGAGAGTTTTCACAGCAACATTAGCTGATTGTTTTCCACTGGAGTCTGAATGATAGCAAGTCTCCTCAAGTCTCCTAGACTCTTCTCAGTATTCTGGGTGATCTTAACAATGCTGTAGTTTGCATGATCTTCACTTGTCTTCTAATTTCCAAGAACTCCAGTCCGTGTATCAATCCTTTGGTGACAGTACCGAGCGCACCAATTACAATTGGTATCACTGTCATTTTCATGCTCCCTAGTTTTGGGTTTGTTTTTTGTTTTTTTTCATTTTTCTAGCAAGGTCCAATTATTTTTTCTCTTTTCCCTTTCCTTCAGTTTTTCGTATTATTATTATTATTATTATTATTATTATCCTTCTTCCCTAATACATATCCTCCTTCAATTCAATTTCATCCTCCTTCTTCTAGTCTTCGTCCAACCCATACTTTTTATCCTTAGCCTTTCTTTTTTCTCTTCAATCTTCTCTTTCCTTTACTTATTTTTTCATTATTATTTTTTTTTAGAAAATATTCCTCGTGGCTTATTAGCAAAAGTGCTGGACTATAACTTCATAGTAAGCGTGTTCAAACTTCTGTTGTGCAATTGCGGTCGTTAATATCCTTTAAAAAGTATGAGCTCTATCCCTCCAGCTATGGGTTAAATAGTACGACTACTTTCCTTCTATAAGCATTGTTCGGGCATTAAATAATCCACGAAGGTTGATATGCCATGAAAAACAAAGAAAGCTAGCAAACAGTTTTTGGTTTGTTTTTTTAACCTTTCTGAGACTGATCTTCTTTCATCTACAATTATTCTTTCTTTCTTTTATTTCTTTCTCCATCGTCATCTTTCTTTCTTTCTTTGGGTAATTTTCTTTATTTCTTCCTTTTATCCTTCTTATTAGAGCTTTCAGCTTCTACGTAATTCGCTTTTTCCTCGTCCATCTTTCTTATAGCAATAACTATTTTACCTACTTATATACATTTCTCTTTTTCTTTTGATTATTCCAAATCTTCTTTATTCATCTCTTCTTCTTCTAACATGTAGTAGTAGTAGTAGTAGTAGTAGTAGTAGTAGTAGTAGTAGTAGTAGTAGTTTAAAAATACTTTCCGTTCTTTATCATTGTAAAAAATCATCAACTCTGTTATCTAACCTTCGAGTGTTGGCATTACTTTTACAATCAACAACTTAATTAATGTACAGAGTTCGTCAAAATGGATATAACCTTTAATTTGTTCAACTTGTGTTTAAAGTATTTTCTAAATTACAAAAATATGCAAATTGCATACATTTGAACTTTATAATTGATATTGAAATGATTTCTTTCAACTGAGACATTTTGAAATGGTCATAAATGTTCATTGTTAAGTACATTGTTATATAATCTTTTATTAATAAATCTATTCATTCATTTATACCTCACATTCATCTCATCTTGAAAAACTAATATCACAAATATTTTCATTGTGAACGAATGTCTAGATAGATAACGTTGTTTACCATGTGTTGTTTTTTCCACTTCACAGGATTTCCAACTTTGCTTATTGCTATGTGAGAAATCATTTTTAGGTAGTGGGAAGTTCCCGTGGCATAGCAATTAATGAGCTAGTCTGTGATATCGTATAAAATGAGTTTAAACTCCTTTTTACTCGCTGACTAACGGTGCGATTGGGCACACTTCGGCCGACCGTATTGACTTCAGCGGTTCTAGTTTGGTGTGTCTTGTCACTCGGTCAAGGCTGCATGGCCTGAGTGCCAGGAAAGGCCAGCACTCACGCCACGTCGCTACGATCTTGATTTCCTCAAGCCTCAAGGGCGCCGTCTCCAAAGGGGGGGGGATTCTTGCCTGGCGTCGAAGGCGCCTTTTTCTGGGGAATGCTGACAAGGACCGAAGCATTTTTGGAGTCGCTGGGAGCGCGTCTGGGATACGGCCCTCCGCCCAGACTTTATACCGAACTTGTCCGGTCGGTGAGATGTAAGACAAAAAGAAGTCACGCTATTGCGTTCACTTTCGGACTAATACTCTTGGAAAAGAGGTGAGGTGTCCTGATGGTGTAATGGTTAAAGCGTTGAACTGTAGAATTGTAGTTACCGAGTTCACACTCCAATCGTGCTATTGCGTTCACTTCCTGGACAAATACCCTTGGGAAAGGTATGAATCCCCTTATCCTCCCAGCTATGGGTTAAACAGTACCACAACTGCTCTTCAGGGAGGATTACTTTGACATTAAATAACCCAAGGAGGTTGATATGTGATTAAACAAAACAAACCTCTTATGAAAGATATGACCCCACCTCCACCCTTATCCTCCCACCTATGAGTTAAATAGTACCATAACCGTTCTTCTATAAGGATTACTTTGACATCAGATAATCACTGAATGGTGATACGCTATTAAACAAGGAAACCAAATCAAATCAACATATAAAATATTATATGGGTTATTAAATGTCACTTCCTGTTAATACACACAATAATTTGTAAGTAATATTATTTTGAATGAGCCTGAGTTCACTGATTTTAAGCACAGTTAAATGGTTTCAAGTATTGCAATCCAGCACTGATAATATTTCATATTAATCATTCGTTTGCACACAAATAATTTTTTTCAATTATTGCTATCTCTGCTCAATTGACTCTTAGCCATCGCCTTCTCGCATCTTTATGATACGGTCGAGACAATCATAAGTGCTTGGGTTTGACATGACCAACCAACTGAACAGATCGGGTCACTCTGACCACACATCCAGCGGTATTTTGAAAGTAACTTGACCGCTCAGTTGCCATGCCACAAAAAACTCAGCATATATACAAGAACGAAGATTATGCTAATAAACAAAGGAACTAAACTAAACCAAACTATATATATATATATATATATAATTGCCTAACCTGAATATATATATATATATATATATATATGTTTTTCTCTTAGTGTGAGTGTTAAGTTTACTTACATCTTAACACTTGACTTTACACCACTGTATAATAACCATTGATTGAACACTTGACTAACTTTTCGGTCTGATCGTGCGCAGTACATGAAATTAAAAGTAACGGAATTTTATATTCATATTCATGCATATGTGTGGGGGGGTGAACTATACATACACACACATATATATATATATATACCTTCACATATATATATATATATATATATATATATATATATATATATATATATCAATGAAGATGTATATATGTACGTATAGTTCACAGAAGTATATATATATATATATATTGTTTTAGTTTGATTTGGTTGTGTTTTTTTATATCAAGCCTTCATTCTGTTTACAAACACACACAAACACACACACACACACACACACACACACATATATATATATATATATATATATATATATATATATATATATATGCAAATGCAGACATATCTTTATATATGTATGTGAGCACTTAGCTTGTATTTATGTGTGTGAGAGAGTGTGTGTTTGGTTCATAATTGCAAAGTTAATAAACTAATGTAATCTCGGTATATAAAGCTGGTTGTGTTTGTATGTTTGTGTGTGTATGTGTGTGCGTGCTCACGCACATGCGTGCGCGCATACTACACAGAATTTTCCGTTTTCCACAGCAAGTTGTCAAAACCAAAGCAAATTAAAGAATTCCACTCCCTCCTGTTTTTATTTGATAAAACCTAAACTGTGATATCTTATTATGGTGGAGATTATTTGTTAGTCTGTATGTAACCGTAAATACGTCACCACCGGCCTTGCAATTCCCTTCGTTATTTCCGTTATTTTTTCAATGATTATCAAATAATTATCATTTAATTTTAATTAGTATTTGATTTATTAACGATGTCTCGATTGAAGTTTCCCTGAGTAGATTTTCCTCAAAACAGACCATGTCATTAATGCGTTTAAACTCCTGAAATGTGTGTTTTGGTTTGATTTATTTTCAATTTTTTAATGGTATATCAACTTTCGTGAGTTTGTTATATATCACTAAGAAATAAAGGTTTAAATAGTATATGGTGTGGATAATTTATATACAGGTTTTAATAAAACTGGGTTCAATAAATAAAAGATTACCGTATTTGACAGTATATAAGGCGCATTTTTTTTTATTAAAATATATCTTTTAAAATTCCCCTGCGTCTTATATGTCATATGTAGGTTTAAAATTCGCGATAGCCGGCCGAAATTAGCTACCTGGCAACTCCTATTAGCTTCGGCTTTAGGATAACTTTCATATACCTATTGTCATTATTTAAGAGGCTATTATGCTGTTTAAAAGTGTTATCATTGACAGTATTCATTATATTTATTTCATCACGTTCAATATTAGTACTTTGTTTCACTAAAAAATTTTCTTGATTTACCCTGCTGAAATACACTTATACACTTGTGCATCTTATATGCCGATAAATACGGTACTTGGTATTATTGATTTCTAATATTTTTGTTTTATTCTCATATATAATAAAAGCAATCCTATGTATAATTCTATATAGAAATCAATCAAAATAAGATTAAGATAACTAATCTTTGTATATGCTTTTCCTTATGTATATCTAGTTTCCTTTGTCTTAATAATTTAATATATTTTACAATATAAAAACTTGAATATTTGTGCTTGGAGTGTACATATTTTTGCTAATAAACCTAATATAAGTATTTATAGTCTATGAAGAAAAATCAGATTAGTCTGTGCCCCATTAACAATTATGCTTCGGTTAATGTTGTCTCTCCAGTCTTTTATCCCTGTCAGCACCACAATCTTCGGTTAGGTTGGTATATGATAGAAATATCGTGTAGGCCAACAATAGAATTTAAAGGACTTTCACCATATTTGTTGAGAGATCCGATCACCAATTCCCAAAATAAATCCAGAAACAAACATCAAAGCAAAATACATTCTACTTATCCCGACCAAACCGAGATCTTCTCACCAATCCAAAATAAGTGTTGTCAAACCAAAAACGACTGATGATACTAGACTCTTCATCATCTCAACCCAAAGAAACCTCCACATCAAGAACAAAATCACCAAAACATTAATGAGAAACCTGACAATAAACAATACCATTCAAGCAAACAAAAATGATAAAACTGTCAAGGATCAAAATATAATAAAACCCAAACTCTTAGTAGATCCAAGAGAGTACAAAGTACAGATATCGAAACAGACTACGTGATTGCAAACTAGTGGATATTAATTTTTTTTAAATATAGGACGCGTCTAAGAGGCTAAGTTGTCTGCTAACTCTATCAATTCAAACTATTCGCTTATAAATAACACACACACACACACACACACACACACACACACACACACACACACACATACATATATATATATATATATATATATATATATATATATATATATATATATATATCAAACAAAAACCAGATTTTGCATTAAATAACCCGCAAAGGTTTCTATGTCATTAAACAAAGTAACTAACCAACCCACCCGATATTAGCAATACAAACCCTATATATAAAAAAACTGACATTAGATAATCCAGAAAGGTTGATATGCCATTAACCAAAATGATCATGTTTGTAGGGATTATAAAACGTAAAGGGGAAAAATACTAAAATTCTAAAGTAGGGATTTCCAAACTTTTCAAAAATAAGACAACATTACATAATTTTAAAATGTTCATTGCCTGAAATATGGCTTCAAAGGAAATTAAAACAAAGCACCCTTTTACAGTTTCGCTTTTCTACGATTTGTCACAAAGTACGAAAGAACTGTTTCTACATTCATTTAATGTTCAAAATTTGAATTTCAAATGACAATGTTTCCTCCTTCTACTGTTATATTGATCGGGTCAATGAATCATCAAAATTCATTAACGCACAACAGTATTCGACTGCTATCATGATGCAAAACTCAAAACAGTTACCGCCTAACTGCTGCTGCGCATGCGTAAATTTCTTCCCATATGAAAGTTATACGCGTCGAGTGTTCTTCGGTGTGGGAGGTTTGGTTTCTTTATTTAAAGGCTTATCAAGAGCCTTTGTGTGTTATCTAGTGCCAAAGCCATCCTTGTAGAAGGACAGTAATGGTACTATTTAACCCATAGCAGAGGGTAAGAAGGACCATACCTATACCAAGGCCATTAGTCCGAAATTGAACGTAATAGAACGACTTCAGTGGACAAAACAACCAGTGTTATTTATCTGACCACGTGATTGGGAAAATGTATTCGAGGTTGCTACAAGCCATATAAAATCTTTTTGTGGGTCGTATATGTTTCCCTTGTCGTAGTTTGAAGACCTTTGCACAAAATGAATGTATGTATATATTTACGCAACTTCTTATGTCGTCGGGAGCGACACAAAGTCAAGTTTTCAACGGCGTACAGGTGGTTTTAATTTCGAGTTTTCCGTTTCCAAGACCGGTTGCCCGGGCAAGACTAAAGAACTCAGTCTTTCAACCAAGATGGAAGTAGAAGAAATGGATTCACGCCTTTCCCAAGAGAGTTAGCGCGAAGTAAAACGCGAACAGTCTCGACCAGGAATGCGACAACTCTATTTCCAACGATAATAACCAACAAAAGCAATGTAATTCACTGGCAAAATGATGTGTCCAGACTATTTCAAATCTTGGTTTCAAAAGGCCTTGTCATCTAGCAAAAACATACAGAAAACTGTAAAACCAAAAGCGCGTATCGGAGTGTATTGATAAAACTGAATATTAACCTACAGATTATTGTGAAACAATTAGGATCAAACTCGCTGTATAATTCGAGCTAGAAATTTTAAAAAATGACCACAACTAGATATGATTGAGCCATAAATTTATAGAAAATTGAGATATGTAATAACGGCACATTGTAACTTGCCTGTTATCAAAACGATTTATGGGATGTGGCCCTTTCTTTCGTCCTTCAGTGTAATGTTACTCGGTCCTTCGATCCGTAACCTATCCATTTGGTCAGTTTGTACACAGACAAACGTCGATGTTTTTTGTTGTCGCTTGTTGGGGTAGAACGATTTCTAACGTGTCATTAAATTCTGGTCTCCACCTGTCTTTTCAAGGACGAGCTTGTCGAAGTCGTTTGGTTTCTATCTCCTGAAGATCATATAGGCTCATGATTCCTTTCACGACGAAAGATATCTTGCTCGTCACTTTAACACAACAAACACGAACGCAAGAAATCTAAGTTCCTGCAATAGTGCTTTTGTTGGTTGTCAAATACACTTGACCGTAGGGTACGTGTTTGTATGTGAGAGAGAAAGAGCAAGAGAGAGATAGAGAGAGGCGAACAGTGTGTTGTTTTTTTTTCACGGTGCTCGTTCCGAAACTAAGCTAAAGTAGTTATTTTTCACCTCAGAATAGTTAGCCAAAATCCCACCAGGTGAGATAACTCACTCTGAATAAATCGCGACCAAGTCATGTATCTATAAACAGCTATTGGCACGTCTAAAAGTATTCACTTCAAGATTTGTTTTTCTTAATTATCCTTTTTCTCTTCCTTCGTTTGTCAATCCCATTTTTCACTATCTAATTCTAATTGTCGCTTGAACGTCTTGCCTCTCTATCCCAGAAATATTTTTTGTCAGATTTTAAACATTTTTTTAAATCTTTGATCCATGTATCCTTTTTCACCTGCAGTTAAAACCCTTTAACTTAATTTAACTTATCCATCGTGATAAGCAAGTTCCAACTCCAGTCGCGCTATTACGTTCACTTTCAAACTAATACCTTTGGGCCAGGTATGAAAGACCTTATTCCCCCCCCCAGCTATGAGTTAAGGAGCACAACTGTTGGTCTCCAGTAAGGATTGCGTTGGCATTAACCCCACCCCCAAAAAAAAGTTGATATGCCATTAAACAAAGAAATCAAACCAAACAAACCAAAACATAAAGAAATGGAACGGGAGAATTATGGTGAAATTCTGATTGATCACCATTAATGCCATTTCATTCTTCGATTTCTTTGACTCTCTTTTGACATCTGTCTCTCCTAGCAATTTTCCTTGACGGCATCCTATATCCACACAGACTTGATGAATGTAAGTTTTCTTCTGCTCGGCTAACATTGATTTGTTTATGTGTAGTGTCCATAGTAACTTCGACTATCCTAATATATATATATATATATATATATATATATATATATATATATATATATATGCTCTCTCAGCAATATTGAGCATTCTTTATTTATAAATATAACAAAGCTGGTTGAAACGAATGTAATGTCAGATTTTAGGACATGTATTATTAATGAAAAAAATTATGCTTTTAGAAAGTACGAACATCGCCAGCATTTTATTGGGTGTTTTGTTTTGCTTTTTGTTTGTTTTGTTTTTGTTTTTTGTTTGTTTGTTTTTTGGGGGGTTCGTTTTGTTTTGCTCTGGTTTTTTTGTGTTTGTTTGTTTGTTGGGGGGGGCGTTCGAAATTTTGTTATTGTTTTGATTACATTATCATAGCTGTTATGTTCCTTTCTTAATTCACGTGGTTCCAAATGATTTTGATACCAGAGTTGGATTTTTTTAAAAATCAAATCCTAAAAAAAGTGAGCTCTATAATCTTAAACAGCCCTTTCTCAGCAGCTTATAGTTGTAGAGTAGAAAGTCCCATTGAATAATGGGAACTTCCACTGACAGACACGAGAGGACATAAATTAACTCCTTCCATGTAATGAAAAAAAAACAGTTGAATGGCCAGAGGCCAGGTGTATATTATTTTTGTATTAGCGTCTCACGCATGGTTGTGGAATAAAGTAATTTAGAATTACTGCTGCCATTGCCGTGGTTATTTTACATGGCACAGCGAACAGGATTCGGTGAATATGTGGAAATATTTTGACAAAACTGGTACACAACTGGCCTCTGGATCCTCAACTGTTTTAATAATCTCGGAGGAATTAACCCATGACTTCCCGGAAGTTACCCATAATCTAATGGGACTTTCCATTTCTATCTCTACAATAGTCAAATCTTAATTTATTTCAAGTTCAGTTATCAAATCTTCAAATTATTGTTATTTTGTGTCTTGTGTATAGCATTATGATTACACCCGGTGGTGAGGCTCCTGTTCTGGAGTTCGAGGAGGTCACACCTTCGTTGACATTACTCCTAAATCCATTCATTTTTTCGGGGTAGGGGCAGGTGGATATATTTATAATAGCAGCAAGTTGGATAAGATTTTGTCATGGGTCGAATATGACTCACCGGCCGTAGTTTGAAAATATCTACTCAAAAAGAATGTAATACATGTATTTACTCAACTGCTCCACCACGAAGCAACATAAGATCAATTTTGAAGTTGGTTGGTTGGCTGGCTGGTTGGTTGGTTGGTTGGTTGGTTGGGTTTTTATGGCATATCAACCTTTGTAGGTTATTTAACGCCAAATCCATTTTTATGAAATAATCAGTTCAGTTTCAAACAATTCAGTTTAGCATGAGTATACAGTTTAATTGTCAAAAACCTTTCTATTTCAAGCTATTCAGTTGATTCAAACAGTTCTAATTTAGTTAACTCAGTTTAGCATAAGTATGCAGTGGAGATTTTGTTTACACACAGTTAAATAGTTTTGTATAAAACAATTCAGTTTAGTGTAGAGTTTCAATGTCAAAAACAGTTCCATTTCAGACAATTCAGTTTAACATAAGCACACAATTTAAATGTAAGTACACAGTTTTTTTGTTAAAAACATTTCTATTTCAAGTTATTCAATTTAGTCAAATCGTTCTAATTCAAACAATTCAGTTTAGCATAACTACGCAGTTAGTTCTATTTAGCCCATAGATAGAGCCCCATCAGGTGCTACTATTCCGGGCCAGAGTGGAGCTGGGAGCGATGGCAATAAATGGTTACTCCGCATTCCCCAAAGCTCTAATATCCCTGGAACCTCACCATCAGATTGTTTAGTGTCATATCCAGGACACTCGTTGGTGGGGTCTTACTCTTCTGCTGAGGTGCAATCGACTGGGCAACAATTTTTAGGTGATTTGAATTTAAAGTTTTCCGTCACAGAGATGATACGGTAGTACCTGTTAGGGTCCCTTCTATGAATCAAATATTTGTATTTCTACATTCTAGGGTGGATTTTAATTTTAATTAAGATTTTAATTTTTTATTAAATACCGTCATAATCTTAAATGGCCCTTTCTCCGCAGCTTACAAACGGACCAACTCTTAATCTAATATATAAGAATCATCTTTCGTTTAATCCCGTTCATAATCTTATACAGCTCTTTCTCAACAGCTTATAAACGAGTCAAGACTTAATTTACTAGAAGCAACAACTTTCCACTAACCACCCTGTCGCTGGGGCCTAGAATACAATGACGGTATCTCTTGAAGAGGGGTAAAACCTTTCCCCCCAATAAGAGGTGTCCTGGGTATGTCACTAAACTGAATGAGGATTCAGTTCTGGAGCTCTAAAAAATGTTGAATACCCCTTCATGTTAGCACTAGGTCCACTCTGACCCGGATTAGTAGTAATTGTAAGGGTCTATCTATGGATCAAATAAATCAGTTCGAAAATCATTTATATAAAATAGGAATACTTTATATATCAGTGTAAATTAATCATATTAAGAATAGTTAATTGAAGCAATAATAGTTTCACTAACGATTATCATTATTAGTTACTTGTAACCATATAACTACGCGCAAACCAATGGCAATTATCTAATAGATATTACTTTAAACCCTATAATTGTGTATAAATTATTAGTATTAGATTGGAATGCTTGAAACTATACAACTGTGTGCAAATTATTTGAATTAGATAAGAATACTTGATGTACTTATACAAAAAATCTCTTAAGAAACAACAATACAGAAAATATAAATATAAACGTACAATATACGCGATTCCGTAATCTCTTGGCATAAAATAACTGATTGACATATCGTTAAATCACTTAACTCTTTTCGATTAAGCTTACAGATGTGTTAACTGTCAATTTACTCATAAAAGCAATTATTCTTAATTTTTTCGTTTTACCGTCAAGTCACGCTGCACGCAAGGTTTTTTTTTAGATCACCGAAGTTAAGCAATGATATGCTCGTTCCGTGCTTTGTTGGGAGACTTCTGAAGTAACACCTGGTAGTGTAAGCAACCGGTGGCTTGTGTGTCATATATAAGAATAGCTGAGTAAATAACAACAACTTTCGATTTGATACGTTTATTTTTTTTCAGTCATTTATTGCATTGTTTTAAATATATATGAAAGAATTTTTAAACTTCGTTAAAATATTGTTATTACTATTAATATTAGTTGTAGATTAGTACTTTATTTTAGGGTGCCTCAGGTGGTGTCATAGTTAGCAAGCTAAACAAGCAAACTTTCACGAATGAGTTTAAGGCTCATTGAGTACCCCATTCACATGGCCTTGTGCCACATCTAAGCAAAAAGCTTAGTAAATTACGACGAGTAGTTCCATTTCTTTTGACTTCGGGTTTTTTTTCTGTTTTTGTTTTTTGTTTGTTTTTTTTGGGGGGGGTCTGTTGTTTTTTTTTTTTCATCGAATCTATTGGAACGAGGAAAAGAGGATTGGATATAATAAAAAAAACATGTTCTTGGTATGACGTAAAATTGCATTGCCTTTGAAAATAAACCCGATCAAAAGCACCGACTGACCTAAACCTCTGAAATGTGAAATACTTTGACAAAATATCAAATTCAAAATTTTTAAAACAATCCTATATTTTGTTCCAGCTCTCTCGGTGCCGTATTTGTTGACTTTGCTTCTAAACTAGAAGCATTAATGATGTCTTTTTCTGCTTTATTTTAGAATCAGTATTTTCAACAATTACCGTTATTATTAAATTTGACTTATTCATAATTTCTGCAGCGTTTGAGCACAGTCCTAATATGGCATTGCAGGAAAAGAAGTTCTGGGAGGGAAATGCATTTGCCCAAATGAGACTTCAACTTGAAAGCAGGCGAAAATAACCCGGGGATAAAATCAGAATACTAATCTTGGCCAGATAACCAGACTTTCTGTGACTTTCTGACTATCAAACTATCTTTCTTCATATATATATATATTAAGTCGAGGGTGACCTCAAAACTCCCTTTTGAATAGCTTCTACACAAAGGTGTATGGAAGGACGCTACTCCATTCCCGGGATTGCTCCACTTTACCCTTGATCTTCACCTTATAGTGTTGAGTTCTTATCAAGGCGGCATCAAGTACCATTTTTTGAGTCTTTGGTATGACTCAACCTGGGATTAAACCCTGGTCTCCTGTACCATTGGCGAACACTCAACTCATTTGGCCAATGGCCCGGTTCTATATATATATCATTGTGTATTTAGCCTGTACATCCTTCTTATATATATATATATATATATATATATATATATATATATATATATATATATATATATATATATATATATATATATATATATATATATATAAGAAGGATGTGCTGGCTAAATACACAATGATATATATATATATATATATATATATATATATATATATATATATATATATATATCATTATGTATCTGGCCAGCATATCCTTCTTTTATGTGTTTCTTTAAAGATAACTGACAAGGATATCTCGCAGGTTTTTATACCATTTTTCTTGTGTAATATATATATATATATATATATATATATATATATGTGTGTGTGTGTGTGTGTGTGTTTGTGTGTGTGTGTTTCCTTGACTTATTTTTCGTTACTAAAGCCATATTTACGTTTTCAACTTTCTAGTGTCAAAAAGAATCTTTATCGAGCAACTTCACACAGTTAATATAATGATGAGCCTAACGCCCTTTTAGTTCCATTAACAGTCCTTTATTTTTCTAACCTTTTGTCAGTTTTCCTCTTGTAATTCAAATCAACGGCTATCTCTACTATTTGACAAGTTTTACTTTCTTCCTTTAAAATTATTAAATCAGGTTCTCTGAGATGCTGGTCAGTCTGACAACAAAATACCAATGTTTTCAGGGATAGATTGTGACTACTACTACTAATAATAATAATAGCAGTAGTAGTAGTAGTAGTAGTAGTAGTAGTAGCAGTAGGTTCTGTGGTCTGGACGGTTTGAATTTTTTCAAGCATCTCTTATTTCTCCAGTCTCTATCCAGGTACATTGGGATGTTTTCCCAGGGGTCCGACAATTATTAGTATCGCCTTAACATGTTACAGCTCTCTGGCAAGGTCTGAGTATTTTTATTTTTTCGTCTTTTGTTGGGTTTTTTTTGGGGGGGGTCTCTCAGTCGTCTGTTTAAACGATGTAGTCAAGTTGCAGACAATTTTGGGAGGGTTTTTTGTCTCTTTTTTGCTTGTTGTTTTTTGGGATGGGGCTATTTTTGTTTTTATTTTTATTGTTTTTTAGAGGAATGTTGTTTGTTTTTTTTGGGGGGGGTTGTTATTGTTGTTTTTATCAACTAAAAAAATCTTCTGGCTTGGATTCGGTGATCCGTTTTTACCAATAAATTACAGAAGACAAAAGATAAAAAAGACGAAAAAATAAAAATACCAAGACCTTATGGTAATTCAAAGCAACGACTATCTCCACTATATGATAGGTTTTACTTTCTTCCTCTACAATTATTATTATTATTATTATTATTATTATTATTATTATTATTATTATTATTATTATTTTACTCCGTTGAAAGATTTTCACACTAACGTTAGCTAATGGTTTTACACTGGATTTTGAGTGTCAGCAAGTCTGCTCAAGTTTCCAGGACTCTTCTCAGTATTCTGGCCAATTATAGAAATGCAGCAGTTTGAAAGGTCTCAACTTATTCTCTGATTTCTAAATTTTCCAGCCCCTTTATCAATCCTCCAGAAATTGTTCCAAGCGCACCAATTACAAAAAGTATCACCGTCATCTTTGTTCCATTTTTTTTTTTTTTAGTTCTCAAGCAAGATCTCAATATCAATCTCTCTTTTCGGTTTCTTTTAATTTTACTCTGTGGTCTACCGAGACGGTAAAATCCACTATTCAGCTGGTTTTCTTTTCTTTCAATTTTTTCTTTTTTTGTGACTATAACTATATCTGCTCATCTGGCCGAGATTAATTGATTCGTTTTTTCTCAACATCCCAGAGAATTTCTCCAGGACGAATTCTGGGTTGTACATAAACCACTTGCTCGTATGGTCAAATTTCAATTTATTATTATTATTATTCACTCATTAGACCTTTTCCCATCAGCGTTAGCCGATGGTTTTTCACTGGAGTCTGAGTGACAGCAAGTCTCCTCAAGTCTCCTCAAGTCTCCAGGACTCTCCTCTGTATTCTGGCCGTTCTTAATAACGTTGTCGTTTGGATGGTCTCCACCCGTCCGCCAACTTCCAAAAACTCCAGTCCCTTTAGTAATCCTTTAGTTACTGTTCCAAACGCAACAATTACAATTGTCACCTGCAATTCTTTTCAATTCTCTAACAAGGTCGAGATACTTATCCTTCTTTTCACATTCTTTCAATTTTACTCTGTGGTCAGCCGGGACAACAAAGTCGACTATTTTGCAAGTTCTCTTTGTTTTGTTGATTATTATTAAGTCTGGTCTTTTGGCCAGGATCAGGTGATCCGTTTATTATTATTATTATTATTATTATTATTATTATTATAATATACTCCTTGAGAATTTTTCTCATCAGTTTTAGCTGATGGTCTTTCACTGGAGTTTGTATTTTACTTCGCGCGAGTTTTTCTTCCTAACGTTAGCTGGTAGTCTTTCACTGGAATCTGAATGACAGCAAGTCTCCTCAGATCCCCAGGACTCAGTTATCTGGCCGATCTTAGCAATGCTGTAATCTGGATGCTCTAGATTCTTTCACTGATTTCTACAATTGTTATCACCGTAACCCTCGTGTTCCGCAACTTTTTAGTTCTCTTGCAATGTTCAAGTATTTCTTCATCTGTTCACTTTCTTTAAATTTCATTCCGTGGTCCGCTGGAACGCCAAAATGTACTGGATGGAAAGTTCTTTAATATTATTATGATAATTATTATTGTTATAATTATTCTTATTAAACTCCAGATATGTAATCTGAGCCTTGGAACAGTTTCAAGCTACATATGATAACCTAAAGAATCTTCTTTACTTTTTTTACACTCTGCGGCGAATATGGATAGTGTAACACGATTCCTGCATCGATACATCTTTTAAAAAAATGGAAGTAACTTTGCATGTACTCTAAAATTCCCCTATAGTCGCAGTGCTAAAGGTGTAACATTAATGCAACGCAATCTGGTTCTCCATCCTGAAGATACTGTATCTCGAATTTCGATCTCTCTCCGAAGAGGCTAGTGTCACAAAAAGAAATTATAAATTTGAGATAGCAAAAAGAAAGAAGGAAAAAAAAAAGAAAAAAAAAGAAAAGACCCTTTCAGGCAAATGAAAAATTCTAGGGAACTGGTTAAGATAAGGTTTGGTTGTTTAATGGCATATCAGCCTTCGTGGGTTATCTAATGCTAAAGATATACATGTAGAAGAACAGCAAAGATATTATTTAACCTGTAGTTGGAGGGATAGCGGGGTTCATACATTTCCCAAGGTTACTAGCCCGAAAGTAAACGTCATAAAGCGATTGGAGTTCGAACTCGCTTACTTCGAGGCTGCAGTCGAGCACTTTAGCCACAACGCCAAAAACAAAGAAATCAAAGCAAAATATGAGCATGTGCCCGGATGTTAGAAACGAATTATGCAAGAACTATAAATTAGGTGCTGGGAATTTATTTAATCCTTATGGGCGGGCACCTCTGGTGGTGTAACGGTTAGCAAGCTAGACTAGCAAACCTACACGAGTGAGTTCGAGTCTCATTGGGCGCCCCACTCATTCGGCCTTGTACCACATCGAAGCAAAGAGCTTTGTAAATTACTACATACATTTCTTTGGGCGCCTCTGGTGGCGTAATGTTTAGCAAGCTAGACTAGCAAACTTACACGAGTGAGTTCGAGTCTTATTGGGTGCCCCATTCATTCAGCCTTGTACCACATCGAAGCAAAATTGTAAATAACTTATATACATTTCTTTTATGTTAACTATAAAAGTGGAATTCAAGAATTAATGAGACGTTCTCTGTCCATCACATTCAATAAGACTTTTTTTTCCATATTATATCGCATCATGTCAACTTTCTGTTAGTTTGTTCAAGACACAGGCCTTTCCTAACAGCTATAGATTTTATGTTAGATCCATTACGTGTTGACAGGATGTTTCATAGTCGGCTCTTTGAGCGGTTTTCTCTGAGTTAGAGATACAAGCCATCCTCTTAGTTCGACTACTTTAACAGAGCTAGAAGAACAATAAGAGATGTTTCATGTTTTTCTCAAAGATATTAATATGAACTGAACACAAATAGTGGTCAGTTTTATATATATATATATATATATATATATATATATATATATATAGTGCAATTTGAGGGAAACTCATACCTGGTTAAATCCTGGATAGAAAAAATATAAAATAATGGCTATACATAGAGCACCCACATAGATTTATATGAAATTCCTCATATATTCTATACGCGAATAATCCACACCCACTGTCTTCACGCTGACTGGATATATATATATATATATATATGTGTGTGTGTGTGTGTGTGTGTGTGTGTGTGTGTGTGTGTGTGTGTGTGTGTGTGTGTGTGTGTGTGTGTGTGTGTGTGTACGAGAGTTGTTCAAAAAGAATCAAAGTCTCACACAGAAGGAAGAGCATAGCTGAACATTTATGTTGTGGCAACACATTACCTCTTCTTTAAAACTAAAAAAAAATCTGAATTAATTTTTCTAGTTTTATAAGAAGTGGTAGTATATTACCAAAACAAAAATGTTCAGCTATGTTCTTCATTCTGAGTGAGATTTAGAATCATTTTCAACCACCCTCTTACATATCTATATAGTATTGGACAAAAACCAGACAGTTGACATAAAAAAATAATTTACTTACGACATTTAATGACGATGTAGTTTATCATAAGATTGGACAATTTATGGCCACTTGCCATTTGGTTGTGTATCCATTAAGATCAATTACTGCCTGACTATCTCTCTGTTCATGCTTTCACAAGTGATTGACAAAGATCATGTGATAATTATTGCAAACAATCACTCAATATGTTAAATAACTCAGTTTCCTTAGTTGACTGGCGATTTTTAAGTTTTCAATCAAATTTTGACGAGAGATTTTCGATTGGATTTAATTCAACCAAGTTTTCTTATGATCTTTTAGGAACGTATCAATTGATGAATGATTACGATTCAATTTCTTTACAATATCGCTAAGTGATAGTCCACAATCATCGTTTAAACGCTTTCTAACTCAGAAAGATGCTTACAAATCATTAACAAAAGACTAATCACAAATTAGGATATCAACCAAGGGGGAAAAAATCCAAGAAATATTCCATTTTTTTATTTGGTATTTCTGAGAATTTTCTCTGTAGAAGATAATGACTTTTCACTACCACTAATCTAACTTTAACAACAATAATCAAGGAAAATAATTACTTCCTATGTGTTAGAGCAACTGATGTCTCTACAATTTAAGGCAATAATAAAAAAAAATTGATCATTTTTCCCAGTCTGTTTTTAGGAGGTTTTCTCCTCGACTATATATATATATATATATATATATATATATGTACATACATATTTACATATATATATATATATATATATATATATATATATATATATATATATAATGATTATGATGGCCTATGAAGTGTCCGAAAGCGCTCGGGATAATTTTGGGAAATTCATCCCACTATTCCAACCTGAAACCAAGACACTTATCAGGAAACTCGAAAGGATCTTAATTGAATTATGCAGACAAAATGTGTCTTTACTATTTAATCAAACATGTTTAACGGAACGACTGCTGCCTAACTACATATACTTCAAAGAAAAAAAAAAAAAAATATATATATATATATATATATATATATATATATATATATATATATATATATATATATCGGGAGAGAATAACGAAGGAAAGTATTTGTTCACTTCAACTTCCTTTCATTTTCAGCATTATGATAAATGTTCAGTAGGATTAAGATTTGAATAGTTTAGTAGACAAAGAATTTTTCTTCATATTCTTGTAGTAATTTTTGTATAGATCTGGGGGGGGGTCTCTTGTCGTAGTGGCTAATGTGCCTGACTTCAACATCGTAGTGAGTGAGTTCGAACTCCAGTCGCGTTATTACGTTCACTTTCAGACTCTTACCTAGCAAAAGTTTGAACTCCTTCCTTATCCCCTCAGCTATGGGTTCAGTAGCACAGCAACTG
>OY757907.1:48073339-48083339 GCA_963585895.1 Sepioteuthis lessoniana
GATACAACCGCTGCCTGGAAGAAACTGCGTTTCATTTTATCGGTCAAGTCTGATTTCCATATGATCGAGAGCCTATCGATAGCTGTCCATGCTTTCGTTAGTCGTGTGTCGATGTCTTTTTCGGTTGATGAGACGCTACTTCCTAGGTTGGTGAATTTATTAATGTTTACATGTATATATATAATGTTTTCAAAGGTTGCAGTACCTGCTGATAGATAACTCGTTATCTGGTGTATAAATATATAAATAGTACGAACAAAATATACAGTAATATTATATGCTTTTCTCACATGAAATTCTTTTTAGTATATTTTTTCACTTTTATCTCGGGGAAACATAGTTATCTGTACCAGCTGCTTTATCAACTAAGTTACGAAAGCTATTAATATTGCAGTTGTTTCAATCAAACCAATGGCTTATAATTGTTACCAATGTTTTTGTTCACTAGTCGTGTGAAGATAAGATTCCATTTATTGACGTGTTTTTAGATGAAGCATCCCCATCATTATTATTTCTAATTTCGCTTGGTATTTTATTTCATCTTTTAATTCAATTGCTGTTTTATTGCAACGCTATCAGCTCGTCTTTTCTACGACAACGAGTAATTACACGTATTAAAAATGATAGGAAAGCATAAACTCTCGATCTCATGTCTCGTTTTGCCTTGAAAAAGCCTTATCCATATCGGTGTAGTCCAGGTGGCGTAGTGGTTAAAAGTGCGGCTCTACGGAATCGTGGCAAGCGTGTTAGAATTCCAGTCGCACTAATACGTTCACTTTCGGTGCAATACTCTTGGGAAAGTCATGAACCACCTTATCCTTCCAACTATGGTTTAAATAGTACTACTATTGGTCTTCTGTTTGGTAATTAAATCGCCCGCGAAGGTTGATATGCCATTAAACAAAGAAACCAGGAATCAAACTAAGCCGTATCGATGCATTGCCGAATAATCTACGAGAGCTATTGGTATTACAGAAGCCTTAACCTAGCCAATAACTCACTAATAATAGTAAAATTTTCAATTACAAAAAGAAATATTTCAATTTATAATAGTTGTTATTGATATTTCAAAGTAGACGACATTCAGTCTTACTCTGATGTTTTCGACACAATTTCCTAATTATTTTTCTTCTTGCGAGTTTTTTTTAAGAAGACTGAGTGACAACAAATCTTCTAAGGTTTCTAGGACTCTTCAGAAGATTTTTTTTTTTTTGTTGTTGTGGTCTGGATGGTTTCGATTCTTCCCCTGATTTCCAATTCCTCCAGTCTTTTTTCCAATCATTTCGGCCCGTTCGCTTTCTTTTATTTTCAACCTCTGATCCACCGGAACGATAAAATTCACTAAATTACATTTTATTTTCTAGTTAATCATCACAAGGTCTGATCTTCTGGTCGGGATTAGGTAATTCGTTTGAATCTCAAAATCCCAGAGAATTGTTTGCGTCTCATTCTCGAAACCGATTCTAGCATGTGCATATACCATTTGGTAATATGGCCAAATTTTAATCTCTTACTCTTTTCCCAGTGGATCACCTTTCTTTCCCATTCATGTATTCCTTTTGTGCCAATTCTTGTGCTCCTTTTGTGCAAGTTTGCTGCATTCCCTTATTATAGGATAAATCGTTTCATCTCTATCTTCACATAACCTACACTCGCTGTTTTGTTGCGTTATTATTATTATCAGTAGTCGTAGAAGTAGTATCCTTGTGATTTTTTTCACACTAGTTTTAAACGGTGGTTTTTCACTGAAGTTTTAGTGACAACAAATTTTCAAAGACTCTACTAAGTATTCCCGTTGATTTTAAACGAGCTGCAGTTTGGATGGTTTCAATTTTTCTTCGCATCTCTATTTCTCCTTGTCTCCTTTCCCGACATATAGGGACCGTTCCAAGGGCTCCGAGTACAATTGGTATCACCGTCACTTTCATATTCCACAACTTGTTACAAGATCCAAGTATTTGTACATATTTTCACTTTCTTTGGTGTTCCCTCAAATGTCCGCAAGGTTCATCAGAGGTTTCGGCTCTTTGGACATCTGACCCCTTCCCTCAAGTTGACCCAGTTGAGATTTATAACGTCCCAGCTTGCATCCCCGCCGCACAAGCAGGATGAAACGCAAGGTCAATTTCAAGTCAAGTTTAACAGATTTGAATTCAATGTTTTCTTTCTCCCAGACCGGTTACCATAACAAGGTTGAAGAATTCAGTCTGCCCTACTGTTTACCCATAGCTGGAGGGAGAATAACTGGATTCATACCTTTCCTAAGGGTATTAACCCTATGTGAAAGGCTAACAATCTCGTTCAGGATTTGAACTCGAGGCACTGTGCCCATTCCCTACGACAATAACCATTGCACTACCAACGCCTCCAAGCTGCGCCTGTTATGCAAAGTGAGTGCACTGCAAATCTTTGACAGCCCACTACTGTGAGGATCCACCAGCTCCAGCTTCTATATTCTTCTACTTACATCTGGAATTTAGCAAAATTTTTATGAGCAATGATTTTTATTATAACTGTTTTCCATAAGCCAGTTGCTTTTATCAAAATTCCAAATTCTGTTGAGATGTGGAGTGGTACGACAACTCTCTGGATTTGAATCAGAGAACAGAGTTCGAATTCCGGCTGTGATTGCTTATGTTCATATCTTCATACAATATTTATTTCTCAAGCAAGATCTTAGTATTTTTCGCTTTCATTTTTCATTTCATTTCTGTAACCGCTCAACCCACGATTTGATAAGTTTGATCTTTATTGATAGCAAAGTAACTTTAGAGTGGTACGTCAGTACCTCAATGTCTAATAGTTTTTAGTTTGTTTGTTTGTTTCTGTAATGTATTCAAGACGTCTTCAGGTTTGTGTTCGTTTCATTGTTTGCATATTCAAGCACAAGTCTATTATATAACACCAAGTTAACCACTGCTCTTATCATGACATGTCTTTTTTTTTACATTATCGATTCGTGTATAGGTCGAATTTTGAAGACATAACTGAAAGGCAAAAATTTGGCGTCTGTTCTTATATAAGTAGGGATTTTGTCAGTTTGGAGAATTCTGAGTAATCCTTGGTTAAAAATCTATTCAATAAATTAATAAACCCCGACCATAAATCAAATATCGACCTATACACGAGATCGTTGATTCATTCTGCCCCAGCTTGTTGCATTAGCTTACGTTATAGCTTACAGTCGATTTCTATGCATAGATGACATTTACTGTTCGGTGATTCGTCCATATTCACTCTAACAAATGTATCTATTCTTGGACAGAATCATAAGATTCTTTTTTTTTTTTTTATGTGTTCTCTTCATAGTCATATTCAGGTCTTGTCTGCAATTCTCTCTATTTGTCTTTTTAATTCTCCATCGAATTGATTATCTCCCCTTGTTTTCGCTTCCCAGTTTTCTTAGGGTTTTTTAAGAGTCCGCCATTATTCTTTCATTTGTTGAATACTTGTCAGTTGTATGACAGTTCGAAACAATTGCCATCATCTTTTTTTTCCTTTTCTGTATTGTTTGAATTACGTAGTTCTTTCATAATGGAGTGAATAAATTCAGGGAACGTCTCCTTTCTTTCTTTCTTTCTTTTTCTTTTTTTTTTTTTTCATTCTTTCTTTTTTCGTTTGATTCTTTTCTTTCTTTTCTCCCTTTTCTTTCTTTCTCTCTTCTTTTCTCTTCTTTCCTTTCTTTTCTTTCTTTTTCATTTTCTTTTCTTTCTTTCTTTTCTCACATTCCTTTCTCTCTTTTTTCTTTCGTTATTTCTTTATTTTATTTTCTTTCTTTTAATCATTCTTTTCTTTTCTTGCTTTCTTTTCTTTTCTTTTCTTTTCTTTCTTTCTTTCATTTTCTTTTCTTTTCTTTCTTTTTTTCATGAAAGATCGTCAACATTGTGTCTGGGGTTCAAAGTGTTGCGCATTGTCAGTTATTATTGCAATTAATCTTAGAAACATTATCGTTAAAATACGTCACACTGTTCTAGATAAAGAGAATATTTCTGCTAAAATTATAGAAATAAACTGTCGTAAGCACACCACGACTGTAAAAATGAAATCGGCAAACCAAGTTTAAATACTGCACGAAGTTATTTGCAGTTCTCTCTCGTTATAATTCCCTTGAGAAAGGTATGAATCACTCTCTTTTCTACTACTTTCAGCTATAGGTAAATAATAGGCATTTCAGGTTTGGTAAGGCAACTAATCAATAAAAAGGACCAGTACTGAATTCAAAACTAAAATGTTGAACTTAGTAAATCCACCCCTACTTGCAGCGAAAGAAAATAACTATCACAGATTGGGTGTGGTTGTGTCCCTATGCGCTCATCGGAGCCACGGAACATTTACATTACATATTCTTAATTAGTAATTATACGGTTTGATTATTATATACAAATAATACCATCCAATATTTGATGACACGTATATACAACAACATAGAATTAATTAATTAAACTGTTTAACTAAACCACTGAAAATAATATTTTACTCATTTAAAATGTTTAGGTAAACAATGTTTTTTCGTAAAAGTAATTATTTTTATCATGGTCTAACTTTCTTCAGTATTGAATTACACAATTTTCACTTTAATATTGAAAATAAACAACAGAACATCTCGTAGACATGAATATTTCTAACTTTCTGGTTTAAATTTTTTTTTTTTTTTGAAACCAGAAAACAGCTGATTATTTGATTTTGTAAAACATTTTAGATTCTAAATAAAGAATATAAGAAATAATGAATTACTTGGTAATAAAATTTCTAGTGAGTAGAATGTTCGCCAATGGCTCGGGAGACCAGGGTTCAATCCCTGGTCGAGCCATACCAAAGACTCAAAAAATGGTACCTGATATACCTCCTTGCTTAACACTCAGCATTATAAAGTACGGATCAAGTGTAAAGTGGAACCCTCCAAGGAAAGGAGTAGCGCCCTCTCCTACACCTACACCTCGGTGTAGTAGCTAGTGAAAAGGGAGCCTTCTGGTCACTCTCAGCTACAGTTGCCAACTTTACTTTATATATATATATATATATATATATATATATATATATATATATATATATATATATATATTAAAAACCCTGTTGAACAATTTTGATGGCATTGCATTCCAACATATTTAACATATTTAACTGGATCAATATCATATTAACTCGTTGAAATTTTATGTTTGCTTTGTATATAGTTAATGTTTTGGGAAATAAAAAAATAGTTTGTTCTAATTCTTATATACCTGAAGTATTATAGAAAGCAAGAGAGCGTGATAACTGGAATATAATTTGTATTGAAGTAGTCGCGGAAAGAGCGGGTGTGATAAAGATTAATTTGGTTTGAGTTAGTTTGTGTGATGACCCGTGTTGTAAAAAAAATATGTGCATGGATAGGGGTTTATTTTTCCCTTAGTTTACTCTTGCTATCCCTTCCCATCTTATCATAACGTACGCCAAAACCTCTGGATAAAGGTAGCTAGATAGTCACGAACATATTCGTTCATAAAATTTTTATGTGTATAATAATTATTATAACACATATTTCTAACACAATTTTATTCTTACGTGTATACAGATCTACAAACACAATTACCACTCTCCCATTAATAGTTGTTACAGGTAGAGCAAGAGTCAAGGAGGTGTGATAAACTAGATGGTATTTAAAATCTATACTAATCTGTCTTAGATTTTTTTAAATTGTTTATGAATCTCATTATTTTCTTCTCGTGTTCTTTGGTAAAATGCTTTCCAAATTTACCGGGTAGGAGCATTCGTGTTGAAATAATCGAAAAAAAAATCGCTGGTGTAGATTATGACATATGTATGCAAATATTGCAACCTTTATGGGACAGATATATCTTTAAGATTATATGCGTCTACATAATTTTAACTCTGTTATATCACTGCAAGTAATATACACACACACACACACATATATATATATATATATATATATATTTAAAAAAATCTGATGAGAAATATTAAATCGAGGCCGTCGGGCGAGATTTTAATTTTCGGAAAATAATAACAAACCTATTAAAATAAATAAATATATATATATATATATATATATGTATGTATGTATGTATATTACACCGCCATCAGATCTTATTAAAACTGAATCTTAAAATGCACACGCATATACACGAAAATGAATTGCCAAATCTTATTTCTAAGGTGAAAAAATGCGTTTATATGTAAATATATAAATATATGGATCAAAATAATAATTAAAAATGATATACAAAAAAACACATTCAATGAAATTTTTTTTAGAAAATAAGCTATCATTTATGAAGTGTGATTTATCAATGTCATATATATGATAGCATAAAATATGTAAATAAAATGTTTGAAAATTTCAAACAACAATCTTTTGCCAATTGTTAAATCTGATTTACGGCTGATCTTCTCTCAAGAAGGACTTACTAAAAGCGCACAGGACCATATATATATATATATATATATATATATATAAACATACATATATATATATATATATAAACATACATATATATATATATATATATATATATATATATATATATATATATATATATATATATATCAAAAGTTCTTTTCAGAAGCTTACAAAAAATGTTTTACTTTTCTCGGTGACGATTGTGAAAAATATCTGAGTTATAAATATGCTTTTAGATGAACCAATATATGTATAAAAATATTTAGTAAAGTTCCATATATATATATATATATATATATATATATATATATATATATATATATATAGTTATATATCTCTGTAGATTTTTATTTACAGTTGATCATGAAGTTTGGTTGATTTGAGAATGCGGCAATAAACATGAAGACGTATACATGTTTCTGCGTTCATTTCTTATATATATTTATGCATACATATATATATATATATGTGTGTGTGTGTGTGTGTGTGTGTGTGTGTGTGTGTGTAAAAATTCAAACCAGGGAAAACATACTTTCATGCCTATATGCACATATATATGTATATACGTGTGTGTTTGTGTTTGTGGGTGTCTGTACGCATGTGTGTGTGTGTGTGTGTGTGTGTGTGTGTGTGTGCGTATTAGTATATGTAAATATAAATAGACAGAAGAAAAGGGAGAGAAAGAAAGATATCAATACATGGATATCCTTTATATATATATATATATATATATATATATATATATATATACCTTTATATAGAAAAAATACTGAAATATAAAATTATAGCTGCTAATAGATTTATTTCTAAGAAATTATCAACTGTCTTTTCGTATATTACAAAGGCGTCCGATTCCATCTAATATATGTCAACATAAAATATGTAAACAATAACTATACATCCATGTGCCCATGCATTTATAGCAATTAGAATGGGTGTAGATAGATAGATAGATAGATATTCAGGCAGGATATTCTTGTTATCTCTACGGTTATATATTGTGTAACTCAAATTTTTAATAGATATATGAGCAGTTGTGCCTAGATCAAATATACTTTACCATATATATGTGGGTGTCAGATATAATTGATTCTATATATAAATCTGTTATAACTTAGGTGTTAATTTTGTTTTAACTCGTAAATATTTTTCCAAAGAAAGTATTGAATGTCCTGATCTCTTAGGCTTTGAACCCATCTCTTCTTAAGATTGTAATATACAAACGATATGCACGAATGTGTAACGTAATGGCGGAAGGATTTCGGTTCATGCCTTTAGGTTTAGTTAGGCTGAGAACCTTTCGGCTCAGCACATGGGTTAGTTAGGCGCAAACTTGATGTAGGTGTTAACGCGCGTGCGGGGGCGGACGTGTCACTCAGAGATGTCACAATAGTCAGAGACGAAACGGGTGACGGAGTTCGAATGACGTCACGCACCGGAAGCGCACAGCGGTTTATGAAAAATTTGAAGAAAGTTAGAGAGTTGAGACTAGACCCTGGACGAAAACGGTCGATTTTTGGGGCTCGCTGAGACGAGACGAATTTGCGCCCTATGGGTGCCGCACGAGATAGGGGCCAGATGAATAAGACAGCATAGCAAGATTGTGTCTCTCCTCCTTACGTCGAAACCTTTACCTCAAAGTTAATAAAAAGGTTTCGTACCTGAACAAGAAGTCGTTACGAGTTTTCGAATTCCGAGATTCCTATGTTCTTTATATGTTCTATCGTTATGAACATTATATGTCTTTTTCGCACATGGCGTTAATTGTGGCTATAGTACACATTCCGAGATTCCTATGTTCTTTATATGTTCTATCGTTATGAACATTATATGTCCACTTCGCACATGGCGTTAATTGGGCTACGTAACAAATGTATATTTGCGTGCAAGTGTGCAAGTTATGTTAAATTATTCATGTATATATGCTCACAATCCTCTGTATATACATAACTAGAGTCGTATATACATAAATGTATAAGTTAGGGTAGTTATGACGTATACGACGACACGGGTTCTAAAACTTAAGTTCAATTTCAATGCATCTTCTTTTAAACAAAGACAATTAATTATAAAGGATTTTTCAATTTAGATTTTTAATGTTTATGAAATAATAATATTTTATAACACACTTTTCCAAATTTTAAAAACTGACGATCCACAAACGAGTAGGTTTCTTGTTGTAACTGCTTTCCCTCATGATATTGGTATTTCTATTTAGGAAAGAGTGAAGGTTTCGAATTAACTTTTCATAATTTCTCTAATATCAAGAATTTACAATATTGAATTAAATTGCTGTTCAGTTGAAGCTTCTTTTTTCTTTGAGTTTGAGAATTTAAAGTGTATTGCTGTAATAATAATCATGCTATGACATGGTATTTCTATGGATAACATATGTGTGAGTGTGTATTATATATATATATATATATATATATACGTGTGTGTGTGTGTGTGAGTGTGCGCGCGTAATTTTCGTTGTTGCTATTTTTTGAATTTTTTATATTTTTTTAGAGCGCTCAATTTGAAATAGACCCATTATTCGATTACAGTTAATAAAATTGAATCAATTGTAATGTTATATATATATATATATATATATATATATATATATATATATATATATATATATATAAGAAAATATTATTATGGATTTAATAATGATGTAAAATTAATATATATACGAAAAAAATGAAAATTATACATAGTCATCCACGAACAGACTGGGTTTTTTTTTTTGTATCACAACTCTTCAGTGTGGATGGAAATGTAGGATGCTTCAAGCTGGGATTGAAACCAAACTTTCCGTTAGACTTAGTATCATACCGTTCATCCAACCGGCGACATAAGTCAAAGATGGCGATACGAAAAGATATATATAACTGATTCCAATAATAAAGGGAGTAATTGAT
Source organism: Sepioteuthis lessoniana (assembly GCA_963585895.1). NCBI lineage: Eukaryota > Metazoa > Mollusca > Cephalopoda > Myopsida > Loliginidae > Sepioteuthis > Sepioteuthis lessoniana. Next base: position 48,082,646 of record OY757907.1, read on the forward strand.
TAGCAAAAGTTTTGATGACAACAAGATTTCATTTCCTGAAGAAAGCACTATATTGAAAGAAATATTTCCTGAAACAACTGGGGTTGAATTTTCTCTTGTTTGAATTTTAAATGATCAAATATAGTCCCGTGATTATTACTTATCTTTTAGACAAAACAAATTAATGTTTCTTTTTATTTGTTTTGTTTTGTTTCATTTGTCTTTTTTGATTTTTTTCTTCCTAAAATATCATTAAGCATTCTAATCTGAATAATTTTTTCGTGAATCAAAATATTTTAAACAAATGCCCAAAAATGCCGAGTGCAGAAGTTAAGCTGCTGTTTCGAATATAACATGTTAGAAGAGTTTAATTTAAATGTTTTCTTCGATTTTTCGTGATGAATTTCTTATTGAATTATTCTGGTCGAAACTTTTGAGTACATTTTTTCTAAAATTCTAAAGTAACACACACACACACGCGCACGCGCGCACAAACACACACACTCATAAATATACGTATGTTTGTGTGTGTGTTTCAAAAAATTTGGCATTATTATAAAAAAAGATTGCTCAATATAGAGAATGTTAGAACATGATAGGATAGTCAAGAAAATGAATCGCTCATCTCCGTTGTCCCTGTGTCTATCTATCCGAATTTTCATACATGTACTCTGTCAACGATATTTAGCACTCTTTATTTATAATGATATCGGAT
>OY757907.1:48085839-48093339 GCA_963585895.1 Sepioteuthis lessoniana
AGTAAATTAATCCTTATATTGAAAGCAATTTACAAATAAATGTAATAAATTAATCCTTATATTGTAAACAATTTACAAATAAATGTAATGAGATAAAATCTAGTTTCCATTGCGATGCAGTTTTTTTTTTTTTTTTTTTTGTTGATTTTGTTTGTTTGATTGGTGGGGGGGGCTATCAAGCATTTACCCGCTTAATACAAATCAAATGTCTTTTTTCTTTAATGTAGATTTGTTTTCGAAATTAAATGTTTTTCTAATAATGTCGATCTCTACTAAAACATGTCAATTTAATATTTCCAAATTGCCTTTTACTCTCTCTCTCTCTCTCTCTCTCTCTCTCTCTCTCTATATATATATATATATATATATATATATATATATATATATATATGGTCACGCGTAACTCACCCTGTCACACAGTGTCACGTGTGGCCACAATCACCAGACATGAAAAGAAGTAAAGGGGTTTGACTTCCGTATTCATTAAGGAAAATTGATCATGTGACATAATGCGTGCATACGAGACTGATATGATGTTATTTAATACAGAAAATATGAATTAATTATCCTTTTGGTCAATGAAGCAACAGTCTTCTTTTTTTCTATTTTCCTCTCTCTCTCTCTCTCTCTCTCTCTCTCTCTCTCTCTCTCTCTCTCTCTCTCTCAGTCATGTGTTCAGAAATTATATCACGAGACAAGTTTTCCTTAATGGATATGCAAGTCAAGCCACTTTTCCCTCCGTTGATTGTGCCAATTCATAAAACTCAGAGTAACAGAACGAGTTACACGGAATCATTATTCTATATTTTAGGTTTTAAACCTGCTCTGCTACGAGAGCACATTATTATTATTATTATTATTATTATTATTATTATTATTATTATTATTATTATTATTATTATTATTATTATTCACTCGTTCAATCTGTTGTCAGATGTCATAGATCAAATCAACCAGTTCAATCAAGCGTGAAATCTCAAAATCTGTCATTATGTTGTAGAATTTTTTTATAATTTCTGTTTTTAATATAACTTAACTTCTCCGACACCAATTTCTACTGCTATAAATATAAATACTACAACTGATTTCTTAAAAGCCTTTTAACTGCGCTCAACACGATTTTTTTTAAATCTTACATTAGCTTTTCAGATACATCTCTCTTGTTTCCATTAAACAAATTACCTAAAGCATTGTAAAATAATCTTCTATATGAATTATATTTTCGACCACTAATACAAATTTTCACTCATTATCAATTATATAATATCAATCAAAAGTAAACATTGTATAACGAATAATTAACATCGTTATTGTTATTATTTAAATTACTGTATTTTATATCTTTCTTCTTAATATGAATTATTTATATAATATCCTTGATATTAATAAAAAAAAAAATATTATCAACATCGTTACCATTTTGATTCATATTATTCTTACAAGAATTGCTATTACATTTACATTATTTTTTTTTCAAATTTCAAAACATAATTATTCTATATAAGAATTGGTCTGTATCACAATCTATATTTAACAACATGTTAATGCGATTTCTTTTCTTATTACTAAGACTTCTACTTCTAAATATCAAAACTATTTATTCTTTTACGTCTTATGAAAACCACAAGCGAAGTTATGTTGATCTATTTTCAATATATTATCGACTCTCTTTCAGCAATTCTTCCTGTAGCTATCATTTGTTATTATTTACTATTTATTTATATTCTTATATTATTGATGTGGCTATTGTTGATATTATCATAGTTATTGTTGATATTGTTATAACTTGTTAATGCTACTAGGACTTTCGGTTGCGGTTATAATTTTACTCCTTGCGAGCGTCTCACACCGGTTTTTAACTGGTCGTTTTTCACTGCAGTCTGAGTAACGGCAAGTCTCCTCAGGACTGGTCTTGAAAGACATTATTATTATTATTATTATTATTATTATTATTATTATTATTATTATTATTATTATTATTATTATTGTTGTTGTTGTTGTTGTTGTTGTTCTTGTTCTTGTTGTTCTTGTTGTTGCTGTATTTTTGTTTTGAATATTTTTTTCAATACTTTCATTTAATTACCTTTTTTTCTTTACTCCTCTTTCTCTTTAATTCTTTCTTTTTCTTTTTTTCTTTTTTTTTTTTTTTTCAATTTTTCCTGTTCTCATTATCAAGTTCTTGCCAAAATATCGATTTTCACTGATTAGCCGATAAAATAAGATCCGATTATTAGAATGCGGATCAAACGTCGACCTTTGGTTTTGACCTTTATGTAACATTTTGTATCTTTTGTTTTTTTGTTGGTTTTCTTTTTTCTTTTTCTTTTTTTGTTCTTTTGTTACTTTTTTTTTTTCGTTATCCAAATATGTTCCTATTTTTCTTTTTGTCTGGCTTCTTCAGGTTCAGTATCGCATCTCTCTTTACTGAAATTCTTATTTTCAATGACTTTTTTGCTTTTTATTTTATTTTATTTTATTTTACCTATTTTTGTAGTATTTCACTTGCTTCAATTTCCTCTTTCTCAATATATTCTATTCATGCACTTTATTCTTTCATTTTTCTTTATTTTTTCTTTATTTTCTCGCTTTTTTTTACCTTTTTTTTTTCCTTTTCCCCACACCTTTCGTTCATTACTTATTCTTTACAAATATTTCCTTCATCTTTTATCCTTACAGCTTTCTCATCTTTTTATCTTTTTAATCAATTTTTTACTCGATGTTTTCCTTCAATATTAAGAATTAAAAGTAAACCATTTTTCTATCTACTTCTGTTTATACACTTCGTATATACATACATACATACATACATATATATATATATATATATATATATATATATATATATATAATGTATGTGTGTGTGTTTATATATATATATATGTGTAAGGGGGAGAGGAAGAAAGTAAAGAAAATATATAAAATATGAATTTATACACACATACATATATATATACATGTATATACATACATATATATATATATATATATATATATATATATATGCGTGTATATATATAAATATGTATGTATGACTATAGTGGTCTTGTGTATATTCATTTTTTGTCATTCTCTTCTATCTCTCTCTCTCTCTCTCTCTCTCTCTCTCTCTACATACATACATACATACATATATGTATGTGTGTGTGTGTGTGTGTGTGTGTGTGTGTGTGTGTGTGTGTGTGTGTGTGTGTGTGTGTGTGTGTGTGTGTATCAAATGAATTAGATAACACTCGCACCAAAATATATTTTTCTTCCGTTTCTCTTTTCAACATATTCACACACACACACACACACACACACACACACACACACACACACACAAATATATATATATATATATATATATATATATATATATATATATATATATATATATATATATATTTCTTTTACTCCCAATCTATTCACTTATATATACATAAATTAACGTCTTACATATTTCATGCCTAGAAATCAAGCAGATACTATCTCCGACAGGAGGCAGACTTAAGTCAGTGTGCTTATTTTTAAAATATCAATTATCAAACTTTTGATTAGAAATAAAAAGTATACTTTTTCATCTTGGACTTACATTGGATCGCTTTAACTTTATTATAAAATATATTGAACTAAGCATATTTACTTATATTCCTTTTTTATTTCAATTTAAATCATTTTATCTTTATGATGAAATAACGTTTACATTGCCAAATTAATGAAAGATTTTCCGTTGTAAAGAATTTTGTCACTTAAAGTAAATCTTACTTTTTCTCTGATATTTCTTCTTGATAATGATACAAATTTCGATAATAACCTTTCATTTTTAACATGTAGGATTCCTTTTTTTAACATGTACATTTCTGTTTTTAACATGTACGATTTATGATTCTGTTTTTAGATCCATTGTTTTCTCTATCGTGTAATTATTTCTTACATAACTTGATTTAATATTTAACTGAAGTGCTTAAAAATTCATCTCAATAAGTATAAAAGACAGAATCAAAAACTGCTTTTAATATAACTGTTAATAGAGAGGGAGCCACGGGTTGTGTAATTGTTTCAGAGTTAGACTAATAAACCTTCAAGAGTGAGTTCGAGTCTCATTAGGTGCCCCACTCATACGGCCTTGTGCCACATTTAAGCAAAAAGCTTTGTAAATTACTGAATGTTAATAGAATTGTTTGATTATTTAAATAAATTAATCAGTTATCAAATAAAGTAATCTTCAGGGTTAATAGGTACCAATGTTGCAAGTGTAAAAATAAAAGAAAACATTTAAAAAATAAAATAAAATAAAATGTTATAAAACATTTTTAAAAAATGATGTTTTTAACAATCCTTATATCTGCAAAGAAAACGAATGTTTGTTTACTTTTTACTATACAAAGTAAGGTTATTAAAAAGAAATACTATGAAAAAAATTATCTCAAGCAACTTTTTTTTCATAGAATGTATCTCAAAATGTTACAAAAAAACAAGTATTATTTCACTTTATTTTTCATTTTATTTTTCACTTTATTTTTATTTTAAAATAAGCATACGTTGTATGTAGTTTTTCATTCTTCCAATTTTTTAAGTAAACAGTAATCATTTCCCTGAGGAATTACTTTTTAAATAAACTTTAAAATAAAGTTTACATAGTACATTATTAAGGAGACAAATTATATTATTAAAAAAATAGATATTCAAAACAATACATAAACAATATATGCCCAATTCTAACTGCGATGGACTGCGGAATCGTAGTAAGCGAGTTCGTACTCCAATCGCGCAATTACGTTCACTTTTCGGGCAAATACCCTTGGGAAAGGTATGAACCCTCTTATCCTCCCAGCTATAGGTTAAATAGTATCATTACTGTTTTTCTATGAGAATAACATTGACATTAAATAACCTACAAAGGTTGATATGCCATTAAACAAAGAAACCAAAGAAAGAAACCTACCTGCAAAGAATTTTATTTCGTAATGTCAATCTTATATTTTGAGAAGAAAATTTTCACTTTAGATTACTAAAACCTTCGATTTCCTTGTCTGAAACCGAAAAGATGCGACTTTCCGGAACCCGTGTTTGTACAGACGTAGAGATCTATCTTTCCAATTTGGGATATGGGAATTTAGAATCTTCCAGGGTTCGTTATTCCCCAATGGTCCAGGAGACTGGCGTTTAATCCTATGTCAAGTCATTATAAGGTACGAATCAGAGTTAAGTGGAGCAATCCAGGGAAAGGAGTAGAACCCTCCCCTGCACCTCGGTGTAGTAGTTAATGAAAAGTTGAGCTGTCGGGTCACCCTCGACAACGGTCGGCCAACAAGAGTTCGTTGAATTAGCTTATAGCTTTTACAAAATATATCATGTTAATTTAATTACTGTACCAACCCAGTCGGCTGGAGCTGTGGAATACACTGATTGTATCTCTACAATGGGGTAAGAATATATGTACATATATATATATATATGTATATGTGTGTGAACAGAATTTAGGGGTTTAATATATATATATATATATATATATATATATATATATATATAAACAGGATTTAGCATTTAATAACGAACCAAGGCTAATATGTCATAAAACAGAACCAACCAACCTTATTTACTATACTTAATCTGTCTCAAAATGGTCATAAAATGCTGTGTAACATGTATAATTACTTATTAAGTAATTTTGGGATATTAGTAAAATGTTCTCATGATTCTACATAACAATTTAGCTTACATGTCCGCCTCCGTCTATAGATTGTCTCTCCGGAATTTCCAGGCTTCTAATATGAATGGTTTGGATATATGTACATAAATACATATGTGTGTGTGTGTGTGTGTGTGTGTGTGTGTGTGTGTGTGTGTGTGTGTGTGTGTGTGTGTGTAAATATATATTTATATATATCAGAAATATCCAGTTAGCGTCTGAAATTGTCTTTGGACGCTGACTGGATATATATATATATATATATATATATATATATATATATATATATATATATATATATATATATATAAACATATATATATATATATATATATATATATATATATATATACAAATACACTTGTATATCTGTGTATATAAGATGTGTGTGTGTCTGAAAAGTAAGGAAACTGGTGTAACAAACAATTTATTTCAATTCCAAACAACAAACTACATGATTTCCCCTTCAAAGGAACCCCCTTAGAGCCTAATGCATTTTCACCTTCTTCTCAGCCTCGCTTTTATGCACTGTTGGAAGGATTCTTCTGTGATGCCCCTTAGCTCTATAGTTATGACCATCTAAATAGCCTCTGTGCATTCAAAACGAGCCCCCTTGATGATCCCCTTGAGCTGGAGGAAAAGAAAAACGTCACACAAAAAAGATTTGGAGAATAAGGAGGCTGTTCCAAAACGGCGATGTTTCTCTAAGTAAGAAACTGCCGGATGCTCAGGGTGCTCTCAGCAGGTGCCTTGTCTTGGTGAAACAGCCACGATTTGCCCGGTAACAACTTTCGTCTCTTCTCGCTTAGTCAGTGAAGCATACACCGTACGATCTCTTTGCTGATTGATCATCTGGTCTTGTGGCAAGAACTTACAGTGGACAATGCCTCTCACAGCAAAGGATATGATCTTGACTTTGTCTTGCTTTCTTTGGCTTTGGTGACGTCAGAGACTTCTGCTGACTGCTATTGTTCTTGCTTTCAAAGATCCATGTCTTATCACTAATGACGTCTCTATGAAGTAAATTTGTTTCAGTTTGAAGATACTCGATGATGTCCTTATACACCTGCATGCAGAGCCCCTTCTGATCATTATTCAACAATCTTGGAACCAATTTTGCGCAGACTTTCGATATGCCCAAATCTTCGATGATAATCTTTCAAACACTGTCTTTTTCATGTCCATTTGTCTTCCAATCATTCGAACAGTCAATTGACGATTTTCGCCATGCACCACCTGCCTAACCCGCTTGAGATTGACTTCAGTCCTGCTAGTCGATAGCTTTATCCTTCAAACCTCTTTGTGACTCTCTTTGAACATCTTGTATCACTCAGAAATACGTGTGCTTGACATGGCGTTATCTTCATATACTTGCTGCAGCATTTCATGTGCTAGTGACATAAGTTTTCCCAACCGGACCAAAAATTTTAAGCGTATTCGTTCCTCGGTGTTCACCGTTCGTTCCTCAGGGCTTATAGCTGAATGACCTGAAAAAGAGGTGCTACTTAAAACATGTAAAAAAATGCAATATTTGTAGAAAGCTAATATTACAATTATATACTCCCAGACTATAATGTTAGATGAGTCCACCATCTGCTAATCCTTGTTTGGCCCATAGCTCACACAACTTACCAAGTTCCGTTACTTTTCAGATAGACCTCGTATATATATATATATATATATATATATATATATATATATATTATCTACACAGGTTTGGTTGAATACCGCGGATTGTTTCTTTTTTAAAATCTTCAAGTGAAGACGTTCAAGTCTTCTTACGAGTCTTCTTATGTCTGCTGTCAAGTTGGTAAAGAAAGAACCTTATA